>CM046396.1:5005000-6205000 GCA_025413875.1 Rhododendron molle
TTCCTAAGGTTCGGATTTCACTGACTGCTTATGGTTCCATTCTGTTGCTTGGATAACAAGTTTTGTATGAATATGTGGCTGTGCTATTGATCGCTCATTGCTCTATTTGAATGTATTTCCATCGTAAATGGTGGAATAGAATAATCCCGTTGGAAGTATAAATGTCACACATTTACAGTACATTAAATATCCCGTAGAAAGTCCCTTTCTTCAACCCTTTACCCTGAAGTTGATGATTATTAGTTACTCTCACCTTTGACACCAAAGAAGAGGTCCGTTTGCTTTATCAAGTCCTAGTTGTTTGTGATTCAACATTACTAGTATACTGATTTTGTAGTTAGAACCAAATACTTGTTTGTTAGTACTGCATATTCATCATAACTTTGCTCTCCCTTATGAGCTTCCAACTTTCCTACCTATGAGTTATTTTAGAGATGATCCATTGATGATATCATGTGGTTGTATTGTTTCAGAAGTCCCAGTCTAGAGGCTGTTTTTATGGTTTGGAGGTGTCATACAATAAAACAGACATACATTTTTTTACAGCTTACATGTACTAATGCTGCATTAGTTTGTTAAATCTGCAAAAGGGGAAAAGTCAGAAGGTAAGTGGGACACTAATCTTTCTCTAAAAGGAAAAACAAAGAAAATACACAAATAGAGATGCATCGCTGGCCATGACATCATGTGGCAGCTCTCTTTATCAAAGTTGGCCTTCTTGAATATCATGGGGGTTTCATTTGTTTTGAGTAAAGCAGGTTGAAAAAAGGCCTCAAAGGTGATGAGCCCATGTGTAAAGGGTTAGAACTTGTATGAAACAAAGGCCTACTTGTGGAGAATTCTTAAAGTGAAAAACTTGGTCTACATTAGGCATATTCAAAAAAAAAAAAAAAAAAAACACCATGCAACTACACACATGCACCAAAGGTGCAGAAATGCGATCGCCTGGGTGAGAGGTGCATCAAGGTCATGGTTTGTCGCCTTGACTGGTGGGAGGCAAGACGACCTGAATGGAACTCAGCCTAGGTGAGAAAGGCGAGCAAGGTGAAAAAAGGCTCACTCTTTCAAAATCAATCACAGCTGTAGGATATTGGTTAAACTTATTACCTTAAGTGATTCAGTCTATCATTTTTCTCCCTCGTCTCTCTCAAACACCGGCAAATGATGGTAATTTCATCTCTCATCGATCTTCTTTCCGCATTCGTTCTTCTCTCATAGCAGCTTTATAAGTGCTGCTACTCTTCCTCTCTCTCTCTCTCTCTCTCTCTCTCTCTCTCTCCGACATTCTCTCATCTCTCAATCGACCCTCTCTCTGACAATCATTCGATCCTCGTATCTATCGACTCCAGTCTCCAGCAAACAGGTATTTTTCGATCTCTTCTTGTTCTCTTTTTAGTCTTCCTCAATTTCTGGCAAACGAAATAGGTGTGTGTATAATTTTTATCTGAACAAAACAATAGTTTATCCTAGCAATAAGGAAGATGAATGGAAGTCCAATTAGGATAATTACTTGCTTTAAATTTTATTTCAAATGTTGGATGCTTGTCTTTTGTTGATTTTGACATTTTAGTTCTTCTCGTTGTGTTGTGATGTAGTCTGATCTCGAGGTTGTGTAATCAATCACATGGTCACACACAACATGATTGTTGATCTACTGGCTGCATGATTGATGCGGTGGTCACGTGATTATTAATTGTTGAAGACACGACTGCGTGATCATACTCGCGGTTTCGCAATCAGTCTACATTTGGGATGGTTCTTCATTCTATCAATAAGGATGGTCCCTTTCCTAATTCCTTCATGTGTTTATTGCTTTCAAAGTATGTTAAACTTTGTCACATATAGGTAATGACAAGTCTGTGTGAAGTTAGTAAAGGCAAATCTTTGGATTGTTCAAGCCTGTATTAGCTTCTGAGCGTAGAATTAGTAATGGTTTCTTGGTTCCTAAAATCACGTGGTGACTCCCTAAAGAGTGCCGCAACGAGCACTTCCGACAAGATACGCTGCAATGGATATCTATGAATTGACATGCCACAACAGGTGTCGCAGGTTATAGATTTGAACGACTAGTATGCGGGTGTGTTGCAATGGGTACCTACATATAGCTTAAGAAAATATCCCCACAGTTTATACAGGCTTAACTCTTGACGCCTTTGTAACCCCTCATTTGGGCAAATATCTGTGCAGGCTTGTGACCATTTATAAAACCCTAGGCTCAAATGTTGCAGGTCTGTTAATGAGTTTATCATTGTTGTTTGCTAGGGTAAAATGGACTTCAAATGTGATTTTATGGAGTATGGAGATTTTTTATATACTGCAGCTTTTAACTGCGTTTCTTCTTTCTAGTAGATGAGGTTTTATTTGGTGTTGTAGGAGGGTTGGTTTGAAGTCAATTTGTAGCCAAACAAGGTTTAGCACTTGGAGATCCAAAAAATGCTCATACGAAATCCATTTCCAACCTATTTTAGGTGGATCCTTTTAAATGACTTAAGATATCAGTGTTGAATACCCTGGGCATGAGATCCATGTCCAGCATATTTAGTTGGACATTAACTAGCCTGAGCTAAATCGATCGGCTAAGGTAGCCATGAAAAAGATCCAGGATACCAGTGAGATACCAATGTGATGCTGATGGCTTGGCTTGTCGAAGGCGGGGGAAGAGAGAACCCAAGGATGATCCTAGAGAGAGAGAAAGAGAGACGAGATGGTGAGATATGAGCCCAACTACTTAGGGTTAGAGTGCCCGAGGAGGATTTCCCTCAAGGATGCTTGGCTGAAGAACATGTGGCAACCTCCTTATGGTCCCTGGGGCCTGGGCTAAGGGTCAACACTTATGACCTGATGGTCCAACCCTACGATGGATAAGTGTCATATGTCAAATATCATTAGGGGCTGACACCTGCTGGCAAAGGCCCTTAGTGGATTGGCAGAAGCTAGGTAGCACCGTAGCAGCCGTGTGAGGTCTGGGCCATAGGCTTGACGGTCTAGTTATCAAAGTCGGTGATAATGTTGGGTGTTTGGCGGTAGGTATGATGCAAAGACCGATGAGTTTTCCTTAAGTCAACAGGTCTCTCGCTCCCTAAGACTAGTTTGAAGTCCTAACTCCTGAAGGGGGCTTGGGCCTTTAGACTATCTGTTGAAGCTCAAGCCTCTATTCCGCAGTCCTCTTTCGGTCCCTAGTGACTTGGTCCCTGACTTCTACCAGTGTTCTAAAAGGCATGATTAATTGCCGATTAATGGGCGATTAATTGGAAATCTGGGCTGACTGATGAGATTAATGGCTAAAAGGTTGAATTAGATGGCTAGAAGATTAATTGGACTTAGGCGGCGATTAATCTCCGCTTAATTGGTCGGCGTCTCGGTGGCGATAAGCGATTAATCGGTTCATGGGCGATTAATTGGCTAATGGGCGATTAGGCGGGGTAAATCTGAATTATTAGAAAACGAAGGGGGGTAACTATTATACTCATACCAGGTTATTTAGGGCTTCGAATTAGTGTTACTGTGTTAGGGCTCTCATTTGACCAGCCTCTCATCGATCTGGGTCTGGTGATTAAGATTTCGTAATCGTGAACTATGAACTTCTATGTCTCTATATTTGAAATGTAGAGAACTGTTAACATTAACATTTAGAAAGTGTTAACATTGAGCATCCGATAGCCAAAGAGAACTAAGAATTTTTTTGGGAGAGAAGATATATCACATCAACTAGAAAAACTATGATTATTAATGGTAGAGAGGTTGTAGAATATTTAAAAAAAAAAACCCGACTAATTGCTAAAAAGGCGATTAATGGCCGATTAATAGGTCTCGAAGCTTGAGGGTGGTCGGCCGCCCGCCCAACGCCAAGCGCTTTTTAGAACATTGACTTCTACCCAAGTGAGAGTCGCCGGCCTCAAGAGTGGGTTGTCCTTCAACGAACCATAGATATATATACGATTTCAGGACATGGATACGACACTTGGATACGGATACGGTGATAGTGATATGGGAAAACCCAAAAAAATAGGTTACGGATATGTCGAGGATACTTCGGTTTACATCATACATTTTTATATTTTTAGTAGTTGATTTGCTCATAAGTCATACCAAGCATTAAGCACATGTCAACCAAAAGTCATTTCCTACTACAATAATAGGTACTCCTATATATAAGAGGTATATATGTGTCATTTCCAACTACAATATGTGGGGTTGTGATTCTAATCTTGGGACCTTGCCTGAGCCCCTGGTTCGGGGATCCGGTTAGCCTAGCTCCGTCATCCTAACCTGCACAGGTGTGACACCCACTGTTAGTGTCCAAACCTGTCAGAGGCAACCGGCAAGGCACTCCAATTAGCAAATGCAGGAGAGGAGGCAAGTACAGAGTGTTTAGGGTTAGGAGTAATGTTGTACCCCTTTACTTAGATCTTCTCCTCTTATCCAGAGTTCCAAGCTAGCGCGTGACTAGCACTCTTGGTAACTGCCTTCAGTCAACGTCCAACTCACGTATAGGATATGGCAGTTATTGCTCACGTGTATGAGTTGTCACTTGCGTGTCCTTGTGCGGTAACCATTTTGGTTGACGTCTTATATGACATATTGAGCAAGGCGGTTAAGTGCACGTGGGTGAGCTGGCACTAGTGGGTTGGCCGAGCCAGTGTCTGAACCAGACGGGATGTTGACACTGCTGTGACTTGGTGGTCTGGATTTGCTTATCCGAGCATCGATGGGACCAAACCCCATAGTCTGAACTCAGGATTCAGTCCGTGGTTGGGCTTGAAGTGATAGAATGAAGGGTTAAACTCAACCCTCAGGCCACGCGATCTACCCTGACTGAACTATGTTATTCGGCCCCTAGACAATATATGTACATGTAAGAAGTATATGAGAGGTGTGTGTGTGTGTGTATATTACATACGTCAGTTGCACATGTACATAATTTGGATTTGTGAATATTTTTTAAAAATAGTTAGGCAAAATATATATTCTATATGCATGTATGTTACATACTGTGTATTTAAGCAATGCAAACGAAAACTGTATATATGCATACATATTGTATATGTGAAAATGTAAAATTTAAGGCCACTACATAACTGAATATATTGCATAACTGTATATTGCACAAAAATACGATGAGTATGAGAAATTTGTTACTGTTATACTGTTATTACAGTTAACCTCTTAAAAGTTTTACTTGATTCTTTAAAAAATTTCTTTTTAACCTCCGCCATATCCTCAACGCCGTAGCCCTCGTGTATCCGAAATTAAAAACATTTAGTTTAAACACAGGATACTGCCTTGCCATACCGATACGTATCGGACGCGTATCGGTATCCGATACAAAACTGATACCCATACTTGACTGGTTTTGTAGTATTCGTGCTTCATAAGCTTTGACAACCTTTGCTCCTGAGGTCACCTTCAGTCCTTAGGACTTGGAACTATGTGCCTACAACTAGCAAGCTTGATATACCATAATGCATAGAACTTCCATATTATGCATGAATTGCTCAAACATCCTCTGCAAACACTATATACCTAAGAAAATAGAAGTAATATACTGAGGTTTGAACTGAGATGGAATTAAACATATACGTGCACCCGATATAAACACTATATATCTGAGAAAATGAAAGTAATATACTAATTGTAGTCGTTATGGAACAGATTTTTGGAAGGAAAAAAAGAGAGCAATTCACCACATTTTTTCGAGTAAAAAATTCTTGAGTGCCGAATTGAATCCCATTCAACTCCGACACAGCAGCTTAATGGTTTAATTATGTTATCTATACGCATCAGTTGGCATTGTAGTATGTTAATTGAGATAATCCTGCTCATATTACATGGACCCAGGTATAGGTATCGGACTCATCTAACCTCTACTTGGAGGGTGAGCTTGGCAATTGCATTTTGTATTTTAGATCTATTTGGTGGAATAAAATGGTGCTTTATGTGACTTCAAAGTTTTGAATGGTATTCATTTACGTCTATTATGCAACTAGAGTTGCATAGACAATGATGTTGAATGCAAATGAATGTCCCCTGGGAAGTGTTAGATCATACCCCTTGCCTTTTTCTTTCCGCTTTCCAGCATGAGTAATGGATTCATTTTGAAGAACCCATGGAACATAGCATGTGAATAGAACACAGGTAGACTTTTGTACATGTAGTAACTAGTAAGTGTCCAGTCTCCACTTGTTGCGCATTCAAGGCACATGATTCTTTGATACCAGTTTTCTCTATAGCGTTTGTGCTGTTATTCCCTCATCATTTGTGTCGCTAAGAGCCATCACAATTTTATATTGCTGTTTGTTTATTATGTAGTGAGCTCTAGCAGTGGGTGAACGCAGCATTAGAAGGATGGGATCAGATCAGATGCATCTTTGTGAAATTACAGATTACAGTAAGTGACACTCCCCTCCATTGCTTCGTGAAAAATCCAGTGGCCATCGTTTTCCATCTTCGAACGTGATTACGCGACTTCCTAGGCAGTTTGCTTGTTTGAATGGAAGTGAAAAATTCGCTCTTTTTTTTCGTACTTTCTGTTGGCATTTCGCTTGTTCAGATGATGTTGAGCCTGTTTCTGTCTCGCAAGCAGAAGATTACTGTTGAATCTTGATTTCGTAAATGATTCTAGTTCTGACTTTACCTTTGTTTGTAGCGTCCAAACCATTTCTCAAAATGCTATACAGAACCCGAGGTTTGCAATAACATGTATGAAGTGGTTCCCTTGTATAGCTTATTTTCATATCTTAAGATTAGACTAGGTAATAGGCTACGGCCACCACTTTCCGCCTATAAATACGAAGTTTCGTCTATCCATGATGACTGTTATTTAACTGCAGGCTGCTACATTTATTGCGAGATATTTGGACTCGAGATTATTGAAGCTGCACAAGTTGTGCCTTAAGAAGTTGCATGTGAGCACTATTATTTTCATCAACCGCAATGGATTTTCTTTCATTTGATTGCCTTGACACAATTAGGACTTAGTTAGCCTTAGAAGCAATTGCATCTCAGTTCTGTTGCTGTACGGATTATTATTTTTGGTTATGTGTTGCTCATATTTCTTTCCATGTAAGACTGTTATTTCTTGCTCATTTGGAATTCATTTGTTACATTCTTCAAATACATTTTTTCATTGTTCAAATACATTTTTTCATTGGATAGAGTTATTGAAAAAGGATTAGTTTGATGTTGTTGTATATATTTGGGAAAAGTCTACTCACACTCCCACTTTTACAGTCAAAGATACAATCGATTTGCCACATTAGCGATGGGTTTCATTATTTTGATGATTGGAAACGTTCATGTAGTAGAGCACGTAAAAAATATTTATCACACCAAAATTCATATTTATTTGATATCAACAACGCATGATTAGAACACATTGTGTGAGTTAATTATAAATGTGGTATTATTAAGCATTTACTGACCTCTGATAAACATGAATTTTGGTATTGTTACTTATTTTTGACGTGATTGTTTCTGGTCATCAAAGTGATGGCACCCATATGTCTATTTGGCAAATGGGTTATAACAAGTTTGGTTGTAAAAGTGGGAGTGTGAGTAGACTTTTCCTTTTCGACGAACCAACAGTCCCCACCCACCCCCCTCTCTCTCTCTCAAACGAGAGCGCGATGTACTTGTCTTGCTTTGTCTTAGAATAAGCTTCCCATGTTGAAAGGACAAATTTGAAAGGTATGGGAAGGCAATTGCACATCATTGCTCATACGTGGTGTCACAATATAAATTGCTGTGAATCCTTTGTTTTTTTGGGTCAATCGGAAATTCGCAGTGAACCCTTTGTGCAATTATGATAGCTTTTTTATTTTTCTTTGAGGAAGACGTGCGTCACATCATATATTAGTGGGTTAGTGAGTTGGGAAGATTTACGTTGGGGAGGGGTGAACTTCGGACATGAACCAAGGTATTTGCATTTTTACCAATTGAGCAAGACTAGATGTCAATGTTTTTGATAACCGGATGTTTGGGCCATATTTTGCGTAAGCTGGTTCGTACCCTTGATTATAAAATAAAAAAAAATTGACAGATTTGTCATCTTCCTTGCCGCGCTTTGAAGTTAAATACCTGGGAAAAAACCAAATGTGAGGGTAGTACAATACAGGAAAAATAGCCTAGGAAATTGTTCAGAAAACAAAATGAATGATCCTAGTTTTTGTTTAGTTTCTTAGAATTAATCATTCGTCTCGACGGGAAAAATTATAGAAAAATACAAAAATGCAAGTTAGAGTTGAAAGAAATTCATACTCCCCTTTCAAAGAGTTGATTCCCTACGAAACTACATGCATTTTTTAAACTTAAAATAACATATTCACTAAATGAATCTTTTTTACTCTATTTTTTTTGGCATTGTTCATCTCATCAACATCTATCAAACAAAATTCATATTGCATAAAAATTATTTCGATACGTAATTATTTTTTAGTTCAAAAAATTGCACGTAATTTTGTAGAGGTCTAACTTTATGAGACGAAAGGAGTATATGACTACACTAAAGGAAAAAAGTCTACCATTTTGTGGGGTAGTTTTTTATTTTTTGGAAACTCTTTAGACTCTCTACTCTCTGTCTCTGAGAAGTTTTTCAGCGCCGGGTGGACATGGGCCACGTGGTGTTGAGTATCATCTTGACAGTCCAAACATGTTTTGGACGGTCTAGATTTGTTTAGGTAATTTTTTAGTGTAAAATTACCAAAACACATCCTCAAGCCCAAATAGATCTGAATTGTCCAAAACACATTTGGATAGTCGAAACGCGTACTCGGTACCACGTGGCCCGTGCCCGCTCGGCACTGAAAAATTTCTCCTACTCTCTGGTCAATACAAATGACCAATTGAAAAAATTTAACATTAATCTAACAAAAATTCAAAAGAAAAAAAACGAATTTAATTCTCAAACAAGAGAGAGAGAGAGAGAGAGAGAGAGAGAGAGAAGGGCATGGAGGAGCAGTTCATCCTCAGAGTTCCACCTTCCGTTGCTGAGCGGACAGACCGCCTTCTCTCCGAAAACGCTTCTTCTTCTTCCGATGATAAATCACTCGACCTATCCTTTTCTGGTATGAATGAATTAACGAAGTCGCTTTTTCCATTTGCTTTTATCCTTGACGCTTTCTCGAGACATTTGCTATTCTGGGTATACCGATTTGTTCTCTCTAAACCCTAAATTTCAAAATTACTACTACTTCGCATTCTCCTTGTTTCGGTTGTGAACTATTGCAATCGTATGTTGGCATGGAGTGTTAAAACCTAAGTCACATGATGCGCGGGGTGCGGGAGCGTGTGCATGAAAGAGTGTTTCAAAAACCTTTGAAACTTCTAAAGTTCATGAGTGTGAGGATTGAGAGCACGAGTGCAGAGAGAGGAATAAGTGCGGGAGCAAAAGCCGTTTTGAAGGATTATGTGACTAAAGGTTAAAACCTTACATTTTTATCTATGATCTCAATCTTTAACCCTAAGTCACATAATTCGCGTGCGCAACCGAAAGCGTGAAATGCCTTTATATTTTTTTTTATCCTCCCTTTTAAAAATATTTTGAACTACTAAAATTCGTGAGAGCGAGGATTGAGAGCAGGAGTGGAGGTCATTTTGGAGAAGGAAAATTCTAAAATCAGCCCAGTGGGCTGACAATAGTAAGTGTGTGAATGTATATTAAAGGGTGTAAAAAGTACACAGCTAAGAAGCACCGATACGGATACGGGATACGGATACGATATGATATGGATACACGGATACGTGGTTTTTTCAAAAAGTAGGATAAGATACGTTGGGGATACGTTGAATATAAAAATAAAAATAAGTTATACTGTTAAAAAAAACCCTAAATCAAACAAGACAGAGAGAAGAGAGAGAGAGAGGAGGGAGAGAGAAGAGAGAGAGAGAGAGAGAGATTTCCGTATAGGTATATTATATGCTTGTATATATATATATATATGTATATGTATACACGAGACAGAGAGAGATGAGAGAGAAGAAGACGAGAGAGAGAGACGAGAGAGAACAGAGAGACGAGAGAGAGACTTACAGTCGTCGTTCTTGAAAGAGATGAGAGATATCGATCGTCTTCTTTTGTTTTGCCTTTCGTTCTCTGTTTTTTACTTGTCCAGGAAGGGGTAATATGTAGACCTAATTGCAGTTTTGACCCTTTTATTTTAAGTAATAACATTTTTAACCCCGTGTGTATCCAAAACGTTTCCACAACGTATCCGAGCGTATCCGAAACGTATCAGGATACCAAAAATTAAATTAAAAAACAGGATACTCTAAAAAACGTATCGAATATGTATCTGGAGCATATGCGTATCCGATACGTGTACGGTACGTGATACATAAGCTAAAATAGAGTATCCATGCTTCATAGGTACACAAAAATACGTATTTTTCTTGTCTTTTAGTGTGTTTATTGTCAGCCCAGTGGGCTGACAATAGAAGGACCGTTTGGAGAATTATGTGGCTAAGTTTTTACCTATTTGTTTCTCCTTATTGTTTGGGTCGAAGAAAAGTGTAATCAAATATAGTGCACTAAAATATAGTGAGGGAGTGGCATTTAGTGAGGAAACTTATTAACATCCTTAGCCATAATGCTTGTAGAAATGCGAATATATTTGGTGGTAATTATACATGTGTTATGAGAAAGTTTTTTGTTTGGTAAGTATGGTTTCATTGAAAGCACAAACCAAAATAACAGAATCGAGGGGGAAAACCATGAGGGAAAAAACAGCAGCCCAGCTCTGCCACTTCCTAACTATACAAGAAGCAACAAAAGCCGAGAACAAAAGAAGAAGCTCATCTAAAGACTTTACGACACAAAAACAGACTAATGAACCAAAATACAAAAGCCCTGTCCAAGTCTAGAGTTGCTGCAGAATAGCACCATATTGTGATATGAAAATTTTTATAGCATACACATCTACCCCAAGTGTAGCGAAATTACGACAAAAAAAGAGACTAATGATTCAAAATACAAAAGCCCTGTCCAAGTCTAGAGTTGCTGCAGAATAGCACCATATTGTGATATGAAAATTTTTATAGTATACACATCTACCCCAAGTGTAGCGAAATTACGACAAAAAAAACAAACTAATGATTCAAAATACAAAAGCCCTGTCCAAGTCTAGAGTTGCTGCAGAATAGCACCGTATTGTGATATGAAAATTTTATAGTAAACACGTCTAAATATAGCCTGGGGTGGGATGGGATGTGGTTAAAGACTTAAAGTCACTAGGAGAACCATTGAAACAAAAACGTGTTGTTGATGGGTATGTATCGGCGACACACTTGGATAAATTCATCTACTACTTGTCGCCAATGATCTGCCTGGGTCGATTGGTGGGACTATGTTCCACAACTAAGGACTATACTTTCAGCAACGAGAACTGGTCCAGGACCATATAATATAGCTAACAATATTTTGGTAAGCAGACCAAGGGCATACTTGAAATCCACCACAACACGAAGATAGACACCCACAAGATCTCCAGGACTAACCCAGAACCAGGAAGAAACCGAACTACCAATTTAGGTCCAACAGCTCACAAAAGAAATAAAGCTCTTGCTGAAAAACTATGATTGGTTTCATGAGCTAGCCAGCCACAGGACCAGGAAGAAACCGAACTACCAAGTTAGGTCCAACAGCTCACAAAAGAAATAAAGCTCTGGGTGAAAAACTATGATTGGTTTCATGAGCAAGCCAGCCAGATGGATCTGGTTGCTGCTGGACGATCTGGTAAAAGGGAAAGTAAAACAATGAAATACCAAAAAGTCTGAGAAATTCCCTGGACAAGCCTGAGCTTTGTTAACTTTTGTAGCTCCAATCTGCCTACCACGTTGATATACATGCTCCTATATCAGTAATGGTCCCTTCCACTTCAAGCCTTAAGTTTTTGAAAATTCTCCCATACCCAAACGTGGTAAATGGAAACAGACAAAGGTGGTCTGGAAACTAGCTTATTCAAAGCCTTACCCTTACCAAACCAGAATGCACGTATCAGCTTAGAGTCTAGGATACCAGGGTTTTTGTCATAACCTAGGTCAGATAATCCTCCGGTAGGACCCTCCACTTCCGCTCTCAATTCTCACTATCGCCGCCTTTAGTAGTTTGAGATATTTTCGACAGATACTTTCATGCTTGCGCTCGCACTCACGTAAGCACATTATGTGACCTGGGTTTTAATACACTTCCCTCATCTGGAGTTGCCACACTTGGAGAGGCTTTGGAGGGCTACTATAATCAAAAAGTTATTTAGGCAATATGCTGAGGCATTAGATGATGAGGTAGCTGATTTTGTTCTTTCAACTTCAGTTCGTTAAGTAACCACAGGGCTCTATGGCTTGAGTGTTGTGGTATAATGGACATCAAGAGCATTTCCAGAAAGCTGTACTTTTCTGATATATCCTGTGGTAGTTTCAGACCTTGTACTTCTAGGCTAGTTGAATTGATTGGAAAAAGGAAAAAAGATTGGTCATAATACTTTATTTCTATATTTTATAAAAACTCTAATAATGCTTCCTAGACTATTGGCCTATTGCACTATGGCCGTGCACTTCTACTTTAGATTGGATGGGACCATCTTTAAATTGTTTCCGAGCATCTCCAATCTTCGTCGTTTGTGCACCTAGACATAATTACTTTGTCAAAGATAGTCATTGGAAAGTGGAAACACATTAAGTTCTAAACCTTGTAACACCGACAAGATTAATACGGAAGTGACAGATTGGGAAGCCATTATTTCAGGGTCTAATAACATACTGCTATTCAAATGATGTTTGATTTGAAAACTAGCATCTTGTGCTATGAATGGGGAAAACATGAATACTACTGAAATTACGGGGGTTATGTTCATGGTGCTTATTCTTCTTCGCAATGAGATTCAGAAGTGATTGGCACTTGCATATTGATCCGTGCTTCTTTCATGTTTGATGAACACAGAAAATCCACCAGGGAAGAGCAAAAGCTGATGAAATTTAGATACTTTTTTGGTTTATTGGTATTGCTTTTACAGTTCTACTTGATTGTTCCTTTTTTTGGTGGTTTTAGAAATGAAGACATTTAATCCAAAAGTTAACAAACTTTAATCATGGTGGTACTGATTCCATTTTTGTGCGGACGCAGTTTTGGAATATTTGAAAACACTTATTTTGTGGTGATTCCTCGAAGTTTTTTTTCCCAGAGAAAAAAATTCGCTGAACAAGTATTCACCTTACTGGCCTTATGTAAGGTCCTTTTCTTTGGTACACATTTGGATGTAGTTGCTGCTATACTTCAATTTATTGGATTCTTTTATATTTCAGAGGATGGCAGGAGTGGAACATTTATGATAGGCAATGAGCGTTTTCCGACATCCCTCTTAGATCTTCCATCCATTGTGGAATCCTACAAAACTTACGATGATAGTGTGCTTATCAAAACTGCTGACATTGGTCAAGTAGACTGCTCCTTGACCTGATTTATTTCATTGGAGTCCAACTCAGGTGCTTTCTTTCTGATGCAATTTTGTAACTTTCTGGGGTGCAACAGGTGATTATGGTAAGAGAAGAGGGTGATGCTGCACCAGATGTGGTGGAGTACAAACATGGCCTCACCCCTCCAATGAGGGATGCTCGAAGGAGAAGGTTTCGTCGGGAGCCAGACCTACATGTATTACTGCACTTATTGTTTTCTTGAGTTTTATGTTATCTTTTCGGATTGAAAAACGTAAGGAAGGTGGTAGATAAGGAGATGTATTCAGTTGCAACACCTTACCTGATGTTTTGACCGCCCATGAGTCCATGTAAAAACTTTTTCCACATTTCATTGATAACGTGGCTAATGTGCGTGGAGCTACTTATTTTGCTAGACTGCGCTTCTGCCTGTGATTGAAGATTTTATTTCCAACTGGCCCAGTTATTATGTAGAAGTCACCTATTGAAAGATTGCAAATGCTTTCAAATCTTCTCCTTCCTTTCCTTTCAAGTTTTGTCGCTTTAAAGCGTATGTTTTTCTGATTATGATGTGTTATATTTTGCAGCCTGAGCTAGTGCAGCGCGTTGAGAAAGATCTGGTGAACATAATGGCTGGAGGAACTGCTGAGAATGTTGATATCGTTTTTGTATTCTTTTACTTCGTTATTTTGTGACACATTAATTGAAATGCTGTTCTATTTTATCTTATGGTTTACATCTTATACACGTTGGACAGGCGGAAGATGGTGGCATCAATGCTCGTAGTAATGCGACTAAGAAAGCTATGGCACCACCCCCTGCAGAAAAGCCTGACGTTGCAGATGGTGGAGGAAATGTCACGGAGCCTCCGAGAAGTGATGGAAGTGATTCCGATGAATCTGATGATTCAATGTAAACTCAGAATCCCTTTTTTCTGTTCCATCTTTCAGGCCAGCGTCTTGAGATACGCTGAATTCTTATTCGTGAGACAATTGGGGATTTGTTGTTCTTTGGGTTTTCTGGCATGAATCCAGTAATTTTGATGTAGGATTGATTTCATCAGATAGAAAAACACCAATCCAGAAGACTAGATCAAAAGGATGAGATAGAAATTGAAACCCATGACAAGATGATCGGATCATGTTTCATTCAAAAAATAAAATAGCCACACGAAAACGTAAATAGGCGGATAAATTTGTTATTTGATGGTGATTTTGTTTTAGTTTTTTGATGTTGTCGGAGACGACAAACGTCGTGTAATTATTTGTTAAGCTTTTGTGAGAGTATTTTCCAAAATGTAAATAGGTAGATGAATTCATTTAATTAATAACTTTAATAATGATTCATCATTATCATTTGGGCATTAAATTCGTTATGTTGAAACTTAAAAAGGCAAGCCTATATAACCACGACCGCTTCAGTGTTGTTAGATCATATTCACATTTTCGAAGAAAAAAGTTCTACACCTCCCACATTTGCTCTTCACAAGATCTTCAGCAGCAGCACTACCACTGGGAGCCAAGATACTAAAACCACTGATCCGTCAAGTACGAGGGATTGATATGTCTTCTCTTTCTTATTCTTCTTCGCTTATACTCGTTTGTCTCCCCTGGTCAAGTATTCGCCCTACTGGATAGTGTTTACGATTCTTTTCGCGGGCGTTGGTTGTGGTATGGAGATTGTAAACGCACGAGTTTTGAAAACGGGAACGCGGATCTCTCCTGGGAGGAGAGGCTGTGTTGCTCTGAGCTTATAACATAGAACCATCATTTTTATTGTTCATACTGGCCTCATAGTTCAAAAAGAAGGTGTCACATTATGACGCTTTGAGCTTATATCTTGAGTACTGTTGAGAAAATTTTGTATAGTTTGCACCATTATCATAGGCACATGTTGATACCTAATTGCCCGCCCTAATGCTGTGAGTAATCACATAAACGGCGCCCATCTCACCGTTGTTTTCTGAATTAATGGTCCGAATTTTAAAAGAACTTTTTCAGGGATAGAGTTTTTTTTTTTTTTTTTTTGACAATAAAGAACTTCATAGATAAAAGAATCATTACATCCCATAGAGTCATTACATCCCAAACCTCAAAGAAACAACAAAAATATATCAAGCATAACAAAAGGTACAATCTTCCAAAGCAAATGAACCATGGAGAACTCATCCAGTATCAAAAGGATAAGAAGTGTCCACTTCCAAATGGACCCCAGAAGATGCCACAAACTTAGCCAAAAAATCTGCTTGATGCAATCTGCTACGGCCACATAGGGATAAACTGCAGAAGTAAACAGATTGCACAAGGAAGCAAAAATCAAAAAACAAGGGAGCTGCTATGGCTGAAAATTCCTTAATGCTTCTCAACTGGGGATAGAGTTCTTTTGAGATGTGGATCATCCAAAACACTTTTGGACGGTTAGATCGAGGTGCTGCTACACGCTGTTGTGATTTGCTCACAGCAGCCCCCGCTCCCATGATTCACAATGCATGAGACATATTTGGGATAATAAATCCCTGAGTATCATGATAAAGGCATTAATGTCCTTAAGGGGCACGGTTTTAACATGGAAGGAAGAAGAGGTTATATTTGGGGAGTAATTGAGTGTTCGTAGGATACCAAATGAGTTAAAATTGGAGCTAGAATTAATAGGTTAATCCTGATCATTGAATGCATCAGATGCCACTTGTCGCAATATAAGGTAGAACTGGAAGATCCTACAATTCCCTATGGATTGGAGAGAAGTCAGACTCCAAAACTAGCTTCTACATGCCTTCCTGCCCTAACCATAACAAACACTACCTCATACGATTATTTCGTTTTGGTTGTACTCCCTCTGTTTGGATTTAATAGTCCTTTTCGATCTGGAGTTCGTGACATTTTTCAATCGATTATATCTTGTAATTTATAATATTTTATGTAATTTTGAAAAAATATTGTTTTATAGAACTAATTAAGATCTATTAAACAAGATCCATATTTGATATAAAATTCATTACCAATTTAAAAATATAACTATTTTTTATTCGGTTAGAATTGAACGAGAGTTTATTAAATCCGGACGGAGGGGAGTAATTTATTACGGTTTGGTTTTAATTAGGATGATTTCTTTTTTATTGTTAGACTCTCTCTCCTTGTATAAAGAGAGCTGGGGTATCAAAGCTAGAGTTCTCGACCGCTTCCGTCCTCCTCATCTTCTCACGTTGTGTTATTTGTTGAGTTTTTTTTAGAGTATTTTTCAATTTCACTCTTTCATTTTCGGTTTAACCGTAAAAACCAAAAAAAGAAGAAATTACTGAAGCTAACCAATGATTAGTGTTACCATATCTGATCTAATTAAAATACGTGTCGTGTTGTATCGTGTCATCTCGTATTCATGTCAGAATTCTCTCTATACCCTAACCGATCTGTTTAGCTTTTCGTGTTATAGTGTTGTGTCATATTCATGTTTTGTGTTAGAAATAGCCGATCCTAACCCGCTAACTTCCTGTCAAGTTTGTGTCGTGTTATCGTGTTCTTTCATAAATTTCCACCCGCGTCGTGTCGGGTCGTGTTTGTGTTATCTCGTGTTCGTGTCAGAATTCTCCCAACCCTAACCGACCTGTTTAGCTTTTCGTGTTATCGTGTCGTGTCATATTCGCGTTTTGTGACAAGATCATAATCCGCTAACTTCGTGTCGGCTTCATGTCGTGTTATCGTGTCATTTCATAAATTCCCACCCTGCGTCGTGTCGTGACATATTCGTGTCAAAATTCTCTCAACCCTAATCCGTTCTATTTAACTTTTCGTGTTATCGTGTCGTGTCGGAAATTTCCATCACAAGAAACCCCCCACATACTTCGTTTAACAACTTTAATGATTCATCATTATGATTTGGGCATTAAATTTGTTAAGTTGAAACTTAAAAAGGCAAGCCAATATAACTACGGCCGTTTCAGTGTTGTTAGATCAACTTACGTTTTCAAAAAAAAACCGTCCTATTATATCTCCCATACGTGCCCTTCACAAAATTGTCTAAAATCATTTTGAAAGCCAAGAGACAAGACACCAAAACCATTGAATCATGTCTCAAGCACGGCTGCAGGTGTTTTCTCTTCTTATTCTTCTTCGCTTATATTCATTTGTCTCGCCCAGTCATGCATACTCCTGGATGGACGATTTTCTCAAGGAAGTCGGTTGTGTTGCGTAAAGACTAATTTACTTAACACCGTGTGGGACTAAAATACCAGTTTAGTGGATGGATGAGATTGATTCAATCCGAGGGCCAAAAGTATGTGAGTAAAATCATACCTATATGTCTACGAAATCATACAATTATAAAATCTTTTCCTTTCTTGGAGATAGGTATATTGGCCTTAATAACAAATGGAAAATGATATTGACATTTCAAAAATTGATGGGAGCATTCTAAAAAGAGTTTTTTTTTTTATCAAAAAAACATCTCTCGAACTATTACCACGTTTTCTACTTCGTCCTCGAACTACCAAAGCCATTAGTTCGTCCTCGAACCATCCAAAACCCACCTATTTTGTACCAGCCCTAACTCCATCCACATTTTCCATCAAAAAAAACACAGTAAATGACATTTTCACCCACCAATGTAAGTGCAGAATAATACTTCCACCCTTAATCCCAACATATCTGGCGGCAAAACCAGTGGATTTCACTGGTTTTAGGGCTTTAACTAGTGGGTTTCCTCTGGCGGCAAAACCAGAGGAAGATGGGATTTCCATTTAAGATTTTGGACTTCGGAGGGTGCTTGAGAGTTGTGATCTACTCTAGTCGAAGCACTAAAAATTTACAATATTAATAAAGTTCGTCTAAATAATTCAATATGGATTTTTTTTTTCTTATTCAAATTTTTTTTTTTTGCATTCGATAGTTTTTCCCCACTTTCTTGAGGATTATTGTTTCTTCATGACGAAAGGATTAAAAGGTAAAAAATTACGATCAAAATCTATATTTTTTTCAATAAAGACGAAAAAATTGGCTTAGTTTTGTCTTTATTCAAAAAAAATTGAGTTTCGGTCATAATTTTTTACTACTTTTTAGATTCCTTTTGACATGACAAAGCAATTAATAATTCTCAAAAAATTGATGAAAAACTAATAAATGCGAATTTTTTTTGAATAAAAACAAAAAAATAATCCATAATTAATTATTTAGTCGAACAAGACCGCTGAAGTAAGCTAAGGCCAACACTTCAGTCTCTTCTCATTTAAAAGACTGCATAGACAACTCGTGTTCAAACAATTACTCATTGATTCTTAACACACCATAGGACCAACTTTTATAATCAACCCAAAAGCCAGTTTTTTTTTTCCTTTTTTTTTTTATAACAAAAAAGAGAATCCAAAGTTAGATTAAACAACCGAGTTAAAAGAGCCAAAGAATCTGCTCTCATTATGACAAAAAACGAGCTAAGAATCTTGGAATTGTACAAGTTTGAGCCTGCAATTGGTTATTTGTCAATGAACACAACATACTCCTACTAAACAAACAAATACCTTGAAAATGTACTGCCTAATCAACAATCTCGTACAGCATGTATTTCATTTGATTAGTAACACATACACCCACGAACCAACTAGGATCAAAATCAGTGGAGGGAAACCCACCGGTTTTGCTCTGCTGGCCAAATTTGTTGGGAAGGGTGGAAGTGCTGTTCTGCCTTTACATTGGTGGGTGAAAATGTCATTTGTTGTGTTTTTGGACGGAAAATGTGGATGGAGTTAGGGCTGGGACGAGATAGGTGGGTTTTGGATAGCTGGAGGATGAAATAAGTGGTTTTGGTAGTTCGAGGACGAAGTAGAAAAAGTGGTGCCAGTTCGAGGGATGTTTTCACAAAAAACTCTTTCGAAAAGAGTTAAAGGAAAATGACTTTGGAATTTCATTGATTTTGGAGCGCTTGCATCAATTTTTAGAGTGCTAATATCATTTCCCTAACAAATATAGGATAATCTTTAAAATGATACAAATTGATTATAAAGTTGATTCATTTCCTGTATTATCTTTTTTTTTTAAAAGTAAATAGAAAATAGAGTTACTAATCTTTCGCAATAAGGTATCAACTTTACATGGAAACAGAATAATCCATTACGGAAAACATTATAGGTGTGACATGCTTCATTTGATTTAACTTGAACGATTTTCATTTGATCTAAACATATGTAGAAAGTCTTTGCAATTAGTCATTTTCAATTTGTCGATTTTTTTTTTTCATTTGATCTAAACATATGTAGAAAGTCTTTGCAATTAGTCATTTTTCCAACCCACTTATAACTTGCCCAATTTGGCCCAAACCCGCCCATTTACCACCCTTACATATAACCATCATTTTTATTGGTCATTCTGGCCCCGTAGTTCAGAAAGAAGGTGTCACATTTTGACGTTTTGAGCTTATATCTTGAGTACTGTTGAGAAAATTTGGTACAGTTTGCACCATTTTCATAGGCACATGTTGATACCTAATTGCCCGCTCCAATGCCGCGAGTAATCACAGAAACGTGCAGCGGCGCCCTTTTCACCGTCATTCTCGGTAATCAATGGTCCGGATTTTAAAAGAATTTTTTAGGGATAGAGTTCTCTTTTTTTTTTTTTGACAATAAAGAAGAAGTTCATAGATAAAAGAATCATTACATCCCATAGAGTCATTACATCCCCAAGCTCAAAGAAACAACAAAAACACATCAAGCATAACAAAAGGTAGAAGCTTCCAAAGCAAATGAACCATGGAGAACTCATCCGATGTCAAAAGGATAAGAAGTGTCCACTTCTGAATGGATCCTAGAAGATGCTGCAAACTTAGCAAAAAATATGCTTGATGCAATCTGCTATGGTCACATAGGGATAAACTGCAGAAGCAAACAGACTATACAAGGAAGCAAAAATCAAAAAACAAGGGATCTGTTACGGCTGGAAACTCCTTCATGCTTCTCAACTGGGGATAGAGTTCTTTTGAAATGTGGATCATCCAAAATACTTTTGGATGGTTAGATCAAGGTGCTGCTACACGCTGTTGTGATTTGCTCACAGCAGCCTCGCTCCCATGATTCACAATGCATGAGACATATTTGGGATAATAAATCCCTGAGTATCATGATAAAGGCATTAATGTCCTTAAGGGGCAGGGTTTAACATGGAAGGAAGACGAGGTTATATTTGGGGAGTAATTGGGTGTTCATAAGGTACCCGATGAGCTAAAATTGGAGCTAGAATTAATAGGTTAATCCTGACCATTGAATGTATCAGATGCCACTTGTCACAATATAAGGTAGAATTGGAGGGTCCTACAATTCCCTATGGATTGGAGGGAAGCCGGACTCCAAAACTAGCTTCTACATACCTTCCCGCCCCAACCATAACAAACACTACCTCATACTATTATTTCATTTCGGTTGTACTCCCTTTGTCTGAATTTAATAGTCCTTTTTCGGAGTTCTTGACATTTTTCAATCGATTATATCTTGTAATTTATAATACTTTATGTAATTTTGAAAAAACATTGACTTATAGAACTAATTAAGATCTATCAAATAAGATTCATATTTGATATAAAATTCATTATCAATTTAAAGATATAACTATTTTTTATCCTGTTAGAATTGAACGAGGGTCTATTAAATCCGGACGGAGGGAAGAAATTTATTATGGTTTGGTTTTAATTAGGATGATTTCTTTTTCATTGTTAGACTCCCTCTCCTTGTATAGACAGAGCTGGGGTATCATCTTCTCACGTCGTGTTATTTGTTGAGTTTTTAGAGCATTTTCCAATTTCACTCTTTCTGGGTCAAGCCACTCTTTCATTTTCGGTTTAACCGTAAAAACCAAAAGAAGAAGAAGAAATTACTGAAGCCAACCAATGATTAGTGTTACCATATCTGATGTAATTAAAATAAGGTTTAAAATAAGGTGTCGTGTTGTATTATGTTCGTGTCGTGTCATCTCGTATTCATGTCAGAATTCTCTCTGTACCCTAACCGACTTGTTTAGCTTTTCGTGTTATAGTGTTGTGTCATATTCATGTTTTTTTTTTTTTTATCGGCAAAGATGAATTTTATTAAAAAACGGGAAGAGGGGAAGGGGATCCAACAAAGAGTTGGACAATACACCATAAGGGCAAAGCCCATAACACCCAAAGGTCTATTAGGGTTCATAACAGATAATACAATAAAGATCAACCCAATACCCAAATTAAATAAAGAAAACCCAAAGCCCAAACTCCGGCCCAAGCCTGGACCGGCCCACCCAAACCATCCCTCAAAACCCTAACTATACCGACAGCCACCGCTGTACAAAGAGTTGTGTCATATTCATGTTTTGTGTTAGAAATAGCCGATCCTAACCCGCTAACTTCGTGTCAGGTTTGTGTCGTGTCCTTTCATAAATTTCCACCCGCGTCGTGTCTGATAAGCCCTCGAAAGTGTAAAACTTAGGGCTTATCTACCTCGTTTTACGGTGCCTGTTAGCGTTCAATACTTGTTTTTGGTTGATATTGCGCGCAAAGTTGGTTTTTGTTGAGAAACAGGTTTTTGGTGTAAATATGGGTGATTTCCGAGATTTCCAAGGATCCCCGGAGGAGTCCGGATGTGTTTGATGTGCTCCGGAGGAGCCTCGAGTGATCATACCAAGTCCTAGTCGAAGTGTCCAAGGCATTAGAGGAAGACCCGGAGCAGCCAAAGGATAGCAAAAGCTAGCAAAAACTACCAGGGATCGATCCCCCATTCCCCTGGGATCGATCCCCCACCATCAGGAAGCCTCAGAAACCACCAGGGATCGATCCCCCTCTGACCAGGGATCGATCCCTCACTCCTGCGCGGACATTTCGGTGGCATTTTTGTAAATCTTTTGTGAAGGGGGTATATATACCACCCTTAACCCGACTGTAGGGCACTTTTTTTACTTTTGCACTTTCTCTCTCTACCTCCATTAATGGAGCTCCAACCTCTCTCCTCATTTATGTTGTAAAAGTTGATTTTAGGGACGATCCGTTGGGTTTCGAAGTATTTCACCTTCATTAATGTTGTAAGGAATCTTCTCCTTTTCAAGGATCTTGTATTTATTTTGCATTTAATCGATGTTTAGTATTTTCGTCATGTTTACCCTTGCTATTATCGTACCTTCTTTCAATATGAGTGAGTAGTGTAGTAAGGTTGGGTTATGGGATGATTAACATCCCGTGACCAAGGATGTAGTTTGCTCTTCTCTTGTAAACTCTCGTTTTCTAGTTTAAATATGGTTTAGGGTTGATTTATGTATCAAAACCTAGAGGTGTTAACATTTTTGATCGTATGTAGGCAAGGGTTCGTTTCTTGCCACATTTGATACTTAAAACTATGTCCCTCTTTGTGTTTGTCAAAGTGTATCAAAAGAACCCGAGCCATGTTAAACACTTTTGTTCAAAAGAGAAGAATCAAGCTTATCCGTGCGTTATGGGTGTTGATTATCCCTAGACCTAACTTTTAGTTTAACCTCCAGTAAAAAGCCGTAGATAGTTTAAGTAGCCAGTTAACTAAACCGTCCAGTTGGCCGTCTCAACGCCAAAGTTTGGTTGGCAGTCCTAACGCCGAAAAATTCTAAACAAGCTAATCTCCAAATCAAACTATGGATGCGCTCCCTGCGGAATCGACCCCGGACTTCCGGATTTTATTATGCTTCAACCAACCTAGCCCTACGCTTGGGGTATTCTTATTATGGCACACATTAAGGTCGCAAGCATTGTCGGGTAATGTTTGTGTTATCTCGTGTTCGTGTCAGAATTCTCTCAACCCTACCCTGACCTGTTTAGCTTTTCGTGTTATCGTATCGTGTCATATTCGCATTTTGTGTCAAAAATAGGTGACCATAATCCGCTAACTTCGTGTCGGCTTCATGTTGTGTTATCGTGTCATTTCATAAATTCCCACCCTGTGTCGTGTCGTGACATGTTTGTGTCAGAATTCTCTCCACCCTAACTCGTTCTATTTAACTTTTCGTGTTATCGTGTCGTGTTAGAAATTTCCATCACAAGAAACCCCATAGACTTCGTTTAATAACTTTAATGATTCATCATTATGATTTGGGCATTAAATTTGTTAAGTTGAAACTTAAAAAAGACAAGCCTATATAACTACGGCTGTTTCAGGGACGTTAGATCATTTTACGTTTCCGGAAAAAAAAAACTGTCTTATTATCTCCCATACGTACCTTTCACAAAATTATCTAAAATCATTTTGAAAGCCAAAGGCAGAGACACCAAAACCATAGATGTCTCAAGTACGGCAGATGTTTTCTCTTCTTATTCTTCTTTGCTTATATTCATTTGTCTCGCCCAGTCAGGCATTCGCCTGGACGGATGCTATTGGCGATTATTTGAAGAACGTCGTTTGTGCTGCGCAAAAACTAGTAATTTTCTTTACACCGCCGTGCGGCCGGGAGCCCTAAAACAAAACTTTAGTGGATGGATGAGATTGATTCAATCCGAGGGCCAAAAATAAGTGAGTAAAATCATACCGATATGTCTACGAAATCATACAATTATAAAATCTTTTCCTTTCTCGGAGATATGTGTCGCACCCTCGATTTTCAACATAATTATAATCGATTTTTATAAATAAAACCTCACGATATTCCGTACCATTCCCAAAATAATATAGCGTTTTCCTTTTTCATCATCCCATTCCAAACATCCAAGGGTTTCCAAAATAATACAACGTTGGCTTCGAGGCCCAAATTACCGTAAACAAGAATGTCAGTAGATTTAACAAATTACAACCTTTCATCGTCAAAAGATTTACAAATAAGAGTTACTAATACATCTTCCAAAATGAAATACAAAGATGATTTAATAACTCCACGGTGTTAGCTTTCAAAATAATGCTCACATCCAAACACACAAGTATGCTGCTACTGCCCCGGGTTAGTACCTGAAAATGAAGGAAGGTCTGAGCTACACTAGCCCAGTAGAAAACTCTAATCTAACAATGTATGCGGATGACATGTAGAAAAGATGAATAAATGAATGACTGTATCAAGAATCAATGAGGGATCGACAAGAGCAATCCAATTTTACACTTCTTTTCTAAAACCATTCACATGCTTTACTAAACAATTTCCGAAATATCACAAAATGCCAAAGACGTGTCTCGTTCAAGTGTCATGAGCCGAAGCTCCTGCCAGGCCAATTAAAGGACCCCGATGTCCTCTGCCAGGCACCTTACAAAAAGGGAGGTCCTGAAAAATCAAATACGAGCATATAGCTTCTGCCGGGCCAATTAAAGGACCCTGATGTCCTCTGCCAGGCACTCACCCGTCGATGAGTCCTGAATGTTCTCGTCGTATTCGTAAAGTTTTCAAAATCCACTTTCCATCTCATTTAAAACGTTCAAACCCAATTTTGATACGTAAAGGTGATTTTATGAAATCGTTGTCAAACGAGCATTAAAGTTATAGTAATGTTCAACGAAGGCTTTAAGATAAGGACAATCAAATAGGAGTCACTCGGGAGATGTTTAGGATGGATTAGAAATGATCGGAGCCCAAGATAATGAAGCAAGAGTCAACACAAGCAAAACTGTCCAAAGGCAAAACGTTATTGATAACATGGAAGAAGGTTATCGATAACGCTAGCTTGAAAGTGGTCAGAAACGTGACGTTATCGATAACATGGGCGTTGTTATCGATAACGATGGGGTTAAAAATGATTCCAGACGTGGGAGTATGGATAACAAGGGCTATGGTTATCGATAACAATGGCTTTCTGGGAACGTTATCGATAACAAAGGAGAACGTTATCGATAACGATGGGAATTTTCTGGGTTTTGGACAAGTGTTATCGATAACGAAGAAAACGTTATCGATAACGATGGGTTTTCGAACAGATTTCTGATAGACAATGATGGGTTTTCGGGCAACTACAACGACAACAATCCAAGGCACAAATCAAGCTTCAAGAAACACATCATAAACATATATCGATAGTTAGAACCTCCTACCTCAAGGATTAAAGATCAAAACCAAATGATTTTCAAGCCCAAGCTCCAATCTTCGGATTCAAACGGAATGCACCTCCACCGAGCTCACACCGGTGCGATACGGACTGAAATACACGGAGGAGTGAAGGATTGGAGGTTGGGTTTTGTGGGTTTGAGGTTGAATGGGTAAAATTTTGGGTGAGAGTGAGAGTGAGCGAGAGAGAGCCGAGAACGGGAGAGAGTGAGAGGAGAAAAATGGGAAATGTTATTCCCTGGACTCACACACTCACACACATATATGCATACATATTACACACTTGCTCCCCAACTAAAACATTTTAACACATTAACCTCAAGTCTCAACATTCCAAATTTATTTCCTCCTTTTATTTCTTATAAAACATTTAAATAAATTTTACGAATTTACGGGTCTTTACAATATGCATGACTGGTGTATTGGCCTTAATAACAAATGGAAAATGATATTGGTATTTCAAAAATTGATGGAAGCATTCTAAAAAGAGTTTTTTTATGAAAACATCCCTCGAACTATTACCACTTTTTCTACTTCGTCCTCGAACTACCAAAGCCATTAGTTCGTCCTCGAACTATTCAAAACCCACCTATTTCGTACCAGCCCTAACTCCATCCACATTTTCCGTCAAAAAAAAAAAACACAGTAAATGACATTTTCACCCACCAATGTAAGTGCAAAATAATACTTCCACCCTTCCCAACGTATCTGGCTGCAAAACCAGTGGATTTCACTGGTTTTAGGGCTTTAACTAGTGGGCTTCCTCTGACGGCAAAACCAGAGGAAGTTGGGATTTCCATTTAAGATTTTGGACTTTGGAGGGCGCTTCAGAGTTGTGATCTACTCTAGTTGAAGCACTAAAAATTTACAATATTAATAATGTTCGTCTAAATAATTCATTATGGATTATTTTTTGTCCTTTTTCATTTTTTTTTTTTTGCATTCGATAGTTTTTCCTTACTTTTTTGAGGATTATTGTTTCTCCATGACGAAAGGATTAAAAGGTAAAAAATTACGATCAAAATTTATTTATTTTCAATAAAGATGAAAAAATTGGTTTATTTTTTTCTTTATTCAAAAAAATTGAGTTTCGGTCATAATTTTTTACTACTTTTTAGATTCCTTTCGACATGACAAAACAATTAATAATTCTCAAAAAATTGATGAAAAACTAATAAATGCAATTTTTTTTCTGAATAAGGACAAAAAATAATCCGGAATGAATTATTTAGTCGAACAAGGCCGCCGAAGTAAGCTATGGCCAACACTTCAGTCTCTCCTCATTTAAGAGACTACATAGACAACTCGCGTTCAAATAATTACTTATTGATTCTTAACACACGTACCATAGGACCAACTTTTATAATCAACCCAAAGCTAGGTTTTTTTTTTTCCTTTTTTTCTTTTTTATAACAAAAAAGAGAATCCAAAGTCAATTAGATTAAACAACCGAGTTAAAAGAGCCAAAGAATCTGCTCTCATTAAGACAAAAAACGAGCTAAGAATCTTGGAATTGTACAAGTTTAAGCCTGCATTTGGTTACTTGTCAATGAACACAACATACTCCTACTACACAAACAAATACCTTGAAAATGTACTGCCTAATCAATAATCTCGTATGTATTTCATTAATTTGATTAGAAACACAATACACCCACGAACCAACTAGAATCAAAACCAGTGGAGGGAAACCCACCGGTTTTGCTCTGCTGGCCAAATATTTTGGGAAGGGTGGAAGTGCTGTTTCTTCCTTTACATTGGTGGGTGAAAATGTCATTTGCTGTGTTTTTGGACAGAAATTAAATGTGGATGGAGTTAGGGCTGGGACGAGATAGCTGGGTGGGTTTTGGATAGCTGGAGGATGAAATAGGTGGTTTTGGTAGTTCGAGGACGAAGTAGAAAATGTGGCGACAGTTCGAGGGATGTTTTCACGAAAAAGCTCTTCCAAAAAGAGTTAAAGGAAAATGACTTTGGAATTTTATTGATTTTGGAGCGCTTGCATCAATTTTTGGAGTGTTAATATCATTTATCTAACAAATATAGGATAATCTTTGAAATGATACAAATTGATTATAAAGTTGATTCATTTCCTTTATTATCTTCTTCTTTTTATAAAGTAAATAGAAAATAAGGTTACTAATCTTTCGCAATAAGGTATCAACTTTACATGAAAACAGAATAATCCATTACGGAAAACATTATAGGTGTGACATGCTTCATTTGATTTAACTTGAACAAATTTTTTTTTTCATTGCTAAGAAATTTCGGATATAATCAATGAACATATGGAGGATATGTTGGATCTGGTAATTGTTTTAACACATTTTTAGAAACCTTCTATGACTAAGTACGTAGTTTTTCTTCACAATATATATATATATATATATATATATATATATATATATATATATATATATATATATATATATATATATATATATATATATATATATATATATATATATATTCATAGTTTATTGTTCATACTGGCCTCGTGACCAAGGGTTTGGCCTAGTTGCATGTTGTGGTAACCTGTTTAAACCCGTTTTTGGCACCCAGTCCTGGGCAAGCGTTGGAGGGCCATTTAATTAATTCTTAATTAAATTGGGCCGATATTTATGAATTTCTCGAGCTAAAAATTAATGGGCCACATTAATTTTCCAAGTCGGGCGAGATGCATCAAATAATTTTCCATGAGAATTAGTTTATTAGAAGGAATTGAGCTCCATTGTTTTTATTAACGCTGGTCCGACTTGGAGCGGAAGTGGTGAAGTCCAAAATGACCCAAGTTGAGGTGGCATTGTTTGGGTAACTGCTTGCAGTTTCTAGAAGAGAATTAATAAGGCCAATTGACTGAGTCAAAATGGCCCATTATCCCATGATTTACGAGAAAAAGCAGTTGGAGTTCATGGGTGAGTTGTTTTTCTCCAAAATTTAGCGTGCAACTGCCGTTAACCGCCCCCTCATGCATGAATGGAGAAGTTGCATGGGACACTTGGCACAATGGAGTGAAGTCAGGAGATAGTTACATGCACAACATGGGACACTTGTCATCACCAAATGAAGGCAGGAATTCATCTGCATGCAAGAATCGTGAAGAACATTTCGGCCTATAAGTACAAGTTTCGAAGGCTTAAAAAGGGTTCCCACACCAATCAAGCTCAACGCTTAAAAACCAAAAGCCTTCCCTGCGAAGCAACTATCTCTATTTCCTTACCTTTACTCGATTATTTCACCAAATAACTCGAGCTTCTATCTCTCTTGTATCCCAACTTTATTATTACGCAACATAATAAAGTTATTCATATCTCTCTCTCTCACCTCCTACTTTATTACTCCGACGTGATAAAGTAATTCTTACGTTACTTTTTCTCACACGGTTGGGAAATTTTAAGTTCACTTCGTTGTGGCAAACCACGAACCAAACTGCAATCCAGCCCTTAGGTTGCAGCACTATCGCCCGCACAGATCTAGAAGTCAGAAAAGGGACGCCCAGTCCTTCACGTTGGTACGCGACAAGTCCTGGCACGCCCGCTCAGTCCTTTGAGCCATTTCCGAGCCAAACATAACCCCTTACCAGCCAAAATGTTTGTGTTCAAGTCTTATAGCTGCGAATGCAGCACCCTTTCCTCTATCCCCTTCTATCGATTGACAAAAAGAGAAAAGAAAAATACTGGCCTTGTGATTCCAAAAACAGGTGTAGAGATTGGTTTAAATAGTGGTGATCAGTTGAGTCACGGGACAGATCGATTCAGAATGCACGAGAGACATTTTTAGGGATAATAAATCCCCTAGCATCGTGATAAAGGCATATGTTTGTCCTAGCGCTTGCTGTCTTTCGTAAGAAAGTTGCGTTGGGCCTATGCCATTAGTTGAGATTTTCTTGTTGGAGGGATCTTCTGAAAGGATAAAAGCATACGATGTCCGGTCCAGATGAGGGAGAAGAGAACCGATCGAAGGGAAGCCCCTCCTATCCCATTCCCATTGCTTTGGAATGGAGGGAAGGTAAGCCTACAACCTTCGCAAGGTAGGAGCACAGTACGGCAGGAGGATCATGTCATTCAACAAACCTAACTCATGACTAGCTAAAAGAAGGAAAAGAAGACAGACAAAAAACCTATCGAGAAAGGCATGGAGCTTGGAGTGGAATCCAAGAAGAGGAGCCCAACTCCGCGAGTAACTCGGAAGAGGTGCAAAAAGTGCAAGGCATGGATGAGGACATCTGCGACGTCACTCATCTCTTCGATACCATGGATCTGGAAGTCTTTCTTCCGGAAAGAGACGACGAGCATTGGGGTTTTAGTGTTGACTGATTTTCTTCCCTTACCTTATAGAGCTTTGTCTGATAGGGACCAGATTTTCTGCTCGCTACGCCCCTGCCCCAAGTTAGACATATATTTTCCTATATTTGATTTGGTTTGGTTTATTTGGAGATAATAAATCCCCGAGTATTGTTATAAAGGCATTAAAGTTGCAGAGAATGAAGCGAGCGATGTTTGATAAAGGTTAACGGAGATGGGACATAGTGGCGACTCCATGAGCTATTCTAAAGGGGATGATTAATTCATAAACTTTTATTTTTGATTAAATTATAAATATTTTTGTTCTTTTTATTGTAAAAGTAAAATTTCAGGTATGCACATGCACACGTATAGATCCATATTTAAATGGAATATGCAGTAATCTCCCAAATTCAAATTATCTATACAATCCCAAATCAATACCCTATAAACACATAGTAGTAGAGAAGTGATCCATGAAGTCCATATTTTCTCTTGGTGAAATGTGAAGGCTATGCAAGTGGAGTGAAATGCAATTGGTGCCTCCCTTTATACTCATTTGCCTCGCCGGTCAAGCATTTTTCCTGCTAGCGAGGCAGCGCTGCCGATTTTTTTCGTGATCCTCGGTTGCGGCACGAAACATCCCAAAAGGGAAGAAGATTGTCGACGCGCGACTTTCAATGACGGGAACACAGATCTCTCCACGCACGAGGAGATTTGTTGCTCTTTTTTTCTTTTTTTCTTTTTTTGATCCGCGATTTGTTGCTCTTTACTTTCAGATTACAATAACAGCAATTTTTATTGATCATGTGTGGGATTCATAGCTCAACCAGTTTTACAAATACATCTTGAGAGTAGGGAATTTTTTTCCACAGCACCCCCTGTCAAGTAAGTGCTGAGCGGGCGATCCGACCGTTGATCTCGGCACGGACGGCTTGTAGTGAATTTGAGCGCATACGAATATGAACTGTCCATTGCTCGGTCAAGATCAGTGCCGTCAATTACTACGATGAACAGCCGGATCAACCGTTCGGCACCCGCTTGGCAGCATCCCACAATCCCATTATCATAGGCACATGCATGTTTATGTACCCGATTGCGTTATTCTAAAGGAGATCATTTGTAATTTCTAACTTCGGTTAAATTATAAACATAGATATTCTTTGATATTAAAAGTAAATGTAAGTTTTCAAATATGCATATACACATGGACTGTTTATACATGGAATATCTGGTTTTGGAAAAAAAAGAAGAAGAAAAGTTGGCTTTTTCTTTGTCTTTATTTAAAAAAATTCTCATTTATTAATTTTGCGTCAAACTTTAGTGATTATTGGTTCGTCTCGATGAGAGGATTCAAAAAAGTTAAAAAATTAAGATTGAAACTCGTAGTTTTTTTGATCATAATCTTTTTTTTTTTTTTTCACATTTTCCGATTCTATCGTTGAGACGAATAAACAAATGTGATTTTTTTTTTTTTTTAATAAAGACAATGGGAAAAACCAACTTCTCTTTTCTTTTCTTTTTTTCCCTCAAAACCAGCCGCAGTAGTCTTCCAAATTCAAATTAACTATAACCCCTACCTTTTAAATAAATGGAATCCTAAATCAATGCCCATACAGGTATACCTATAATAACTCTTGAGGATCATATTTTTTTGGTCAAAATATACATAGTAACATATACTTTTTCAATCTATTCTTCTCTATAAACCCTTGTAAAGGTATCAATTGTTAACCAATCGCAAATTCATAGTACCCTAGAGATGGGATTCGATCTCTTCTGTTCCGAAAATTTCTGTGTCGAGAGATTTTTTAGCTGTTGGATTGTATGATTTTTTCAAATGTTTGAAATTTCACGGCCGAAAAATTCCTTAAAACCGAGGCTAAGGATTTTCGGCTCAAAAAATCGTGCCTCCATAGTAGGGGTGTACATTTGGCCCAGCCCCCAAACTGGGCTCAGGCTATCTTGCTCTGCATGAACTGTTTTTGATTCCCAACACAAATCCAATGGTCCGGAAACGTTTTGCTCTGAATGGATGGTTTGAATTGACTAGCACCTTTCGCTCAAGGGTTGAGATTGAGAGCTAGAAAAATCAACGGATGAGATGGACTTCAAACCTTCAATTTTTGCCACCCATCCCTTCAATTCGAGAGATTATTCCATGCCCCAGAGGCATGGCTACATGATGCCCCAGAGGCTCCCTGCACCACACATTTTAGTGGTCCCATCAAAATGTGTGGTGCAAGGAGCCCCTGGGACACCACGTGGTCATGCACCAAGGGCATAGCATAATTTTTCCTTCAATTCCCACTTCCCTCCCACGCACCACGACCCTCTATTGTCACCCACTCTCTCATCTGCCATAACCATAACTACTTTCTTTTCTTTTTACTCCTCCCGGGGCGGAGCCAGGAATTTTGGTTAGTGGAGTCAAAAATTAGATTCATATGCAATATATTTTTTTATGCACAAGTCCAAAAATAACTAAATGAAAAGGTTAATTATAAGATCGATATGCACTAATAATTTATTTTTGTCTCATAATTGGCCCAAAAGACTTGTTATATTTGAAAAATAATATATGATAGTTTCATTTCTAGCATTATCAACTCTCGAAAAGAAGTGAACGTTTGGAATTTCTATGCACTTAAAACAAATTGGGGTAATTTAGAGATTTTTTGTGGGGTCAAAATAGCTAAATTATACCTATTCCTATGAAAATTTGGGGTCAAATTAGTAAAAATAGGATAAAAATCATACCTATCCCTACGAAAATTTGGCAGCCAGTAGGATCAGCCGCCCTTCCTTGTACCCATGAGCCTCCGCCCCTGCTCCTCCCTATCTCTTTCACAAAAGCTCTGCCTCTACTACGTACAACACCCACCGCGCCGCCTCACGGAACCCTGAAGTCACTCCCCCACAACTCTACAAACCTCCCAGATAACTGCCCTGTCCCGCAAAAATCAATCCCTCGTTATTCTCTTCCCGTCTCACGAACACCCCCTCTCCGTCTCCCTCTCTCGCCTGCAGCAACAACCAATCCACACCGGGCAGGCCCGGATCCCGTTGGGAACGCCTGTTTGGAGCCTTTGCTGGCAATATCCAATTTCGAAAATTCATACAACTGTGTGTTTCAGACTTTCAGTCATTGATTTCTCTGTACTTTGCAATATATATATCGGGTATAGGTGTTCCTTGTATTCAAGGTGTTTAAGAAAATGCATCATCAAACTGAGTTTTTTTATGTTCTTCTCCGATGCTCAACTTTGTTTTGAATTCAAATGGGTTTGAGTTCAATCCACTGTATGTCCATTTTTTTTTTTTTTTTTGCCAATGAATGGGATTGTGGTGGATTTTTTTTGTCCTTGAATTAGTTTTAAATCACTTTCAGAAACCTATTTTCAAACTCTGAATTTTCTTTTGAATTTCGTTATTGCAGGATACTTAATTGGATTTTGTGATGCACCATAGCCACAACCGCGACATGCTCTTCTGAACCCAACCCAACCGTGACCGCAAGGAGACGCTTAAGGTAACTGATTTCGAAGCTTTTTTGAACTCTGTTTGGTTGATTAGAAGAGATAGTTTCACGTCTTTCCCCTCTTGGATTGTACTTTATCACTCATGTTTCTTTGGAGCCATGAAATGGAACTTGGGTTAATCCGGGTAAAGGACGGTTCAGATTTTAATATGCTCAGATTAGATCCGATCCGGCTAGTCGGTCGGCACTGCTTTCAAGCACCCCTGCTTGGCTGCATCTCCCAATCCTGTTAAGTGGTAGGTAACTATCTGTCCAAATAAGTGCATGGTACCCATCAGATTTAAATTAGGTTTAGTCTACAAGCTCGAACTAAAACAAAATTTCCGAATGACTTTGTTGGAAGTGACTGGAAATTAAGTCATTGTGATTTATATGCATTAATTAAATTGCTTAAACTGAAACCCCAGGATTCAATTACTTGGAAAAACCTAATTAAAGTGGCAAGGGATATAAGTTACTACTATATAACTATACAACGGTTTCAGTGCTATATACGAGTAAATCTTTTTTGGCATTTTTCGAAAAAAAAAAAAAAAAAAACGTCTTATATCTCCCACATTGTTGGTTCCTGAAATTTTTTAGCAACCCTACTACTAGGAGCTAGCGAAGATACTACTTAAAACCAACGATGCGTACACCGGAGAAGATATCTTCTCTTCTTGTTCTTCTCTGCTTATGCTCATTCGTCTCACCCGGTCGGGCGTTCTTCCTATTCAATGGCATCCGCAAGTTTTTCGAGCCAGTCCGTAAGAGGTTCCATTGTGTTCTAATTCAACCGACGTCGTTTCCAGAATGTAAAGGTTTGACTTTTGGTTCCATCGTCGATATGTCCAAGTATGTGGATCGTGATTGTTGCGGAGCAATTGAAAATTACAACAAAAAAAGTGGGTGTGAATTCTCGCATTATAATGTAAAAGAAAGGTGTGCTGAGTTGCTTCGACCCCGGTGATCTGATCTAGTTGGGCCTTGATCGAGAGATTGGATGAACACATGGTAGGAGAGAAGGTGATCCATGGAGTCCATATTTTTCCCCTGGACAGTGTGAATTGTGGAGGTTTCGTATTCGTTCATGGGGATTCGTCTTCAATTGATTATATCTTTGTAATATATATGAGGTTGTAGGTGATTTCGAAAACTATATATATATATATATATATATATATATAAAGTGTTACCAATTAAAAAATATAATCAATTTACTATCCGGTTAATTAGAATGGAAAGAGGGACTAAGAAATGGGGACGGACCAAGTATTTTTTATTGGTCGTGAATTGTAAATGTTCATATTGTGGTTAGAATTATGAATCCGTAGAGTGTTCAGTTGATAATAGCAGAACATATTTTTAAACAAGAGTAGCCTTTGGGAGGAATCATCAAAATAGATTATGGGTTGATTTCTTTCACTAAATAAATTATGTGTACCCTTTTTGACTACACACATTCTTAGATAGGGTTAATTAAAATATGTCCTCCGTTCCTAAATAAATGTCCAACGTTCAAACTTAGACTTTTAAAAAGATGTACTCCCTCCGTCCCTTTTTAAGTATCTCGCTTTGTAACTCCAATTTTTTTTGTGTAACTCTAACTTATTAAGAAAACATCATCATTATACCTTTCACATTAATTTTTTCCTCCTCTTTCCCTACTTCCCCTTTATGGAAACATCATCATTACACTTTACTCACTAACTTTTCAAAATAGAATCTACTTTTAAGGGCAAAATGGAAAATTTACCAACGTTTACCTACTAAATTTACAAAATACACATTTATTAAGGGACAGCCCAAAATGGAATACTGGACTTTAAAAAGAGGACGGAGGGAGTATTTAATTTTTCTTAAAAGAATCAAATTTTTTTTCACAAATCAATAGATATCAATGAGGTTTTTTTTTAAGTTGTGGAAAAACAATTGAATCTCTAATGAAAAGATACATATTTTTAAAGGTCTAGGTATGTGTGCCAGATATTTATTTACAAATGGAGAGAGTATTGTTTAATCCTTCCACTTCAGTACCAATACTTGTGTACCATTTATATTTAAAAGTCTCTAATTTATTTTGCTTAGTAGGAAGTCTCAAATATCACCTTCCACAAACTCAAAAGGGAAAATTTCAAAATACCCCCCAACCTTTAGGCCCAAGTTCAATTAGACTCCCAACCTTTTAAAAATTTCAATTTTACTCCCAACGTTATCTTCCGTTAATCAAAATGCCCCCTTCCGTCAGAATGACTAACGAATTTTGTTAAAAGCTCCGTTAAATAGCGTCTCAGTCGAATTTCAATGATCTGAGCCGTTCAATGTGTTCAAAACGTGATTTTAAGGGAACACGCGAAAAAATCGGAAAAAAAAATGAGCCGAAAGGGCTTCATCTGAATAGTTTTTTATTGAACTATTCAATAAAAAAACTGTTCAGATGAAGCCCTTCCGTGTCATTTTTTTTGCCGATTTCTTGCGGATACCCTTAAAACCATATTTTGAACACATTAAGCGGCTCGGATCATCAAAATTGGATTGGGAAAGGGGAGGTGCGGATTGATCCGGATTTTGTTCAAGTCCGGACGTCCGGATTTTGCTTCGGTCCGCACCTCCCTTTTTCCGATCGAATTTTGATGACCTGAGCCGCTTAATGTGTTCAAAACGTGATTTTAAAGGTGCTCGCGAGAAATTAACAAATCGGAAGGGCTTCATCTGAACAGTTTTTTTATTGAACTATTCAATAAAAAACTGTTCAGATGAAGCCCTTCCCGGTAATTTTTTTTTGTTCATTTCACGCGGGTACCCTTAAAATCACGTTTTGAACACATTGAGCGGCTCGGATCATCAAAATTCGATTGAGACGATATTTAATGGAGCCTTTAACGAAATCCGTTAGTCATTCGGACGGAAGGGGGCGTTTTGATTAACGGAACATAACGTTGGGAGTAAAATTGAAATTTTTAAAAGGTTGGGAGTCTAATTGAACTTGGGCCTAAAGGTTGGGGGGTTTTTTGAATTTTTCCCAACTCAAAATAATAAAGATCGTGCGAAAAAATTCTAGCTACATTTGTAGAACTCAAGTGACTCTTCATAGAATTCATGTCTCTTACAATAGATGTGAACATATGAAAAGACATGTCCCTTTTGGAAAAAAATCTCCTCATTTGAATTGATTAAAATAAAATTTCATATGTAGAGAGATTAAATTCTATAACAATAATGCTAGGGACATATCAATTTGTCACACCTCAACTACACTCCTTTCACATATATGTGAGAACCTTAGAGCATCTCCAGTCTTGACCCAAATTTTTATCCAATTTGGAAGTTTCTCTCTCCAGGCCGTATTCAATCACTTGGAGATCAACTTAAGGAGGGAAGTGATATACATAGTTAACTGTGACCGTTTCATTCAACTACTTGGGGAAACATAAAGAGGGCAGTGATATAACGACGACCGTTTCATTGTGGTAAGATCTTTTTCGCATTTTCGAAAAAACATGTCCTATATCTCCCAAATTGTTGCTCTTCTGAAAAAATTTAGCAGCTCTACTCCTCGGAGCTAGCTAAGATACTAAAACCAATGATGCGTCAAGTAGAGCAGATGTCTTCTCTTCTTATTCTTCTCTGCTTATACTCGCATGTCCCACCCGGTCAGGCGTTCTTCCTGGATGCTGTCGGCAATTTTTTCAAGCCAATCGGCAAGGCCCTGGCTTGTAGTTGGTGGAAGCCTACATATGATCGTCGTTGTAACAGGGTGCCTCTGGACAGCGAGTACGTCGCTGAGTGCTTGACGATTTCCTAGTCCTAAAATAATGGGTTGCCTCAAGCGTAGGGCGGAGACCGATGTAGCATAATATCCGGCAAGTCCGGAGTCGAATTCACAGAGACGGTGATGTGTGCTGACTAAAAACTCGGGTTGTTACTGATTAAACTGGCTCTTAGGTAGCCACCCCTTGTTGATTTGGTTGAGATTAACTAAAAATCTAGAAATTGATTGTACTTTTCAGAGAATTAAAAGGAGGTACGGTCGTAGGGATCCTAACACTCGTAACCAGACCCAGATAAATTCACTCCAACTTAAGTTCTTAAAAACGGTTGACTTTAGAGTACAGAATACCCGACGAATGCGAACCCTAGACCGCTGTTCCCATGTACGACGAAGGGTGAGTTTTGGACCCCCGACCCTCGCATACATAAGTTTTAACGAGTTCTGACAACACCGTTAAATTCCATACGACCAGAGATGAGTTTGGGACCCCCGATCTCCGTTCGCATGAATTTTAATGACACTAGGGCTGTCCGCCGGACAAATATTCCAACCTAAAATTGTCTATTCAATTTATTATTATGAAAAGTGGAGCGAATCATACCCATGCCTGGCTACGGTGTGCTAATCACCCCGCAACCCTATCTGTACAACTACTCATTGATCATCATGCATGAAACAAGAAAAACCCTAATATGAAACATGCTTCTATTATGCGAGATGAAAAATAAATAAGAGATATCAACTAATCAAAAACCAGCGAATAACTTTAATTAAAAACAGAAATTAAAACTAGTTACCAGATTACGAATAATTGAACAAAGCATCAAAAACTTGAAAGAAAAAGAATCTGAATGAAAAGAAGGAAAGTCTGAAATTGCAAATAACAAAAGAACGCAGCCTTTTGTCGTCACCTTGTTCTCTGTTTTTATGCGTGCGAATCCAGGAAGAAATCGCAGCGGCTTGTTCTTTGTAGCTCTCGGTAGCCTCTTCCCCTTTTTACTCGGACAGCGTGATAAAAAAAAAATATCCCCCAGCAAAAGTCCTCACCTCCTTTTTATATTCTTTGCCGTCTAAAACTTTTTTAGAAAAGAAGTGCTAGTGTTGGCCCATTGATAATCTTAATCAGATCACCTCTTCCCTCCACGTTTCCTTTGTGTCCACAAGCCATATCATTAGCCCATGATAATTTCCAGCCACACCCACATGCAAAGGCTAGCAGGAATTTGATCCAATGCTTCTCGCTTTATTTTATCTATCTCTTGATTAATTTCATCGGCACCGGCTTTGCTTGACACAAAATAAAATTCAACTTGGCACTTTAGCTCCAAATATTATTTATTGGCTCCGTCACAACTTCCCCATGATGACGTCCAACATGGCCTCAAGGCCTCGCAATCTTACGTTGGCGCTACATTCGCCTTATTACCTGTGAAAATAACAAAAACACAAAACAAAGGAAAAACACGACATCAAGTGAAAAATGAAATAAAACGCGCCTCTAACGCGCTAATTAGCTCTACTTAGGCGCTCATATCTATGATATCACGCGCCTATCACACCCCCCAACTTGAGCGTTGCTAGCTGATAGGCGCGTGATGTTGCAGATATTTAGCGCCTAAGTAGGGCAATTTTAGCATGTTAGACGTGCGATTTTATCCCTTTTACAGCTTAATGCTACGCTTGGTATGCTTTTCTTGTTTTTATTTAATTTCAGGTAATAATGCGGTTTTAGCGCAGAGTTTGAGTTGCAAGGCCGAGTGGCACATTGCCTTGTGAAGTTTAGGCGAAGCCGTTGGATGACATTTGGAGCTAAGTTGCAAATTTTAGTGTTGTCCAAGCAAAGATGGTGCCAACGAGATTGATCAGGAGGTGGACCGAGATGCACTGGATTAAATTCCTAGATGGCTGAAGCATAAATGCAATGGTTCTTGAAAGTGGGCTTTGAACGTGGGGTTTGGGAACTGGACCGCTGATTTTAATTACTAAAAGGAACAGAATTCCTTTTGTGAAGGAATCTCGGCAGGCACTAGGGCCCATTAGTTGACTAGTGGGTCTTTGGAGTCAATTGTTTTGGCTTATACACGGCTGTGCACAAGATATAAGAGAAGATGGGGTTTTGCAAATGAGGGCCATGGGCCCACTAAGTCAATTTTCGACAGAATACAAACAAGACTCAAGGCTTTGACTTGGAGAATAATAGGGTTTTGAGAGGTCGGTTGGGCCCCTTTATAAAAGAAAACTTTCACGCACAGCAGCGGCAGATTATTATTTTATGCGCAGCTTTTATTGTTTCCGGAGGAGCAGATTTCTTTTACGCACATCGTACTTCGATCAGATTGCAGGCAGCTTTTTAGCGTTTTTTTTCCTAATCCTTGTTTTTTCGGCAGCAGGTTATTCATTACTTTGAGTTTTAATTAATCACTTTGCAGTTAATTATCATTAGTTCCTTTGGAAGTTATCGTTCGGTCATTGTTCGTTCATTGCTACAAGTCTCAATTTTCAACGCACGGTGTAGCTCTTTGGTATTAACTAAGTTTGTTTGTTTTGTCGAGATTAATTATTATTGTCCGTGGTTTATTTTTCCGTTAATGATAAAATCAAGCATGTTTAGATCTAGGATTTTATTGTCGTTCGTCGTTATCATGCGTGAGTAGTTCCATTGAGTGCGGCCACGGGGCGAAGGCACCTCGTGGCTAGTCTAATCGAAATTCAACTCGGGTTTAATAAAGTAGAATTTTTAAGCAATTTTAGGATACGAAATCTTTTTTCTAACGAACAAATCCCGGGCATTGCCGGAGTCCTTGTGAGGGGAGCAAAGGAATCCGGAGCCTTTCTCTCATTCGAGCTCGGAAACTGGTAACAAGTGGTGAGCATTCGTTAGGAAACCTTTTTCCTATTCTAAAATCGAATTTCCAAAGGAATCGCAAACCGAATGGATTTTGGTTATGACTAGTTGCAGGTGCTGGAGTTCACATGGCTGTACTCTCCGTTTTTAATTGATTTTTGATACTCCAATTTAGTAAGTTTTAGTTAAATTCAATCAATCAACAAGGGGTGGCTACCTAAGAGCCAGGTTAAAACTAGAATTTCACGCTTTTGAGTCAAGCACCGTCCGTCCGTCTTGTGGTTTGACTCCGGTACTTCCGGATTTATTGTGCTACATTGGTCGAGAGTCCTACGCTTGGGACGCGTTTTTAGTCTAAATTTATTAACACCCAGTCGGTCAAGCACTAGTCCCTAGTAACAAACGAACAGAAAAATAACAAAAGACAACTAACAAGACATAAACGGGGATACGGAGGTTATGCATGCTGTACAATACTTAGGCGGGCTGAAAGATTTTCGCCTCCTCACTTACCTGCAATTCAAACACATGCATGCCTTGGCAAAAAGATGAATAATATTAGCGTCGAAACACATGCAGAGATAAATGCCCCATGAAGGCAAAGATGCTACACTCGCTCACTGGAACTCTCAAACATTCCATACAAAGCGTTTGGCGAATTACGTGGAACCGAAACAAAGGCCACCACGTGCCAATCAAAGACAACGCTTACAAAGAATAAAAGCACAATATATACAATCACGATTCCACAAAATGAGCAACATTAATATCAAACATGCATGAACGAGAGTCAAACAACGTGCGCAGGATCTACTAAGGATTTAATTAGGCTTATAAAGACCGTGGTTTCGAATGAAAGGGAAATTGCAAAATTAGGTGACGGCCTATAGTAACGCAAGGTAAACTACCCAGACTGGCCGCCACCTTCCCCTTAACTACCCGATATGCACCCATTGGTGCCAACCAAACCATATCCAAACGATAAAACAAAATAACAATCACGAAAGTTATTACAGACCCACATGAAATAACAGAAAAAATAGAAAAAATATTCCACCGACACTAAAAAATATGAAATAACACCACTTCCAACCCCTATGCATCACAGGAGTCCAATGATCATTCCAAACCGCTCTCGGCAAAGTCATCGCTGTCCTCTAAGTCCGGAAACTGGGGTGGCTCAAATGGAGTCAAAAATTGTTCTGTAACACGCCCATGCAATCACCTGTTCTGATGTGCCAGCATGTGTTAGGCCCAACCACCTTGCCTCAACTCCATTTTATTCTGTGTTTTCTGTTTCTTTTTTTTCTTTTTTTCCTTTTTTTTCATCTCTTTTTTCTTTTTTTTTTTGACTTAGCTTTATGACTTGAAAGTTGAGTTTGGATCCAAAACATGACACCCATCAAGACTTCTTCACTTTCACATCCAACGACAACGATGCTCCAAATTCAATGTAAAAAGACACCCATGATGCACAAAGTTAGACCCCCCAACTACAATCCAACCCACACACCGGTTTCCTAGGCTAGACTCAGGAACCTACTCGAACTGGTTTAAGATTGGTCAATGGGACTCGTATGTGGTCTAATCATAAAAGAATGCCTTGTTTCATCCCCTATACACGTTACCAACTCTCACAAATGCATGCAAAATATTTAGCTATTCAATTATGAAACAAACGCCTACTATTTTACGCAAATGCAAGAAATGAAAAACAAAGAATATGGGAATGTTTCTCAAGATGCAAAATTAACCACATGGGGACACTTACTCAATGTAACAACAACACTAACATGTTCACAAGAGGCGCCAAATATATGCATGAGTTTGAATTAAACAGGCATAATAATTCAACTAATTCTAACATGCTTGCCTAATCATACAATCAAACATAACAAACGTATCCCCAAAAAAAATTAAAAATAAAAATTTACACACTATCCTAGCAACGCAACAAAAATATGTACACCCTCCCCCCAACTAGAAACATGCTATGTCCCCAGAGCATGGAGACATATCAAAAGAAAGCACAAGGGAGAAGAAATGGACCTACTGGTGGCAGCCAACCACCATGACCTCGGTCGGTGTTCGAGGAATTTTTTTTCACCGCTCCTGCCGCCGTGTTTAGTGCCGCACCTTGCAAAAGAATTAGGTACCAACTACCGAAAAACACAAATAACATTAGTACCACCCGGCTCGTGTTAACCAGGCTTCCAAAACAAAAAGGAAAAGAAAAATACTCCAACAAATCTTCGCGCGATTAACGTGTCATACCTTTCTCCCCATTCCTCGCCGGTAGACAAGAAACGGGTGGCTATGCAAGACCATGATGCAAAGTTTTTTTTACTTTTCAATTTTCTACTTTTTTTTTTCATTTTGATATGAGAGACGAAAAACAACTACGTGAAAGACAAGAAATAAGGAACTAAGAAATAAAAGAAAAATATACATAAATTGTGCCAAAAACAAAAAAAACTTAGTAAAATCCAATGTCACCGACACAAAATTGCCCTTACTAACCGGAGCTGGGTACACGATTCTTATTTTAATAGCGGCGTGCGAAGCTATAAAACGCAAGTCAATGATGGGTACCCTTATTGCTAGGGGCCGGGTCCACTTCTCAATAAAGAGAGTGGTACGCAAAAGTTACCCGTCGAAACGTAGCCACAACGACTACACAACAGGGTCGTTCGAATAAATAGGGTCGACCAACACCTCTTCCGGTTCACTTATTTCATCCAGGATCGACCAACACCTCAAGAGAGTCATCCGGCTGGACCGACGATGAGAGAGCTGTAGACAATGGGGCGCCCAGCGGCTCAAGAACTGGGTCCTAAACGGCGCCACACATATCCTCTATTGCAAATACCTCCATCAAACTCCCTAATTCTGGGGATTCTAAGAATGACGCCTCCTTGGCGATCTCCAGAAGATCTTTATACAAAATATTATCGACATGCTCTTGTACCAACGTGTCGATCAAACTCATCGCATACACTTTCTCATCATCCTTGACTCGGGTATCCGTATTAAACACTTTCACCTCCATTTTCAAATCCCCAAACGACAGTTGGACTTGTCCAGTCTTGCAGTTCATGACGGCACTGGAGGTGGCTAGAAAAGGACGACCAAGGATGATAGGAGTCTTCTCAAAAATCTCCGGTATTGGGCATGTATCCAGGACAATGAAATCCACTGGAAGAAACTCGCCCACCTGAATTAAAACATCCTCCACCACCCCCTTTGGTATTCTCACACTTCGGTCAGCCAACTGTAGCGTGACCCGTGTGGCTCTTAAATCCACTAAGCCCAGCTTCAAATATACCGAATAAGGGAGCAAGTTAACACTCGCTCCTAAATCCAGCAAAGTCTTATCAAATTTCTGGCCCGCAAGCGCTGTGGGGATGGTGGGACAACCAGGGTCTTTACACTTAGCGGGGATCTCAGCCTAGAGAATGGAGTTCACTTGTTTCGTCAGAAGCACTTTGTCCTGACTCTTAGTTCTCCGCTTTGACGTGCATAGATCTTTCAAGACCTTTGCAAACTGATGGATTGCGTCTATGGCTTCTATCAAAGAGATAGGAAACTGAACTTTCTTGAATAACTCAAGCATTTGAAAGTTCACATTGACTTTAGGTTTCGCCACCAAGCGATTTGGATATGGAGCAACGGGTGGCGTCGGAGTCGTGGGGGCCGTAGTTGCAGGCACCACCACTTCAGGAGACTCCGCCTCTTTCTCTACCTTAGGAACACTTCTTAAGTCTGGAATGACTGCTGGTACACCAACCGGCACCGGAGGTGGCACCGATTTTTGCTTAGGAGGCAAATCCTTGTCGATCACCTTCCCACTTCTGAGAGTGGTGATTGCTTTAGCCTCTTCCAGACTGAGATTCAAACTACTTGGGCCAGAAGAATTGCCTACATAATGCGTACCGGCGGCATTGACTAGAGGTTGAGAAGGAAACTTTCCTTTCTCCTGCTGGACTTGTCCAACCGCTGCCGTCAATTGGGTCCTTATGTCACCAATTGCCTGCTTAGTCTGCTCAGTGAAGCTTATTTGAGACTGCATGAGAGCCTTCATCATCTCATCAGTTTGCTTATCCCGCGGGGGATGGTTAATGCCAGGGGGTGGTCCAAAAGATGAAGGACCAAACCCCTGCTGCTGTTGAGGCGGGTAACGAAATTGGGTCATTTGGCCTTGAGGAGGCTGGAATGGCTGGATTGACTGCTGAGGTGGTGCCTGGGCTTGCACCGGGACTTTTTGATCTCTCCATCCCATAAGTGGGTTGTGGGTATTTGAATACGCGTCCCAACTCTGATTGATCGCGTTTACCTCAGCCTGATTACTATGGTAGGCTTTCTTAACTATGAGAAATGCGGAGCAAGTAGTGATTGAATGCCCCGGACACTCACACAATGCGCATACCTCCTCCACTCTCATCTCATTCACCTGCTGGACTTGCGTAAGCTTCAAGTCCTCTAACTGCTTAGATATTTTGTCTAGTTGAGACTGGACATTATGCTCTTTTACGCTCAATGGAAAGATACCAGACCCACTGGGTCCCTGTGCAGCCATGGCCCTATCACTGAGATCGGAAGGTTCCCAACCCCGGTATTTCTCGGCCAAGTCTTCTAGAAAATCCCACGCATCATCCGGGGACTTGTCTAGAAATCCTCTTCTTTGCAGAGGTACTCAATCTGTTGGGCCGTCGCAACATTCAGACCTAAATAGAAAAACGACACCAGTTGGTGCCTCGCAAACCCATGGTGCGGCAAGGACAACAGCAAGTCCTTGAAACGCTCTCAATATCTTAAGAACGACTCGCCCTCATTCTGCTTAAAAGACTGTATTTGGCGAGGTAGGTGTTTAGATTTATTCTCTGAGAAGTATCTCTTATAAAAGAGATCTCGGACAGTAGCCCACGTCGTGAGAGACTGGGCTTTCTGCATCCGCAGCCACTTATCCGCATTGTCCTTGAGCGAGACTGGAAAAAGCTTAAGGCAAGCATTTTCCCATTGAGAGGTGGTGGCATGTGTACGCACCAACCTCTCGAAATAGCGAACATGCTCATACAGATCCTCATTCACCTTTCCATAAAAGAGGGGAAAGGCATTATGCGTACCAGGCTTAATGGTGAAAGCATTACGTGCCTCCACTGTCTCAGTTGGCAAAACTATTGGACCGAGAGGAGTGGTCCTCTTAGGATGCATGTGTGCACGCATCGACATCGGTGGCTCTGCCATTGGTGGCTCAATTATTAAATCAACGAAAAGGCCACCAATAGCAAACGACTCACCACTAAAAGACTCTTCTTCCACAACTACTCTCGGCTCTCTATCAATGGCTACGAGACGCCTGGTATTGTCTCGATAGTACTTAGGTTTAAGAGGTGATTTCTTTTCGACAATGGAGGATTGCTTTCCGCTACCAATGATGACTCGAAACAACTAAAAAAAAACTAAAAAGAAAACTAAATCTAACGACCCGAATTCTTAACACACGTTACCGTCCCCGACAACGGCGCCAAAAATGCTTGACGATTTCCTAGTCCTAAAATAATGGGTTGCCCCAAGCGTAGGGCGGAGACCGACGTAGCACAATATCCAGTAAGTCCGGAGTGGAATCCACAGAGACGGTGATGTGTGCTGACTAAAAACTTGGGTTGTTACTGATTAAACTGACTCTTAGGTAGCCACCCCTTGTTGATTTGGTTGAGATCGATTAACTAAAAATCTAGAAATTGATTGTACTTTTCAAAGAATTAAAAGGAGGTACGGTCGTAGGGATATTAACACTCGTAACCAGACCCAGATAAATTCACTCCAATTTAAGTTCATAAAAACGGTTGACTTTAGAGTACAGAATACCCGACGAATGCGAACCCTAGACCGCTGTTCCCATGTACGACGAAGGGTGAGTTTTGGACCCCCGACTCTCGCATACATAAGTTTCAACGAGTTCTGACAACACCGTTAAATTCCATACGACCAGAGATGAGTTTGGGACCCCCAATCTTCGTTCGCATGAATTTTAATGACACTAGGGCTGTCCGCCGGACAAATATTCCAACCTAAAATTGCCTATTCAATTTATTATTATGAAAAGTGCAGCGAATCATACCCATGCCTGGCTACGGTGTGCTAATCACCCCGCGACCCTATCTGTATAACTACTCACAGATCATCATGCATGAAACAAGAAAAACCCTAATGTGAAACATGCTTCTATTATGCGACATGAAAAATAAATAAGAAATATCAACTAATCAAAAACCAGCGAAATAACTTTAATTAAAAACAGAAATTAAAACTAGATACCAGATTGCGAATAATTGAACAAAGCATCAAAAATTTGAAAGAAAAAGAATCTGAATGACAAGAAGGAAAGTCTGAAATTGCAAAGAACAAAAGAACGCAGCCTTCTGTCGTCACCCTGTTCTCTGTTTTTATGCGTGCGAATCCAAGAAGAAATCGCAGCGGCTTGTTCTTTGTAGCTCTCGGTAGCCTCTTCCCCTTTTTACTCGGACAGCGTGATAAAAAAAAATATCCCCCAGCAAAAGCCCTCACCTCCTTTTATATTCTTTGCCGTCTAAAACCTTTTTAGAAAAGAAGTGCTAGTGTTGGCCCATTGATAATCTTAATCAGATCACCTCTCCCTCCACGTTTCCTTTGTGTCCACAAGCCATATCATTAGCCCATGATAATTTCCAGCCACACCCAAGTGCAAAGGCTAGCAGGAATTTGATCCAATGCTTCTCGCTTTATTTTATCTAGCGCTTGATTAATTTTATCGGCACCGGCTTTGCTTGACACAAAATAAAATTCAACTTGGCACTTTAGCTCCAAATATTATTCATCGGCTCCGTCACGACTTCCCCATGATGACGTCCAACATGGCCTCAAGGCCTCGCAATCTTACGTTGGCGCTACATTCGCCTTATTACCTGTGAAAATAACAAAAACACAAAACAAAGGAAAAACACGGCATCAAGTGAAAAATGAAATAAAACGCGCCTCTAACGCGCTAATTCGCTCTACTTAGACGCTCATATCTATGATATCACGCGCCTATCACTGAGTATATCACTTATGGATGTTGCTTAGCATTGCGTGAATATAACGACTATAGCGGTTGTAAATTATATTGGCCTTATAATTCAAAACAAAAATGTGACAGTAAACTATAGGACAAATGGGATCATCGTTGTAACGGGGTGCCTCTGGATAGCAAGGTCGTCGCCGAGTATATGGATAATGGATGTTGCAAAGCATTGCGTGAGTATAACTAGAAAGATGTTGATACCTAATTGCCCGCCCTAATGCTGTGAGTAATCACATAAACGGCGTCCATCTCACCGTTGTTTTCTGAATTAATGGTCCGAATTTTAAAATAATTTTTTTAGGGATAGAGTTCTTTTTTTTTTTTGACAGTAAAGAACTTCATAGATAAAAGAATCATTACATCCCATAGAGTCATTACATCCCAAAGCTCAATGAAACAACAAAAATATATCAAGCATAACAAGAAGGTACAATCTTCCAAAGCAAATGAACCATGGAGAACTCATCTGCTGTCAAAAGCATAAGAAGTATCCACTTCCAAATGGATCCCGAAAGATGCCGCATACTTAGCCAAAAAATATGCTTGATGCAATCTGCTACGGTCACATAGGGATAAACTGCAAAAGTAAACAGACTGCACAAGGAAGCAGAAATCAAAAAACAAGGGAGCTACTATGGCTGAAAACTCCTTAATGCTTCTCAACTAGGGATAGAGTTCTTTTGAGATGTGGATCATCCAAAACACTTTTGGACGGTTAGATCGAGGTGCTACTACACGATGTTGTGATTTGCTCACAGCAGCCCCCGCTCCCATGATTCACAATGCATGAGACATATTTGGGATAATAAATCCCTGAGTATCATGATAAAGGCATTAATGTCCTTAAGGGGCACGGTTTAACATGGAAGGAAGACGAGGTTATATTTGGGGAGTAATTGAGTGTTCGTAGGATACCAGATGAGTTAAAATTGAAATTGGAATTAATAGGTTAATCTTGATCATTGAATGCATCAGATGCCATTTGTCGCAATATAAGGTAGAACTGGAAGATCCTATAATTCCCTATGGATTGGAGAGAAGCCAGACTCCAAAACTACCTTCTACATACCTTCCTGCCCTGACCATAACAAACACTACCTCATACGATTATTTCGTTTTGGTTGTACTCCCTCTGTCTGGATTTAATAGTCCTTTTCGATCTGGAGTTCGTGACATTTTTCAATCGATTATATCTTGTAATTTATAATATTTTATGTAATTTTGAAAAAATATTGTTTTATAGAACTAATTAAGATCTATTAAACAAGATCCATATTTGATATAAAATTCATTACCAATTTAAAAATATAACTATTTTTTATCCGGTTAGAATTGAACGAGAGTTTATTAAATCCGGACGGAGGGGAGTAATTTTATTACGGTTTGGTTTTAATTAGGATGATTTCTTTTTTATTGTTAGACTCTCTCTCCTTGTATAAAGAGAGCTGGGGTATCATAGCTAGAGTTCTCGACCGCTTCCGTCCTCCTCATCTTCTCACGTTGTGTTATTTGTTGAGTTTTTTTTAGAGTATTTTTCAATTTCACTCTTTCATTTTCGGTTTAACCGTAAAAAACCAAAAAAAGAAGAAATTACTGAAGCTAACCAATGATTAGTGTTACCATATCTGATCAAATTAAAATAAGGTGTCGTGTTGTATCGTGTCATCTCGTATTCATGTCAGAATTCTCTCTATACCCTAACCGATCTGTTTAGCTTTTCGTGTTATAGTGTTGTGTCATATTCATGTTTTGTGTTACAAATAGCCGATCATAACCCGCTAACTTCGTGTCAGGTTTGTGTCGTGTTATCATGTCTTTTCATAAATTTCCACCCGCGTCGTGTCGGGTGGTGTTCGTGTTATCTCGTGTTCGTGTCAGAATTCTCTCAACCCTACCCCGACCTGTTTAGCTTTTCGTGTTATCGTGTCGTGTCATATTCGCGTTTCGTGTCAAGATCATAATCCGCTAACTTCGTGTCGGCTTCATGTCGTGTTATCGTGTCATTTCATAAATTCCCACCCTGCGTCGTGTCGTGACATGTTCGTGTCAGAATTCTCTCAACCCTAACTCGTTCTATTTAGTTTTTCGTGTTATCGTGTCGTGTTAGAAAGTTTCCATCACAAGAAACCCCATATACTTCGTTTAATAACTTTAATGATTCATTATTATGATTTGTGCATTAAATTTGTTAAGTTGAAACTTAAAAAGGCAAGCCTATATAACTACGGCCGTTTCAGTGTCGTTAGATCATTTTACGTTTCCGAAAAAAAAAAACTGTCTTATTATCTCTCATACGTGCCCTTCACAAAATTATCTAAAATCATTTTGAAAGCCAAGAGACAAGACACCAAAACCATTGATGTCTCAAGTACGGCAGATGTTTTCTCTTCTTATTCTTCTTTGCTTATATTCATTTGTCTCGCCCAGTCAGGCATTCGCCTGGACGGATGCTATTGGCGATTATTTGAAGAACGTCGTTTGTGCTGCGCAAAAACTAGTAATTTTCTTTACACCGCCGTGCGGCCGGGAGCCCTAAAACAAAACTTTAGTGGATGGATGAGATTGATTCAATCCGAGGGCCAAAAATAAGTGAGTAAAAGCATACCTATATGTCTACGAAATCATACAATTATACAATTATAAATTGATGGAAGCATTCTAGAAAGAGTTTTTACGAAAACATCCCTCAAACTATTACCACTTTTTCTACTTCGTCCTCGAACTACCAAAGCCATTAGTTCGTCCTCGAACTATCCAAAATCCACCTATTTCGTACCGGCCCTAACTCCATCCACATTTTCCGTACAAAAAAAACACAGTAAATGACATTTTCACCCACCAATATGAGTGCAGAATAATACTTCCACCCTTCCCAACATATCTAGCAGCAAAACCAGTGGATTTCACTGGTTTTAGGGCTTTAACTAGTGGGTTTCCTCTGGCGGCAAAACCAGAGGAAGTGGGGATTTCCATTTAAGATTTTGGACTTTGGAGGGCGCTTCAGAGTTGTGATCTACTCTAGTTGAAGCACTAAAAATTTACTCCTTCCGTCCCAATTTGTTTGTCCAATTATCGAAATTTGTGCCTTTCAGAAATATACTTATATCTTACATTTTATAATGTTTTTTTTATGATTTTGTATAATAAAACTAATTGAGATATATCAAACAAGATCCATATTGCATATTAAAAACATTACGAATTGAAAATTATAGACAATTCTTTGAGAGGTCAAACGCTCTCAAAAAGTCAAAAAGGAGAAACAAACCGGGGCGGAGGGAGTACAATATGAATAATGTTTGTCTAAATAATTCATTATGGATTATTTTTTGTCCTTATTATTATTATTATTTTTGCATTCGATAGTTTTTCATCACTTTTTTCAAGATTTTTGTTTCTCCATGACGAAAGGATTAAAAGGTAAAAAATTACAATCAAAATCTATTTTTTTTTCAATAAAGACGAAAAAATTGACTTATTTTTATCTTTATTCAAAAAAATTGAGTTTCGGTCATAATTTTTTACTACTTTTTAGATTCCTTTCGGCATGACAAAGCAATTAATAATTCTCAAAAAATTGATGAAAAACTAATAAATGCAAATTTTTTTTAAATAAAAACAAAAAATAATCCAGGATGGATTATTTAGTCGAACAAGGCCGGCCGCCGAAGTAAGCTAAGGCCAACACTTCAAGTCTCTCCTCATTTAAGAGACTGCATAGACAACTTGTGTTCAAACAATTACTCATTGATTCTTAACACACCATAGGACCATCTTTTATAATCAACCCAAAGCCATTTTTTTTCCTTTTTTTTCTTTTTTATAACAAAAAAGAGAATCCAAATTTAGATTAAACAACCGAGTTAAAAGAGCCCAAGAATCTGCTCTCATTATGACAAAAAACGAGCCAAGAATCTTGGAATTGTACAAGTTTAAGCCTGCATTTGGTTATTTGTCAATGAACACAACATACTCCTACTAAACAAACAAATACCTTGAAAATGTACTGCCTAATCAACAATCTCGTACAGCATGTATTTCATTTGATTAGTAACACATACACCCACGAACCAACTAGGATCAAAACCAGTGGAGGGAAACCCACCGGTTTTGCTCTGCTGGCCAAATTTGTTGGGAAGGGTGGAAGTGCTGTTCTGCCTTTCCATTGGTGGGTGAAAATGTCATTTGCTGTGTTTTTGGACGGAAAATGTGGATGGAGTTAGGGCTGGGATGAGATAGGTGGGTTTCGGATAGCTGGAGGATGAAATAGGTGGTTTTGGTAGTTCGATCGAGGACGAAGTAGAAAAAGTGGCGACAGTTCGAGGGATGTTTTCACAAAAAAGCTCTTCCAAAAAGAGTTAAAGGAAAATGACTTTGGAATTTCATTGATTTTGGAGCGCTTGCATCAATTTTTAGTGTGCTAACATCATTTCCCTAACAAATATAGGATAATCTATAAAATGATACAAATTGATTATAAAGTTGATTCATTTCCTGTATTATTATTATTTTTTTAAAAGTAAATAGAAAATAGGGTTACTAATCTTTCGCAATAAGGTATCAACTTTACATGGAAACAGAATAATCCATTACGGAAAACATTATGGGTGTGACATGCTTCATTTGATTTAACTTGAACGATTTTCATTTGATCTAGGCATGCTTCATTTGATCTACAACATATGTAGACAGTCTTTGCAATTAGTCATTTTCATTTTGTCGATTTTTTTCTTCTTCATATTCTCTTTCTATTTAAAAAGATACTCCATAAAAGTACCATAAAAGAAATATCTAAGATAGTGCCATAGAGAGAGCTGTTTGCATCTTTTTTGTTCTATTAAAGACTAGCAGATTGCCCGTGCCTAAAGGCACTTTCAACATAAATATTGTACTTCTCTTAATTCTATGCATGAACACATTAACCACCAATTCCCTTGCTCAACTATAAGTTCACAAAAAGCCCACTTAAAAAAAATACAAACACTGAAAAAAACGGCCATAATCATTCAAATTTATCATCTTAGATTTTAGTTGTATAAGAGTTACCTGTGTATATGCGTACCAACACATAAATACAAAGTTCTCTCAATTCCCCTATCTTCAAATGAATAGTAACATGAATGGATTGGAAATGCAGAAAACGTGAGGAAAGTGAGATTTTAAATGCTTTAAAAAAAATCTTTTTCAATCAAAATGTATAGAGTAACGGTAATTATTAATGTTACCAAAAATGGAGAGAGAGAGTTTAAGTTTTCCTTTTTTGTTTTTGTCCCTAATCGTACGGTTACAAATTCAGAAGGAAGTGATCTAACGACTATAGTGGTTACTCACGTTTATATGCCTAGACATTTTTAATAGAAACCGCTCTGTTTTATAATATAGATGCTAAAAATATTGATAAACCTTCATTAATTTATTTTCCCAAAATAAACCATAAACGAGTTCTTTGTTACAAGGAAGCTCATCTATTTCGCGATTACTTGATTATTTTTCATTGCTAAGAAATTTCGGATATAATCAATGAACATATATATGGAGGATATGTTGGATCTGGTAATTGTTTTAACACATTTTTAGATACCTTCTATGACTAAGTAATTTTACTTCACAACACTTATTTTATTATCTAAAGGATATATATATTTCATAGTTTATTGTTCATACTGGCCTCGTGACCAAGGGTTTGGCCTAGTTGCATGTTGTGGTAACCCTTACCAGCTAAAATGTCTGTGTTCAAGTCTTATCGTTGCGAATTGCAGCACCCTTTCCTCTATCCCTTCCTATCGATTGACAAAAAGAGAAAAGAAAAATACAAGCCTTGTGATTCCAAAAACAGGTGTAGAGATCGGTTTAAACAGTGGTGATCAGTTGAGTCATGGGACAGATCGATTCAAAATGCACGAGAGACATTTAGGGAAAATAAATCCCCTAGTATCGTGATAAAGGCATATGTTTGTCCTAGCGCTTGCTGTCTTTCGTAAGATAGTTGCGTTGGGCCTATGCCATTAGCTGAGATTTTCTTGTTGGAGGGATCTTCCGAAAGGATAAAAGCATACGATGTCCGGTCCAGATGAGGGAGAAGAGAACCGAAGGGAAGCCCCTCCTATCCCATTCCCATTGCTTTGGAATGGAGGGAAGGTAAGCCTACTACCTTCGCAAGGTAGGAGCACAGTAAATCAGGAGGATCATGTAATTCAACAAACCTAACTCACTAGCTAAAAGAAGGAAAAGAAGACAGACAAAACGTCTATCGAAAAGGCCATGGAGCTTGGTGTGGAAATCCAAGAAGAGGAGCCCAACTCGGCGAGTAACTCGGAGGAGGTACAAAAAGTGCAAGGCATGGATGAGGACATCTGCGACGTCACTCATCTCTTCGAAACCATGGATCTGGAAGTCTTTCTTCTGGAAAGAGACGACGAGCGTTGGGCATTTTAGTGTTGACTGATTTTCTTCCTTACCTTATAGAGCTTTGTCTGATAGGGGATTTTCAGCTCGCTACGCTCCTGCCCCAAGTTAGACATATTTTCCTATATTTGGTTTGGTTTGGTTTATTTGGAGATAATAAATCCCCGAGTATTTTTATAAAGGCATTAAAGTTGCAAAGAATGAAGCGAGTGATGTTTGATAAAGCTAAACGGAGATGGGACATAGTGGCGACTCCATAAGTTATTCTAAAGGAGATGATTAATTCATAAACTTTAATTTTTGATTAAATTATAAATATTTTTGTTCTTTTTATTGTAAAAGTAAAATTTCAGGTATGCACATGCACACGTATAGATCTATATTTAAATGGAATATGCAGTAATCTCCCAAATTCAAATTATCTATATAATCCCAAATCAATACCCTATAAACACGTAGTAGAGAAGTGATCCATGGAGTCCATATTTTCTCTTGGTGAATTGTGAAGGCTATGCAAGTAGAGTGAAGTGCAATTGGTGCCTCCCTTCTACTCATTTGTCTCGCCCGGTCAGGCATTTTTCCTACTGGCGAGACAGCGCTGCCAATTTTTTTCATGATCCTCGGTCGCGGCACGAAACATACCAAAAGGGATGAAGATTGTCGACGCCCGACTTTCAATTTCGGGAACACAGATCTCTCCACGCACGAGGAGATTTGTTGCTCTTCTTCTTTTTTTTTTATCCGCGATTTGTTGCTCGTTACTTTCAGATTACAATAACAGCAATTTTTATTGATCATGTGTGGGATTCATAGCTCAACCAGTTTTACAAATACAACTTGAGAGTAGGGAAATTTTTTCCACAGCACCTCCTGTCAAGTAAGTGATAAGCGGTCAATCCGGCCGTTGATCTGGCACGGACAGCTTGTAGTGAATTTGAGCGCATACGAATATGAACTATCCATTGCTCGGTCAAGATCAGAGCCGTCAATTACTAAGATGAACAACCGGATCAACCGTTTGGCACCCGCTTGGCAGCATCCCACAATCCCATTATCATAGGCACATGCATGTTTATATACCCGATTGCGTTATTCTAAGGAGATCATTTGTAAATTCTAACTTCGGTTAAATTATAAACATAGATATTCTTTGATATTAAAAGTAAATGTAAGTTTTCAAATATGCATATACACATGGACTGTATATACATGGAATATCTGGTTTTGGAAAAAAAGAAGAAGAAAAGTTGGCTTTTTCTTTGTCTTTATTTAAAAAAATTCTCATTTATAACTATTGCATCAAACTTTAGTGATTATTGATTCATCTCGCTGAGAAGATTCAAAAAAGTTAAAAAATTATGATCGAAACTCGTACTAGTTTTTTCGATCATAATCTTTTTTTTTCTTCACAGTATCCGATTCTATCGTCGAGACGAATAAATAAATGTGATTTTTTTTTAATAAAGACAATGGGAAAAGCCAACTTTCCTTTTCTTTTCTTTTTTTCCCCCAAAACCAGCCACAGTAGTCTACCAAATTCAAATTACTGTATATAACTATAATCCGTACCTTTTAAATAAATGGAATCCTAAATCAATACCCATACGGTACTCTTGAGGATCATATTTTTTTGGTCAAAATATACATAGTAACATATACTTCTTCAATCTATTCTTCTCTATAAACCCTTGTAAAGGTATCAATTGTTAACCAATCAGAAAGGGAAAATTTCACGTAGGCACCTGACCTTTCACACAAATCACACATAAACACTTGACATTTCTTAAATTTCATATAAACACTTGAACTTTCTAAAAACTCATCAATTAAACACCTGACCTTTTTTAAATTTCATATAAACACCTGAGCTTTCTGAAAATTCATCAATTCAACACTTGCCGTCACCCCTCTGTCTAAAACCAAATGGAATGGCTGAGGTGCTCTAAGCAAAACAAGTTAAATGCTCCAATTTTTAATTTGTTTGAACCAGTGCAAAGATCTTATTTTTTCTGATCGTTTTATCCTAGAGAACCATAATTAATTTTTTACTTTAAAACTCTCGTTAGTCAGCCCTAAGAAAGTCGTAAAATCAAGGAAAAATTTTAGAAATGGTCCCCCTAGTTTGCACGAATTCTCATTTTCGTCCCTCTAGTATCAATTGTGTTACTTTTAGCCCTATAGTTTGCATTCTGCCCCAATTTGGTCCCTCTCGCTTACGGCGTTAATGAAACTAACGGAATTGGAGGACAAAATTGTCATTTCACCTCACAGAGGGACTAAATTGAGATTTCATGCAAACTAGAGGGACTATTTCTACAATTTTATTTTTTACTTTTTACTTTTGTTTTTGTACACAAAATTATTTTACATGGAAAAACTATTTGATCCAAAAGATTTCAATTACTTTATTTTTTCATTTGCTAGTTTTGCGTCAAATTTTTGTGATTTATTGATTCGTCTCGGCGAGCGAAATCGGAAAAGTAAAAAAGATTGATCGAAACTCATAAATTTTTTTAAAAAGTCAAAAAAGTCGTCATTTTACTTTTTTTTCTCTTTATTCAAAAAAATTATGAGTTTCGATCATACTTTTTTTACTTTTCCGATTCCTCTCACTTGGACGAATCAATAAGTCACAAAAATTTGACACAAAACAAACAAATGCAAAAAAAATTTTGAATAGAGACAAAAAAAAATTCACTTAGACTTTTTAATCCAAACCCACCCTTCAACCTTTTTCGTTTGAGGGATTCAAATTTTTTGGATACGATCTCTAATAAACTTTCTCTATCTATCTATTTTCATTCATTACTCTTATTAAAAACCACACTCAAAATTTCCAAACGAACAAGGCCTTCTTTTTTTTTTTTTTAGTAGTATATTTTATTCCGTGAAATTATAAATTATCCTAACCTCTTAAGTAACTCATTTTACATAAAAGGCAATTTGATACTTTCACGTGAATAAAAATAAAAGGGAGTGTCAATGGACAAAAGAAAAGTGTTAAAATCATTTCTCTTTAATTATTGTCCTATCATGGAATTCATCATAAAAAATATTTTGAAATAAAAAACTACTTTCAACCATTTGTGTTGCTAATGCCAATATTATTTTTGTTTGTGCCAAAATTATAGTACACTTCTCAATCAAAAAAAGTAATATAATATATTTGTCGCCAACCACAAAATTTTAAATTAACAGGGTGATGAACATATTTGTTGTAAATAATTGATTTAAAAAATAATATGGTTATCGCAAATAACATTAATTGAACTGAATAATGTTAAAAGAGGAGAGTCAGGACGAAATATGCCAAATTCATAGTCTCTCTCTATGTAGAGGTGATGCAGCTATAGTATATCTCTTTATGTACTAAGCTATATAGCTTGAAATCAAACCTCAAAATAATTTCCGTTTGACCCAAAAAAGGAGAAAAGAAATCAAAGGCGTAAAATATTTTACAAAACCCGATTACCAAGAGGTATGGCTTGAATTATTAACCTCCTCAAATCTCGATGATATCCCTTTCGAGCATTTGAAAAAAAATTATGCCTAGGAAAAAACCCCATTTTGTTGGTAGTGATTTAACATAAATTTATTTACAAAAACAAAAGTAAAAAATAAAATTATAGAAATAGTCCCTCTAGTTTGTATGAAATCTCAATTTAGTCCCTCTGTGAGGTGAAATGACAATTTTGTCCTTCAATTCCGTTAGTTTCATTAACGCCGTAAGCGAGAGGGACCAAATTGGGGCAGAATGCAAACTATAGGGCTAAAAGTAACACAATTGATACTAAAGGGACGAAAATGAGAATTCGTACAAACTAGGGGGACCATTTCTAAAATTTTTCCTAAAATCAAATATATCTTAAGGCTAACTAACGATAGCTTTAGAGTCAAAAATTAATTATGACCCTTTAAAATAAAATGATCAAAGAAATAAGATCTTCACATCGGTTCAAACAAATTGAAAATTAGAGCAATTAATTTTTCAACCATGTATGGTTAAAAAATAAGTGCTCCAATTTTCAACCCGTTTAAACCGGTACGAAGATCTTATTTCTCTGATCATTTTATTCTAAAAAGTCATAAATAATTTTTAACTCTAACACTATTATTATTTAGCCCTAAGAGATATTTGATTTCTGCCGCCGATCGCTTTAGTTCCCACCTCCCTCCCACACACCACAACCCTCTATGCCACCCACTCTCTCATCTGCCATAACCATAACTACTTTCTTTTCTTTTCACTCCTCGCTATCTCTTTCACAAAAAAAAGCTCTGCCTCTACTACGTACAACACCCACCGCGCCGCCTCACGGAACCCTGAAGTCACTCCGCCACAACTCTACAAACCTCCCAGATAACTGCCCCGTCCCGCAAAAATCAATCCCTCCTTATTCTCTTCCCGTCTCACGAACACCCCTCTCCGTCTCCCTCTCCCTCTCTCGCCAGCAGCAACAACCAATCCACGCCGGGCAAGCCTGGATCCCGTTGGAAACGCCTGTTTGGAGCCTTGCTGCCTTGAACATGGCATTCAGGAAATATCCAATTTCGAAATTCATGCAGTGCACTATTGCTTTCACTCTCTCTCTCTCTCTCTCTCTCTCTCTCTCTCTCACCCTCTATGTGTTTCAGTCATTGATTTCTTTGTACATTCAAGGTGTTTGAGGAAATGCATCATCAAACTGAGCTTGTTTATGTTCTTCGAGGCTCAACTTTGTTTTGAATTCCGATGGGTCCGAGTTCAATCCACTATATGTCCAATTTTTTTTTTTTTTGAAAATGAATGGGATTGTGGTAGATTTTTTTTTTTGTCCTTGAATTAGTTTTAAATCGCTTTCAAAAACCTATTTTCAAACGCTAAATTTTCTTTTGAATTTCGTTATTGTAGGATACTTAATTGGATTTTGTGATGCACCATAGCCACAACCGCGACATGCTCTTCTGAAACTAACCCAACCGTGACCGCAAGGAGACGCTTAAGGTAACTGATTTCGAACCTTTTTTGAACTCTGTTTGGCTGATTAGAAGAGATAGTTTCACGTCTTTCCCCTCTTTGATTGTATTTTATCACTCTTGTTTCTTTGGAGCCATGAAATGGAACTTGAGTTAATCCGAGCAAAAGACGGTTCAGATTTTAATGCGCTTGGATCTATTCGCACAAAAGACGATTCAGATTTTAATGCGCTCGGATTAAATCCGAGCCGTCCATGCCGGCCGGATTAGCCGGTCGGCATTGCTTTCAAGCACCCTTGCTTGGCCGCATCTCCCAATCCTGTTAAGTGGTAGGTATCTGTCCAAATGAGTGCATGGTACCCATCAGATTTAAAATTAGGTTTAGTCTACAAGCTCGAACTAAAACAAAATTTCCGAATGACTTTGTTGGAAGTGACTGGAAATTAAGTCATTGTGATTTATATGCATTAATTAAATTGCTTAAACTGAAACCCCAGGAGTCAATTACTTGGAAGAGCCTAATTAAAGTGGCAAGCGATATAAGTTACTACTATATAACTATATACAACGGTTTCAGTGCTATTAAATCCTTTTTGGCATTTTAGGGAAAAAGAAATGTCTTATATCTCCCACATTGTTGGTTCCTGAATTTTTTTAGCAACCCTAGCTACTCCTGGGAGCTAGCCAAGATACTGCTTAAAACCAACGATGCGTACATCGGAGCAGATGTCTTCTCTTCTTGTTCTTCTCTGCTTATGCTCATCTGTCTCACCCGGTCGGGCGTTCTTCCTATTCGATGCCATCCACAAGTTTTTCGAGCCAGTCCGTAAGACGTTCCATTGTGCTCTAACTCAACCTAGGTTTCTTCCAGAATGTCAAGGCATGCCTTTTGATACCGGCCTCGATTTGTCCAAGTTCGCGGATCGTGATTGTTGCGGTGCATTGGAAAATTATAACAAAAAAAATAATTGTGACTTCTGGCCTTATAATGTAAAAGAAAGGTGTGCTGAGTTGCTTCGACCCCGGTGATCTGATCGAGTTGGGCACTTGGGCCTTGATCGAGAGATTGGATGAACACATAGTAGGAGAGAAGGCGATCCATATTTTTTCAACTTGGACAGTGAACTGTGAGGGTTTCGTATTCGTTCATGGGGATTCGTCTTCAATTGATTATATCTTTGTAATATATGAGGTTGTAGGTGATTTCGAAAACTTTGTTTAATAGTACTGATCAAGAGCTATCAAACAGGATATATATTGCGCATATAAAAAGTGTTACTAATTGAAAAATATAATCAATTTACTATCCAGTTAATTAGAATGGAACGAGGGACTTAAAATGGTGACGAATAGAGTAATTTTTTATTGGTTGTGAATTGTAAATGTTCATATTATGGTTAGAATTATGAATTCGTAGAGTGTTCAGTTGATGATAGCAGAATAGATTTTGAAACAAGAGTAGTCTTTGGGAGTAATCATCAAAATAGATTATGGGTTGATTTCTTGTACTAAATAGATTATGTGTACCCTTTTTGACTACACATTCGGACTTTGGGTTGGAGCTGTGCACAGCACCGTGCTTCGCATCTCCGAGCCATTGGATCGTGCATCTGACGGCTCGAATCTCATCTCGGCAATGAGATCTGAGCCGTCGGATGCACGGTCTGACGGCTCGATAGTACGCAACACGGTGCTGCGCACACCACTGCACAACACCATCCCCACTTCAGTACCAATATTTGTGTACCATATATATTTGAAAATCTCTAATTTTCTTTGCTTAGTAGGAAGTCTCAGAAGTATGTCGTGAGTAAGACCTACAACCACTTAAAGTATGTTTGGCTCTATTCTCCACAATTGAGTCTCTATCTCGAGTGCATTCCTCTAGATCTAACCCTGGATCTTGATAGGCATCTTTTTGACTATATTGATAGATCTTTCTTGCGTCAAGGGAGGTGCAAAATCACATTGCAAGAATTATCTACACCTATAAAAGAGGAAAATAAGAATAAAAAAAAAATTACTTTACCAAACCACTGATGCGAGAACTGGATTTAAGCTAAAAAGCGGAACTTGTATTTATGTACTATATTAATCTCTTATACGGAAAATGGGGCCCATGTTTTTGCTTAAATTTCAGAGACCTAAAGCCACCATACCTCTGACTTCACCTCAAGGCCAGCAGTGTATATGATGAAGGAATGAGGGTGGACTGGAGTGTTGTAGTATCCCAAAGCATGATTGTCAAAATCGGACGATTCACGATGCGATTTGCGATTCACGCAAAAACGATATGAATTTATAGGTGAATCAAAGTTTATATAAAATCGGTGGTGAATCGTACGATTCACGTAAAGACGATACGAATCTATAAGTGAATCAAGGTTTATCACAACTGTTGCATTCGACTAATATGAAACCACATTTGCAATTCGCCTTTGCTAGATGGTAATTATACTAGTAACTGTGAAAACTGTTGAGGATAATATCTATATGGATGTGTTGTCTCACAAATCGATCTTTTCAATTCGTGTATCCTCTAAATCATTGACCGGAAAATGGCTCAGAGTCTCGAACCAACCCACATATGTTGCCATACAAGCTAGTTTAGATTCGTACCAATCAAACTACAAACTTTAACTTTATTAAGGCTAAGCTTTCATTTTTGTAATGAATTGTTAACACCAATATGCACATATCCATTTTACTAGAGTTTTTTTTTCAAATTATGTACGAGTGTATTTCCTATTAGACCATGTACATTTATCAATTAATAATAGAAAACAAACTTTAATATAGATTTAAGCTTAAATTTTTTTATGTTACAATGTATCTTTATTATGTGGGTGCATAGATATATTTTTCAATGTATTTTCAAAATTTGAACCAAATCGTTACGATTTACAATTCGAAAAATGGTCAATCTTATTCTCAATTCGATTCACGATTTGACAACCTTGTCCCAAATTGTGGTGGATGGTGATGATGAAGGGTGGTGGGATGGTGAAAATGAGGTTCCATACATAACCTTAGAGCAAGTTCCATGGTGGGACGGAAAATGAGGTTCCATACATAACCTTAGAATGAATAGTTTTTTAGAATGAAAAAGTGATTAAAAGTTAGTTAGGGTATCCGCATCAGCCTCTCTACATTTTGGACCAAATTACACCTTAAAAAGTCACTTTATTACTTTAGCTATCCACTTTTAAAATAACTACTGCATCTGACTCTTTACTCTCACTCTCCTCTCAATAAATAATCAAACCCACCTCAATTAAATATTGTCCCTTGCCTTGAAGAGAGAGCCAAAAGCCGGAAAAGTAAAAGAAATTAGGAGAGCGAGAGAGAGATGGAGTACAGAGAGAGGTTGGGAAATGATAAAAAAGGAGAAGCAAGTGTACAGTACCTCGGCTGAAGAAACGAGTTACTGTAGCTGGGTTAGAATTTTCCAAAGTAGCAAGGAAAGAAGAGAGGCTGATGCAAATGAGTTTTGGGTGCTTTTTTTCTTTTTGGCTCTCTAATTTAGTTTGAAGAGGAGAATAAAGAGAGAGATGTGGATGCTCTTAGATGGATAATAGGACTCACCCCTCTCCAATGGGAGGTAGTTGGGTTCTACAATAGAACCAAAGGGATGGAAAAAAACCCCCCAACAGCACTGTCCACACTGGATTACAACTCAACGGTAATATATTCTCTCTCTCCTCTCTCTCTCCCTTTGTCTTCAAAGTGGGCAAGAGGAAACACAGAAGACCAAACCCTAACTCCCCTATCTCTCTCACCTCCTGTTCTTCACCCGCCAATCTGTCTCTCTCTCACGGACGAGACCTAATGCCAGATTTTTCAAATGGGAAGGAAGAAAACGTAAAAAGGAATAAACGCTCTCCACCCACTATTAAAACCAAAGGGATACAGATTCACCTCCCAAATTAACGGGGATACAGGGCGTAGGAATGATACTTAGATTAGGAAATAAAATACAAGATTAAAAAAAAACCCTTGTTTCTTGTACGTAGACCTCTCTCTCTGGATTATCCCTCTCTCTTGCCGATCGACTATGAAACCTTATCAAGCCAAGAACAACTGTTGAAACCCGCTGAGATGCCTCTCTCTCACCGGCAAGATCTCTCCCTCTCTCACCTCTATCTCTCTCACTCTCTCCGGCGACAGATTTGCAAAAAACGGCAACCTTTGCAGATTCTGGCCAACTTTCCCGGTGAATTAAGGTAACTTCGGCCGTCCATTTTCTGCTGGTTGCTATTGGTTATGATGATGTGACAAGTATAGCTATAGTCGTTTGGGAATAGATATATACATAGTCATTTTTCATCTCTTTTCCCATCCCCCATTGGAGATCAGATTTCTCATTTGGGACTGAAAAATGACTATAACAACCCCCCATTGGACTTGCTCTTAGAGTCATTTTATTTTCAACGTCCCGTCCATAATCCATCCAAGGCGGGCCCCTTAGCATTAAATATATTTTTATCATAAGAACAGACATGAGGCGGAACTCAAACAGGGCCAAAGAGCATTTCTTCTCCTTCCCAAAAATAGAAGTTGAAATTTGATAAAATTTCAAAAGTGTCCCTCATATATAAATACAAATAGTACAAAATAGACGGAGAATAGGGATAATGGTTGAAAGTGGGTGTAATAATTATATGTCTCCTTAGAAAATTAGAATTTCTAAGAGGACTCTCATTTAGGAACGGAGGGAGTATTATTTCAATGAGTCCACAACAACTCGGTTGACAACTTTTTATTTGGCGGTTTCACTAAAATGCACGTGTGAAGAGACTGCTTCATATATCTCTTAGACTCTCACGATGTGTTGCCCTCGATTATATATCTATCTCGAGGGAACTCTAACGCACTTATGTCGAGATGGAAGTTAAAGTCCAACTGCGTGCCGTTCTACGAGCGCAAAGTAATACGGTTAGCCCCACTAAGCGTAAGCGATACGAAAACTTGGATCTAATTATTGAGAGATGGACCTTTTAAGTATATATATATTACACTTCTTTTTTTTTTTTGATAAATACTTATTTATTACACATTGAAAGACACACAACTGGGTGATATAACTTACTTTTGACCAACAACTGATGCATGCAATGAATAATTTCGGTTCGAGAAGATCAAATCAATCTTATTCAAAATTGAGTTAAATGGATTTCACTTGTTTTGTGAATTCCAACCCCACATTTTTCCAAGAATTTTAATCTTCAGTTCAAATATTAATTTTCTCAGTCTGTAATCTGTATCTAATTATTGTCTACTTTCACTCCGAATCTGGTTATGGTTTCTGGAAAATGAAGTTTATAAGTTCTCTATTTTTAGATACTACTACATCCTCTCATCTAGGGGCAGAACCGGCAGCTGAAACTTGTGTTGCGATCATTTTAGGCTTTCAAAAAATTTTGAATTGTAAAGATCCCTCATGCTTTTTTTTTTTATCCCTTATTGTAGTCCAACAAAATAGGAACAATTTTTAATTTTCGCTTTTAAGCCCCAAAAAGTGAGGACAGGCTCTGTTTAGGGGAGGAGATAAAATATGGGTTGGAGTTTTCTTTTCCTCCTAAATAGGGAGATAGTGCAAAGAAAGAGAGTTCAAAGTTGAAGAAGGCACAAACCTGAAACAAACCTTACAACAAACTTCTCTTGCTCAAAGTTTCACCAATTGTATATATTCAGATATTGTTTCATACATACTCAATGTTGTACCGGACATCCGGTTATAAAAATAAATAAAAAAACTGAATGTTGTATAAAGAGACAGGCTGCTCGTAAGCGGATTTCCGAATTATTAAAAATCCAGCACAATCCCATGATCGGGATTTCCCTTAAGAAGAGATGGAGGCAAACTAGAGCTGAGGTCGTCACGGACCGGAATCGGCATCTCAGCCGAGTGGCCGGTGATGCAGAGGTTGCCGTTGGAGTCCTGTCCCCAGTACACCTCTACCATGAGGCCGCTGAGGTTCTGTGGCGTTATCGATCCTGGAATGCCTATCTTTTCCACTCCAACGGGTATCTGTATAATCAATCATTTAGAACGACAAGTTAAAGAACATATGTCAATGAGGCTTGCTAACGAAAATCTTGATCTAGCTTCCAGAATTTTTGTGCTGAATACCATGCAAGCTAGTTGCCATGTCCTTGGATTCTCTATTTCAACGTTACTAATGTAAATTGACAAGAATAAATCCGGCCGGTAGGATTTGTTTTTCTCTCTTTTCCATTAATAATACGGATCTACGCTTTAGTTGAAGAACTACTAAAATCTACGTATGGTATACCAAAATAACTGGAACTATTTGAAATTGAAGAAGTTTGGGGCAAGTACATACCATCAATGATTTTCCTGACTCCAACACCAGAGTTGTCATGTTGTTCTCATCTGCAGCATTCTCCAGTGCTGCTTTCGTTGCAACGTTGAGGAAAACATCTTCTAGAGTAGTCAAATTCAGCTGTACGTCTGAAATGCCGAATTCTGTTTCCCTCTCCTGAAGCTCCGTGAAGAATTTCTAATGCAAATACGGTTGCGAAAAAGGGAAAGAAACAAATCGAATCAGGAAAACCCCTTTCAAACTCAAGGCAAGGGAACCAAAAATTCAACATAAAAGCGTCGTAATAATTCACACGATTTTTGTTGGCAAGTAATTCACACAATTTACGTACTGAGGGACGCATATGCTTACCCTCAAGTTGCTCTCCTCCTTGTGGGGAATTACATAGCTGACGAAGTACTTGGTCTCCTCCTTCGGCATCACATTCAAATGCTGTCAAAGTCGTTTTAGAAGTTAAAGCCGATGAAGGGTCAAGAAAAACATCAATGCTATGGATGAGTTCATGCTAATTTTCAGGGCATGGGTTCTGCAAACATCAAAAGACCATAAAGTAAACAAGCTCTAACTTACATGCTTAAAGAAGCTCCTCAAAGCCCGACGACATGATGCATTAGCATCCGTATTGGCCTCAGAGAAGCTTACGTTAATAATTAAACCGGACCCAAACTTCGACTTTAATCGGATGGAATTCCCAATGCAGCGAAGCGTACCCTTTGCCACAATACCTATACGATCGCTTAAGATATCGGCTTCTTCCATCGAATGAGTTGTTAGTATAATGGCTCTCCCTTTTTTTGCATCGTCAATTATATCCCTTACGTGACTTCGAGTTATGGGATCCATGCCGGTTGTCTGCACATAAAAGTTGGAACTTTCCATAGCTAGATCAAGTAAATGAACATTTATTTCAAAAAATAAAAAAAGCTTTCAATATCTGTACCGGTTCATCCAAGATAACCAACTTAGGGTCACCGATCAGGGCAATTGCAACGCTAAGGCGGCGTTTCATCCCCCCACTGTAGCCACTAGCTCTTCCTTTGGCCGCATTAGTAAGCTTAACTTCTGCTAATAATTTCTCTACAGCCTGTGTATGTGTAAAAGCATTAATTTTAATCACAGTTGATAATAAATGATCTCACCAAAAATGGCGGTTGAAAGTATTTAATTGCTGAAATGAAACACAGATTTGAATTAGTTTAGCACATACCAATTTAATCGAGGCAGCCGGTATACCTTTGATACTGGCAAAGAGGTAGAGGTGCTCCTCAGCAGTCAACGCATCCCAAAGGACATCAAACTATGCAAATAGAACAGAATTAGAATTTTAGTTACTTTTTGAAGGAACGAGAAACGCATGAGAGAACAGAACATAACATAACGCAGATTTAGAATACTACACAAGCCCAGTAGCCAAGGGGGGAAGAGTTACCTGCGGGCAGACTCCTATGAGTTTTCGGATACTTGACATGCCAACAGAGCTCCGAATAGAATGTCCGTAAACGAGTGCTGTGAACATTTAAGATGCTTGGTGGTTAGGAATTTGATTCCTACTCGCTTTATCAAAGCTAATTTTCAGTTGATGAACATAAAATTGAGAAACAAGATCCACGTATTACCATCACCACCCGTTGCTGGGGAAATACCGGTCAGGCAACTAATTGTAGTCGTTTTTCCTGCTCCATTGGGTCCGAGGAGGCAGAACAATTGACCCTTGGGAATGTTCACCCACAATCCCTGAAGATTACATATAAATGTTAAACAATTGATCAATTAGTCTTGCTGCTAACAATCAGATACGAGAATATATCAATTACATGATCATTGTCGTGACTCATTATCATGTACAAAAATTAAGAGATTGTTAAATACATTTTCCTCTACCCTCATAACAGACAATTAATGCTAAACGAAAAAGAAGATGATTTACCTTAATAGCATGGAAATGTGATTTCCTAGTGCACTTGCAGCAACCAATCTCAATCTTCCCAGGATATGTCTTCGTAAGACCACGTATTTGAACGACGACATTTGGATCAACCAAATCTTCCCTTACTTGATGTTTGACAACGTTTTCCTCTTCCAAGACATCCTCGTCATCTGGTGTTTTAGGTTGAACTTGCGGGATTGAATGCAGGCAACTAAAGATGCCACCCTCTTAAGAAGCAATATAAAGCAGGGAGTCAATTGAACAAGTAAACCATGCCAAGAGGACCAAAAGACAATCATATATATGGTTGTTTCAAAACCAGTTACCTTCAATCTTATTTCCACCTTTTCGTGTCCAATACCCCGGATTCAGAAAGTAGAAGATTGGCTTTCGCACACCAGATGAGTTCGGAATTATGTTGTCCAAGTAGATAGCCAAAACAAACCAAAGAAAGAATGTTGCCATGTACATTGCGAAAATATTGTTCTGTCAAAAACATGAAATGGCATGGGGGGTTAATCGAAATTAAAGTGAGTTTAATTGGAGAAATCCATGCACTCTTCTTCATGCGAATAATCAGTCACAGTCTACTAGTATACACACCATTGTAACAATACATGATTTCGCCGGGGAGTTTGAAGAGGAGTGATCAAAACACATGGATCGTTTACTCCAATTGATCCCATCTTTTTCATCAGCAGCCCCACTGAGTATGCCAAGGGCTTTGGAAAGAAGATTTGGTGGGAAGAGTGACCAGATAATTTTAAATTTAATCTGAAATTCTTCACCGTAGGGAAAACCACTGGCAGAGGCTATCTGCAACGTGAAACAGAAGTATGCTATAACCACCAAGTAACCATTGAGACGATATCTCTTTTTTTACAGTTTAAAAGAAAAACTCTCTTTCATTGTATTCCGTATTAGCCAAAAGGGAAGAAACCTATTAAAAACTTGCCTGGGCGACAATGCTGAGGATAAATACAAAGAACCCCATAGTTACGGATGAAGATGCCTTCCAAAGAATGGTCGATAGCATGAAGGCAAAACCAATCTGTGCATGCCAAGAGCAGAGGGTAGAAAAGATTAGCTATCAAAGACTGGAAAAGGAAGCCGCACCTCTTATAATTAGGCCTAACCGGCTATGAGTCCTACAGATGATAAATGTAGAGATGAAGTAACATATTTACCATACTGATTTGGAAGAGAAAGAATGTGGGAAAGACGATTAGAAAACTGTTTTGCAAGAACAGTGGGAACCGAAACATCCTTCCGCATAAAACCGTGACAAGCGATAAAAGCAAAGAAAAAGTTGACTCCCAAGTAAGCCATGACAACCAGTAGGCAGTATCATACAGACACATTATAGTCATCGCCTGCGAACCAAAAATGATGGGATGGGAAAAATGAATTATTCCGGAAAGAACGAATGAAGGTTGCTTCTCATAAATAGTATTGAAAAACAAAGTTAGACCTGCCGAAGCTTCAGCTCCTTTTCAGTGACCAACGACCTAATCTGGAAGACAGAAGGAAACACTCCAATTGCAACTAGAAAGAGTGCATCTGCCTTGAATTTCATTACCAGTCCCGCAAAAGATTGGGTAACAGTTGCAGGGTGCGGGAATTCCTTTAGACCAACCACCCAGCTGAATTTTGGATCTGATCATGGTACAATAGATTGATTTAGTGGAAAGTGAGTCATAAAAATCACGACATATATTGAAAGTTGAATATGCAACATGATTACATAATTACTAGTACCTCCTATGAAGGACCTCGCGATTTCACGCTCAGCAGCTGCTTGCAAAGGTATTTGGAATTTAAACGTGGCATCTTCAAATTGGCCCCGCTTGTCAATTTGCGTGGAATTCGTTTGTATACCGTAGCTTATAACAGTAGCGTTTCTTTCGTCGAAGTGCAAAGCTCCAGGGCAACGCATTGGATTATTGAACAACCACTCGTCCACTTCCTTCTTTGTTCTAAATGATTTAACCTGCACAATGAAAGTTTTTGCCTCTTCTTTCAGAGCTCACAGAAAAAGTTTTTCAGCTAACTGTTCCTAAAAATCTTTTCCAGGAAATATTCTGAAATTGATCTTCTTTTTCTTAAAACGGCAAAAGGATATATTTGTAAATTTTCGAGCAAAAGGATATTTTCATGGAAACGGCAAAAGGATAACTGCTTCTCAACATTTTATTTGTAACTAACCATGCATGCAGAATAACCGATTTTCGAGAAGATTTTTTTGCATCCCATTTCACCAAAACCAAAATGGAGAGAAACATATATCATACCTTGGTAGGAGGGATCGGACGGCCAGGGTTATTTGCCATGATTTGGCCAACGATGGATGCGATTTTGGCACTATCGTTCCCACTCCACAAGAAATCGAAACATGGGGCAGTGGTGTAAAACTTCTCCTGGCACGAAGGGATGGGTTGAGCTACTACAGCCACAGGATCATACAAAGGCTTTCCTTGGGAAGGATTGGATGCTTCTTTAGCGGCATACAGCAGGGACATGAAGACCAGCGGCGAGAGAAGTTGAGCGAACGTGAATCCCTTGCTTCTCCACGTGAGGATGAGATTCTTCAGGAACAGAGCCTTGAATTGTTGAACCAACAGAGGGAACCCGCTCTGAGAATCCATCTCCAATTCTCGTTCGCTTTCCCCCCCTCTCTCTCTCTCTCTCTCTCTCTCTCTCTCTCTCTCTCTCTCTCTCTATCAGAATCTCTTTTTGGTTAAGGTTGGGAATGGTAGAGGTTTATGTTTTATGCATGGGCTTATGCATGGGGTTTTTATAGGCAATGAAGCCGAGTCTATTCAATTTCAAACCCCTATAATATTGGAAAAACCGTGGGGTTCTGGTTGCCATGCCAGTTGTAGAGGATCACCAAATTAGACATGTCCAGCACTTTTAGGACAATCTCCAAAGAAACAGAAAAGTCTCTTCGTTTTGAAATGCCATGCCAGTTGTTGAGGATCACCAAATTAGACATATCCAGCACTTTTAGGACAATTTTGAGGATGAGTCCAACTTAACTTGGGAAATTTGGGCGATCGGGTTTGAAAATGTAGAAAATCCTGTTTTTATTTACTGGAATTCCCGTCGTGGAGGACGAAATTAGCCATATCCAGGGCCTTTATCCTTGACACACATATAGGATAATTTTGACATGGAGTCTAAACTTGGGGATAAGCGCAAAATTCAATCTTTGAAAATTCCCCTAAATTCTAGTTAGGTAATTTTGACTGCTCCTCAATTTTAGGTAACACAATGATGTCAGTTATGACGACATTTGATAAGATCGAAAACTGGAACGAATCTCAATTGTCTTCTGAAGATTAACATTGCTTTGACATGATCCAATTCCGAAAGCCTGAGATGGAAGTAACATGGAGTGGTACTTTTAATTTATTTTTCAGTTGTTGAGAAACAACTTGAACAACTTCAGTCCATTTGTTATTGGTAGAAAGGATAAAATTATGCCAGAATGATCAATTGGGAACTTGGAAAAAACTCAATCATTGAAATTTTATCTAAAGCCAGCAAAATTACTTCAAGTTGTTCTGCGTGTTCACAGATTTCGAACAAAACAACGTTTTATGGTATGCCAATTGTTGAGGACCACATTTGACATTTTCAGCCTTTCCGGTACAAAGCCCCGCGGGGAACTTGACTAAGGAGTATATCATTTTTGGGTTTCTAGTCTAGTCTAGAAGTTAAAAGAGAGAGCTCCCCTCATCAAAATTAATTGACTGCGATAGAAGGGGTACTACACAAGGACCAAGCTCATACCTAGCCGATTTGGACATGCATAAACCACGCCCTGTAATTGACGTTCATGGCAGCCCCTCTAGCTACACTAACCTGATGCTAGACTTTTCTCCTTTACCGCAAAAGGAACGAGGATTCGCTGATCAAGTCCGAATTGTCTAGTAAACCGAAACCAAGGAGGGAACTTTTGATATTTGAATTCAAGAAGGTCAAAGGCCTACAAAATATGAAGAAGGAATTGAAGAAAAAGGCATCATCAACAAACCAAAACCAGAGTCACCACACTCATTTTGTTTTACGTTCATATTTCGTGTCCTCTTCTTCTTCTTTTTTTTCTTGTTCTACGAGTAGTTTGTAACTAAGCAGTTCTATCCGTACTCCCTCTACCCTTCTGCAGACTAAAAAAGTTATTATTCTTGGGGGAATTGCAAGATAGTGGGGCTTAGGGCAAATATTCCTCAAATTCATGGACTACTTTTTCAGAATTAGAAAGTCATGGAGAGGAAAAGATTAATTGCCAAGACATGGTTTTGAAGACAAAACTACTCTTTTCTAGGACTGTAAATGAACTGAGCCGTTTGTGAATTATTCGAGGCTCGACTCGGTAAAGACTCGTTTGAATTCGATTCGTCTACTTAATGAACCAAACCTGAACCTCAATTTTAAGCTTGTTTCATAAATGAACCAAAATGAACGCAGTAGTATTCGGCTCGATTAGACTCGCGAACTTGGAGTATATGTATATCATGGGGATTTTATATAGTTACATAGTGAAAATTTTAAAATTTGTACGAGTCTAAACGTTTACATTTACTAAAAACTTACTTATATATGCATACGTTTTTATCAGTTTATATGTATATAAACATATTTATGTACATACTAAAAAATTTTTACTTGCAGCTTTAGACCTGTATGAGAGCATAAATATATGATATTATTGGGTCGTTAAGACTCATGAACAAGCTCGAGTTCGACCCAAACCTAGGCAAGCTCGGTTCGAGTTCGGCTCGAGCTCGAGTTCGCTAAAAAACTTAATGAACGAATCTGAACATTCTAATATTCGGCTCGTTTACAACCCTATGGCCCGTCCTTAAAATCGTTTCACTTTCATACTCTTTGTCCCTATTATCTGAGGTATAAAAGAGCAAGTCATTAATTATAAATGATTACATTTGTCTATTAGTGAAAACCAATCTTTTTTGTTAACCAATCTCTTTGTTAACATGGACCAAGTCATATTTTTTTAGAAAACTTTGTCCCAAATAATTGTGTAAAATCCTAACTTTTCTTTTAAAAAAAAATAATAATAAAAAGAGAGTAGTAGTTCAGTCACGTGGTCCGAATAGGAACCCGACACACTGTATGAGTTTCGCGATGTTGGGATTTTACCTTAAAAATTCGACACCGCCACGTTGACCCTTAAATTGTTATTAGTCTGTGTTGAATTTTTGGTATTTTTCGGAGACTGAAATCTGAACGCGTTTGGTAAAAATTCGCGTTAATGGAACGCGAAATATTGCTGAGTCATGAGAAGGAGATTAACAGGTGTCTTCCCTACCTGTTTCACCGCCTTTCCACCGAAGTATATATATGACTATTATAAGTATTTATTAAATTAAAAGACAAAGCAAAGTAAAAAAAAAAAAAGAGAGAAACTCCAACCTATTCCTTTACCGAGATCCACCGCTTTCAATTCGTTTCCGTTCGTTTCACCAGAGGATACCTACAATCCCTTTTGGTAATTCTTCTCACCCATTAATCTATTTTACAGTTAGTAATATACAGGAGTATGATTAAGTTAATTAAAAGACTCCACTAATCTTTCATACTGGTGATTCATTTTCAAACTTATACGTTATTGTTTCCTTCTGTACCCACTGCTTCTAGGAATAATGGTAAGATTATCTATTACTGCCTCTGTAATAGAACTACTACTAATAATAATACAGTACTTAGGCCGACCCGACGAACTAATGAAGAAATTTAAGTCAATTCCTAGATGATGTTCAAACAGTTGTGGCAAGTAGTAATTCGTGATACATTTTGTATAGGTACCAGTGCCTTGATCTAGTTCGGTGCCACGTCAAGTTAGACACTATCTTTTGGTGAGTACGCATACCTTTGTTACATGTATTTTCTGAATTTTTGAAAAGTAATGCCATTGCTTGTTTTGCTGGAAAATATGGGAATTGAGCTTCCTATTTGCTTTAATTGATGTTAATGCATGCAATGGTTGGTTTACAAATCTTTTGTGTTACCGTAAATCTAGACCATGGCAATATGTTTTGGGAACGTGAATTTTTACTTCTTGTTAGTACATGCTCGTGATAATATGATTCATTCGAACGGTGTCCCGAGCATTAGGGGACGGGTAACGATACTAGTGGCGTGAAGTAATAAGGTAGGAGATGCAGCCAGGCATCACCGGGTAATGATATCTTACCACTCTTCAATGGGGTCGCTCCCCAACCGACTGGCAAAAATACCGTTGAATGTTATTATCGCTTGAATGTGCAAAAGTGGAAAGGAAGAAGAAAATGGTCCATCTTTTAGACCAAAGAACTGAATTTATGGATCGAAATGCATGTTACTGGAAAACTTGATGAGAATACTTGATGTACTTGGCTCTTGAACTGTTTTACTACAGTACTTCCATGGTTAAACTTGTAACTCTGGTATACGTTTCTCACCCGAGCTTCGGCTTATGAAAACCTTTTCTAATTTTTCCAGGTTATTGTAAATAGCAAGTGGCTGGATGCGTTGTGGGTTAGCTATTGTAAATAGCATATCTGTAAAAGGATAGGAGTGTTGTGTAGTTTTGAGACTTGTAGTATTGTAATAGTTGTCATTGTAAATTATCCTTAGCTGTGTTGTACAGACACTTTGGAGTTGTACAAATAGACGCTTCCGCTGTTTCTCTTTATATTGTTTGGTATGCTCTGAATGGTAAAAGTGTTGGAGGCCTTGGTGATTCTGTCACTGGCCGGTCACGTGACCCGTATTGGAGTTGGGTCGTGACAAATTGATTATTGTTTGAGGTATAAAAGAGCAAGTCGTTAATTATAAAGGACTACGTTAGGCATTAGTAAAGACCAATCTTTCTGTTAACCAGAACCATATGATTGACCATTGTTTGAGATATAAAAGAGCAAGTCATTGATTATAAAGAACTCCGTCGATTATTAGTAAAGACCAATCTTTTTATTTTGATTATAAAAGGACTACATCGGGTATAAAAGATACAGAGTTGTCCAAATCAAGAACAAGAAGAACACAAATTCAAACATATTTTGATTGCCCACGATTCGGTTTACATAAACCAAAACCCACAATCGATACACACACCCACAATCGGACTCCGAAGCAGGAGTGGGAGGCCGTAACAGAGCAAAAAAAAAAATTTGAGCAAAAAAAAAAAAAATAGAGCTGTTGTAGGAGTGGGAGGCCGGCGGCGGTGGCGCATTTGGTTGGGGCAGTGGTGAAGGTGGTGGAGAGGAGGAGGGGGAGGAAGAGGAGATGAAGGGGGTCATGGTTGTGAGAGAGAGAGAGAAAGGGGGGGGGGGGGGTTTCCAAATGTGTATGGGGTATATTAGTCTTTTTAAATTGCTCTTTCCATGTATGGGAAATTTCTTTTGCTCCTTTTCATATCCGAGCTAGCAATTCCAAAAAAACCTGTTCATGGGTTGAGAAATCTTTGCCTCTTGTTCCACTGTCTTGTAATTCCATTCTTCCCCAAATTCAATTCACTTAAGTCTTTGTTTGCAATTGGAGAAGTCTTGAAATACGGTTAGGAACCAAACATCAACTTATTAAACCACATTAAAAAGTAATAAACCCGGAAGTCTGGAACTCCACGGGGCGGTGCGCCTCGTTGGTGAACTTAGGATGAGTTCTTGTAAACTTAACTTATTTCTTCATTTTGTGTGTTTTATTCGTCTTTTCGAATTTTTGTTAGATTTAAGTGATATTTTCTGGATTAATCACCCGTCTCGACGCTGGCAGTCTAAAATAAATAAAATTAAGACCGAAAACAAAAAAAAAAAGTATGAAACTAGTGTTTTATTTATCTAAAGTGTCGTCTTATTTGAATTTTTTCAACATTCATCCATATTTTTATACTTTTCTAACTCGTCGAGACGGACGATTAACCCCAAAAATTAACACAAAAAACTAAATAACAAAAAATTGTGAAAAAATAAAAAATACAGAAATAAGTTTCAGACTACTCCATAAATTTACAACAAGGCATAATTTTTCAAAAAGTGCGGGGTGTGGGAATAGAAAAGAACCACTTTCCTGAGCTGGCACTAACGATCTACTTTCATTCGCGCCATGGGCGAGAAAAAGATAGGCATCCTTTGAATGCTGACAAGGGTCAATAACCGAAGAATAAGGGCGACCCTTTTTCAAATTACGCCCCTCCCCCTATAAATATGGGGAGAAGGTATGATTTTAGAAACAGAAAAAGAGTGAAAACCCAAACAAATCTGGTTTTTGTGTTTTTCGGGTATCATTTCGCCAACGTTCAACCCCCTGGGTCAAGAGAGAGAAAGGCAACCTCAATGGAGAATCCACATGGTCCTGCCAGCTTCTGGACACAGGCAGATGCTCTGTTCAGGAAGAATTTGGTCTTACAGGTTTGTAATTTTTTTTTCCTAAGCTTTGTCCAGGGTTTTCCCTATATTAACGACCGGCTAAACCCTTTGGTGACCCTAATTTTGGAATGTTTGGCCTTCGTGGGATCCGATAATGGAACCTTACGAAGGACTAACATTTTCTCATCCCAACTTGGCCAAGCTGTTGAGTTTAGCTTTTTCCAGGTTTGTCGGTCTCTCTCCCTTTTAATCTGTGGAAACTTCATCTTCAACCGAAATGCTTATACTTCTTGTTTTGATCAGAAAAAGAAAGCTTATAAGCTTGAGTATAAGATTACAACAAGTTGCAGATATGAGGCAACTAATCCCATCATCAAAGTTGGCAAGAAATGTGGGATTAATATTGTATTAGGTGGATAGGTCCCAACATTATCCTGAGTGACCACCCTTTCCATTCCTGACAAATGTGGGACTTCATTCCTTAACATTCCTTCACGTGCAACTGCATCTGAGATCTGCCATGTGTAATCTATTTTTGGTCTATTATTTTGCAAGTGCAACCTTTTTTTATCAGGTAACTCATCGTGGGGTGTGGACCGTGAATTTTTAAAATGCGGGAGTAGAATGGGCTGGACTTTGTTACATTGTGAAAACTTTGTATCCAACCCAAAAGCTTAAGCTATTGGATGGATAGGTCCCAATATTATATGCAGTGATGACTAAGTCCATTCCCAAGCAATGTGAGATTGTAGCCCTTTACAAAAATCTACCCGTGATACATTTGATTAAAAAAAAAAAACACTCTTATTTTTGCTTTTAACTTATAGAAACAGAACCAACCACATGATATCATGCATTCAAATTTGGTTTCTTGATTCTTCTAGTCGCATGCATTGCTCAAATTCTTATTTCTTGGCTTTGTGCGATCCAGTTTATTAAAGGTTGCCTTTCTTCTGGTTTAAGAATTCATACATGATGAATATATGATCCAGTGACTGCAGTGGACATTTTCTGTTTGCTTTTTCTCTCACTTACAATAATAGATGGCAAATCTCTTTTGTCAGATAAATCTTTTATTGGGAAATTTAGATTGTGATAAATTTTAATTATGAGCTGCATTAACTGGATGGACATATTATTCTATTTCATGGGGGAGAATGTATGTATGACGATGGATAATAGGGTTCTGAAGGCAACTTGTATTGCTCCGAAAAAGCTTTAAGGGATGCTATTATATCAATAGGGTTGGGAGCATCATACAATCCTATTTTGGGAAATGCGAAAGATCATCCAGATCGTTTGCTGCATTAATTTGGATACAAGTTTGCTGTCATAAATTTGAGAGAGTTTTGCTCCGGGTTGCTCTTTCTTTTGCAGAAACGAAGAAAGAAGGCAAATTGTCAGCTCATCATAACCCCAGTTATCTTTTGTGCATTTCTTGTTGGGGTCAGGAAGCTCTTGACATTAAACAGTGGAGAAGAGATCAAACCTTTTCCTCACGACTATGTGTGCTCGGATGATGAGCTTCAGTACAACTTTACTCGATGTTGGATTCCTACACCGCATGAATACCCTCCATTGCTGCAGATACCAAACTCTGATGATCGTGCAGTAAGAACTAATTTTCTTCCATTTGGAGATTTGCCTGATGGATCATGCAAGAAGACCGACTCATGTCCTGCAACTGTTCTTGTTACTGGGAGTAATAAGTCCCTAGTACTAGGTAGCTCTCTATGTTTTGTCTGAGCATCTCCAGTGGTAGGCTATAAAAATCTCTGCCAGGACCATCTTCTATGATTTATTATTCCCCAATGTTGGGTGTCTTGGGACCCTTAAATCTCGTTCCCATACGGCATTCTGCGAGTAAAATGAATAACTTCATTTGCACCATCGTTGTAGGATTGGAAACTAAAATCTTTTACATTGTAGGATGCCATATATTATGGCTTTGGCATTGCCGTCTTCACATCAACTAGTGGAGATGCTGTAACCAATAATCGCCGTCATTACATGTCCTAATCTTGATTCTGTCACTATTTTCAGATTTGGCTGGACGGTTTTTCCCAAGATCTTCCACTTTAAATACCTCTGACATCTTGAATAGATTTGCTGATGGTGTGTTTGTAAGTTTTATTTCCTTTGCTTATGCTCCTGAAGTTTTTTCTTAGTTCTTTATAGTCACGTCAATATTAAGAATCTGAAGTTAATGGACATGGACCACCTTTTGAAAAAGCACAACCTTCGATTCAATTTTGTATATTACAGCAAATGGTATGAGAGTTTCTGATTGATGGTTTAGAAATAAATTGGTGATTGTAGTCATTTGAAATCCTTTGAATAAAAAAAGATCCAACTATAGAGTGAATTTTCGCAAAATCGCCTTTACCATCTGAACCTGTACTCTCGACCTTCGAGCTATCATGCTACCTCCATTAGTTAACCTCCTTCAATATCATAAGTGCAACTTTGCTTTCACTCATCGAAATGGAGCTTCAGGTTTTCGTTGCTATTCATCATAGGTATGATTATTCGCGCTTTAGTTTTCCTATTATCTCATGATTTTATGTTAGTTCTCCTTGTAATATCATTTCTGAAAATGTTCAGGGGTCAGTTTCACAGCCTCTAGATTCGCCACCACAGATGTATCTTGATCCAGCCTTTTTTTCTGAAGTTACTACTGTCTATAACATTCAACGTCGGTGCCGTCGGAACTCTTCATCATTCATTCCTACTGGATCCGAGGGAATGAGAGAAGGTGCGGTCTTGACTCCTTAATTCTGAAGTTTTTTTTTTGGTTCATTTTTTATTTGGTTCTATTCTTGTCATGTTCATTCCTTGAACTTTGGGAAACTCGCAAGTTAAAGATATTTTGATTCAGGAAAATACACACAGACACCTAATCCGTTGTTGAGAGTCTAATCTGCCCAAGGTTATAGTGTGTGCGCATAGGCCTAATCCGTCGAGGAGTATCCACGGAGTCCATACCACATCCCATGGACCAAATATACATTGAATGACTCATATTCACTTAAAAGGCTAAGTCTTGTAAGTGGTGAGTCATCCAATTGTATATTAAGGTCCAACCCATTTTTTATTTATCCAATGTGCGACTCTATCATTCACACATATTCCCAACAATCGCCTCATCCACGGAGGGAATCAGACTTTTTCACTTTGCAGGGAAAAAGGTTTTTACAATAGAAAACTCTCTCTCTCTCTCTCTTTCTCTCTCCCCACTCTCTTTGTATTCTCTACCCTCTACCATGCTGATTACAAGCAATTTTAGTGAGAAGTAAGGAAGAAAATCCACGCACGAGGCATATCAAATACTAGCATGAGTTTTGGAGTCCAATACGGCCATGCATGATCAGTAGCCCCTTCCCTGCTTTCAAACATTGGCAATTTCTAACAATCAACCCCTCTGCACTTTTTTTGACTTGTCAAAAAAAAAAACCCCTCTGCGCTTCTAACCTTCATTCATAGATCTACCCTAAAAACCCGCACCCTGTCATCATAGTGCCAACACCTTCTTTCCAGGGTGCAGTGCAAAGATCACATCTTTGCTGACTGTAACTCCACCTCCCTATTTCCTGCGTTCGTCTTTCTGGAGGTGCAACCATCACTGATCAAAATTGCGAGAAAATGAGTCTCACTTTGTGGTTGTCATCACTGTACAGCTTTCAGAACATGGCTTACTCTCATTGCTCTAAGCTTCTTTTTGAACTTTCTTGAGCTCCTACACACCCTTGGATCCTTCTTTATGCATCTGGGAATCACCTTGGGCCTCAAGATTCCTCATGCGCCTATTGCGAATTCGTTTGTGCGACCACTTTGTTTCCTATTCACCTTGACTTCTCCCTATACTGCTGAACCCTCTATCATAGAGCTCCTCATGCAAAGTTGACCAATCTTTCTACATGCAGCCCTTCCCTATCTTACCTCGAAACTTTCGGTACTCCTCTGCTTGCAGAGAAGTAGCGACCCTTCAACTCTAATATCCGAAGAGAACCCCTATATATTCATTTTCAGCCTCACCATCCTTCCGTCAGCATACAGAATCTGATTATCCTTTATCATGCTACCTAATTCAACAGCCATCCTAATTATACCACCATTGTATGCCTCGTAATTTGTGAAGCTTCTATTGTCGGCGCACATGTGAACTGTACGACTAGAGTGCAAAACCTGGTATAATTTCCCACTTCCTGTGCTTGCAGCTGTTAGCCTCCTCCTGATCCTCGAAATCTCTAACTATTGCTACTTGATGACTTGTCTTTATCCTTGTCAACTATTCACTTAGGGAAATTCCCCTTGATGTGTTGGAGATTCGGCCTAACCAACAAGACACACAAGCCGCAAAGATAATCATGAACCGAAAACAAAAATGCAAAGGCACAGAGATTTTAAGTAGTTCCCCAACAGAATGTTAGGTAAATCGACGGCAATACACTAGTTTTCACTATGTAGCGCATTAAGAAAGAGTTACAAGTTATATCAGCTACTGCATATAGCAAGTATTTATAACCTAGGGTTTACATCATCAGTCACCGTAATCCCCCTGCCTGGGCAGGTCGAACCTATATTGCCAAGGAATGCTACTATCCTAGCAAATTGTGTTTTGGTCCCGATCCAAAGCGATCCCCAAAACTTTTCCTAACCATTTAACTTATTAATGTAAAAATCTATAAAAAACAGGATTATGAAACTAATATTGATTTCTGACGTCTTGCTTTGTTCGCCTTGAAGCTAAATATCAAAAACCACCTCGAACTGGTTGATTCTGTCAAATATGCTGTGAACCGATCGGTTTTCAGCCCAAATCGGCTGAATCCTGGAAATATCAGCCTAAATCGGTGAATTCAGTTAGAGCTGGCTGAAACGTAAAATTGGAAAAATGAACCGGCCAGTTGGCACTGACTTGGATCGTAAGAGGCGCGTCGCAATCGTCTTCTTCCTCAACCGAGCTCTAACAGCCCATTTGGATGGAGGGGTGAGAAAGGAGAAGAAAGGGAGTCTTCTCCATTAATGGTGAGAAAGGAGAAGAGAGGGGAGTGATTTCTCACTGTGCAACCCAAACAACTGTGAGAAATCAAATCCTCTCCGGCGAGAAACTCTCTCCGGCAACCAAGATCTGTAAACTCTGGCGACCAAGATCTGTAAACTCCGGCGTCGAAGCTTTCTCCGGTGACGATCTCCCAACACCGGTGACGAGCTAGCAACTCCGGCGACGAGCGAGCAACTCCGGCGTAGCCCGCACGCGCGCCTTCCTTTCCTTTCTCACGGAATCGCGCCACATCCGGCGCGATTCAGAAACGGGGTCTTGAGAGAAACGGTTTCGCTCCTTCTCCACCCCTTTCTCGCCTGATGGCTCTCCCAAACGTGGGAGAGAGTCGGATTCCTCACCCTCTCCTTTCTTCTCGCTCGGAATCACACGTTCCAAATGAGCTGTAATTGAGCGGGAGCTCTAATACCAATTGTTAGGAATCAGGGTCACACAAACACATAGACACCAACTATCCCCGGGAACTGGAGAACCTTTCTGAATGTCCGTTTTCTCTGGTGATTTGAAAAGGACTCTCTCTCTCTCATTTGACATATTTCACTATTCTGATGGAGAAAGAACCTCTTCTGATTGACCAAGTGATGATGAGATTAAAGGAGTACGGAAGAAAATCTCTTTCTCCCATCCTGGTTCTCTCTGTGCTCTCTCTGTATCTCTATCCTCTACCACTCCGATTACAAAAATTTACAGAAAGGAGTACGGAAGAAAATTCAAGGGCATTTAATGCCCAATCCAATCGTGAGATATACCAGATACAGGCGTGGTTTTGGAGTTCAAAATGGCTGAGTGATGCCCGTTCTCGCCTTCCACACAAGTGGGGGAATTGCAACAAATTTTCCATGTAATGTCTGGAAAATTATCTTGAAAATTAGATGTCTATCGCGGAACTTTTGGAAACTCGCACTTTTTCAGAAATTGGGTGTCTTTTGTTAAAGATAATTGGTTCCTGTTACAAACAGTTAGACTAATCTCTCTCTCTCTCTCTCTCTAGGTATGGCTATAAAATGCATCAAGGGTTTACGATTATGGCGCAATAGTTCTTCCGAGATCAATGATGAGATTTTCAAGGGTTACCGGACCGGGAATTCAGAAAGGATGAACAATGAGATAGTAGCAGGTTGGTTTACCGGATCTCTCTGATATTGGCTTTTGGCCAGAAAACTGTTTTCTGAACCCTCACTTGGTCTTCAATTATTTGCACAGCCTACGATTTCTTGAACTCAAACAACAAGAACTTTAACGTCATTGTATGGTACAAGTCTAACACGAATGAGGGCAATCGAGGGGGGGCAAACTTGGGCAATCTACGGAAGGAAAACTTTATCATGAGGGTTGCTCGCTCTGTGAATTTGGTATCTTTCCTAACCTTTACCTTCCACATTGCAGTGGTTTCACTGCCGTGTTATAAAGCTCAAACTCAAAACCTTCCAATTTTTTTTTTATCTCATTGTTTTTCTGCATTCCATATGTAGTACATTTTCAGCTATACATGCCGACGGATTTTTTGCTTTTCATTTTACGGGCAGGGTTGGTTGTGCTAAGGGATGGTGAAAGATGATTATTTGTTTTTTGGCTGAATTTCGTCTGCCAGAAATACTGATTTTGTTTTTGGGCCTGGGTTAAGATATACATTATACGGACTAAGATATATCAAAGTTGAAAATAAAGCGACATGGTTGAATTAAGATTTGAGATTATGGAAATTAGACATATGTGGAGCATTCTGAATGTAAAATCTGGATTTACTACATTTTCCCTTTTTTTCAAAGTTTCAGAAAAGTTTGGTTAGAGCGCTAGTGTACCGAGGCTTACCTTGTTTGAACTGTTGTACTATACATGAACCACAATGGTGCATGATTACACCTCCATTGCATCACTAGTATCATGTGAATTTCCAAGTACTAGGAAGTTCACATTATACTTAACAGGAAAAATGGAGTTGGAAAAATGAATAAGTTGGTGGAAAAGATTTTATAGCCAATAGGTGAAAGAGGAACCCCTTAACAGATCAACCTATGCAAATGACATACAAACATAATATGTGTCCAGAAGCCACACAGCCAGAACATTTGGTGATTGTTTCTTTAAAACCGTGAGCCAATATGATGGGTGTTTGGAATTGAATACCGGGACCATAAAAAGCTAAGCCATATCATTGCGTGATGATTATATGCTTTATTTTGCATTTGCATGATCGAGGTAACATCAATCAGTGCTCTTCCTGATTAATTTCTGAGCCTTTCTCCTAGTGCTTGCAATACATAGGGAGTGCATGGATTCTCTAAATTCTTTATTGTATGTCTCATTTTTGTCATGATCTGGGCTTCTTCTTTTCAATACCGGATATTTAATTTGAATGGTTCCATGAACTCTTCTGCATGAGAGAGGTAAATGGAAGGAAAGAAATGTTAAGCAGAATTAAAATTGCATTTTAATAGTAATTTCTAGACTGCCAATTTCTTACATACTCCAATTTTCTCATTTTTTGTTTGTGTGTAATCCCTTCCGAGCCCCTCAATCTTACATTGATCTTGTTTGGTGCCTCTGGAGGGTTCTCGTCTGAAACTGTAACTTTGGGGTTTCTTCTCGAGTTGCATTCCATCTAAGGTGGTTTGGCACTTTGATTCTTGATTTGATTTCACATTAGTGGATATGTTGGACTTTCTTTTCAAAGTTAATTTTCTCATCTAGTTTGATTTAATCCTCATGAAATTCGTAAATTTTTCATACCAATGGGCAATATTTATACACTCCTACCAATTGGCCACCAAAAAAAAAAACTATGAAAGATGTTGGCAATTCAGTTTATTGAGCTATAACATCATTTTGAGTTTAGTGAACTGTTACTTTTCGTAAATTTGTATGTCATCTTTTGCATTGGTTTTAGATCGTCTTTAGCATTATCCTTCTTCTTCTTTCACGGAGCTTGTTGAGTTTATGATTATTTTGGTGCATATACTGACCTTGATCAAGTGGAAAAATTATATGAGAACTGCATTAAATAACAGCAAACGCTGACTTTCACAGTGCATAAATATACAGGCCTCCAACGCCTACCTCGAGTTTCTTCTTGGGACTAATTTCAAGATACTATTTGAGTTTGTCAAAGAAATGCCCAAGCATCCCAATATGCCACCGGTTGATGATGTCATTTCTTGGTTTTCCTGCGTCTTCTTTACATGGATTGTTCTTCAGCTAATTCCTGTGAGTACTTAACTTGGTCTGCTATAAGAAGAATTTTTTTGCCGAAAGTACTGATGGCATGCATGTCTTTCTAAGCTATTTCTCAAAGGATATCCATCCATTCTGTCAAATTTTCGAAGGTCTTGTATTTTGGAATATCCTGCTGTTCGTTAAACCACATTAATTAGTGATCAGAATCTTGTAGTGAAAGATTACAGCAACCCAAACTATATTAGTAGATTAAATTGGATAGGTGAGATAAATCTAATTTATCTGCAGGAAGTAGAAAGAAATGCATCTTATGGCGATTTACATACTCGCAGTATGTGGGATTTGGAGTCAAAGACTCAAATTGATCAATTCCTATCGTGCATGTGACTCCTCTTTTAAAACCATGTTATCAGTGATCCTGGAAATACTCCCTCCGAACCCATATTGCTTGCCATATGAGGAATCCAATTTTTTAAGGGGGCATGCAATTAATGCATGTCTCCTTAGAAAGTTTTATTAGATTTTAATGTTACCCCTTATTCTCTTCATCAAAGATTATTTTTGATCATCTATGAGGGCTAGTTTGTGGAAATTCACACTCTTTTTGGTTTTTCAAAGAGGACAAGCATTTTGAGACATCCCAAAATGGAATACAGGACAAGCAATATGGGACGTGGGAGCATTTTCCATGATCCAATAGTGTCACACCTTGTTAATAATAACATAAACCAAAATCCTTTTAAGTGGTCTCTGATTATTTTCTCTGTTTTTCTAACATCGTACTTTGTTAACCTTTTCTTGATGTAGGTTATATTGACACATCTGGTTGATGAGAAGCAACAGAACATACAAATTATGATGAAAATGCATGGGCTTGGTGATGGACCGTATTTGATGATCTCCTACATTTTTTTCCTCGTCCTATCTTCACCTTACATGTTGCTTTTTTGGGCATCCTGCTTGTGTCTGGGTAATGGTAAAACAAAACTTCTTTACTTCTTATTTATATTTAAAAGTCCACTCATTGTGCCTGTTGCTCCCTTGCAGATTTAGGGTCGTTCAGAGCCCATGACTACAGTTTGCAATTTGTGTTTTTTTCCCTCTATATCAACTTGCAAATTTCATTTTCCTTTCTAGCTGCTCGAATGTTCTCAAAAGTGAGAACTACTTCAGGTTTGTGTCTCAACTAATTGATGTGATTAGAGTGAACTGTAGAATTCCTATTTCGAGGCTAACATAACTGGTTTTGATGTTTCAGTTGTAGCATATCTTATCATCCTTGGAACTGGGCTGGTAGGAAAATTTTATTTAGAGGATAAAGTTGTTGATCCATCATTCCCAAGTAAGTTATAGAAATTCTTTAGTCAGTGTTTGGTTTTTTCCATTCCTAGTAGTGGTTTACGATTTTTACCCTGAAGATAGAGGTACTTTTTGACAGAAAAATTGGTGTTGTGGTTAGTTGGTTGCTTCTTGGTACCTGTTTCAAAGTTTTAACATTGGTTCATGCAGCCAAAACATATTCTATAGTGGTTTTCTTTTTTGTTTGGAAAGCATCAATAACAGTGGCATGCTTGAAAGAATAACGTGATTTTGTGTTATGTCCCTTCCATATGGAGCAGTAATAGCACTGTTTAACGTGAATTCGGGAATCACTTATTAATTCTAAGGTTGAATTTCTGGTTCATTGTAGCTGAGTTAATGGTCCTGATTTCTTTATCAAAGTCAACACATCACACCTGTGTCACATAGACGTGGGTACAGCTGACTGATCGCTCTAAATTTCTTATCAACAGGCGCAAGATGGTTGAATTTTCAAATTTTTATATACTACTTTTTTATTGGTAAAATCACGATTACAACTTGTCATAGAGCATTTTTCGTGCATAATATTGCAGTTCCATATGTAGTTGGTCATAAGATAGCTTCAACTTGCTAATAGACATGCTTGCCAAGGGGATGTCCATCTACACATAGCGGACACATATTTTTTGCCCTGTTCAGTGTATTCCAAATTAGCATGGTCTGTGTAACATTGAATCAATTACACTGCTGTATTCTTTGGTACGGATACTTTGGTGCCTGCAAGTTTTTTCTTCTTCTTTGGCTAACACCTCAACTGATTTTCATGTTTGGCTACTCTTCGTTTCCAGGCTTATACCATTTGTGGACCCTTATCATCATATTAATAATATTTTATTGTTGTAGGAAACTTGGTTACTGTAATGGAGCTGTACCCTGGTTTGGCTCTGTACCGTTTGTTTTTTGAGTTTTCAAAAAAAGCCCGCGAGGCAAGGCTTTCACACAGCAGTGGGATGTCATGGGGAGATCTGAATGACAGGAGCAATGGCATGAAAGAAGTGTTGATAATTATGGTTGCAGAATGGTCCATCTTTCTTTTTGTCTCCTACTGTCTCGACAACAAGAGTTCTCTATCTTGCTTCCGAAGGAAGCCCAAACCGTCTTCCCAGTCGACCTCCTTGGAAGATTTTGATCGGTTAGAGAAAGCTGACGTCGCCCAAGAGGTAAGTCTTCTTATCGCCCTCATTGTTTTCAAGAAATTAAAGGGATAAATGCTGGACACCCCAGAAAAGTAACATTCACTGCCTATCTATTCCTTTATCATATATATATATGTATCGCTTACTTGAAACTTGGAAAATAAACCAAATTTTCCTGATGCACATTGGACCAATCTCATGATTTTACTGATTATATTTCAGAGTGTGGGACGATATCTGGCAGTTGTATGTGTAAATATGAACCACTATAATACTAGTTACTAGTTAGAATGGAAATTGGAAAATGACCTGAATGTCGTTCAATATCAAGCTTCAGTCAGAACCTGAAATTTCCAAAATTCAAGTTCTATCTTTAAGTAAATCTTATGATCCAGACGATATCAATATGCGTGTTGGACTTCTCTACGTCCCCTGAAAGTGGAGGACTTTACTCTTCTACTGGAAAACAGCTCTTCTAAGTTCTCTCTCTCTCTCTCTCTCCCCTTCCTTCCGGTTTTCCGACAGAGACAGGCGTGTTTCGTGCAGTATTGAAAGAAAATAGACAGAACTAATTACTCTGCATCACATTAAATCACAAATTGAATCACACGAGTCAGTCAATTTTCCAATTTCCTTTTGACACTGAGTTGACTTAAATCTTAAGGAGCCAGGAAAATTGAATCTTGAAATTACGATTATATCAACTCTGTGCTTCCCCAATTTCAATGGCGTGCAAAATTAATGAACCCTGTTTTGTTCTCTGCATTACCGTTGTGGGTTATTTATTACTAGATTCTCTGAGTCGTGGTATCTGCTTCAATAAGTGCATATTGTGCATTATCAGTACTTATTTCACGTTATGTTTTCTTGGGGTTTTCTCGTTCACTGTTGTTTTCGATAGAGGAAAAAGGTGGAAGAGTTGCTTGTTCGGCCTGACAAAAGTTACTCTATCGTTTGTAACAACCTGAGGAAAGTGTATCCGGGAAAGGATGGAAATCCTCGAAAAGTGGCAGTTGATGAGTTGTCTCTTGCGTTGGCTCGTGGAGAATGTTTTGGTATGCTTGGACCTAATGGTGCAGGGAAAAGCACTTTTATCAAGATGGTCAGTATAATTGTTCTACCTCTTGAATTAATGTTTACACAGGTTTTTCGTCCCTAACTTGTTCCTGTAATTCTTCGTATCATCGACTTATGGTATTATCAAGGTAGCTCATAGTTCTAATCAATGTCACTATATTTTTGGGCAAGAAATGCAACCGGCATAAAAAGGGGGTCCCAAATCTCGTCAAATTTGAAATTTTAGTGCCTCTTTCTCATCCTTTCTTATCTCTTTCCACTAAATGCCATACACCGGATCGGTTGATGTATGAGCTCCTCCATTACATTCAACCAGCATTTGGGATTTCATTCTCGCAGAACTAAACCTTATACAAAATTGTCATTATTATTATTATTATTATTATTATTATTATTATTATTATTATTATTATTATTATTATTTCACTCTACCCTGGTTAAGTTTAATACACAAACTGATATCCTTCTTTACCAGCATCCCATATTAGTTTATGGTCTGACAGTCAATAAGGAGAGAAAAATAAACCAACAAGCAATCAAATAAGGAAACAAAGATTTACATGGTTCCGCCTAAATATATGCTTAAACATACTCAACGGGTGAAGAGCGATAATGATTCACTATGACTGATGAGAGATTACAAAGAGTGGCTATATCAGTCACACTCGCCATAATAGACCAAAAAGGAACGAAAACCTAATATTACCCAAAGTCCCTATCTATAAGAAATTCCCAAAAAATAAGCCAAACCGACTTAAAACGCATAGTCTCCCGGTCCGCCCGTTCGGACGGATCTAAGCCCCATCCAGACTAAAAAACGAAGGTTTCCGCATAAAAAAAGTTAACGAACCTTCCCGCCGGACATGACTCCCGTCTGGACGCTCAAGTGCAAAATTCAAGTCAATTCTAAGAGTTAACGTAAATGTGCCAATAGCATTTTTCTTTATGTTAGAAGTTTTGAAATAGATTATGTCCACCGTTGTTTATGAAGAAGTTCATCCATCTTGCAGATGATCGGGCTGACACGGCCTAGCGCTGGGACAGCCTTTGTTGATGGTCTGAACATACAGACTGATATGAAAAGAGTATATACCAGCATGGGCGTATGTCCACAGCATGAGTAAGTTTTGATTATCTACATCTAGTTGTTTTTACCTTTACTTCTTCGTTCCACAAATTAGAAAGCATTTCAATTTCCTGAACAATCTTGCAGCTTACTTTGGGAATTACTTACTGCAAGGGAGCACCTACTTTTTTATGGTAGGCTCAAGAATCTCAAAGGATCCGCCTTAAACCGAGTAAGTCAATTCTAGCCATCACTTAGTGATGTTAAAATCCATTATATTAGAGAGCAATAGAGCATTTAGGGTAGATCCATAAGAAAAAAACCATTTTGAACTTAAACAATTTTTTAGTTTGTTGAGTGAAGTTGGAATGGAACAGTCACCTTTGGAATGCTAATCCCAACAGTCGGTCTGCAGGAAAATATGACAAAATGTTAACTAATAGTCGGATGAATGTTCACAACATAGGTGTATGGCCAACAATTCTGTTCTTCCCAGAAACATTCCACCGAAACAAACAATCCATTGCTAGTCTTTATTATTGTGTTACTGCGCAGGCAGTGGAAGAATCTCTTAGCAGTGTCAATCTCCTTAATGGAGGGGTTGCTGATAAGCAATCAGGTAAATACAGTGGAGGCATGAAAAGGAGGCTTAGTGTTGCCATTTCGCTTATTGGAGATCCCAAAGTATGTCGTAAACTGTGTTGTTTACCTTTGTAGTTGTATCATTGTTGGATACCTTTGTCCCCAGCATGCTAACATGACATATGTTACTTGGAAATAACTAAAAACAATAAGGTGGTTTACATGGATGAGCCAAGTACTGGACTGGATCCAGCTTCAAGAAACGAATTATGGAAAGTTGTGATGCGTGCAAAGAAGGAAAGAGCAATTCTACTCACCAGTACATTCCCTCCTCTCTGTCAAATAAATAAAAAAATTGATTTGGTCTTCTAGACTATGTTTCACGCAATCGTTATTGATCAATTTTACTAAGGATGCTCAATGGTTTCAGCACATTCCATGGATGAAGCAGAACATCTCTGTGATCGTTTAGGAATATTTGTGGATGGCAGACTACAGTGCATTGGAAATGCAAAACAGGTATTGTTAATTTGTTTTACGGTATTTTCATTTGTCCAATTCTTTGAGATGGTGTTATGGATAACGGATATTTTCCCCTTTCACGTTATTCTGAATAAATTGATAGGTGATGTTGACCTATATAGCAAGCAAACTGTCTCTTTGGGAGAGAACATAAAAGGGAGAAACAATGATGTTTGCAAATAAATAAGTTCATCAGAACGAATAATTTCCAAAGGAAAACAAAGATACAAAACCCTATGCAGGATAAAAACAAACTCTAAGGGACTCGAACAATTGTAGCTCCCTCTATGATATATTTTCCCATTTGGTGGGTTACAAATGCCAAGCTTCCATTAAGGTGTTTTTCATCATCAAACATGTAATATACAACCCTATTTATTGATGAATGGCAGTTGAAGGCCCGATATGGGGGATTTTACGTGTTCACCATTACGACATCATCCGACAATGAGCAAGAAATCGAGAGGTTGGTTCGTCGTATCTCTCCAAATGCTAACAAGACATACCACCTATCAGGAACCCAAAAGTTTGAGCTTCCAAAAAACGAGGTCAAAATCGCAGATGTGTTTGAAGTAGTTGAGGTTGCAAAGAGCAATTTCATTGTTCAGGCGTGGGGTATTGCTGATACTACCTTGGAGGATGTCTTCATCAAGGTCGCATGTGGAGCGGAGGCATTCAACGTCATATGATCGCTACATATAAAGTTTGAGGATTCTGCATAAATGCGATACTAAAAACTGATTTACTTCATTTATAGAACACTGAAAAAACTGCACTATACGAATTTTAATGGTATCAGATCTGTTTAGTGAACAATATGAATATCAATACATTACAGCTTCATACTAATAGTGAAATTATAATTTACCCTATAACCTTCTTTCAAAGGTCCTAATCGTTCGATTGTCAAATTCATTTTGGGATAGACCTGTCTGTCTATCTCATCTATGTATCTAATACTAAGCATGTGTATGACACAGAGACACTCTTATTTTTCAAACTATGCCTCGCTTACATTTTGAACCCCTTAGCCTATTATTTTTCTCATTTTTCCACCTTCAAATACCCAACCGTGGTCAAGGTACACCTTCTGTTTAGATTCTGTAGGGTGCGGGATGGAATATCGCATGTGCTGGTCATATGTCATCTTAACTGAGATTCGAAGACATATGTGCACTTCATCTTCCTTGGACAAGAATAAGCGCAGAATACAGACTGTATCCAATGGCCGCCACCCTCCCTCCCACACACACACACACACACACACCTTCTGTTTAGATTCTGTAGGGTGCGGGATGGAATATCGCAAGTGCTGGTCATATGTCATACAGACTGTATCCAATGCCCCCCCCCCCCGGTGTGGGTGTGTGTACCAATATTTTAGCTCATTTAATATGCTTTTCCTTGTGCCCAGGGGCAACAATTAGCATTTGCCAATATTATATATGTGAATAGCACACTGATAAGGGTCGCGTGTGTTGAGCGTGGGATGGTAAGTTCGACTCTTGGCTCAGTTTTTTACACCAACAATTTTGGCACTCGTAAAAAAAATGGTTTCAAATTGACGCTTTTGCGGCTTGAACTTGCAACCCAAGGCATTAAAGAGGTACAGACACTAGCCACTAAACCACAAACCTATTTTGGTTACCTTGTTGAACAACTAATCAATATACCAAAAAATAAAATAAAAATGGAGGCCCTATTTTTCAAACACTGCCTAGGGCCCCAAAAATCTCAGTGTCTTGTTGCTTGGTGGACCTAAGTGCATCATAGAAGTGATTGCCCCAAGTGTAGGGCTAGGTCAATTGTAGCATAATACCCGAAAGTCTGGGGTCAAATCCACAAGAAGCCAATATAGCTAAGGCAGAGGTTTGTTTTACAAGGGGGTTGTGGTGTTAGGATAGCCAACCTTTAAAGTTGATTTGGGTGGAATTCTCTCTTTTTACCTCCTAAATTTACTAAAAATTGAAGTTTGAACTCTAAATTAGAAGATGGCAAGGTCTTGGAATTAATCAATATCCAAGACTTAAGGTTAGTTTACTCTTCTCATCAATATCTCGATTGAGAAGCACGATTGAGAAGCACGACAAAGGCTCTCAACCGGAAGATTTGACAATAAAACCATTATACTTCTCAAAATGTGCTTAAAAATGGGAAGTTCTTTAAGACATTTTGACAAACACTTAGAGTGACATATCTCCAAGAATTATATGTGGCAAGAGATCGAGTGTTTACCTACACATAATCAAACAGGTTAACAATCCTAGGCTTTGTTACATGAAAATGAACTATAATACATCCTTAAGCAAACATTGATCATTTCATGAGAGGAGCAAAACCCACCTAAATCATGGGACATTAGTCATCCCATGACCGAACCTTATGAACCACTCACCCATGGAGGGTGTAAACACAAAGCAAAACATAGGGAGAAAGATAAACATGGACGAACTTGAAATAAACACAAGATCTTGATTAAATCAAAGAGTACTTCAGAAAAGTATAAAAAATTTACTTTTACCCAACTTTTTTGTGGTTATTTCCAAAAATATTTGGGTAAAAGTATTTTTTCCCCATTCGTCTGGTCGAGACGAATCAATAATGCACCAAAGTTTGGCGCAAAACTAACAAAAGTGAATTTTTTTTTGGTTAAAGACAAAAAGTGCTAAAAGTTGAGCAGAATAGAGTTTTTACAACTTTGATGAATACGATAAGCTCCAAACCCTAGAAATCCTTGCTCTTTAGCAAAAGAGAGCTAGAGAAGGGAGGAAGAGATGGAGGTAGGGAGAAAAAGTCTAAAATGAAACATAACCTAGTGAGTTGGGGTATGAATAGATTTATACCCCTTAGAAGTCGTGTTACAAAAGTCTAAAATGCCTCTAAATTAATACATGGTCGGGCACAAAAATTACAGAAATTTTCAGTTGGGTACCAGTACTATGGTTTTAGGGGGTACCGATACTCGGCTTAAACTGTGGCCACTGGACAAAAGGTACCAGTAAGCCTTTTTAGGGGGTACCGGTACTGATCTGTAGATTTTCTTCTCTTCTTTGCTGCTTCCAATCTTGACCCTCGGCCGTCCCGTTCACCCTCTGAGGCTTCTTCTAATGACTTTTTTGGCTCGGCCGCGCGGTAACATGTGGACTTGGACACTCTCGGTAGCCATCAATCCAAAATGTCTTATTTCTTCGTTCAATCTATAATTGCCAAAAATGCAACTTCCACGCAATATCATTCAAAACAAACAAGTTAAGTGCGTGTGTGTGACAAAAATGAGAGAGATAAGCCCCTTTATTTACGCTAAGTACTATTCCTTCACAGCGTTTGCACTTTCTTCTTTCTAGCTCCCTGCCCCTCTTTCCCCTCTCACTCTCAAGGGACTACGCACGACAAGAAATGCAAGGGTTTATAGTTTTTAATTAGTTTGGAGAAGAATATGATAGGAAAAGTATATGTTAAAATGGCAAAATCACAAGGTGCAAATAAGGTATAGTCCAGGTGCTATCCGAGTGGGATCAACATGTGGCAAGGTGCAAATAGGGTATAGTCCACGTGGTAACAAGGGATATCAACATGTGGCTATGATAATGGTGCAAACTGCATAAAATTTTATCTACTGTCGTTATGATTATTAACCTACAAATCCCACATGAACCAACAGGTAACCTTAATAATTCACCAAGAAAAAATATGGACTCTGTGGATCACTTCTGTCTTTTGTCCTACAGTTTACTGAAAATACCGAAACATTTTTCTTTTGAATTATAAGGCCAATATAACCCACAAGTGGTATTGTCGTTATATGCACGCAATGCTGAGCAACATCCAAAAGTGATATACTCAGCGACATCCTTGCTGTCCAGAGGCACCTCTTTACAACGACGATCCCATCTAGGATTCCTCCAACTACAAGCCATGGCCTTGCCGATTGGCTTGAAGAAATTGCTGACAGCATCCACTAAGAAGAATGCCTGACCGGGCGGGACAAATGAGTATACGCAGAGAAGAATAAGAAGAGAAGACATCTGTTCTACTTGACGCATCATTGTTCTTAGTATCTTAGCTCCCAAGTACGTAGAGTTGTTAAATTTTTTCAGAAGAGCAACAATTTGGGAGATATAGGACCCCTTTTTTTTTTTTTCCCGAAAATGCGAATAAGATCTTACAACAATGAAACGGTCGTAGTTATCTCACTTCCCTTTTTAAGTTTCTCCAAGTAGTTGAATGAAACGGTACGTCATAGTTATATCACTTCCATCTTTAAGTTGATTCTCCAAGTAATTGAATCCTGGGGTTTCAACTTAAGCAATTTATTGCCCAAATCACGATGATTAAAGTTGCTAAGCGAAGTATATGCTGGGTTCATCGTAGTTTATTAAAGTTTATGTGTCTATCAGGCATTGAGTGTTAGAGTTTGTGGGGTATTTTAAAATTTTCCCTTTTTAGTTTCCCTAACTTGACGAACATTCTTATCCGAGATTGCTTCACCACTTGGTTTGACTTGCTGTCGATCTGTTCACTCTCTTGGCTTTATTGCTTTCCAAATTAGCAATGTGCCCACCTTCAAGCGCCAAAATGGTTTACTGAAAAATTTCCCTTAGTGGATGCCGACAAAACTGATGGGTTAACGTGGTTTGTTAATAAGTTGATGTTTGTTTCCTAGCCGTATTTCAAGACTTAAATATCCAGTCACAAACAAAGACTTTAAGTGAATTGAAATTGGATAAGAATAAATGACTTTATTAGTCTACAGAAGGGTACAGGGGGTATCGATAGAACTGTTTAGTTACAAACTACTCCTAGAACAAGAAAAAAGTAAAGACACGAAATATGAATGCAGAACAAAATGAGTCTGGTGAATCTGGTTTGTTGATGATGTCCTTTTCTTCAATTCCTTCTTCACATTTGTAGGCCTTTGACCTTCTTGAATTCAAATATCAAAACTTCTCTCCCTGGTTTCCGTTTTTGTGGCAGAGGAACTACTGACATGATTATCTTGGTTGTCTGAAACCGATACGCCTCTTGTAACCGCCTTTGTCTTTATCCTCTCTTTTTTTAGGGTTCTTGATCGTGTTGGAAAAATAGAATTAACCAAAGAGAATTTGGTGGGATCCACACTGCACAAGGGGGGCCCAAGTGGGTTTTAGATACTCTTTGTTAAGTGGTTTAAACCAATGAAATAATGAACAAATTCCATTTAGAGATGAATGAAAAATTGTCTCTCAAAGGTGAAAGTCACCTAGTCCCATACTGGTTTGATGAGAAACCATAGATGGGCATATAAGTGCAATAAATGCCTAAAGGGTTGGACCTTTGGGGGTAACCTAATTTTCTGAAGGAGGGAGCACGTATGCTACGTGGACTTTGGGCTTTGACCCATAAACCACACGAGCGCGTGTTGCCGCCGCCCGTCCGAACCGGATCAGGGCTAGGGCAGTGCGCCCGTGGCGTGCATTGGTTGGTGGGCTTGGCCTTCCCTTATCTTTTTAGCGCCCAAAAGATTATGGGTTTTGGATAAGGGTTTGATCCGTTCCGTATTTGGATGATTACCAGAATAATTACCCACAATTCTTATTCACAATTCTTATTCAATTATGGATTAATGTCTATCGGTTTTTATTCAAGGAATTGAATATTGGGAATCAATTATATTTCTCCCCCTATTGATTGAGAGGCTCCTCCTTCAGCTATAAAAGAAGACCTCTGCGTTTGGTTTCAATACACCAAAACCACACCGAAAATCCAATGCTCTTCATCTTCTTCAAGTCAACCATGAGAGACAAACACCAACACAATCTCCAGCACCGGTGAGGCGGCGAATTTGTCTTAAAAGCACCGTTGTACAAAACGGGCCAGGTCTCGATTTGCAAATTCTTGTTCCATTTTATTTTTTATTTTTTATTTTTTTTCAAAAGTGGACGATTGTATTGATAAACGCACAGCGGCACTTATAAAACAGAGATCATTACAAAGCTCTTCTCTTCTTTTTTTTTTATAGATAAATGTTCATTTACTTGATCTAGCTATGGAAAGTTCCAACTTTTATGTGCAGACAACTGGCATGGATCCCATAACATCTCATTCGATGGAAGAAGCCGATATCTTAAGCGATCGTAGAGGAATTGTGGCAAAGGGTAGGCTTCGCTGCATTGGGAATTCCATCCGATTAAAGTCGAAGTTTGGGTCCGGTTTAATTATTAACGTAAGCTTCTCTGAGGCCAATACGGATGCTAATGCATCATGTGGTCGGGCTTTGAGGAGCTTCTTTAAGCATGTAAGTTAGAGCTTGTTTACTTTATGATCTTTTGATGTTTGCAGAACCCATGCCCTGAAAATTAGCATGAATTCATCCATAGCATTGATGTTTTTCTTGACCCTTCATCGGCTTTAACTTCTAAAACTACTTTGACAGCATTTGAATGTGATGCCGAAGGAGGAGACCAAGTACTTCGTCAGCTATGTAATTCCCCACAAGGAGGAGAGCAACTTGAGGGTAAGCATATATATGCGTCTCTCAGTACGTAAATTGTGCGAATTACTTACCAACAAAAAATTGTGTGAATTATTACAACGTTTTTTTATGTTGAAAAGTGGTGCACAAACATAATCATTTTACGAAATTCCATTCGAAACAAATTCTCTTCTTTTTTTTTTTTCCGGTGCAAATATCAGAAGATGTAATCAATTGAGCCATTGGCAGTAGTTCTGATGCCTTTAAGTTATAATTTTGGGTTCCCTTGCCTTGAGTTTGAAAGGGGTTTTTGAAAGAATTTAGAGAGAGATAGAATTGAGTGTGAACTTTCTCTTCTGATATCATTAACAGAGAAACAAGGGAATATATACAACTCTACAATACAAATGACTAAAGTACCCCTATGTACAAAGAATCTAACAAATAGCACCCTAGCTGAAATAAGCTGACTAACTGAGACATGTCTCATTACATGTAAACTGATATATTCTAACATAAACTGATATAATATAACACTCCCCCTCAAGTTGGTGCATAGATATCGATCATGCCCAACTTGGAGAGGATACAATGAAGCACCTTACTACTAAGACCTTTAGTAAACACATCAGCTAATTAGTCCTCAGATTTCACATAAGGCATGCATATTACACCACTGTTCAACTTCTCTTTAATAAAGTGTCTATCAATCTCTATATGCTTTGTCCGATCATGTTGAACAGGGTTATAAGCGATATTGATAGCAGCCTTGTTATCACAGTACAGCTTCATAGGACTGTGATCAACAATTCTCAAATCATGCAAAAAGGTTTGAAGCGATAAAAGCTCATAAACACCATGTGCCATGACTCTATACTCAGCTTCTGCACTTGACCTTGCTACCACAGATTGCTTCTTGCTTCTCCACGTGACTAAATTCCCACCAAAGAAAGTGCAATAGCCAGAGGTAGAACGTCTATCCTCAATAGAACCTGCCCAATCGGCGTCGGTGAAGGATTCCAACCTCAAATGACCATGGTTGGAAAACAAAATACCTTTGCCTGGAAAGGATTTTAGGTACCTCAAAATACGATAAACAGCATCAAGGTGAGAAGAACGAGGATCATGCATAAATTGACTGACAACCCCCACGGCATAAGAAATATCTGGACGTGTGTGAGATAAGTATATCAGACAACCCACAAGTCTCTGATATCTTTCCTTATCCGCATGCTCTCCCACGCTGCCAAGATGATGATTGACCTCAATAGGGGTATCGGCAGGCTTGCACCCCAGCATCTCTGTCTCCTCCAAGAGGTCAAGAATATATTTCCTTTGAGAAATGAAGATCCCTTTCCCAAATCTAGCCACTTCCATGCCAAGAAAGTATTGCATCTCCCCCAGCTCCTTAATTTCGAATTCCTTGGCAAGAAGAACTTTAAGCTTCTGAAACTCATTCACATCATCACCTGTCATAATTATGTCATCCACATAAACTATAAGGATGGCAATCTTACCATCACTCCTCTTGGTGAACATAGTATGATCAGCATGACTCTGCGTGTACCCAAGTCTCAACATGGCCTTGAGAAATCTGTCAAACCTTGCGCTTGGTGATTGTTTCAAGCGATAGAGAGCCTTCTTCAACCTACACACCTTGCCCTCAGTGGCAGAGGAAGAAAAACCAGGTGGTATATCCATATACACCTCTTCTTCCAAATCACCATGAAGAAAAGTATTCTTCATATCAAACTGTTGAAGTGGCCAGTTTAGAGTAGCAGCACAGGACAACAAGGTGCAAATAGAGTTCATCTTGGCCACTGGAGCAAAGGTTTCTTTATAGTCAATGCCATACGTCTGAGTATAGCCTTTGGCAACCAATCTTGCATTGTATCTCTCAACAGTGCCATCAGCTTTGTGCTTAACCATGAACACCCATTTACACCCCACTGCATTCTTTTCCCGAGGAAGAGACACTAACTCCCAGGTGTCATTTTTCTTCAAGGCCTTCATCTCCTCTACCATAGCTTTGTTCCACTTAGGAGTAGCAAAAGCTTCCTTCCAACCCTGTGGAATGGATATAGAAGAAAGAGAAGAAAGAAAGGCAGAGTACGAAGGTGACAGTCGAGAATATGAAACAAATTACGAAATGGGATGTTGGGTACATAATCGAACTAGCACTTTATGTGTTCGAACTGGCTTTCTATGAGCAATAGGCACATCAAGATCATCAAAAGGAAGAGATATAGAGGAAGGAGAATTACCAGAAGACTCGGCTGAAGCGTCAGGAACTAGGACTGGTGAAGATGATTGGTACTGTGGTAATGCATCAGGTTGGCCCTTTTCCTTGCGAGTGAAAGTTTTTAAATCAGATCTGTCCAATCTTTCTCTTGCATCCAGCCCTGTTCTTTCCCCAGATTTAGGTTCCTCGCTCTCCCTTTCAGGATTACTAGGGCTAAGAGAAGCTTCCTCCCCCTCACCAATGTTCTCCCCTGTACCAACATTCTCCCCCTCACCAACATCCTCCTCTGTACTAACAGTTGGGGGAAAATACCACGAGGTAGGCTCAGGCACACAAGATGTCAACATCTCTTCCCCTCTAGAACTCTCCCCCTGAAGAGATGGGGACGAGAGAGGGTAGAAGGGTTGGTGTTCCCAAAAAGTGACATCCATCGAAACAAATTTCTTGCGCAAGAGAGGGTTATAGCAATGATACCCCTTTTGAGCAGGAGAGTAGCCAAGAAAAATGCATTTACGAGCTTTAGGATCTAACTTGCCACCGAGGTGGTGAGGAGCATGCACATAACAAACACAACCAAAAATCTTAGGAGAAAGAGTAGAGACCTTAAAGTTACCAGGAAGGAAATTCAAGGGAGTCCGGAATTGAAGAACACTGGATGGCATTGGATTAATAAGATAAGAGGCTGTAAGGATAGCCTCACCCTAAAAATATTTAGGAACATTCATAGTAAACATAAGAGAGCGAGCCACCTTAGCTAGATGCCGGTTCTTCCTTTCCGCGACTCCATTTTGCTGCGGTGTATCTACACAAGTACTTTGAAAAAGAATGCCATGGCCATCAAGATATGACTTAAAGGGACCATTCATGTATTCAGTCCTATTGTCACAACGAAGGATCTTGATGTTGGTATCAAATTATGTGTGCACCATCCTATGAAAGGACTGAAAGCATGAGAAAATTTCACTTTTTGCTCGAAGTAGATACACCCAAGTGATACGAAAATGACAATCAATAAAGGTAACAAAATAGCGATAACCAGAAATAGAGGTAATGGGGGAAGGACCCCAGACATCAATGTGGACAACCATAAAAGGAGAAGCACTCCTCTGATGAACAGGTGCATAAAAAGAATGTCTATACTCCGTAAGTTCACAAGCTTCACAAAAGAACCTACTTCTAGAACATCTTTTAGTTAAAGTAGGAAAAAGTTTCTCTAAAACACCAAAAGAAGGATAGCCTAGTCTACGGTGCCATTGATGCAATAAAGGGAGAGCTGAACCCGTATCCGCCTCAAGAACATGACCCAATGATGAGGGTGTAGAAGATGAATAAGGCACGGATTCTAAAAAATACAGGCCATCCTAAGCTCTACCAGTACCAATCGTCTTTCCCGTTCCCAGTTCCTGAAAGATACAATGAGTGGGAAAAAATGTCACTGAACAATTCAAAAATTGTGTGAGACTACTAACAGATATAAGATTAGTAGTAATATTTGGAACATGGAGAACGGAAGAAAGGGGTAAGGTAGGTGAGTAGTGAATGGAACCTTTCCGTGAAATAGCACATTGGGATCCATCAGCTACTCGTACTTTGTCCTTACCAGAGCAAGTAGAGTAGGAATCAAATAAGGAAGAGCAACCTGTCATATGGTCTGTGGCACCCGAATTGATTATCCAAGGAATAGAGGCAGAAGCTGTGGAAATATTAGTTTGTATACCTGAGTTGGCAAAGTGGTTAGAAGAAGTGGAATTAGAAGCAACAGAGAATGGAGGGCCTTGGCTACTCATGAGTCGCCTGAGAGCTCGCATCTCTTCGGGAGAAAAAGAATCACATGCATCAGAGCGCACAGAAGCACCACTACGACCACCTCGGTGTCGATTCTTCTCTGACATAATGAAGGCAACAAACAAAACATTGTGGACTACCGACAAACAGAATCAGGAGCCCCAAATAGTCTCAAAAGTACAGAATAAGGGCAAATACAATTCAAACAGCTCCCAAAATTAGGGACTGCGAAATTGCCCTAATAATGAACTGCAAACTCCGAATAAAAGATGCACAAATCTTTCAAACTGTATTGCAAGTTACAGATGAAGTCCAAACAACCTCTTTGACACGCAAAAAGATGTCGATGTACGTGCAATTAAACGGAACACAGCTAACTATTACGCAAACAGCTCAGCAAAAGCAACACCAAACTGATCGAAAAAGCAATAAATACGGAGTGCACGAATTTAGAGAAAAAACTCAGTCGTGACTTCTGAGTCTGTACGAGCCCTAAATCAACAAACCCAGTCTCTGACCAAACAAGAAATACCTCCAGACAGTTCAAAACACTGAGGAACTCACCTTGATGTGGTTACTCAGTCTTCGTGAGAGGTCGGAAAGAGGTGGATAAGCAAGGACTTTGCTCGTAAAATATGCAACCAGCTATGGTTCAGGAAAACCTTTGGAATCTCAGACCCAGTTGATCGACGAGGCTGTTGGAGCTGGAGTCTAAAGGAACCCGCCAGAAGCGACGGAAGCAGACGGAGTCAATTGGGAAACAGGAGCAACCATGCTCTGATACAATGAAAGAATTTAGAGAGAGATAGAATTGAGCGTGAACTTTCTCTTCTGATATCATTAACAGAGAAATAAGGGAATATATACAACTCTACAATACAAATGACTAAAGTACCCCTATGTACAAAGAATCTAACAAATAGCACCCTAGCTGAAACAAGCTGACTAACTGAGACATGTCTCATTACATGTAAACTGATATATTCTAACACAAACTGATATAATCTAACAGTTTTCCTGATTTGATTTGTTTCTTTCCTTTTTTCGCAACGGAGCTTCAAGAGAGAAACAGAATTCGGCATTTCAGACATTCAGCTGAATTTGACTACTCTAGAAGCATTTCAGACATTCAGCTGAATTTGACTACTCTAGAAGACGTTTTCCTCAACGTTGCAACGAAAGCAGCACTGGAGAATGCTGCAGATGAGAACAACATGACAACTCTGGTGTTGGAGTCAGGAAAATCATTGATGGTATGTACTTGCCCCAAACTTCTCCAATTTCAAATAGTACCGGTTATTTTGGTATACCATACGTAGATTTTAGTAGTTCTTCAACTAAAGCGTAGATCCGTATTATTAATGGAAAAGAGAGAAAAACAAATCCTACCGGCCGGATTTATTCATGGCTGACTATTAAAAACCATCTCTATAAATCTAGCTTGCATGGTATTCAGCACAAAATTTCTGGAAGCCAGATCAAGATTTTCGTTAGCAGGCCTCATTGACATATGTTCTTTAACTTGTCATTCTGAATGATTGATTGTACAGATACCTGTTGGAGTGAAAAAGATAGGCATTCCAGGATCGATAACGCCACATAACCTCAGTGGCTTCATGGTAGAGGTGTACTGGGGACAGGACTCCAACGGCAACCTCTGTATCACCGGCCACTCGGCTGAGATGCCGATCCCGGTCCGTGACGACCTCAGCTCTATTTTCCTACTTTGAGTAAGAGAAGTTTGTTGGAAGGTTTGTTTCACGTTTATGCCATCTTCAACTTGAACTCTCTTACTTTGCACTATTTTCCTATTTTGGAGGAAAAGCAAACTCCAACCCATATTTTATCTCCTCCCCTAAACAGAGTCCGCCTTCACTTTTGGGAGCTTAAAGCGAAAATTAAAAATTGTTCCTATTTTATTGGAGTACAGGGATAAAAAGTAAGAGGGACCCCTACAATTGAAATTTTTTTGGAGGTCTAAAACGACCGCAACACAAGATTCAACCTAGGGCCGGCTTGCCCCTAGATGAGAGGATGTAGTAGTACCTAAAAATAGAGAACTTATAAACTTCATTTTCCAATAGCCATAACCAGATTCGGAGTGAAAGTATACAATAATTAGATACAGATTACAGACTGAGAAAATTAATATTTGAACTGAAGATGAAAATTCTTGGAAAAATGTGGGGTTGGAATTCACAAAACAAGTGAAATCCATTTAACTCAATTTTGAATAAGATTGATTTGATCTTCTAGATCTCGAACCGAAAGTATTTATTGCATGCATCAATTGTTGGTCAAAACAATTAGGGGAGCTAGCAGAATTTGTTATTTTGTGGTGATCTTTTATTTTCTTTGAAGTTACCGGAGAAGACAAAAGTTGCGTTATTGGTTAAGTTCTGTGAGAGTAGAGAGGTGATTTTGGCACTCTAAATTTAGCTAATGGCACTCTACTTTTAGTTTTATTTTCTCACATGATTAACACACAACGTGGATTGTCAGTGGTAAAAATTGGAGTGCCAAAATCAATTTCTGAGTATATTATTTTACTCTTATATATTTTTCAGGGGATTGTCTTGTTTCCGGCTGTGTTGTAAACAGATCTATTTACAACACTAATCAATCACAGTCGTCCAAAAATGTTTTGGACGGTCCGGATTTTAATGAAACTTTTTCGGGGAAAAGTTTAACTCTTCCCCTGAAAAGTTTCATCAACATCCGGACCGTCCGGAACACTTTTGGACTGTCACGATTGAGTGCTGTAAACACTTGTTTACAGCACAGCCGGAAACAACTTTTTCTCATTTTTCCAGTTTAACCTTAGGGCAAAGTCCACTTGGACCCCAGTAGTTTGGGTCATGTGCAGATACACCCTCTATGGTTCAAAAGTGTGCACATAATCCTTTATGTTTTTGAAAATGTGAGGATATACCCTATGCTGTCATATTTTTCATCATATTAACGGACATAATATTAAAAGACTGATATGTCCTCATCCTCTCCCTGGATTCTTCTTTTTCCTTAAATCTAACCAATCTATCCCATATATCAAAAATTGGATCCGAACCGTTGATATGTAGAGTTTGAAGAATACTACATCCATTCCAAAATTCAAGTCGATCAAAAAATGAAAACCTCATGGTCGAATCAAATTTTTTATGAAATTGAAATTTTGAATTTATCAAGAATTAATTAGATCACTTGGTTATTGATACCTGATCGAGGTGATTTTCTACAGATATGTTCTATTCTTTATTTTATACATTATGAACAGCTAAAATTAGATTCTAGAGCGTGTGAGACACCTCCGTTACTTTGGATGAAAAATATAGGGTGCATCCGCACATAGCTCAAATCACAGGGGGTGAAAGCGGACTTTGCCCTTAACCTTGACCACACAGAGAGAGGTGGGCCGGGGTGTCTTTGCCAGACTATGTCTTTGTCTTGGCGACAGCGCCGCCTTTGCCATCAGTCGGCGATGGGGAGATGTCCACTTCGTAGAGCTCGTCAAGTACTACAAGTGTGCCAAAAATCAATCCAATCAAATATTGTTAAGTGCTCATCGGAATACATATAACTTTTGAAAAAAATGAATCCTAATGGATACGAAACACTGGATCAAAACCACTGAATCCATTCTTTTTAAATTATATGTGTTCCGATGAGGCACTTAACGATATTTGATCGGGTTAATTTTTGGTACACTTGAAGTACTCAACGAGTTCTACGTAGTGGACGTCTCCGATCGTTGGACTGATGTCGGCAAGGCGGCACTGGCGGCTGCACAGCACGTAGCTGTGCAGCACACTCCTCCGGTTCGAGAGAGAGAGACTATTGACGCCAACCAAACCAATGTTAAGTGGTAATTATCGGTTAAAATAAGTGGTACCCATCTGATTTAAATTTAGGTTTTTAGTCTACAAGCTCGAACTAAAACAAAATTAATTTCCAACTGACTTCGTTGGAAGTGAGTGGAAATTAAGTCATTTGTGATGATTTAGGCATTAAATTGAAACCCCAGGAGTCAATTAATTACTTGGAGAAACTTAACCTACCGTGCCAAGCGATATAACTACAACCGTTTCAGTGATATTAAATCCTTTTTGGCATTTTCGAAAAACGTCTTGTATCTCCCACGTTGTTGGTTTATGAATTTTTTTGGCACCCCTACTACTAGGAGCCAAGATACTAAAACCAATGACGCGTACACCGGAGCAGATATCTTCTCTTCTTATTCTTCTCTGTTTATGCTCATTAGTCTCACCCGGTCGGGCGTTCTTCCTATTCGATGCCGTCAAACACGCAATCAACTACATTGCCAAGCCATTCGAGCCAGCCGATAAAAGGATACGATGTTTTCTAGATCAACCTAAGTGGCTTCCAGAATGTTTCGGTCTGCCTTTTGATAACAGCCTCGAATTGTACAAGCATGTGGATCGTGCTTGTTGCGAAGTATTGGAAAATTATAACAGAGAGTGTGAAATCTGGTCTCATAATGTAAGACTACAACAAAGGTGTGCTGAGTTGATTCGAACCCGGTGATCTGATCGAGTTGGTCCTTGAGAGATTGATGAACACATAGGAGAGAAGGAGATCCATGGAGTCCATATTTTTCCAACTTGGACAGTGAATTGTGAAGGTTTCGTATTTGTTCATGTGGGATTCGTAGTTGAGCAATTTTACGAACTATAGACTAGGCGAAAATCAAATTTTAATAACATATGCACAATAACTTCAGACTTATTATTTGATCTTTAATCACCGTTTCATTTGATGAATGTGTTCATTGTTCCCATTTGATGAATGTGTTCATCATTTTCTATAACTGGTTTGATTGGTTTTTTTGAGCGAGGAAATACTAATTTCGGCAGTTACAATGTGGTGGTGGTGTCGGCAATTACGGTGGTGGTAATTTCGGCAGTTACGATGAGGAGGTGGTGGTGGTGATGAGTTACGGTGGTGCTGGTGATGAGTTACGGTGGTGCTGATGATGTCCGAGGGTGGTGGTGAGTTCCGGTGGTGGTGCTGAAAGGGCAATTTTGTCTAGTCAAAAAGTGAAGCTAGACCCGAAGCTTTAACAAAAAGAATAGGCTGGACTAGAGGCGTTTTGAAAATATGAGGTGGATTGGGCATGTTATAAAACCCTATAATGGTCCTTACAACAAGGGTTCTGACTGGCCGGCCCTCTTTTGTCTCCACGTTTCCATCCAGCCCCACATGATATCAAATCCTACCCACATAAACCCTATTTTAAGTAACTACCGAAAATATCCCTGCATCTGTCTCTACGGTTGCCTCTTCGACCTAATCTTCAAAATGACCCCATCAGAAACTCTGACATGGCTATTTGGAGCGGTCAGGGACTGGATCTGGTGACGTCGTTGTAGCACAGCTCGAAGCTCCACTTCTCTCCGCTGTTGTCGTCTTCGTCTCGGGAATGTCAGCGCGGCCGCCTAGGAAGATGATCGGCGAAGATTCACGACCGGATAGGGTGATGCCACCACTGGCTCCGCATGTTCGACATGACGGGGGAGGCGGCGTGCACTTGCGACTCAGTGGCGAGGCGGCTGAGGGGTCCAAGGTGCGCACCAACTTCGAGATCGCTCCGGTCGTGCGACGTTCTCGCTGGAGACTTCTTCTTCGTCTAGGTTGAATAAACCGAAGAACAACAAGCGGATAAAGAAGAAGAAGAAGAAGAATAATAAGAAGAAGAAGAAAAAGAAGAACAGTGAACTGCGGAAGCGGTGCTGGTTACGGAGGCAGCAGTGGCGGTGCCAAGTATGGAGGTAGTTGTGGTGGAGGATATGGAGCCATGGCTGTCGGGGGAGTCATGGTGGCAGCGACGGCAGAAGAGGAGGCGGTGGTGGCGGATATGAATTTTTGGAGTATCTATAGTTGTATTTGCAAGTATGTACTCGTTTCTTGTTTCAGTGATTTGAACCGGCTTAATTGCAAGAACACCCCCTAAACTATCATCTTTTGGCAACTTCACCCCCTTAAGTTTAAATTCGAGCAACTTTACCCCCCTAACTACCAAATTTGAGCAACTTCACCCCCTCCCCGATTTTCCGTCCAATTTTGTTAGGAATTTGGATGAAAAATTGGATGAAAAAGTACCAAAATACCCTTTATACACCCATTATAGATCACCCCCCTCTCTCTCTCCCTCTCCCTCTCTCTCTCTGGATCGTGGAGAGAGAGAAAGAGGCAGAGAGAGGAGAGAGAGAGAGAAGGAGGGAGAGAGAGCGAGAGAGTCTATAATAGGTGTATAAAGAGTATTTTGGTATGTTAAATTGCTTTTCTATCCAATTTTCCATCCAAATCCCTAATAAAATTGGACGGAAAATGAGAGAGGGGGTAAAGTTGCTCGAATTTAAACTTAAGGGGGTAAAGTTGACAAAAAGTGATAGTTTAGGAGGTGTTCTTGCAATTAAGCCATTTGAACCTGTCCTCGGCTATTTGAGTTCTTCAAATTTAAGTTTTGTTTGGTCTTTTGTCCCTTTCTGTATATTAGCAATAACAATTTAAGGTTTTTGTCCCTTTCTCATGGTGTGAATGATTTTTTTTTTAGCGTTGGTCTTGAATTCTTTGGATGTGAATTTTGAATATAGGGGTGTGAATTTTGGGGTGTAAACTCTGAAATAAGAGGTGTGAATTTTTGTAATTTGGGAGATGTGAAAAGTGTGAATTCTGTATTTTCGAAGGTGTGAATTCTTCATTAAAGAATTATTGTAAGGTCCATTATAGAGTTTTATAACATGCCCAGTCCACCTCATATTTCCAAAACACCTCTAGTCCACCCATTTTTTTTTGTTATAGCCTCGGGTCCAGCTTCACTTTTTGACTGGACAAAATTGTCCTTTCTTTTAAGTATCTTCTAGAGTCTCGGAGGAAGTTCGTGCACGGTGAGACCAGTGCACGCAATCCTCGTGACCTCAATCTGCTTCGAACAAAAACATCAATGACATATACCAATCGAATCTCTCTCCTCCTCCACCATGGCCACCACAACTCTCTTCCTCCTCCTCCTCTCTCTCTCTCTCTCTCCTCCCCACCGACGTCGTCCTCAACGCCACTGTAATGCACCTCATCATCACCGCTCACCACCACCTTGCACCACCGATCACCGAGCCCACCACCACCTCACAACCGAAACCACCACCACTGCCTCACCACCACCCACGGACCTCATTAGCACCGCCGCGCACCACTGGACACCATCGGGTCACCACTGCCGTGCTCACAATCATCACAGCCGAGCTCCACGCGGCTCCGACCCGCCACCGCGGAGTCCCGCCGGACACCGCCTTGAGATTCCGGAAGCACCACAGTAATCTGCGTCCCCCATATACTCTTCCCCTAGCCTTAATTCCCGTATAGAGGTAGTTTTGCGGCAACCCGTAACTTAATCTACGTTTTAATGGGGTTTGGACGTATTTTTAAATTGTGATGTAGATGGTGACCTATTCTTTAAAAATTATTTACTATTTAGTCCTATTTTCATTTATATTTAGTCCTGTTTATGCTGGAAAATCATTGATAGGTCCTGAATGCATATAAACTGTTAGTTAAGTGTTTAAAAGTGAAATTGTAAATGTTATGAGCTGTTTGATGCATGTTCAAGTAAATGGTAACAAGTTAGGTGGTTATTTTTCCGTTTTTATTCAATATACGTTATTCTGAAATTGATTGATTGTAAATGGTTACAATTTAGTCACTTTGTACATTTAGACTGCAAATTTAGGCACGCCAGAGTTATGCACTTTGTACATTAAAACTACAAATTTAGGCACTTCTTTAAATTTATACTACGAATTGTTAAACGAATATTAACGACAAGGAGAATTCAGGCTGCAAATTTAGGCATTTAGGGTTTAGACTGCTAATTATTGAATGAACATCAACGCCGAGGAGAATTTAGACTGTAAATTATTAAATGAACATTAACGCCAATGAGAATTTAGACTACAAATTTGGATTTTTAGATTGCAAATTTGTTAAATGAACACCAACGCTAGAGAAAATTTAGACGGCAAATTTGCACTTCTATACTGCAAATAAAGACACATTTGTAAATTTTGCAGTCAAAAAGTGCTAATTTGCAGTCTACACGCAAATTTATATTGCAAATCATTAAATGAACACTAATGCTAATGAAAATTTAGACTATAAATTTGTACTATTAGATTGCAAATTCGCTCTTTTAGAACACCAACGCCAGAGAAAATTTAGATTTCAAATTTGCACTTTTAGACTGCAAATAAAGAAACTTTAGTAAATTTTACAGTCTAAAAGTACAAATTTGCAGTCTACACATAAATTTAGACTGCAAATTATTAAACGAATACTAACGCCAATGAGAATTTAGACTGCAAATTCGTTAAATGAACACCAATGCAGAGAAAATTTAGACTGTAAATTTGCACATTTAAACTGCAAATAAAGGTACTTTTGTAAGCTTTGCAATCTAAAATTGCTAATTTACAGTCTACACATAAATTTAGATTGCAAATTGTTAAACAAAAACTAATGCCAATGAGAATTTAGACTGCAAATTTACATTTTCAGACTGCAAATTTTACATTTTAGACTGCAAATTTGTTAAATGAACACCAACCCTAGAAAAAATTTAGACTGCAAATAAAAGCACTTTTGTAAATTTTGCAGTTTAAAAATGCAAATTTACAGGCTACACATAAATTTAGACAGCAAACTATTAAATGAAAACTAACGCCAATAAGAATTTAGACTGTAAATTTGTTAAATAAACACCAACGTCAGAGAAAATTTAGACTACAAATTTGCATTTTTAGACTGCATATAAAGGTATTTTTGTAAATTTTGCAGTCTAAAAGTGCTAATTTATAGTCTGCACATAAATTTAAATTGCAAATTATTAAATGAATACTAATGCCAATGAAAATTTAGACAGCAAATTTACACTTTTAGACTGCAAATTCTATACTTTTAGACTGCAAATTTGTTAAATGAACACCAACGTCAGAGAAAATTTAGACTGCAAATTTGCATTTTTAAACTGCAAATAAAGGCACTTTTGTAAAATTTGCAGTCTAAAAGTGCAAATTTACAATCTACACAAAAATTTAGACTGCAAATTATTAAATGAACACTAATGCCAAAGAGAATTTAGACTGCAAATTTGTTAAATGAACACCAACACCAAAGAAAATTTTGATTGCAAATTTGCACTTTTAGACTGCAAATAAAGACACTTTTATAAACTTTGCAATCAAAAAGTACTAATCTGCAGTCTACACACAAATTTAGATTTCAAATTATTAAATGAATATTAATGCTAATGAGAATTTAGATTACAAATTCACACTTTTAAACTGCAAATCTGAACTTTTAGATAGCAAATTTGTTAAATAAACACCAAAATAAGAGAAAATTTAGACTGCAAATTTGCACTTTTAGACTAGAAATAAATGCACTTTTGTAAACTTTACAGTCTTAAAGTGCAAATTTGTAATCTACACACAAATTTAGACTGCAAATTATTAAATGAACACTAACGCTAACGAGAATTTAGATTGCAAATTTATATACTTTTAGACTGTAAATTTGTTAAATGAACACCAACGCTAAAGAAAAATTAGAGTGTAAATTTGCACTTTTAGATTGCAAATAAAAATAGATTTGTAAACTTTGCAGTCAAATAGTGCTAATTTGCAGTCTAAACACAAATTTAGATTGCAAATTATTAAATGAACACTAATGCTAATAAGAATTTAGACTGTAAATTTATACTTTTAGATTGCTAATTTGCACTTTTAGAACACCAACACCAGAAAATTTAGACTGCAAATTTGCACTTTTAGATTGCAAATAAAGATACTTTCGTAAATTTTGCAGTCTAAAAGTATAAATTTGCAGTCTACACATAAATTTAGACTGCAAATTATTAAATGAGTACTAACGCCAATGGAAGTTTAGACTGCAAATTTGCACTATTAGACTGCAAATTTGTTAAATTAACACCAATGCCAGATAAAATTTAGACCGTAAATTTATACTTTTAGACTGCAAATAAAGGCACACATAAAAATAGATTGCAAATAAAAATAGATTTGTAAACTTTGCAGTCAAATAGTGCTAATTTGCAGTCTAAACACAAATTTAGATTGCAAATTATTAAATGAACACTAATGCTAATAAGAATTTAGACTGTAAATTTATACTTTTAGATTGCTAATTTGCACTTTTAGAACACCAACACCAGAAAATTTAGACCGCAAATTTGCACTTTTAGATTGCAAATAAAGATACTTTCGTAAATTTTGCAGTCTAAAAGTATAAATTTGCAGTCTACACATAAATTTAGACTGCAAATTATTAAATGAGTACTAACGCCAATGGAAGTTTAGACTGCAAATTTGCACTATTAGACTGCAAATTTGTTAAATTAACACCAATGCCAGATAAAATTTAGACCGTAAATTTATACTTTTAGACTGCAAATAAAGGCACACATAAATTTGCAGTTTACACATAAATTTAGATTGCAAATTTGTTAAATGAATATCATCGCCAGAGAAAATTTAGACTGCAAATAAAGGCACTTTTATAAATTTTGCAGTCTTAAAATACAAATTTGCAGTCTACACACAAATTTGAGAATTTTCTCAAATTATTTATTTAAAACACTAACACCAATGAGACATCAGATAAGCAAGTGTGACCTAAAAGGAAGGTGAATTACCATAGCAGAAGTGGAGGTGGTGGAGTGATGGCGATGGGGTGGTGGTGGCGGTGGTAGTGTTGGTGATGGTGGATTGGTGGTGTTGGTGATGGCGGAGTGGTGGTGCTGATGGCGGTAGTGGTGGCGGTAGTGGCAGTGGCATGGTGGTGGTCATTGTGGTGGCGGCGTGGTGGTGGTCATTGTGGTGGTGGTGGCGGCGTTGTGGTGGTGGTGGTTTGTGGCGGCGTGGTGGTGGTGGTGGAGTGGTGGTGGCGGCGACAACATGTTGGTGGAGTGGTGGCGGCGGCGTTGTGGTGGTGGTGGTGGTGGAGGAGGAGGAGTGATGGTGGTGGTATGGTTATGGTGGTGGTGGTAATTGTGCTGGAGGTGGCAGCGTTGTGGTGGTGGAGGTGGCAGCGTTGTGGTGGTGGTGGTGACGGCGGCAACGACAGCGTGGTGGATTTGGTGGTGGGTGGAGGTGGCGGCATTGTGGTGGTGGTGGTGGCGACGGTGTGGTGGTGGAGGTGGTGGGAGGTGGCGGCGTTGTGGTGGTGGTGGTGGCGACGGTGTGGTGGTGGTAGAGTAGTGGTGGTGGTGGTGGTAGCAATGACCGCATTGTGGTGGTGGTTGTGGGTTGATGGTGGTGGTGGTGGTTGTGGTGGCGGCTTGGTGGCAATGGTAATTTAGGTGGAGGTGGTGGCAAGTGTGACCCAAAAGGAAGGTGAATTACCAAAACAGACGTGGAGGTGGTGGTGGTTGTGGTGGCGGTGGGGGTGGTGGTGGTGGTGGTGGTATGGCGGTGATGGTGTTGGTGACGATGGTGGTGGTTGTGGTGGTGGTCATTGTGGTGATGACGGTGGCGTTGTGGAATATCTTCCTCTGCGTATCGAGAAGTCAAGATAAGTAAGAACATCAATACAGAAGTTATGGATGAGAATAGGGCAAGTGCGTCAGATATGCTAAAAATTACGAACGCTTTTTGTTTTGAAAGTAAGGGATGACCATTGTCATTGTTGTTTCCACCTGGCACTGTAATAGCAGCTGCAAAAGCCATAGCGGCAATAAGAGCAGCAACAATGGTGCATGATGTGGCTGTATCTTTCATCCAATGCTTAGCCTCCTTTATCAAATCTTGGTATGCGTTAGAAAATATTTCTGCAGGTGTCATTCCATCTGCGTTCCTTACTTCTCTGCAAGCAGGAGCTGTTTGTTTTTCCACTTCCTGTATCAATTAGTTGATTAGGAATGGGAAACCGGCCAGTGTTTCTACTTAGTTTTCAAAAGATCAATGATCAAAGGTTTGCATGTTACTTTCTAGAGGATGTCCTGATACACACAAAAAAATATATATATTATGAATTGGTGGTGGTAAAAATTGTGCAAAATGGGATGACGGGGGAGCACTGAAGTCAATCTCTTCGGAAGCTACTTCTGCTATTGAAGAGATCTAGGGGTCGACAATAAAAACTGATCGAAGAGAGGTTGCAGATTTTCTATCCTGGGACGAATTTAACTGGAATTACTGGCGTTGAAGGGAAAAGACTGGGCTTTTGGCCGGATCCAAATGGTTAACTGTCTCGTTTTGTCGCCGGAGCTGGCGCCGGAAAATCACCTGAGACAATCGCTGGAGATATTCACCGGCGATGGTGATGGAAAACCGCCGGCGTCGATCGCCGGACTGGTCGTTCAAAGGTGATGCGAGAGGTAGCAGTACAGGATAAGGTTATTTTTGGAAGTTAGATTTATTTTTTCGAGTGAAGTGGACTGGAGGTGTTTGCATATTATTGGGTGGATTAGAGGTGGTATTAATTAGCAACAGTGGACTTGAGGCCAAATCTCCCATTCTTCATTTACAGTGTGAATTGTGTCTTTTTCCGAACATGTGAATTCTTCATTTGAAAGAAGGGAATAGTCGGAATAACCAGATTTTGTCCAGCAAGCCTTCCGTTACTTGCTTCTGTGAATGAAACATAATCTAAATTTGGCATTAGTTAGAATTAGAGATTCACGAGTGTTACTTTGGCGTCAATTAGAAATTAGAGTTAGTTTGATTCACGAGTATTGCATTATCTAATCTTCCTCAGTTCTTTTTTTTTTTTTTTTTTTTTTTTTTTTTTTTTTGAGGGAATCTCTGTATGTATATAGCATGGGTGTAATTTCTGAAAAAAGGGCAAAGTAATACTTTTTTTTTGTGTGAATCCTGTAAAAAGTGTATGAATTCTGTAAAAATGTGTGAATTGTGTAATTTGAGTGGGTGTGAATGGTGTGAATTCAGCAAAAGAGTGTGAATTTTTGCAAAGGGGGTGAATTATGTAAAGACGTGAATTCTGGGGATGTCATTTCTTGCAAACGGGTGTAAATTTTGCAAATGCGTGAATTTTAGGGGTATAAATACTGCAAAAGTGTGAATTTTACAAAGCAGTGTGAATTTTGGGAGTTATGAATTCTTAAGAGTGTGAATTCTTGAAGGTGTGAATTTTCGGGGGTGTGAATTCTCGGTGGTGTGAATTCTTGGTTCTATGAATTCTCAGAGGTGTGAATTCTCAGAGGTGAGAATTCTTGGGGTATGAAAAGTGGTGTGAATTTTACAAAGAGGTGTGAATTTTTTGGGGTGTGAATTATGTGGGGTGTTAATTTTTTGGGGTGTGAATTTTGGAATGTGTGAATTCTGGGAACTGTGAATTTTTTTATGTATGAATAGTGATAGGGGTAAAATAATAAAAGCATCTTTAAAAAGGGTTTAGATGGGATAACACTTTATAAAAGGGTTTGTCTGGAACCCCATGTAAAATCTGGGATCGGCCAGAAATTTCCCCCAATTGTTTTTTTTGAGCGAGGAAATACTAATTGATTGTGCATTTGAAGCTTCTTCTTTTTTTTTTTTTTCCAATCGGTAATCGGTTATTTTTATTGCTGCATCAAAGAAACATCGAGGGAGGCTTCCCTATGAACCCAGCTTGGAAAATCCTGAAGCCAATTTATAGGGGTCTCCAGAGATAGAGCATATTTGGCTAAAACATTAGCCACCCTATTACAATTACGAGGAACAAAATTAAAAGAGCAAGAATTAAAACGACTACCAAAAAACAAAGTATCTCTAGGATTGGGTGAAGAACTGGTATTATTATCTTGAATTGGAATTATTTACTGCATTGATTAAGTCAATTAGTTTAGTTTTTTGGTACCATTGAGCACTCAAGTTTTTTTTTTTTTTTTTTTTGCCTTACAAAACATTTTGTAAATTGTAGGTGATGATTTTTGTGACATTTTTTCCCAACCCGAACTTGGCAGCCCCAGGTTTAGCAAAACACATGCTCCTCGAGTGGGTTTCACAGTATTCATTTTGTAAAACTAACTTAATATGGTGCAATTGAATGCAAAATTCGTCCACAAAAACATTCACATTTAGGCTCCGTTTGTTTGGACGTAAAATATTTTACATATTTTCCGATATTTGTGTCACACCCCAAAATGGTAGTGACCGGCCATGAACCACAAGATCCAAACTTGTAGAACGTGTAGCTTAAACAGAAATTAAATTAAATACCAAAGCTGTGGATTTATAAGCGACTGAAAATCTTTTTATTACAAAGAGCTCAAATCAACAGGATCTAGTCACAAGCATGGGGCTCAAACAACCCATAAACCAAACGATATCAATCATCCAACAATAACCAAACTAAATCCAAGTATCTGACAAAATGTTTCGAAATGCGGAAACGATAAATAAAATAAAACTAAGGTGAGACACCCTAAAGAGGTCAAACAAAAGAATCCCCGAGGTGTCGCCAGAGTCCTTGCACGCCTAACTCCACAACTTGCTAGAAAGAGAAGTTGAAATAAATCCGTCAGCTGACGAGCTCAGTAAATAGCAAGTATGTATATTAAATAAAGTTGAAAACGGAGATTAAAATAATTTACCATTAAATCATAATTTGGCATATGATGTATTCAGCAGAATAATAAATTAATTAATTAAGCATTTAACCAATAAATATTTTTAGTGGTGATCACAACATTAACTCCATTAACCCCATCAACAATAGGGAACCACAATCAAACAGTACCATGGCAAAAATAAATCTCATCAAAATTGAATCCAATATCGAATTTAGAGTCACCAAGGTTGGTAGTGTAACGACCCTAATTTTGGTCCTAAATTTTTCAAATAAAGTTTATATTGCTATTCCGAATTTTATTAATTTAGTTAAATTAATTAATTTAATAATTATCTTGTCCCGATAATTTAATTGATATACTTACGAACATATATGTATATGTATTTTTTCCTAGAAAGAAGGGTTTTGGTTTATCCTCTCCCTTTCTCAATCGATTCTCTCTCTCTCACCCCTTGGCCGAACCACATCTTCCTCCTACTCCTTAATTTCAGCAGCCATCATCATCTCATACCTCCCCCATTTACTCCAATACTTGCCACCTTCCCTCCTCTCCCTCCACTCTCTCATTGTACCCCTCTCTTGCTTTTCGAAAATCAGATTACAAACACACTATACTCCACTGAAAATCCAGAGAAGAAGAGAAGGAGAAATAAAGTTTTCAAGGACCAACAATGGTAGTCTAGAGACAGAATACGAAGTGGGTTCCAATTCTGCACTCATTAAAATACAAATACGCCCGAACAAATACCAAGTCAACCCCGGTGTCCTGTTGGTCCGTTGTCTACTCTGATTTTTCTGAAGCCTTCCGAACCCCGTTAACCAATTTTTAGGCCGGAACCGAAGTAGAATAATCGCTTTCCTACTTCCCTATTTCCAAACCCAAAATTTTGAAAAAATTAACTTTTCTACTTTTTCTCTCTCTAACTTTTCAATCATTACTCTTATTTTTCACTTTATCTCTCTCTACTTTTTACCTCTCTCCACAATCATTATTCTAATTTCTCTCTCTACCTTTATTCAAAAACACTACTCAAAACCCATAACCGAACAAGGGCTAAGTCCTATTATTGTGTATTTGATGAGTTATAACCTTAAAAATGGAGCCTTTGCATCAAAACTCATTAAATCAACCCATGCTCTGTTTCTCGGGAAAACGGACGAGGCTGTCCAGAACCTTTGGGTGTTTAAATGATGTTAATACAATTTAGTCCTTGTATTACCTAGTCACGAGATTTTAACCAAAGAAGGATTTATTACTTCAAATGTTAATTTCTGTTTCACTTTACTGTTCCCATTATCGTGTTCTGTTTGTATTAACTTTAAATGTCTACAACAACAACATAACCCATCTAGTTCTTAATCATTGGGGGTATGGACGGAGGATGATTGGAGACAGGCCTAACATTTGGCAATATATGCACAAAGTGACTGCTCTCTGAATACCACTAAAACAGTGGCCCCCCTAAACCTTCAAGAACCGAGGAGCTACAGAGACGTTTTGTTATAGAACCATACCCCCAAATCAAAGCCAAATGGCATCAGAGAGGGCAAGCCTAGAGACTCAAATCAATTTATGTGCACATTATCATGCTTCATTTATTGATAGTTCAAAGTATCGGCATGCACAACATTAATTTTAAATGTTTATATAAGATAAATACATTGTAGGATTATTTTATTTTGTAATGTATAGATTTTATTTAAATGTTAGCAATAACATAAGCAGTAGCTAAGTCCAAAAAAGAAAAGAAAAGATAATGATTGTGTTCATGTTAGATTGATGAGACTACTACTAACCTAATACTCCAATAACTAAGAAAAAGGAGAGAGAAGCAGAATACTCTTGCCAAGATCAAAAACTAATTCTTCTTATTATTATTATTTTTAAATGAATAGCAGTAGTAATAATTAATAGATTCTATTTAAAGTGAAACAATATATTAGTGAGTTACTTATATACTGGTGTATTCTTTTTGAAGTTTGAAGAACAAAAAGTATAATATACTAAAGTCACTTAAGTAAATCCAGATAACTCTTTTAATGAATTAGGTAATTGTCACATATATATATTTTTTGGCATCGGCCCAATTCTAACTTCTACGTGTTTAATCACTCATACTTATAAATTGTCATGCTTGTGTCCGCGTTAAAATGTGTGATGTTATTAAATGAGTTGTTTATGAAGTTGCTATGTTGTACATGTTAGCTTGGACTTATGTTCATGGGATGGTTTCGGGTAATGAACATATAGACGTGGATAAGTAAAGGATAAAAATGGTAAATTTGATTGAGGATGTTGGATGCCGGTAAAGGACCCTGGTACGGTAAAGTACCTTTAGTTGAGTTGGGGAGCGGTAAAGGACCCCGAGTATGGTAACGTACTTATAGTGTGTGGAGGACGGTAAAGGACTCCTGGTACAGGATTTAGGATACGGTAAAGGATCCTAAATGCGGTACAGTACCCAATGTGTGTGTGAATGACAGTAAAAGATTTCGGGTATAGTATTTTAGGAAATGGTAAAGGAACCCTAAATACGGTACAGCACCCAGTATGTAGGTTAGGGTATGGTAAAGTACCTAGTATGTAGAGTTGAAAAACGATAAAGGATCTTAACAATGAGATAGTGCGATCCCTAATGCTGATTTGTCATGGTGAGCTGTTCCTTTATTATAGTTGTAGGCGAATCCAGATTGAGTACATAATTTAGTAGTATTCGCTTAGAACCCTGATGCATGACAAATAGAGGGAGAGTTATTTCATGGGACGATCAAAGTTGAATTTTTTTTTTTTTGGGTTAATGACGATCAAAGTTGATGGATGTGAGAGGAAAAGATCTTGTGGAGAAGATCCTTAAATTTCATGTAAGTTGATGGATAGTAAAGAAAAAGATAATGTGCTATTATTCTGTACCATTTGTGTATCAATTGTTATATTGTTGAACTGCTAACTATAGAGTAAGGGTTTAGTAGGGTTGAGATTATCCACTGAGTTTCAAAACTCATAATAGTGCCGTTGGGCTAGCGTTTCATGCCAAGTAATCCAGAGACCGAAGAACAGAATCCTTTTCAAGATGATTAGTATCAGAGTGAAGGCCTCCCAACTGAGGAATGAGAGTTTATCGAGCCTTGGTTGCCTTACTCTTAGAAGCTCTATTAATTTAAAGTATTGTTATTTGAATTTCCAAAAGTGTTATCACATTTGTCAAACTTTGTTTTTTTTTCGTTGGGTTGCAAAACAGTTAAGTAATTTTATTTTTGGTATTTGAGATTTTCGCTGCTAAACTTTGTTTGATAAAATTTCATTTCTTAAATCAATTTTATGAATTATTAAATCAATTAAAAATAATTTAATAAATATGTCTGAAAATCGAAGCATTACAACATGGTATCAGAGTTTTAGGTTCAAACATAAATATACTAATTAGTAGGAATAAGAAAAGACGGGGTGTAACAGTTTGGTTGTGTAAAATTTAATAAAACATTTTACATGTGAAACATTTTCCATCAATTGGATGAAAATGACTTACCCTTAAAACTTCCATAAGCTATTTTCTGAAATGAACCCGTTGCCTTCTACTGTAATTCTCAGTGCTCAGTTTTCTCGATCGTCAATCTTGACCCACGTTCAATTTCAATAATCTCATATCTCTCCACTGTTTAAGCTCCCCATCTCTCTCTACACTATTTTGTTAATTTCTGAAAATATTTTTAAATGTCAGCTAAACACCGAAAAATAAAAATTTAAATTTTATTTTTTAAAAAAACATTTTACATGGAAAATATGTTACTGTAAAACATTTTACATCGAAACAAACGGAACCTTAAGGAAGAAAGTTAAAACAATTGCTTACAAAAAGATCACTTAATCCTCAAAGCTGTTAAGATCACTTAAACAATTGCCAATTGCTTACAAATTCTCGTGCATGTTGCAAAAGTGAGGCGTAATGCCACTTAACTGCCATGTTTCTTCCCTATAAAAGCCGAAGACCCACATCACAGAAAAGCTCCCCCAATCAACACACAACTTCAAGCTCCTGCTTCAATTATCTCCCTTTCGGCTCCGGCCACATTATGTTTATTTTTCTGCACATTTCAATTTCGGCAACTTTGTAGTTGTATGTAACTTTTATTATTTCAGACAATGGGAATCCGAGTATTTCCATTTCAACAGCGTTTTTTTATGTCTGAGCACCGCTAAACTCTTCAATAATGGAAAACCTCGAGCGTTTCCCATTCCTACGGTGTTTACAAGGTTCGAGTACTGCATTCGTTCCTCTCTCTCATCACTTGGAGAAAATGGTAAAGTCCTCTTCCACTGAGGCAAAAAAGAACCGGTGGTGGGTTTCATGTACCGCACACAACTTGCCTGTTCAAAAGTCAGAATCAGGCTCTCTTGCCTAATTCATGTTTGGATCACGTCACGGTCGTGGCACGCCCGCGCATCTCAATCACACGGCCAAGGGGTATGAGTTCTAGTGGATTTCCATGTTGATCAGGAACTTAACGATATCTGATCGAGCTAATTTTTCGCATAGACTAGATGAGCTCTACGAAGTGAACGTTTCCAATCATCGGAGCTAGAGCAGAGCCCGATCACCGAGGACGGCACAGTGCTGTCCCTCAAAGGGACATCACCAACCCCCAGTTCCCATTATCACCTTACGGTGAACAAGGAAACTGATCCGCATGAAGAAAATGGTGGAGTTTCCATGATTCTGATGTTTGGAAAGGACAAGCTATGTGGTGTTGTTTATACCCGTTTTGACACCAAATTTCGGACTAGCGCTAGAGGGCTATTTAATTAGATATTAATTAAATTGGGCCGATATTTATGAATTTTTCGGATTAAAAATTAATGGGCCACATCAATTTTGTGATTTGGAGCGAACCCAATTAATTAAAACCCAAGTGAAACGAGATATGTCGAATAATCTTCCATAGAAGTTATTATTTGGAGCTCTAGAAAAGAATGGTGGCAACTGGCATGTGTTTGGTCCAAAAGGGGAATGGCCCACGATGCAAGAGCAGTTGGGTTTTTACTTGGAAGTTACAAGCAAGTATGGACACTTGGCATCCAAAGAGCTAAGAAGGGAAGTTCATTGCCAAGACATGGGAAACTTGTCAACATACAAGAAACCTACTTCCCATGATTTCAATCTATTCGGCCACTCTTTCACAATTCAGGCTACTTCTTTTCTCTTTTCTGCACAATCTTGGAGCCTATAAATAGCATAATCAAAGATGAAGAAAATGGTCCAACACCAATTAAGCCTAGCGCTTCAAAACACTTTCCTACTTTCAGCAAAGTAGACATATCCGAGTACCTCGTACTCAACCCTATTCAACTTACTTCTTCAAGTATTTTGGATTTTACTTTTCCGTTGTACTCAACTTTATTATTCCGACATAATAAAGTTTACGTTTTACGTTATCTTTCCTATACGACTAGGAAATTCTAAGTCCACAATCGTGTGGTAAATCACGAACCTCCTTGTGATCTTTACCCTTTGGATTACACACAATCGCTCTACGAGTTAGAAGTCAAGATTCACGGTAATCACCATCCAAGTTAGGTGCTACAAGTTTTGGCACGCCTGCACTCAACCAACCAACACCTGCAAACGCATCCGCGCCTTGCTTGGCGTACGTGTGTCAAAAACGAGAGTTTTCAGGTGTTAGAACTGGTTGTTTTCTTTTTTCTTTTTTGGGTAAGGTAATTCATTAAGGCTAACAATCCAAAAATATGGACCAAGGGCATGGCCTTGAGCGTCGTACAAGAAGAAAACAATAAATAAATCAGGTAAGTACCCTCACACTTTCTACAAGAGAGAGCAGCTCTCCAAAATCAAGTGCAAACAACAGCTAACAGTAAACCAGAACATCATTTGAAACAAGAAAACAACACAGCAGCAGAAAAGGAGAAGAAACATTTTTAGGAGCACTTGAATGGTAATCCCCCATGCTGCCAAGACCTGATGAACCATGTTGGTGGGTAATAGACCGAGGGAAAATGAAAGGATAGTTCCTGGTGATAGTAATGGTTGGGTGAAGGAGAAGGAGGTAGGCAGTGAGAAAAGAGGGACAGACTCAACTTGGGGAGTTGCGTACTTTGGATAGTGAATGTGTGTTTCGTGCTGGGGGGATTGAATCCCATAACCATCTCTTCTTCGACTGCTGTAATGCGTCACAGGTATGGAGCGAGGTTAAGTCTAGATGTGGATATGAGCAGATTTCTAGATCCCTTCCCTCTGAGATTAACTGGGGTGTCTTGCACTGCCAAAGGTTCTCTTTGAAAAAGTCTACGTATAAGCTTTGTCTTGTGGCGACTGTGTAAGATATTCGGAGGGAGAGGAATGGGAGAGTTTTTCGAAACTGTGGTATTGACCCCAAAGGGTTGGCTAGCAGAATTGTGGGAGAAGTTACGGCTTGCCTTTGCTCCAGGAGAAGGATTCCTTTACCTGATGAGAATCAAGTCTTGTGTCTTGCTTGGGGCCTTCCGTCATATGTGTAGTTCTGATCTTAGTTAGCTAATTGTTTTTGGGTAGTTCTGAGTTTGTCTAGGCCTTGTTGCTGATTGTTTTTGTTTCATGTTGTTAGGTAGGTGGTGGTCTGTATTACAAGGCTATCCCCTTGTTGTTTTGCTTGGTTAATAAAATATTTCCAAAAAAACAAATAAATAAAGGGGGGTGCAAACATTATTCCCGATGAAATGTTACAAGCCACATGCAATTTTCCTTCCCAAACCCTAACAGAATCTAAATGAAAGGTGTACCTTGACCATTTTTTAGTAGTTCAAGGTGGCTAAGTGAGAAAAACAATTGTTTAAGGTGGACAATGTGTAACCAATGCATAGTTTGAGGCTGTGTAACGTAACATATCTTAAAAAAGAGCGTAATGTTTCATACACGTGCTTACCATTTAGTATAGATACATAGATATGGATATTTTTTTTTTTCAAAACTTTATCATACTTATATTGATACCAAATCAAATAAAGAAACATCAAAAAGGATGATTATCTTGCTCTAAAGAGCTCAATAACCATGAAGGAGGTCTAACTTCCCAAGTCTTAGAACTAGAGCCTCGCACACCATGCCTTGCCAATCTATCAGCCACCCCATTAGCTGATCTTCTCACAAACCGGAACAAACAACTTGCAAACTGTGTAGCCAATCCTCGGATATCCTCGATTATCACTTCCACAGAATGAAGGCTATTCGGCATATTGTTAGTACTATTTGTCGAAGCTGCAATGCTTTGTTCTTCATATTGTTCAGTAAACAGTTCTGCAACCAAATTACAATTTGTATAGTGTCGATTTTTCACCGGTCTATAAAAATTAAATTATGAAGTAGATCAGTTTTTAGCATCGTAGTAATGCAGAATCCTCAAACATGATATTCAGCAATCAAATGACGTTAAATGCCTCTGCCCCACGTGCCACCTTGATGAAGACATCCTCTAAGGTGGTATCAGCAATACCCCATGCCTGAACAGTGAATTTGCTCTTTGCAACCTCAACAATTTCTAACATATCCGCAATTTTGACCTCGTTTTTTGGAAGCTCAAACTTTTGAGTTCCTGATAGGTGGTATGTCTTGTTAGCGCTCGGTGAGAGACGACGAACTGACGTCTCCACTTCTTGGTCATGGTCGGGTGATGTCGTAATTGTGAAGACATAAAATCCCCCATATCGGGCCTTTAACTGGAATTCAACAACGAATAGCATTGAATATTACAATGGTGAAAAACATAATTCTGAATATTACCTAATCAATGAAAGCTTGGCATATGTAAACACAAAAGGGGAAATTATATCATAAAGGGTCTACAATTGTCCGAGTCCCTTGGAGCTTGTTTTTATCCTCCACAGGGTTTTCTATCTTTGTATCTGGGAATTTCATCGTTCTGGTAAATTTATTTGCAAATCATAATTTTCTCCATTTTGTGTTTCTCTCCTCCGAATAGACAGTTCGCTTGGTAATAGTTGGTATATAGAGATAAGCATCAACCTCTCGATCTATTAACAAGAACATGAAAATACTCGTTATCAATAGCAGAACTTAACCTCCATCTCAAAGAATTAGACAAATTAAATTACCACAAAACATTACCTGTTTTGCATTTCCAATGCACTGCAAACTGCCGTCAACAAATATTCCTATACGGTCGCAGAGATGTTCTGCTTCCTCCATGGAATGTGCTGAAATCATTGAGCATGATTAGTAATATTGAACGATAATATATGAGAGAGAGAGAGAGAGACAGAGAGAGAGAGAGAGAGAATGTACACGTTAGTATAATCACTCTGTTCCTCTTTGCACGCATCACAACTTTCCATAATTCGTTTCTTGAAGCTGGATCCAGCCCAGTACTCGGCTCATCCATGAAGACAACCTTATTATATGACAAATTGACATGTATTATATTAGCATGCTGGAAAAAGATATCCAGAAAATCATACAACTGTTTTTGAACGGCAGAAAATGATACATCTACCAAGGTGAACATTACAATTTACTACATACTTTGGGATCTCCAATCAGAGAAATGGCAACACTAAGCCTCCTTTTCATGCCTCTACTGTATTTACCAACTTGCTTGTCAGCAACTCCTCCATTAAGTAGATTGACACTCCTAAGAGATTCTTCCACTGCCTGCGCAGTAACACAATTATAAAGACAGCCAAAATTTCAATTTTTTCCCTGTTGCAATGATTAACCATAAAGGAATGGATTGTTTGGTTGGGTTGGGTGGAATATTTGTGGGAAGGAATAAAATTGTTTGCACTATACCTAAGTTACAAAAATTGATTCTACTTTCAGTTTCCATTTTGCAATTTCCTGCAAATCGAATGTTGGGATGAGCATTCCAAAGGTGATCGTTCCCTTCCAACTTCACTTGAGCAAACTAAAAATTTGTTTTAGTTCCAAATGGCTTTTCTTATGGATCTTTAAATGCTGTAACACCTCGTCCCGCATCGGAAGTCTACATGAATGGTCTTGGATGTATAACAAACCATGTGGACTACTACTAGGACCTTGGGCTTAAACATTTTGGGCAATGTAATGTGGCTTGTGGATTTATAATCAAGGTATTGGGCCGCTGGTTTGCATGGGGCATTACAAATGATCTCAAATGGAATGAATTTTAACATGACTTACTCGGTGTAAGGCGGGACCTTTGAGATTCTTAAGCCTACCATAAAAAAGCAGGTGCTCCCTTGCGGTAAGTGTTTCCCAAAGTAAGCTGCACGATTGTTCGGGAAATTGAAAATGCTTTCTAATTTGTGGAACAAAGAAGTAAAGGTAAAAACAACTAGAAGTAGACAAGCCAAACATACTCATGTTGCAGACAGACACCCATGCTGGTATATACTCTTTCCATCTCAGTCTGTATGTTCAGACCCTCAACGAATGCTGTCCCAGCACTAGGCCGTGTCAGCCCAATCATCTGTGAACAAGGATGGATGAACTCCTTTGTAAACAACAACCGCCATAATCTATATTCCCAAAATTTCTAACATAAAGAAAAATGCTATGGGCACGATTGCATAAAGTGTTAGAACTGACTTGAATTTTGCACTCTAGCGTCCAGATGGCCCGGCAAGTTTTGTTATGCGGAAAGCTTTATTTTTGCCTGCTTGGACGGGGCTCAAGTCTCTCCGAACGTTCAGTGGACTGGGAGACTACATGTTTTAAGTCGGTTGTGCTTATTTTTTTGGATTTTCTTATAGATAGGGACTTCGGATAACACTAGGTTTTGTACCTTTTGGGTCTATCATGGTGAGGCTCCTTTGAGGTCCGTATGGAGAGTTTTCTTTTGGTATCATTGAGTAGTATGGAGTTCATTGGGTTTGATATTAGGGCTTTGAGTTTTTTTAGGTTCAAGTAGGGTTTTGTTCCCCTTTGGGTCCCACTAGAGTTTTGTCCCTAATATTGGGTGATTCTTTGATAGTGACATATATAGCCGACTCTTTGTAATTTATCATCTTTCATAGTGAATCATGTATCGCTCTTCACCCATAGAGTATGTATAAGCTGATACTTACATAGAACCACGGAAATCTTTGTTTCCTGGTTGATTGCTTGTGGGTCTGTTTTTTCTGTACTTTGTGATTGTCATAACATAAACTAATTGTATGGGATGTTGGTAAAGAAGGATATCAGTTTAATAGTTTTACTGAACATATCAGCTCTTGGCAGGGTTGAATGATGAATAATAATAATAATAATAACAACAACAACAACAATAACAATAATAGTAATGATGATGATAGTAATTTCGTATAAAGCTTAGTTTGGTAAGAACGAAATCCCAAATGATGGTTGAATGTAATTGAGGGACTGACATAACCACCAATTTGGTGTATGACATTTAGCGGAAAGGGACCAGAAATGACGAGAAAGAGATTTCTCTCTTGCACTAATTTTCCAAATTTGACGAGATTTGAGAACTTTTATGCCAGTTACGTTTCTTGCGGGAAAAAATAATAATGAGATTAACTGGAACTATGAACTACCTTGATAAAAAACGTAAGTTGATGATATGAAGAATTTCAGATACAAGTTAGGGATGAAAAACCTGTGTAAACTTTAATTCAAGAGGTGTAACAATTATACTGACCATCTTGATAAAAGTGCTTTTCCCTGCACCATTTGGTCCGAGCATACCAAAACATTCTCCACGAGCCAATGCAAGAGACAACCCATGAACTGCCACTTTTTGAGGATTTCCATCCATTCCCGGATACACTTTCCTCAGATTGTCACACATGATAGAGTAAGTTCTGTCTGGCCGGACACGCAACTCTTCAACCTTTTCCCTCTGCAAAAAACAACAGTGAACAAGAAAACACAAGGTGAGATATATTCTGTTAATGCACAACAGTGAAAAAATCCAATATACACAACAGTAGAAGGCAGAGAACAGAAAAGGGTTCCAGAATCTTACCCATTGAGAAAGAACAGGGTTCGATAAGATTTCAGTCAACTCAGTTTCCAATTTTTTTGGGGGGTAAATACTCAGTTTCCAATTTTATGCAGCATCGGAAAATGAACTGGCTCATGTGATTCAGCTTGTGATTTGATGTGATGCAGAGTGATTTAGTTCTGTCTATTTTCTTTCAATACTGCATGAAACATGTCATCTCACCTATCTCTATCCAAAAACTGGAAGAGGAGAGAGAGAGAGAGAGAGAGAGAGAGAGAGAGAGAGATACTAAATGAGACAGCCATCTATGTCAAAAAAGGGCTTCTGTATTCCGGATCCGGCTTCTCTGCAAAAGGGCTTCTGTATTCTGGATCTGCAACTACAGAGAAGGTTGTGCGGTTCAATTTGAACCATTCATCTTGATAATCAATGGTTCAGATTTGCTGAATCTTTAACCGGTAAAAGTCTTTTATTACCGGTAATAGATTAAAAACAAATCTGGACCATTAAAAATATCATCCGATGGTTGCGATCACTTTGGACTGCACCTCTGCTGGGCAAAGGTAGATTCATTCCTTACCATCATAGGAGAGTTAAGAGAAGTCCAACAAGCCCATTATTGATGTCTGGATCATAAATTTTACTAAAAGACACAACTTGAATTTGAAACTTCAAGTTCTGACTAAGGCTTAATATTGAACAAAATTAACATCAAACTGTAATTGGTTTCCAGCGTAACTACTAATAAAGTGGTTTGAATGTACATGTACACATACAATCACCATGTATAATCGCAACTCCGAAACACAATTAGTAAAATCAAATGTCCATGAGGAAAATTTGGTTTCTTTATGAGCTTCAAGTAAGTGATATTTTTGTTTTTTTGGAAAGCAAGTAAGCAATAATATTTTCATATACATCTGTATACACACACACACACACACATGGATATACATGCTAAAGGACTTTTAGGGGGTGTCTAGGATGTTGTCTTTAATTTTCTGAAATCAATAACAATAAGGATGATAAGTAGACTTACCTCTTGGGCGATGTCAGCATTATCCGCAGAACCGAAATCGCTCGAAAAAGTCCTCTGGGAAAAAGGATTAGGCTTCCTTCGGAAGCAAAATATAGAACTCTTGTTGTCAAGACAGTAGGAGACAAACAGAAACACAAACCATTCTACAACCATGATTATCAACACTTCTTTCATGCCATTGCTACTATCATTCAGATCTTCCCATGTCATCCCACTAGTGTGGGAAAGCCTTGCCTCACGGGCTTTTACTGAAAACTCATGAAACACACGATAGAGAGCTAAGCCAGGATACAGCTCCAATACTGTAACCAAGTTTCCTACAACAATAAAATATTATTAATATGATGATAAGGGTCCACAAATGGTATAAGCCTGGAAACGAAGAGTAGCCAAACATGAAAATCAGTTGAGGTGTTAGCCAAAGAAGAAGAAAAAACTTGCAGGCACCAAAGTATCCGTACCAAAGAATACAACAATGTAATTGATTCTATGTTGCACGGACCATACTAGCTAGTTTGGAATACACTCAACAACGGTAAAAGATATGTGTTGGATATGTGCAGATGGATCCCTTGGCTAGCATATCTACTAGCAAGTTGAAGTTATTCTATATCCAACTACGCAAAAAACAGCAATACTATGCATGAAAAATGCTCTATGAGTAGTTGTAAACTCCATTTTACCAATTAAAAAATTGTACATAAAAGAATGAAAATTCAATCGTCCTGTATCTTTTGATAAATGATCAGCAATTTAGAGCCATCAGTCAGCCGTACCCCAAGTCTATGTAACATAGATGTGATGTACCGACGACTGATAAAGAAATCAGGATGAGTAACTCAGCTCCAACTAAACCAGAAATTCAACCTTAGGATTAAGTATTTCCTGAATCCAAGTTAAACGATGCAAGTACTGCTCCATATGGAAGGGGTATAACACAAAACAATGGCATCCTCTTTTTTTGATCAGCAAAATAGTGGGCATCCTTTCGAGCTTGCCACTGTTATTAATGCTTTCCAAACAAAAAAGAAAAGCACTACAGAACAAGTTTTGGCAGCATGATCCAACTTTTAAATTTTGGAAATAGGTACCCAGACAAAAAACTAACTACAACTGTACAACCCAAATTTTCCATCAAAAGTTCCTCTATCTTCAGGGGGGAAACAAAATTGTAAACCAATATGAAGCATGGAAAAAACAACCAAACAACACATACTAAAGAATTTCTGTAACTTACTTGGGAATGATGGATCATCAACTTTGTCCTTAAAAGAACGGACTCCTACCAGCCCAGTTGCAAAGACAATAAGATATGCTACAACTGAAATCATCAAACCATTTACGTTAGTCAACTGCCTTTTCAGTCAAAATAGAAATTCTACTCATCACTCTAAACACATCAATTAGTTGAGACACAAACCTGAAGTAGTTTTCACTTTTGAGAGCATTCGAGCAACTAGAAAGGAAAATGCAATTTGCAAGTTGATATAGACATAAAAAAAGACAAATTGCAAACTGTAGTCATGGGTCTTGAATGACCCTAATCCTGCAAAGGGAGCGACAGGCATAAAGTCTTCTGCTAAATGAAAATAAGAAATAAGGAAGTTTTGTTTTACATTACCCAGAAACGAGCAGTATGCAGAAAAACACAACATGTAAGCTGAAGATATGGGAAGGAAATAAATGTAAGAGATCAACCAATATGGTCCATCACCAAGCCCATGCATTTCCATCATAATTCGTATGTTCTCTTGCTTCTCGTAAACCAGATTTGCCAATATAACCTATGTCAAAAGGCAGTTAACAACGTACAATATAAGAAAAAGCAGAGAAAATAGTCAGAGACCACTTAAAAGGATAGCAGTTAATGTTATTATTTAATTCAATGTCTAACACAACTAGATGGTGGGAAATAGTTCAACTGTGACGACCCAATCCAACTAACCTGCTAACCCCTTCGCCTAACCGCGTGGCTCAAAAGGTTAACCTCAGGTTATATAGTAGCTGCTTGGATTAACCTTCACGATTAGACCTCAGGTTATAAAGTAGCTGCTTGGATTAACCTTCACGTGATTAGGCGAAGGGTTAGCAGGGTTGGGTCGTTGATGTGTCGTTGCATCAACGATGACTGAACTGTTTTATATAAAGGAGTCACATGCATGATAGTGATGGATCAATTTAAGAATTTGACTCAATAGTCCCACATATTGCCACTCCGCCAGTGTGAAGAAATTGCCATTGGATGCTTTGATTTCTACTTCCAGTACATAATTAGCATAATCTCACCTACCCAATTTAATCTACTAATATAAGGGTGCTTTAGTCTTCCACTAGAAGATTTGGATCGCTATTACTATGGATTAAGCAATCACTATAGAAAGACATGCACGCCATGACTACTTTTACTGTAAAAATATTCCTAGTATGGCTGGTTTTTGTACTCACCGGAATTAGCCGTAGAACAATCCATACAAAAAAGGTGGTGGAAAACATAGCAATGAGATCGTCCACCGCCGCTGATGACGAATCTGGATGTTTGGGCATTTCTTTGACAAACTCAAAGAGAATCTTGAAATCAGTCCCACGAAGATACTCAAGATAGGCATTGGAGACCTGTATATTTAAGAATTGTGAAGGTCGGAGCCCATATTTATTAAACACAATTCCCATAGTTTTTTCCACTTGATACAGTTCAGTATATGCATACAAAACCTTGTACAATAACAAGCACAATAATGCAAAAGATGACATACAAATAATGCAAAAGGTGACATACAAATTACGAAAGTTTACAGTTCAATAAACTCAAAAGGATGTTATAGCTCAATAAACTGGAATTGTAAACATCTGTCATGCGTTTTTTTGGTAGCCAAATTGGTAGGAATATTTGCAAATATTAGGAGGATTACACCCGACTAGATGAGACAAATATTAGGAGGATTACACCTGAATAGATGTGAAAATTAACTACGCAAGAAATTCCAACGAAGAATCCACTAAAATCAAAACAAGAATCAAAGCGCCAACCACTTTCGATGGAATGCAACTCAAGAAGGAAACAGCATAGTTACAGTTTCTGAGTAGATCCTGTTGGAATATTTAAGTAGTTGTTATGAGTCTTGTCCCACATTGGTTAAACAAGTCTTGTATCAAGTTATCTCTTAATATAAATAATAGTTATTTGTGTTAGGGTTTATTAACACCCTATACACTTTTCTTATTCTCCCAAACAACATGGTATCAAAGCCACCCTTAATCCAACCCTAACCGGCTAACCCTAATCATAATTGTAACCCACGTCCCACCACCCATCACCACCACATACGGTACTGTTCACGCGAATACTGTTCACGAGAACACTGTTCACGTGAGTACTGTTCCTGCAAGTACTGTTCATCCGAGCACTATTCATCGCAAGCACTGTTCATCGCTAACACTATACAACCTTGAAATCCCTCCGATGCCCTAACCCCATGCATCAAACCCATTCGAAACTGCTGAAAAACCTTTGGAACATCTGAAAAAAAACCCTAATCGAACCTTAATCATCCCCCATCGAGCCCTAATCAACCCTCCAAAACCCTTATCGACCCTCATTCACTACAATCAACTCTCAAAACTCCTGAATATGGTTTGAAAACCCCTGAATCATGTTCAACACAGCCCAGAATCCCACGATTTATGTTACAAATAGTCTGAAAGGTTTTCGCTGGCAGCCAGATTCATTCGTCTCCTGTTGTTCATACAGTGTTTTAAACCTTATTCAGTTGGGATCAGTCACATGCATCTCGATTTATGTGTTGTCTTATGAGGTATCGATCTGAATCTCGATTTGTTACTGGCTATGTCGCCTATTGGTTGGTGTTCTCGATTGGTTCCCGTCAGTAGTATGAATGTTTGAAATGTTGAGGTCTGTTGATTTTAGTTCTGTTGATTTTAGTACTGTTATTAGCAAGTATTGCTCCATGATTTGTTTCTGGTCGTAGACGAAGTTAATCTTCGGTTGTTTGGTTGATCGCACATGATCTTGTGTTGTTGATGATGTTGGGTGATCGTCTGGTTTGGTGATCTGTTGGTAGTTGTTGATTCTATTAGTTGGTTCTTATTGGTGGTTGTTAATTCGGTGCAATGGGGGAGAGTGGTGAATTTCCTTCTGATTTTCGTGGTCGAGATTATGGGTTCAGTGATAGGAGTTTTAGTGGTCGTTACTCTAATTCTGGCAGTCGTTGTGTTAGCCATAAGTTTGGTCAAGCTGGTAGTAGCAATCGTAGTCGTGGTTGTGTTCCTCGACATTGCACCTATTGTAATGGCAACAATCATACAGTTGAGTATTGTTGGGATCTTCATGGTTGGCCTTCTAATCGACCGGTTACTCCTGTTGATGCCACAGTGACTATTTCCGCGAAAGAGTACCAACGCCTTGTGTCACTTCAGACAGGCTCCTCCATTGCAACGCTAACTCAGACAGGTTCTTCCGTTGCGTATGTTGCATCTTCTTTTTCTTCTGTTCCTTGGGTCATTGATTCTGGTGCATCTGATCATATGACTGGTACATCTACTATTCTCTCCGGCTATCGGTCTATTGATAAACCATCTCGTGTTACCTTAGCCGATGGCTCTGCCACTGATATTACTGGTTTAGGTTATGTTTCTGTCACTTCTTCTTTGGCTTTAGATTCCGTATTACATGTTCCTCGTTTTCCATTAAACCTTATGTCTGTTAGTAAACTTACCAAATCTTTAAATTGCTCTATCACATTCTTCCCAAGTGGTTGTGTGTTTCAGGATCTCAAGACGGGGAGGAAAATTGGTGGTGGTACTGAACGTGATGGCATGTATTACTTTACCGACGATGTTCACTCTAGCTTTGTTGCCCTTCAGTCTTCGGTGTCACCATATCAACATCATTGTCGTCTTGATCATCCATCCCTTCAAAACCTTAAACGGTTGGTACCTTCATGTAGCCGTGTTAATGTTTTGCCATGTGAAGTCAGTGAGTTTAGTAAACATCATCGAATGTCTTTTTATCCTAGGGTTGAAAGTCGTGTGTCTCGTCCTTTTCAATTAGTTCATTCTGATATTTGGGGTCCAATGTGTGTTCCTAATGGTTTTTGCTTCCAATATTATGTTATCTTTGTTGATGATTACTCTCGTGTCGCGTATCTTTATCTCATGAAAGAGAGGTCAGAGTTGTCTTCTATTTTTAAGTCATTTTATACAAAGATCAAAACTCAGTTTGATACTTGCATTCGTATATTTCGTTCTGACAATGCAGGTGAATATTTTCATAATTCTCTTTCTAAGTTTTTTGATGATCATGGTATAATTCACCAATCTTCTTGTGCTCGGACTCCACAACAAAATGGAGTTGCCGAACGCAAGATTAGGCATTGATCGGAGGTTATGCGTGCTCTATTATTCCAAATGCAAGTTCCTAAGTCTTACCGAAGTTATGCTGCTCTTACAGCATGTTATTTGATCAATCGTATGCCATCTAGAGTCCTAGGTGGTCAGATACCCCATACGGTTTTATTTCCTGGTCAGCCTCTCCACTCATTACCCCTACGAGTATTCGGGTGCACCTGTAATGTTCATACTCTTGATCCTGACCGGGACAAACTTGATCCACGGTCGATTTGGTGTATTTTTTTGAGATACTCGCACACTCAGAAAGGGTATAAGTGTTACTCACCGTCTCTACGTCGTCATTTTGTTTGTGCTGATGTTACGTTTAATGAGTCATTACCCTTTTACTCGGATCACCGTACTCCAGTTGACCTTCCTGAGACTGCGACTGAGACTGAGTCTGTGTTTCCTATTTGTGTACCATCTGTGCCACCCTTGCAGGCGTATGTTCGTCGGCAGAAAGTATTAACAGCCCCACCAGTGCCTTCCGTCGCGCCTCCTCTGTCTCAAAATCTAGTTCCACAACCACCTCCACCTCCACCTCCACCTCAATCATCACCTAGTCTTCCTATAGCTCTTCACAAAGGTATTCGGTCTTGCACTTCTCACCCTATTGATCGGTTTGTTTCCTATGCTCACTTGTCTCCGTCCCTTCGTGCTTTTACTACTTCTGTTTCGTCTATTTTTGTTCATAACACTGTTCAGGAGGCCTTATCTGTTTCTGAGTGGCGCATAGCTATGAAGGCTAAGATGTCTGCTCTACATGACAATGGTACTTGGGAGTTGGTTCCTCTTCCGCCAGGAAAGTCTACTGTTGGTTATAGGTGGGTATTTACGGTCAAATATCATCTTGATGGGTCTGTTGAGCGTTACAAAGCTCGTCTTGTTGCTAAGGGATATACTCAGACTTATGGTGTTGATTATGCTGAGACTTTTCTCCGGTTGCCAAGCTTGGTTTTGTCCGCCTTCTTATCTCCCTTGCAGCCAATCTTGGTTGGCCTTTATTCCAGTTGGATGTTAAAAATGCTTTTCTTCATGGGGATCTCCAGGAGGAAGTTTATATGGAGCAACCACCTGGGTTTGTTGCTCAGGGGGAGCGTAATCAGGTATGTCGTCTTCGCAAAGCACTCTATGGTCTTAAGCAGTCTCCTCGGGCCTGGTTTGGCAAGTTCAGTGATGCAGTTTTGAAATTTGGGATGAGTCGCTGTCAGTCTGATCATTCAGTTTTTTCTCTCTCATCTGACCGAGGGAAAGTATTATTGATTGTTTATGTGGATGATATTATTATTACGGGCGATGATAAAAAAAGGTATTGATGAGTTGAAGCTATTTCTGCAGAGTCCCAAAGATCTGGGAAGATTGCGATATTTTTTGGGTATTGAGGTTGCACGATCTAAAGATGGCATTAGTTTATCGCAGAGAAAATATGTGCTAGATATTCTAGATGAGACTGGTTTATTGGGGTCGAAGCCTGTCGATACTCCTATGGATCCTAATGTCAAACTGTGTGTTGATCAGGGGGAGCTGTTTTCTAGCCCTGACCAATATAGTCGCTTAGTTGGTAAATTGAATTATCTTACTATTACACGTCCAGATATCTCATTCGCAATTAGTATTGTGAGTCAGTTTATGTCTGCTCCTCATTTTCCACATTGGGAGGCTGTTCTTAGAATTGTAAAGTATTTCAAGGCTCATCCAGGACATGGTTTGTTTTATCGAGCTAATGGTCACTTACGTATTAAGGCTTTTACCGACTCTGATTGGGCAGGAGGACCTTCTGACAGGAGATCCACTACAAGATATTGTGTTTTTCTCAGTGAAAACCTTGTCAACTGGAAGAGTAAGAAACAAACAGTGGTTGCACGGTCTAGTGCAGAGGCAGAGTATAAATACATGGCCCACACGACATGTGAGATTGTATGGGTGCGATCTTTTCTTGAGGAGATAGGATTTAGTGTGCAATTGCCAATAAATTTGTATTGTGATAATCAGGCAGCAATTCACATTGCATCCAATCCGGTATTTCATGAGAGGACTAAGCATATTGAAGTTGATTGTCATCTGGTGCGTGAGAAGTTAGTTGGTGGTGTGATAGCTACTCCCTTTGTGTCTACAAGTGCTCAGTTAGCTGACATGTTTACTAAGCATTGTTCAAGCCCCGGTTAGAGTTGTTATGTAACAAGCTGGGACTTTGTGATATCTATTCTCCAGCTTGAGGGGGAGTGTTAGAATATTTAAGTAGTTGTTATGAGTCTTGTCCCACATTGGTTAAACAAGTCTTGTATCAAGTTATCTCTTAATATAAATAATAGTTATTTGTGTTAGGGTTTATTAACACCCTATACACTTTTCTTATTCTCCCAAACAACAGATCCTTCCAGACACACAAAATGAAATCAATCTATGATTGAGGGACTTGGAAGGGATTACACAGAAACAAGAAATGAGAAATGAGAAAATCGGAGGATGTAAGCAATTGGCACACCAGACCTTTACTCTTAAAATGCAATTTCAATTCGATTCTGCTTACCATTTCTTTCCTTTCATTCCCTTCTATCAAATATAAGAGTCCATGGAACTATGCAAGTTAAATACCCAGTGTTAAAAATAAGAAGGCCAAAAAAGACGAGATGTACGAGAAACAATTTAGAGAAGCCATACACTCCATACATATAGCAAGTGGAGAAAGCTGCAGAAATACATCAGGAAGAGCACTGATTCATGTTACCTCCAACATGCAAATAAAAAATAATGCAAAAATCATCATGAAATGATGCGGCTTGACTTTTTATGGTCTCTTGATTGAAATTCAAACACCCATTGTATTGGCTCAGAGTTGTAAAGATACAACTTTCAAAAGTTCTGGATGTGTGGATTTAATATAGAAATTATTTACATATGTCATTTGCTTACATTGATCTGTTAAGGGGTGCCTCTTTCACCTATTTGCTGTAGTACACAAATACAAAAAGCGACAAATCCGCAGGCATGTAGGCAGTATAGCTGAAAACGTAATACGAATGGAATGCGCAACAACAAGAAGATAGAAATATAGGAACGTTTTGAGTTCCAGCTCTATATCACAGCAGTGCAACCACTCTTAGAAGGAGGGTAAAGGTAAGGAATGATACCAAATTCACTGAGCGAGCGACCCTCATCATAGAGTTCTTCCCTTGATCGCCCTCATTCAAGGCAGACTTGTACCATACACTGGTGTTGAACTTCTTGTCATTTGAGTTCAAGAGATCGTAGGCTGTGCGAATAATTGAAAGCCAAATAAGGGTTCGGAAAAAAGTTTTGAAGACAAAACAACATCAGTGATATCCAGTACACCTTACCTGCTATTATCTCATTGGTTATTCGTTCTGAATTCCCGTCCCGGTCACCCTTGAAAATTTGATCATTGATCTCAGAAGAACTGTTGCGCCACAAACGCAAACCCTTGATGCATTTAATATCTAGAGAGAGAGAGAGAGAGAAGGATTAGTATAACTGCTTAGCAGTAATATTGTTACCAAATTACCAATGATCTTTAACAACAAAAGCCACCCTATTTTTGGAAAATTGTGAAATCCCAGAAGTTCAATGAAACCTCTTATTTTCTAGAGACATCATCAGGACAAGCTGTCCGAATTGCCCTCTTGTGTGGAAGGCGTGAAGGGGCTGCTGATCATGCGAAGCCATTTTGGACACCAAAACTCACGGTTGTCTCCGGTATATCTGGCCATTTAATGGCCTTGAAGTTTTTTTATTACTCCTTCGTTAAATGCTTGTCATCAAAATTGGTAGAAGATAGAGATACAGAGAGAGAGAGAGAGAGAGAGAGTTTTCTGTTGTAAACTCCTTTTCCCAGGGAAGTGAACAATTCGGATTCAATTTGAGAACAGAAACTGGTTTGGCTTTATTTTCTCTCATAATCTCTCTCTACTTTTAATCGTTTTAATTTTATTTAGCTTTTAGTTTAGAAATTAATTGAAATAACCTTTGTAATTCCCGAGGACGATACTCGGAACATCTGCCGCAATTCAAAAGAGTTGTAGTAATTGTTTCGTTTATTTAATTATTATTATATATTTGATACGGTAACGAAACGACAAGTCGATGACCAACAAAGCGAGTCTCTCTTTTATCTTGATTTAATCAGTCACTCACAAGCATAGAAGTGATCTTCGCACGGCACCCTCATTCAAATCATTCGATGCCTTTAGAGTTTATTCCTTACTTCCCTCTATAAAAATGCTTGTAATTAGAATGGTAGGGGGTAGAGAATTCAGAGAGCGCGCAAAGAGTTTCACCGCGAAGCGAAAAAGTACGATTCAATTCTCTCTGTGGAGTAGGCTGGAACCGCGTATATTTGGCGTCTTTGTGTGTGTTACCCTGATCCCGAATGTATAAACTCTTTAACTCATGAGTTTCCAGAAGTTCAACGACCGTACACGACATAATTTCCAGAGACATAACAAGAATCAAACAGAAAATTAACAATTACAAAACTAAAGAATTGAATCAAGACCTCATATGGATGCATGGTGATACCTAATTTATTTCCCTCGGATCCCAGGGATGATGAAGAGTTCCGACGACACCGACGTTGAATGTTATAAAGAGTGCCTCCCGGCAAAAAAGCTGGATCGAAATACATTTTTGGTCTATAGTTTGAATGATCGACAAAAGCCGACGTCCCCTGAAACATTTTCAGAAGTGATATTAGGAGGAGAACTAGCATTAAAGATCATGAGATAACAGGAACACTGAAGCTCAAACAGTTATACCGATGATGAATAGCAAAGAAAACCTGAAGCTCCATTTGGATGAAATTGAAGGAGGTTAAAGTAAAGGAGGTAGCTTGATAACTATAACGTCGAGAGCACAGATTGAGGTGGCAAAGGCAATTTTGCAAAAATTCACTCAAATTTTGGATATAAGAAGTATCAAAGGATTTCAAATGATCACAACCAACAAGTTATTTTCACAACAATTAGTCAATCGAAAACTATCATTCCATTTGCCCAAGTATACAAACTAAATCGAAGGTTGTGCTTTTTCAAAAGGTTAGCCCGATCCATTTGTTTCGGATCCTATATAATAATGTGATTTTAAAGAACTAAGAAAAAAAAATTGAAGGAGCATGAGTAGAGGAAAGAAAACTTACAAACACACCATCAGCAAATCCATTCAAGATGTCAGAGGTATTCAAAATGGAAGACCTTGGGAAAAACCGTCCAGCCAAATCTAAAAATAGTGAAACATCGAGATTAGGACATTTAATGACGGTGATTATTGGTAATAGCATCTCAGGTAGTTGATGAGAAAATGGCAATGCCAAGGGCATACTACAATGCAAAAACGCTTTTATATTAAAATCCTGCAACTCTTTTGCCCTAAGGTTCGAAAAACCAGACCAAAGTGCGCGCACAAACACAGAGAAGCAGATTTAGTAGAATAACAAAGAACAGAAGATGGTTTTAGTAGAGATTTTTAAAGAGAGCTACCTAGTACCAGGGACTTATTGCTCCCGGTAACAAGAACAGTTACAGGACATGAGTTGGACTTCTTGCATGACCCATCAGGTAAATCTCCAAATGGTGGAAAAGCAGTTCTTACTGCACGATCCCTAGAGTATGGTATTTGCAGTAACGGAGGGAATTCGTGCGGCCAAGGAATCAAACATTTAGTGAAGTTGTAGACCTGCTCAACATCCGAGCACGCATACCCCGGAGGAAAGGCGTTGCCTAGTTTTGCACCCCGTGACAAGAAGAACTTGAGCAGATAAAGCAACGTGCAAAGGATTACTGGGAAAAAGAGGAGCTGACAAGTTTCCTTCTTTCTTCGTTTCTGCAAAAGAAATAGCAACGCGGAGCAAAACTCTCTGAAACTTATGACGAGAATCAGAAAGGGATTGTATTCAAACCCAATTTTTAATAGAGAACCGTCTAACACTTGTAAAATTTAGAAGTTACAAAGCCAAGAAATAAGAATTTGAGCAATGCATTGAGCCAGAAGAAACCAAATTTAAACGAATGATAATGGTGTTGGTTTGTTTCTATAAGATAAAAACAGAAGTAAGAGTAGTTGTTTAAGGCTAACTCTATTTGGAACCCATGGAAAGATATTGTTTGGTTGGGAGAGAAAAAGTGAAGAAAATAAAAATTTCAAGTATAGTGAATAGTAAAATTTTTTCCCATTCTCTCTTATTTTTCTTTCTTTTCTTTTCCTTTTCATGGGTTCCAAACAAAGAAGGCAAATGCAATGCATTTGCAAATTGCCAAATTGTGTTATGCAAAAGATGGAAAGGTCGCTTGTGCAAATTATGTTATGCAAAAGATGGAAACAAGAAAATCTTAGAATCTCTATTAATCTGTAATAAAATATGGGGTGCAAAAGGAGAGAGAAATTAAGGATGGCATTTTATCCCTTCTTTCTTCTAGGTGGTTTATGAGTGATTACTCAATGCTCCTCCGAGGCGCCGCCACATGGTTATCCAGCCCCGATTTTCACCACACATTGCGATGGACTCCATACACAAATTAGGGGCGTTTAGGAGCTTCATTTTTTTACTTTTTTGAATTCTACTTTTTACATTTTGGCTTTTTGGATTATTGTGAGCATGTATTATAAATCTGTATAGTATTTGAAAAATACGTGCAGAATGCATTTTGCAACATGAGTAGCGTTTGAAAAATATGTGCAAAATATATTCTGTATGTCTTTTGTGTTGACCAGAACAGGGAAAGTGAAAATCAAGAAATCAAAAGCTCCATTTCCCCACTTCTGGCTTTTGTTCCCTATCATCAAAATCTGGAAATGCATTTTGTGCCAAACACTTGAGAAAGGAAAAATGTGAAATTGTGAAAATGAAGGTGCGCCAAACACCCTCGATCGTCTTGAGCCCCACCATCGTACAGTAATGTGTGGTTGGAATAATAACTTTTCCTCATTAAGGGGTAGTTTAAGAAAAATCGCGCGAGCTAGCTTCAATCGCCGGTAGATTTTTGACAAACCTGGAGAAGCAAATTTTTCCTGAACAGTGCATCTGTTTGCGTCCAGAAGCTGGCAGGACCATGTGGATTCTCCATTGATATTGTTGCCTTTCTCTCTCTTGAACGCTGGAAAACCTGGTTTGTTTGGGGTTTTTCTCTTCTGATGTTTTCTCAAAATCACAAGCAGATACTCCCCCTGGTCACCTTCCCCCGTATTTATAGAGGAGGCGCGTAATTTGACAAAGGGTCGCTCATATTCTTCGGTTATTGACCCTTGTGACTCAGCTTCCCATCCAAAGGATGCGTTTCTTTTTTGGCGCGGCTATTTGCAGCCACGTATTTTGTTTCATAATTCGTTAAAAATTTTTAACTATACTCAACAGTTAGTTACCGAAATTGAGATACATTTTCAGGACCCAATTACCGAAATATAATCTTTTTTTCAACAACTATTTACCGAAATATATGTATTAGCAGTTGTATACCGAAGGTTGAACATATTTTCGACATGCAGTTACCGAAATATAATTTTGTTTTCAACAACTATTTACCGAAATATTATTTATGATTTTCAACAACTACTTACCGAAATATAGTGGACTAAGGGAGAAAATACGTGGCTGCTAATAGCCGCGCCCTTCTTTTTTTGCTTAATTTCAAAAATACCCCCTCAATTATCATGTTTTTACCATGTAACTCCTTTAACTAAAAAACCAGCCAACATGACCTCCTCAACTATTAAAACTAAGCAAAATCACCCCCTTTCTGCATCCACTTATGTTAATTTTGTGGACAAAAAAGAGACAAAAGACAAATATACCCTTATGTAAGGGAACAAAAAAATTAGGGTAGAAAAAATTAGATCTCCTCTCATCTTTCACACGCACACCTCCCTCTCTCCATAGCGGCCACAACATATGGCTCTCCAACCTCTTCGAAACCGGCGACGGCCCATCAACTTCATCCTCTTGCTCATAACTTGCCCCCACCGCTGTTCCAAACACGGCCCCACCACCAAACCCATCCTCATCAAACCCCCATCTTCCTCGTCGTCGCTGTCATCGTCCTCCTCACCTGAGCCTACAACTACCTCTATGCCCACGGCATCATCAAACTCTCCATCTCAACCTTAGCCCTCATCATCGCCTTCTAGCTCGCCTTTATCGCGTTGTTCACGTACCTGTTGGTGGGGTTGAAGTTCACGTTGTACTCGATCAACATGGTTTCCCTATTGACGGTGGGGGGCGGGGGGGTCTTAACACTGCACATGATGAGGGTTTGAGGGTTCTATCGCTGTGGTTGTACAGATCCGTGGTGGGGGTTGCCCGGTGTCCAGGTAGGGGAGAGAGAGAGAGAGGTTTGGGCATTTTAGGCCTACAATATCATTTTCCATCCAACTTTTCCATTTTTCATTCAAAATTTTAACAGATTTGGACAAAAGGGTGATGTTGCTTCGTTTTGATAGTTTAGGGGATCATGTTGGTTGATTTTTAGTTAAATGGGTGATGTTGCAAAAATATGATACTTGAGAGGGTGTTTTTGAGATTCAGCCTTGCTTTTCTCAATTGTTTAAGGACTTGAAATTAAGGCTATCCACGGTCCGGATTGGATCGGATTCTTGTAAATCCAATAATAATTGTATCCCACGGTTTTTTAAAAATGTAATTCAATCCTAATCCAAAAGTCTCACGGTTCGGTTCTAATCCAAACTGTAAGTTACGATTCGGTCCCGATTTAATCCACGGATTTTCTTCCATAAAAATTATAAAATGATGCTACTGCCAACTAAAAATGCAAAAAGCAAACACTTATTAGTGTTATAGAATGTAATAACTATAACCTTGTTAGTTTCAAAGTTCAGATAATATTACAGCAAGTTAGTTCTACTGTTCTAGTCCAGAATCGTCTAAAGCAGCACCCAAATAAAGGCTAATATTGTCCAAATTCCACCAACAAAATATATAAATTGTGATCAAGCATTATCTACTTATTACATTTAATAAAACCAAACAAAAAACGGCAAATTGGTTTCTCAAAACAAACAACAAAGAAGATCTTCCATTTGTAGAGCATGGCAACTGGCAATAGTATTGTAACATCACTGGAATTGGCAACCACAAACACTTGCATGCATACACACACATATATATTTTTTTATTTTTTACTATTTTAAATATCTCACGATCCGGTTCGGTTAATTCACGGTTTTGAAATGAAAATCTAATCCTAATTTGTATCTCACGATTTTTTAATTTTTGAATCCGTGTCCATACCATTAATCTACGGACAAAATTCAAAAGGCACGGATCAATTCGATCCGGAACAAGGTTATCAATACCCTTCTGTACCGGCCGGTACGTACCGTTTTTGACAGAATCCGGTACCCTACACCTCTAATTTCGTTCCGGCTAAATTACCGGTCGGTACTGGCCAGTACCGGACTGTACCGGAGATACCGATCAGTATTGGCTAATACCGGATAGTACCGGACTACTTTTAAATTTATTTTTTTCTTCAAGTACCGGACAATACCAGTCAATACCGGACAAATACCGGAATATTTTTTATTTTTTTTGTTTTAAAAAGTGTATATTATACTATAAATTCTTTTAGGTAAGAAAATACACTAATAACGATCAATCCGAACGGTACTCGGTATCTCACAGGTATCGGTACATACCGTACTAGTAAGAAAACCGATACTCTAGTCGGTACAATATTTAGAACCTTGGTCCGGACCAGTTTCTCAGTTCTCAATTTTTCTTGAACAGCCCTACTTGAGATTAGAACTAGATTCTGGTAATGCATATATATCCATGTCTGGGTTGGATCACTAGTTTGGCGCGAATTCGTTAGTGCCAGCTTAGGAAAGTCGTTCTTTCTGTCATTTTGCGAATGTCTTATTTTCATTCCAAATGAGTCTGACAGAAATTTGAAAGGACGCTTCGAAAAGATAAGCACTGAAAATGGCTAATTTCGTCCTCAACAACAACTGGCCTTTCAAAGCAAAAAAAAAAAACAGAATTACCTGTAACTACTTCTAAAACCCAATGGCTCATACCCAAGTTAGACACCTATTCTAAGTTGTCAACCGTATAAAGTGCTGGAAACAACTGTCATCTCAAAGACTTTCCTGTTAATTTCAAACGCAAAGCTAAAACCCCGCGTTTATTTTTAGAGGGTTTTAGATTGCATAGACCCTATTAAAACAAAAACCCATCAGAACCAATTGCAATCCCCACCATTCCCTACCTTAACCTTACCAGGCAGATATTCATATTCATATTCATTCAGAGAGAGAGAGAGAGAGATGGATTTGCTGGGAGGGTTGCCTCTGTTGGTTCAACAGTTCAAGGCTTTGTTCATGAAGAACTTCCTCCTCACATGGAGACACAAGGGATTCGCGCTCGCACAACTTGTCTCGCCATTGATCTTCACGTTTCTGCTATTCACAACTGAAAAATCGGCTAAACCTTCGACAGGAAAGGCTTTGTATGATCCCGTGGCTCTGATTTCTCCCCCTATTCCCCAATGTGAGGACAAGTTTTACGTCACTTTGCCGTGCTATGATTTCATCTGGAGCGGAAACGCCAGCGCAAAAATTGCATCCGTTGTTGGCCAAATCATGGCAAACAACCCCGGCCGTCCAATTCCTGCTAACAAGGTTTGATATACGTTAAGTTTCAATTTTACTGTTCCCCTGAAATGAGATGCAAAATTTCTCAAAATCGGTTATTTTGCATGGTTTATATATAGTTACATGAGATTGAAATCTTCTGTTTTTCCTTAATTTGTAGTAATGCATACGATTATAAAATACAATCATTTTAACTCTGCAGGTTAAATCATTTGAAGCCAAGAAGGAAGTCGACGAATGGTTGCTTAATAATCCCATGCGTTGCCCCGGGGCATTGCACTTCAAAGAAAAAAGCGCGACTGTTATAAGCTACGGCATACAAACCAATTCTACTCAAGTTGACAAGCGAGGCAAATTTGAAGATGCCACGTTTAAATTTCAAATACCGCTGCAAATAAGTGCAGAGCGTGAAATCGCGAGGGCTTTAATTGGAGGTATTCTTCGACACATAATCAATTATCATGTCGCATTTTCATGTTTCAATTTTGTGATTTCTCTGACTCACATCCCACTAAATCCACCTATCGTACCATGGTTTATACATGCGCAGATCAAAACTTTACCTGGGTGGTTGGTCTAAAGCGATTCGCGCACCCTGCAAGTGCTATCCTCCCTTCTTTGACAGTGCTCTTGACAGCCATTACAGGACCACTCTTTCTACTAGGAATTGCCATGTTTCCTTTTGTCTTTCAGATTAGATCGCTTGTCTCTGAAAAAGAACTCAAATTGCGCCAGGTCTAACTTTGTTTTTCAATACGTTCTCAAGAGGACTACTTTCATTTGTTAATTTCAGTATGATTTCATTTTTGACATCATAGTTTGTTCACAGGCAATGACCACAATGTGTCTTTATGACACTGCCTACTGGTTGTCATGGCTTACGTGGGAGGCAGCTTTTGTGTTGCTCCTATCGCTCATAACGGTTCTATGTGGAAGGATGTTTTGGTTTCCTCTGTTCTTGGAGAACAGTTTCCTAATCGTCTTCGCCATGTTCTTTCTCTTCCAAACCAGTATGGTAAATATGCTAGTATTTCATACTCCTATCTACATTCCTGACATATGCAGTCTGAGGTGCGCAGTTAGGCCTAATTAGAAGAGGCCAGCTTCGTTCCTTAATTTTTCTAGTCCTTAATATATATACATATAGCTAATTAATCTTTTTCACCCCATCTCTTGGAATTACAGATTGGTTTTGCCTTCATGCTGTCAACTCTCATTCGAAAGGCATCTTCATCCGTAACTATGGGTTTCTTCATATATATAGTCAGCTTTGTCACTAAGGCAAGTTGTTTATTAATTATGTGTAATTATACGGATTACAATGAAAGAAAGTTCTTCGATCTTATACTAAATTGTGAAAAAGAGATACCATCTCAACTCAATGGTCATTCGGCGGTTATAACATACTGTACATCTTTTTGATGTTGCAGTTAGTTTCGGTGGGCTGCCAGGGTTTTCCATACAACAAAGGAGATTCACTAAAATATAGAATTATGTGGTCACTCTTTCCACCAAATCTTCTTTCCAAAAGCCTTGATATTCTCAAAGCGGCCGCTACAAGTGGTGGGATCAGCTGGAGTAAGAGATCCATGTGTTTTAATGGATTCCCTTTCGACTCCACGGACTCCACAGCCCCATGTGTGGTTACAATGGTATGTATGTTAGAAGACTGTGACTGATAACGTGCATTCTACCCACGTATGTTACCATGGGTTTTCGTGTCAATCTTTACGTGCACTCTCTCAAATTATGCTCACTTCAATGCCCCCCGGTTCATTTTTTTTTTTTTTTGACAGAACGATATTTTCAAAATCTACATAGCAGTATTCTTCCTTTGGTTTGTTCTGGCAATCTACTTGGACAACATAATTCCGAACTCATCTGGTGTGCGAAAGCCAGTCTTCTACTTTCTGAATCCGGGGTATTGGACAGGAAAAGGTGGAAATAAGATTGAAGGTAACTGGTTTTGAAACAGCCATATATATGATTGTCTTTTGGTCCTCTTGGCATGGTTTACTTGTTTAATTGACTCCCTGCTTTATATTGCTTCTTAAGAGGGTGGCATCTTTAGTTGCCTGCATTCAATCCCGCAAGTTCAACCTAAAACACCAGATGACGAGGATGTCTTGGAAGAGGAAAACGTTGTCAAACATCAGGTAAGGGAAGATTTGGTTGATCCAAATGTCGTCGTTCAAATACGTGGTCTTACAAAGACATATCCTGGGAAGATTGAGATTGGTTGCTGCAAGTGCACTAGGAAATCACATTTCCATGCTGTTAAGGTAAATCATCTTCTTTTTCATTCTACTTTCAGTACCTCGATATGTATAGCGTTTTCAAGACCACACATATTTTTTGTTCAGCATTGTCAGTTATGAGGGTAGAGGAGAATGTATTTAACAGTCTCTAAATTTTTGTACCATGATAATGAGTCACGACAGTGATCATGTAATTGATATATTCTCGTGCTTGATCGTTAGTAGCAAGACTAACTGATCAATTGTCTAATGCTTATATTTAATCTTCAGGGATTGTGGGTGAACATTCCCAAGGGTCAATTGTTCTGCCTCCTCGGACCCAATGGAGCAGGAAAAACGACCACTATAAGTTGCCTGACCGGTATTTCCCCAGCAACGGGTGGTGATGGTAATACGTGGATCTTGTTTCTCAATTTTATGTTCATGAACTGAAAATTAGCTTTGATAAAGCGAGCAGGAACCAAATTCCTAACCACCAAGCATCTTAAATGTTAACAGCAGTAGTTTACGGACATTCTATTCGGAGCTCTATTGGCATGTCACGTATCCGAAAACTCATAGGAGTCTGCCCTCAGGTAACTCTTCCCCCCTTGGCTACTGGGCTTATATTGTATTCTAAATCTGCGTTATGTTCTGTTCTCTCATGCAATTCTCTTTCCTTCATAATGTAACTAAAAGTCTAATTCTGTTCCATTTGCATAGTTTGATGTCCTTTGGGATGAGTTGTCTGCTGAGGAGCACCTCTACCTCTTTGCCAGTATCAAAGGCGTACCGGCTGCTTCGATTAAATTGGTTTGTACTAAACTAATTCAAATATGTGTTTCATTTCAGCAAGTACTTTCAACCGCCATATTTGGTGAGATCATTTGGTATCAACTGTGATTAACATGAATGCTTTTACACATACACAGGCTGTAGAGAAATCATTAGCAGAAGTTAACCTTACTTATGCGGCCAAAGGAAGAGCTAGTGGCTACAGTGGGGGGATGAAACGCCGCCTTAGCGTTGCAATATCCTTAATCGGTGACCCTAAGTTGGTCATCTTAGATGAACCGGTACGGATATTGAAAGCCTTTTTAAAAAAAATAAATGTTCATTTACTTGATCTAGCTATTGAAAGTTCCAACTTTTATGTGCAGACAACCAGCATGGATCCCATAACTCGAAGGGACGTATGGGATATAATTGACAATGCAAAAAAAGGGAGAGCCGTTATACTTACAACTCATTCAATGGAAGAAGCCGATGTCTTAAGCGATCGTATAGGAATTGTGGCAAAGGGTACGCTTCGCTGCATTGGGAATTCCATCCGATTAAAGTCGAAGTTTGGGTCCGGTTTAATTATTAACGTAAGCTTCTCTGAGGCCAATACGGATGCTAATGCATCATGTCGTCGGGCTTTGAGGAGCTTCTTTAAGCATGTAAGTCAGAGCTTGTTTATTTTATTATCTGTGAACCCATGCCCTGAAATTTCATCCGTAGCATTGATGTTTTTCTTGACCCTTCATCGGCTTTAACTTCTAAAACTACTTTGACAGCATTTGAATGTGATGCCGAAGGAGGAGACCAAGTACTTCGTCAGCTATGTAACTCCCCACAAGGAGGAGAGCAACTTGAGGGTAAAAGCATATATATGCGTCTCTCAGTACGTAAATTGTGCGAATTACTTACCAACAAAAAATTGTGTGAATTATTACAACGTTTTTTTATGTTGAAAAGTGGTGCACAAACATAATCATTTTACGAAATTCCATTCGAAACAAATTCTCTTTTTTTTTTCCCGGTGCAAATATCAGAAGATGTAATCAATTGAGCCATTGGCAGTAGTTCTGATGCCTTTAAGTTATAATTTTGGGTTCCCTTGCCTTGAGTTTGAAAGGGGTTTTCCTGATTCGATTTGTTTCTTTCCCTTTTTCGCAACCGTATTTGCATTAGAAATTCTTCACGGAGCTTCAGGAGAGGGAAACAGAATTCGGCATTTCAGACGTACAGATGAATTTGACTACTCTAGAAGATGTTTTCCTCAACGTTGCAACGAAAGCAGCACTGGAGAATGCTGCAGATGAGAACAACATGACAACTCTGGTGTTGGAGTCAGGAAAATCATTGATGGTATGTACTTGCCCCAAACTTCTCCAATTTCAAATAGTTCCAGTTATTTTGGTATACCATACGTAGATTTTAGTAGTTCTTCAACTAAAGTGTAGATCCGTATTATTAATGGGAAAGAGAGAGAAACAAATCCTACCGGCCGGATTTATTCTTGTGAAATTACAATAGTAACGTTGAAATAGAGAAACCAAGGACTTGGCAAACATGTTTTCAGCAAAAAAATTCTGGAAGCTAGATCAAGATTTTCATTAGCGAGCCCCATTGGCATATGTTCTTTAACTTGTCGTTCTGAATGATTGATTATACAGATACCTGTTGGAGTGGAAAAGATAGGCATTCCAGGATCGATAACGCCACAAAACCTCAGCGGCCTCATGGTAGAGGTGTACTGGGGACAGGACTCCAACGGCAACCTCTGCATAACCGGCCACTCGGCTGAGATGCCGATCCTGGTCCGTGACGACCTCAGCTCTAGTTTTCCTCCATCTCTTCTCAAGGGAAATCCCGATCATGGAATTGTGCTGGATTTTTAACAATTCAGAAATCCGCTTACGAGTAGCCTGTCTCTTTATACAACATTTTGTTTTTTTTTTTGTTTTTTTAACGGGATGTCTGGTACAACATTGAGTATTACCATTATATGAAACAATATCTGAAATCTGAATATACAATTGTTTTTGATCTTCTCGAACCGAAAGTGTTTATTGCAATGTGTAAGTACTTGAAGTCCCTCTCTCAATAATTAGGTTCAAGTTTTCAAATCGCTTAAGCTTAGCAAGGCAAACCACATTACTTTACGCTCGCAGAACGCACTAAGATTTTAACTTTTTATTTGGCGGTTTCACTAAAATGCATATGCGAAAAGACTGCTTCGTATATCTCTCAGACTCTCACAATGTGTTGCCCTCGATCATATATCCATCTGTTATGATTAGGAAAAATTAGAATAAATAATATAATTGAGCTGCACTTTCTATTTTCTAGCTGTAAAAGTTGTATTTCCTTTTTTCTTGTTTGAGGCGGGAAATCCATTCTGTTAGTTAGTTAGCTATCTAGTTAGTTAGTTAGTCAGTTAGTTAGGAGTGGCTGAGCTGGCAAGTCGGTGAAGATTAGTTACAGCTATAAAGGGATAGCAGGGGAGAAGAAATGCGTGTCATTCATCTGTAATTTTCTTTGGTTGGAATTAGAAGAATTCAATTCTCTCTTGGGAAATGATAATGCCAAAACTGTTTTTGTTGGTGCCAAAACTCTAGTACACAGAAAACTTGTACCATCTGCAATGTACAAGACTTTTATGTATTGGAGTTTTGGCACCAACAAAAACAATGTGGCATTATCACTACCCTTCTCTCTTTTCTATTTTATGTTCCAATTCTTTTACATCTTAGTCATTACATTGGTATCAGAGCCAACGTTCATTCGCCTTTGAAGAATCACTGTAATGGCAGATGGGACTAGAAGCCAAGACTTGGATCCAATTCGATCACTCAAAGAAGGCCAAGAAAACCACATGCAAGAGATGGGAGATATCAAGAATTCGTTAAAAGATTTGGGGGATATCAAGGAGATGCTCACTGCAGTTATCATGTAGAACGATCAAATGACTGCACATGTCTATCGGAAACAGCCTCAAGAACCGTTCAGGGTTTGTGAGAATCAACTGGAAATTCCTGGGTCTTCTTCTCCTGCTTTTGGCACCAGGTATGCCAAGATTGATTTCGCTTAGTTTTTTGGTGATGATCCGACTGGGTGGGTATATAAACGTGAAAGGTATTTTGAGTACAATTCTATCTTTTGATAATAATAACAAAGTGAGACTAGCAGTTTTACATTTGGAAGATAAGGCAATTCAATATATGGTATCAATGGTTCGAGAAAACCCATTGTGTGGTTAATTGGGTTTCGTTTAAGCAAGAAATTATTGCTAGATTTGGGCCTGACGTGTATGAAGATGTTGTGGGGGAATTAACCAAACTTAGGCAAATCTCTTCTGTTAGAGATTACGTCCCCGGAATGTACAATTTGGGATTTTGGCCCATAAAACCCAAAATTTGCCTGAGACTTTCTTTACAAGTTGTTTTATCAGTGGACTTAAAGAGGAGATAAAGGCTAATGTCATAATGTTTCATGCCTGCTACTACATCACAGGCCATTAGTTTGGCCAAGCTACAAGATTATAGTATTGAAGCCATAACCAAAAAAGCTAAACAAGAGAATAGAATGGTTTGGAGTATATCCCTTCTTTTCAGTCACGACCTAGTTTCTCTCAAACTTTTGTAAGAAAGGAGCTTCCCAAAGAATTAGAGGGAAAAAAAGCTAAAGGCCTTTGCTTCAAATGTAATGAGAAATGCAACTTTTACAGTTGGAAAATGGAAAGCGCAACTCAATTAATACATGATTTATTCTAATTTTCCTAATCATAACAAATGGATATGTGATCGAGGGCAACGCATCGTGAGAGTCTGAGAGATATATGAAACAGTCTCTTCGAATATGCATTTTAGTGAAAAAGTTGCCTTCCGAGTTGTTGCGGACTCGTTGAAATAGTAGTGCTCTTTGGCCCCGTTTGATAACCCGTTTGAGTTCCGCCTCAGGTTTTTTTTTTTTTTTTTGTGGAAAAGAAAGATTTTGTTCTTATTATAAAAATATATTTAATGCTAAGTGGCACGCCTTGGATGGATTACGGAGGAGAGGTTGAAAATAAAATGACTCTAAAGTGATGTATGGAACCTCATTTTCCGTCAACATTCGTGAGTTGTGTCTTTATAAACTTTTGTACATTACCTATTATTATTATCTACTAGCGAATGCCCGTGCCTGAAGGCACGGCTTAAACGATCAGCAAATAAATTATGGACTTGCATGCAATAGATCAACTCCCGCTCAACGAATCCAACTATGCGAAAAACAATCACCTAAGCATATTCATTGACCTGTTTAACTTGAATCAACAAATAAAGAACAAACAATTTTCTAATCCATTTTGCTAGAACTTTAGTACTTCTGTTTAAGAACATAAGAAGAAAAATAAAAATTGGTCAACCATATAAATCATCCACCCATTAGAGTAACACAACATGAAGAACTAACAAACTTACTTATAACATCAACATGGAGAACTAACCAATTGTACTCCACAGTATAGTTGAATCCATAAGTTGTAGCTAGATTCTGAACTGCATAATAACAGTTTCAATTTTTTTTAACAAACACCCACATTCACTATGAAGCTTTGTCTATCTTCAAAGCTCCAACAAACCTACTTTCAACGGTAAAATAACTCCAACCTTCCATCCATGAAATTTTCATCCTATCAGAGTCAAACCAAAGCTTTGTAAGAAAGCTACAGACATATTAGCTTCCAACGCAAATAGCATCTCATTAGAGCACATAGAACACCCAATTTTTAAAAAATAGAAGTGGAAGCATACCCTCGAAAAGTATTCAAGGCCAGACCTCTACCGCTCTACGACGTCGATGCTGCCAGTTAATCATGCCTGGAAGTAATTCAAATAAAATTATGAGAGAACTCGAATTAACATGAATTCCTAGAACTTGAAATCAAATCTCACTATCAAAAGAGAATTCGGTTCACATGTAAAAGAAATAGACACAGAGGCACATTGATTTAACCAAGAACATGTAAGCCATTTCTTTCTCCATTTCCTACTACCTGTATATAGATTATAGACTCAATAAATGCACCATCTTCTCAACATACTATAACTAAGACTACCGCTCAAAGTATGAAAATAAGGATTAGAATATCTGACAAAACCAACCCACGTTGCAAAGCGTCCCAATTACCAGCAATGAACTATGACAAAGCAATTTTAAAAACACCGTGGATGCATTAAACTAATGAACATCCCGTTTGCCCGAAGACTACCACTTGAACATACCGATTACAAATTGGGTACACGCAGAGCATGTGCAAATTGGTCCTATTCTATACTGTAACTAAACATGTGAACAGGGCATGAATCAACGTACTGGAAAAATCATTTGCTTTGCAACTGAAAGTTCCACAATGTACACAGCTTTATTAATGCCAATCACATGTAGCTGCTTCCAATATCTACCAGAAATTAGGAGATATAGCTAAATTAGGTTCATAGACAAATCAGTAATAACTATGGATACATTGGCTAGGCTGCAAGTAAAAACAATTTATTTATCAATGGATTTTAAAATGGCGGACACAAAAGGTATGTTTACAACGATCACTTAACATCAGAATAGCTGTTTGAAAGTTATGTAAGAAATTACCGCTATGCATATCCTGAACCATAAGAGATTAATCGCGAGTTGTGCATGTCCTGAACCATGAGATGACTAATACCATAGGCTAGTTCAAACCAAAGCTCCCTTGTCAAGAGCGTTAGCTTCTCCTCAGGAAGGATTTGATCTCCCAATCTATGTTCCTTGACAGAGAGAAATTAAACCTAAAAAAGTTGAAGAGCATATTGAGAAAATAAAATAGAAAACCAAAGTGATCACTTCACAGTTCCTGAAAATAATTCAAGAGACCAAGCTAGCTGGATTCATTCAAGAACCAAAATCTAAATAGTACCCAACAATATGTAACCAAGGTATTTGTTTGTATTAATTGTCATTCATCCGCTTGAAGGCGCTTCACAAACAGCTAGATTAGCAAACATGTATCAATAAGCTAATTGAAAAGCAACGTTTCCCAGTTGGATAACATATCAATTTAATTAGTTGCAAAATCACATAATACAATAACTTATCATTTTACTCGGTCGAAGACGGAAAAAAAAAAAAAACTACTCTGTCGCTAACATAAACAAATGCCCTGCTGTCTCAATAGCTTTGCTCGATGTGGAAATGGTTAGGCTCCCATAATTCGGGTGCCATGATGTTGCTTTTCCGTAACATATAAGGATTCCAAGTACCACTACAGATTAAAAAAATAATTACCAATGACTAACCACTTTGCGAAAGAAAATTACATCTAGCAAAACCTATTGTTGATGTGTTATGGATAACTCAGGAAAAGAGGCTTACATATTGCACATCTAGCCCTACATTATAGATCAGCATCCTTCTCACAGAAAGGTTATAACAGACTGAGTCAATTAATTAGGAGATGTAACTAAATCAATTAAATTAAGTTCGACTCTTCTACCCCTACTATGGATTTAATGTTCTTCTAGACTATATCAAAGAAAATTGGTTTCAAAAGAATAAACCAAACTCATGCACCCAAAGTTCTTTTGTTTTTTTGTTTTGTTCTTTTTGATGAGTCTCTCATGCAATCCGAATCGTGTCCCCCGCCATGTCCGAACTACAATAGTCATCTTTTTTATCTCAATTATATGAAGAGAAAATGCGAGAGAATGCGGCAACTCCTGTAGCAAGTGACTTGACATATACTCGGTGATATAGAAAACAAAAACGGAGATGGTTACAATACCAAAGGTACAAATAAAAATAGCCACATTACAGGTTAGTCATATTTCAGTGCCAAACAAATAAAAATAGGCAAAAATCAAATACCCTAAGGGGTTTCATTGTACCTTATTTGCTTAGAAACCCAAACTATCGTAATGACCAACAAAGATGAGTCTCTTAACACAATCGAAGAGGACCATCTATGTAGTTTCTCTTTTCGTGTACATCACCTTGGTGTCTGCACAGTCTAGGCCAGTGAAAGTGACTGGTGAGTCATAAATCTTCTGCTAGCATTTTACCCAGGCAGTAACTCCAAGCACTTCACAAAAAATGAAGTACTCCTAGCATTTTACCAAAAGTAAAAAGGAAATTAGTGTTCAGATTATGAAAATTAGTTTGCACGTGTGAGTTTTGAAGCATTACATAGAACATAAAGAAGGCAGTCAAGCCAAGATCAGGAAAGCTAGGCAGAGCAAAGATAGGACTCAACAGCTGAACAAAATTCAAAAAAAAACCCACCTTGTTTATGCTCCAAACTACAGACCCAGTACCCATACATATTTTGAGATACACACGACCAGCGAATGACACCTGAAGAGAGAAGGGAAAAGGAAAAGACAAATGAACAAAATGATCCTTGGATCCCAATTGCATTTGGACATTTTATCAAATACTTGGAAGGCAATTGAATATTTCTTCCCACAGGGAAAAACTCAATGTGAACATGTGTGTGTTAATCTGATCAAAAAAATAAAAACATGTGTGTGTTAACACGCACAACTTAGCAACAGATTTTCACAATAGAAGAATAGCAGAAATAGAGTAGAAGCAAGAAATCAATATAAGCATTGTTTTGTTACCAAATCAAACCAAGAACTTGACTGAACGACTGAAACCAAATCACAGGGAAGTATGGCACACATGCAAGTTAAAGAACAGTCTCACCTCAAGTTTATAAGATTCGGAGAAAGTGGCATCAAGTTGGGAGATTTCAAACCTTGAGGTGAAGAAGAACTACATGCCATCGATTCGAACCCTGAGAGCCTCGAACGATAGTGGTTCTAGTGGTGACTCGTCGCGCCAGTCGATGATGCTAGCGGTGTCGAATCGTGATCGGCAGCAGGTCAAGATCGGTGACTGGTTCGAGAGAGGCAGAGGGAGAGGAAGAGCCAGAAAGGAGCGACCGGGATTCGATTCCTGAGGGCTTGCTTTGGGCGTGAGGGAGAGAGAGGGAGTCGACAGAGAGAGGGATGTGTTGGGGGTGGTGGAACGATCGGAGAGAGAGAGAGGGGGGTCGGTGGTGGTGCGGCTGGGGTTTCTAGTGGGGAGACCACACTTATAATAACCCTATTCTCAGAGAGCGAGAGAGAGGGAGAGGGGTCTGGAAATGGGAATTCCAAAATAGACGGGAAATGTGTGATAAGAAAAAAGGTCCAGAAAAGTTAAGTATTTACAAAAATGCCATTATAGAATGGACGGTGGAAAATATGCGGGAGACAATTCTGGACCGTCGGTTGTCTTTTGGATTCAAATCCAGTCCTCCCTTATTATATAGATAATACGAATCGCGACGGTGTGGTGGCCCACACATTTTTTCTACATAAATCTTGACCGTTGACTTAACACACATTTCCCTGCACAAATCTCCACCCTTCATGCAACCTTTGGCAATTTGGTAATTACACTGCATTTTCTGGAAAGTAAATATGAATTAAATCCGAGGGCCAAAAATAGAAAGGCAAAATCATGGGTACACAGTCTGTGATGGTAATTGGGTTGACTTTTGGTTTCCCAAAAATCAGGCATACAAAGCTTGCTAAATCTTGGTTTCCCAAAAATTAGGCGTATTCTTCCTCAGTGATTTTCGAATTAGTCTGAAGCTTAACAAGGTAATACTAAAACCTTTCCTCAGTTGCAAAAATTGAAAAAGGCAAATTTTTGTTATTCTTTTTTACTCACCACACCGCCGAAAATCACTGAACTCTACTTCTGAGACTACAAAAATTGAGGTGAGTGATCTATTGTTTTAACTGTAAATAGAAATTGTTTTCCTTCGGTTTATACCCAACCACAGTTCTCTCTATGTTTCCCCTTTTGTTTAATCGTTTTTTTTTTACAGTTGCGTAAATAGTTTTGGAGTCCTTCTTCTATGTTACGTACCCTTTTTTTTTTGGTTCAATTTTTCCTCCATTTGGGTTCCCTGTCTAACAATTTTTTGGTTTCCCCTATTATCCATATTCCAGTGTGTGTGTGTGTGTTATTAAGCAATCTCAATCTTTTCTATTAGGCACATTAACCGTAGACTTTTAGGCCAAACAAAATATAATACCCGACGTCAGGTAAGTCTTAATATTTTCTGTTTACAGTCATTTTTTTGTTGTTGCCCCTACCGTACTTTTTTATTAACACTTTAAGGGGTATTTGGATCTCACCTTTTTATAACCCCGTTAGTTTTAGGCCTAACAAAAGATTGTTAATGTTTTACCCTTGCATACGGCACTCCAAACTACATCAAATAATTCAAATCAATTACTACATTGGAAAGTTAAGTTTCTACACGAAAGAAATGTAAGTGTGGTGATCCATAGCAAGCAAGAACTGACTTACTTGCGAGCGTAAGCCCATAAATGCCATCATTTTTTTCCGGTATGTGTTTTCTATTGTTGATTTCATCCGATGGTTAAGAATTTCTAAATGGTTGAGTTTCTTCCCTATTTTTTTTAAACAGTTCTTACTTGGAACTACACAATGTAAAGAACTTATTTTTGGTAGTGATTCCACTTCTGACAACTCTCTCTCTCTCTCTCTTGGGTGGGAAAAACTTCTCCAATCTGTCCTATTTCAATGTCTCTCTCTCCTTTTCTATTCACAGGGTAATAAAAATAAGTCAAAATTTTCTCCAATTTTTCCTATTCCTGCTCTTTTTTCTCCAAACAAATTCTTTTGCTTTCGGTCTTCCCATAACAGTCACACAAAAGTGAAAATGAAAGACTGCTCTCATATTCATGATCCAATATATCTCTCTCTGACTCGCCTGCTCCTTCCCCTTCTATCTTCACCTCTGGTGCTCTCTCTGTAGCGGCTTCGCCGCCCAACGGATATTTTTGCACATGTATTTTCTTTCCCATATTGCCAAGACTTAGTCTTGGACGTCTACTCAAAAAATTTCCACACAGATATGTATGGGGATCGAAAATTTTTATTTCTCAACTTCATTGTTTATTCGATAGTTTGGGCTTATAATTCAAAGTTAGAAATTGGATTGATACGTGTTTCTTTTTGTACTATTCAACAACATTGATTTTTTGATTGAATTTGTGTACCTTCATTTTATGGCGTTTTTTAAGAACTGCCTTTTGTCAAAAAATCAAACGTGAATCAAATCTTTTTACCGGTAAAATGTTGTATTATTGGACTTTCAAAGCACGGGTTTTTAAATTCATGTTATGAGGTTTTTTATTAGTTGATTAGTGGGCAAGTTTATCTGGTTTTTAATTGGTTTTTTAAATTCATCTAATACCTTCATTTTATAGCTATGTTTTTTAAAGACATTCCTTCTTTTCAGTGGTTAACTAAGAAAATACCCGTTGGAAACTTACTAAACTTAGATAGTTCTGATCCCATTGGGAGTTGTCATAAAAAACAGATATTTTGAAGTTGGTAAATGCGATATTCTTGAAATATTACAAATTTTGGTAGAAGTGCAATTTGTGGGTTGGAGAGGCCAATGGTAAGGACACATAAATTTAAGCTAGGTTCGGACTGAGTTGTGTTGTGTTGTGTTGTGACTTTAGGCGTGGGCTATTACTAGCGTCAAAGAATGGGAATTGGAGTGAATCTACAAAGGAGTACTTCGAATGTTCTAGAACCTCCCACCGGAAAGAAAATGACTAGGCACGAACACAATCGCTGCGGATTGAGAATTTGTTTGTTCTAGAACATTGAATATACTTGGATTGTTGTTTTCCGAATAGTTGGATTTGTTGGGCAAGGGATGATATATTGTACGCGAGTCCAGTATTTATTTGTGTGTGTTGATCGTTTAAATCGTGCCTTTAGGTTAGGGCGGTTGTAAAGAACAGATCATTATGCAATGGTTTAATTGGCCTAGGTTGTGACCATACTTTATCCCGAAATTTAGACACCTTTCTTTTTATTGATGTATTTTTTTTAAATCTGCTTAGTTGAATCTGATTAAATGAATGTTGTGTGAAGCTTATTTAACAAAGGAAAAAAAGATCGCGAAATTCGGGTTTGTTGTTGGGTTGGCCAGAAGGGAAGGGTAATTCGATTTAATTGTGCTCGGAAGGTGTTGAACCGTGCCTTCAGGTACGGGCAATTACTAGTGTAATTTCATTTCATGAAAATGTTTCCATTTCAAATATGTGAAATTTAGATTTCTTTTGCCACACAGTATTTTAGCCGAGCTACGAATCAAGTCCGGATCCAACCCGGAACCAGACCCACCAAATCCTACTACATTAATTGCTCATCGCCATTCACACAATGCAAGTAGGAAAATCAGATTTTTGTACACCAAGACCCGACAAAGAAAGGGACACGTCCCAAAACAGAGGCCAAAGCACCTCAAAACTACAATACAGGATTACAGGGCACAAAACCTACGCACAAAAGAAATCATCTGGAGTATCAAAAATCTTGGTAGAGATTAGCCATTCCCTGCACAGCTGATGGTTTTCAGCAGATCTCTTGATTTTCCTCCAAGAGCTAATACAGTTTCTTAGATCAGCAGCATTAATCTTGGAGCTAAACACCCTCCAAGATTTGCAATCCTCGAAGCTAAATACCCTTGTCAATAAGACTATGGTTGAGAATCACATATATTATGCTCTTCTAATCCAGAGCCACTTAAATCTTAATGACCATCTAATTTAACAAATCATCCCTTCATATGTGTTCCGAAATCCTGGTTAGCAGTGTTTCCGATCAAAGGTGGAGAAAGTGGAAAACGATGGAAAGCCCAGCTCGCTCATCCAAGGATGTCGTTGATGGCCTCCAAGATCCTTTCGGATGGAGAAGGCCATGTCATAATCAGTCTTTGCGCCAATCGGTCTTCGTGTTTGAGATGCAATTGGCTTAAGGCTCATGTGATCTGTATTGAGTATTCTATGGGCAGAAGCCAATTTTTCTGTTCGTTCCAAATGTGTTCTTTTGCAGTATGGAGATTCTAAATATGGATTGTCTCATGTAATATGGACAGAAATTTTTTGCTTATCCCTAACATGCTCCGTATTTTTTCTTGCAAGGAAATCCTACGTACGTTGCTGTGCTTGAAGTACTCTTAGGTTCCGTTTGTTTGGCCGTAAAATATTTCCCTGCAAAATGTTTACCTATTTGTGGGTGTACTAAAACTGGGTAAATGTTTTCTTCTTTTTCTTTGGCCCATGACTCTCTCTCTCTCACATTTATGAGCTGAAAAATATGTTCCAATTATCAACCAGGAAAGCAAAAACGAAAAAAGTTCACATTTGGCAAAATTATTTTCCATGAAGAATATTTTCCGGTGTAAAATATTTTATGTTGAAACAAACGGAGCCTTTATATTGTTTGTAATTCAATGAGGTCTCAGTTGTTGACAAAGGCAACCAAACAGGAACTAAAAGCTAGTATGAGACGGTGTGCATTTTTGAAGCTCTAAACGTCGCCATATAACTACAACGGTTTCATTGCGTTAGATCTCTTGCACGCATATTGGAACAACTCGAGTCTATTACTCCCACTTTGCTGCAGTACTCCACCTGATTTTTAGCAGCAGTATCAATGGGAGCTTGTAGACGCTGCGAAAACCAACAAGGCGTGGTCCAATAGAGCAGTCATCTTATGTACTTAATTCTTCTGCTCTGCTTATCTTTATTTGTCTCGCCCAATCAGGCCTTCCTGATGGGTTTGATCGAAAAAATATAATCAACCCAATCAAAGAGACCTTCCCTTGCGTGAGAGTTCATCCTATGTAGAATAGGCAGTACTGTACAGGTGTGGACCTCTATCGCTGGATCAATGTGCCGAGACACTTAAGCCGTGATTGCTGCAGAGTACTTCAAAATTATAACAGCGATTGCAATCTCTTGCCACATGATGCTGCGCAGCAAAGGTGTGCTCAGCTTGGGGTGCTGTATTGAGTTGGCCGTTTAAAGACCGAAAAAATACCTAGGAGAATTGTGAAGGTTTCATAGTACGTCATAGTAGGATTCTGATCTAAACGAATGATAAACTCAAATCCATGAGAGAAAGAGATAAAGTCTGAATATTTTTGATTAAACGCTGCATAAACATTATGTCACAAATCCTTTTTATAGGCCCAAAACACTAAAAACCTGAGGAAAAATAATAAAAAAAAGGTCCTGAAAATTGGGGAAAATAATAAAATTGAAAATTAGACAGAAAAATAAGACTTTCCCAAAAAGAACCAATTGAAAAGGAATTAGGAACGAAAAGTTATTAATGTTTCAAATCTTTTCTAAAACGGCAAAAATGTCCAATTGAAAGGCTAAACGAATGAATCGGGCCAAAATCCATCATGCCTCACGACCTTAGGGCAGTGAGTATTGACCGGAGCGCGAAAATAAGTCAGCCTATCTAGTTTGTGCCCGATTGGAGCTCGTCCAAATTTTGCCAAATTGAGTAATTTGCAATTAAGCATCGTTTGGGCTTCTGAGGCTTCGATCGGTCCAATTGATCATGAAATTGAACCTCCACGTCAGATTCATAGCTAAAGTAGTTTACAAATAGTAGCAGTGTAGAAAACTTTCTATAGTTGGCACGAGGGCATCAAGCAGGGCATCAACTGCTTGATGCCGCATATTGCCCCACTACACATATCATAGGTTCAATGCAAAGCATGGACTCTATCAGAATCCCATGAGTCGTATCTGGGCAAGACAAATCCCCGACTAATCATGATAATGTAATTTAAGCTGTATAATAGACTGAGATTTTAATGGAGGAAAATGATTCATGTAGCCGACTCCAAATGATTGAAACATAAAGCTCGATTTGGTTTGGTTTAGTTAGTTCTAGACTGTGATTTTCAATGACTGTAAACGGGGATGACACATATCATACTATCCCTACGTTGCAAGGAAAATGAAGCAATGCAGAAACTGTATGATGGAGACCGATGTCGAAGATTGGAATTCTAATGTCCTTCCGCATTTCATCTAAAAGTACAGTTATTCGATATTGCCTCTGATATAGGGATGCACAATCCACTTGCGGAATTGACAGGAGTACTTTTGTGTACAGTTATTTGAGGCTGTTAACGTCGCAGTCGTTTTGAGCGCTATGAAGAGTTTGCAAAATTAGGCGCACGTCTTAGAAATCGCATGAAGTCCAATAAATCATCAAGAAATGTGGAAGAACGCACAATACTTGTTCTTGCATATTGAGATTGTGTTCCCCAATCCTTCCGCTGATTGTTATAATCTTATCCTTACAGAAGTCCTTGTCAAGCTGCGAGAATCGAAGGCCCGCCTTCGATGAGAAAATCATACTAGGTGTGATAAATCATTATATGCATTTATCGAGTCCAATTTCTCACTTTTCGAAGGATAATCAGAGAAAGTGAACAAATCCGTTGCATCAAGAATGTCCCATAAACCCTTCGGAGGACCTCTCAAAACGGATGTAGATTGGCGTATCGAAGTTCTTAAGTTTTTTTTTTTTTGCTCTACTTGAAATGGAAACGACTACTTCTCAGTCTAGGAAGAAAATGGATTGATTCAGTTTTAGATCTTTTGGGGGCACCCAGCAGCAATTTCAACAATCGGGAGCGTCTTTTTTTAGAGATACTGTTTAGAAGCTTAACTATCTAAAAAAATCATGTCAATCGAATATAGATCCGTACATATTATTAAATTGAAATAAATAAGTTTCTATCAACACATATTTTAGTAAAAAGTGATTCTAAAGTACATAGATCATACGCCAATTAACATAATTGTTGGCATGATTAATCTTCTCAGGGAGAGCTCAATCAAAGGAACAACTTCGATCACTTAAGTGAACCCAGAATATATACACCGAGAAAAAAAAATTTAAATGGTAGGAGTTGTATTATATCATAAAACAGCTGTATAAATCGAAGTATCGTCCCAAGGGGAGTAAATAACCAAACAAGAGGCCTAGCTACCCAAGATCACCCACTAGAGCCTCGCAGCCAAGTTTTACCAGCTAATCAGCCTTGACCGACCTCCAAACAGAAAGAGCAACACAAACTCTCAATTACGGTAAAGACAACCAAAAGAACACCAGAAACCCAATACAGGGGAGGAAAAACTCATAATAATTAAGGGAGAGAACCAAACCAACAAAACCCAAAATAAACGAAACCAAAAAGAGGCAGGAATATAAAAAAAAATCCGGCCGAGGACGCTATGACCGAAAACCGCTACACTGGATCCGTCAGCTTATTCACCGGATGAACAAAGCCAAGCCATCTCATCTTCAAATCTTCACCAGATTGGCCCCCAGTAAGGCCGGACAAGCAAACGAAGGAAGGAGGCAGAGGGTGGAGGGGGCGGGGGGAGGATGGAGGCAGAGGGTGGAGGAGAGGCGCAAGTAGAGCACATCAAGATTAGGAGGTGGAGAAGAGGAAAGTGAAAGTGGGAAGGTGAGAGGCGCAAGTAGAGCACATCAAGATTAGGAAACCGTTTGTGATGCTTTCAAACAATTGGTGTTTGGTTGTAGAAAATACAAAAATTGAACTGATACAGGATCACCTAATTTAGATTGTAGCAGTATTGGTAAAAGTTCGAATATTTATCACTTCCATTAGATTTTGACACAATTGACGCCACATATGTCAAAAGCTTCCTCAACAGTTTTACGAAAAATCAAGTTTTGATTTGCCCTTCATTATTGCCAAACTCGATCAAATTCGTAATGATTCTAGGTATTTAATCTCACTACGTATAAATTCTGGCTCCGACCCCGTCCATACACCAAGAAAATGCATAACCATGCACAAAAAAATATGCGCAGGATGCTCCAAATTTATACTTATCGTACTCTTCCAATGTACAAAACTTGCACAAGCTACCGAAAAATTATATATATTGGGTACGTAAAAAGTGTAAACCACTACGTTTATGCTACATGTGTATCGAATTTAATCTCGTACCTGTTTGGCTTTCGCAACCTCGAAGTAAATCAAAATTTGAGAACAACTTTGCTGGAAGAGATTGGAAATCAAAGTCATTTTCTTATGAACCCACCATACATATACATAACCAGAAAAACGTTGCTGTTGTACCTCCTTTGATCATTGCGATTTACGCAATAAATAGCACTTAAACTGAAAGTACCCCAGGAGTCAATTACATGACGGTTTCAGTATTAATTGTTTGGATCTTTTCCATTTTCAAAAAGCTGGGTCTCTGTTATTTTAACGGGTGCTCGTTATAAACGCTGCGAAAAACCGACGATGCTTCCGGTAGAGCTGCTGCAGTCATGTTCCCTGCTGATTCTGCTCTGTTTATTATCTTCACTTGTCTTCGCCCAGCCAGGCCTCCATAATGGATTTCGTCCACATGGCAATGAAGCCGTTCCGAGACGCCTTCAGTTGTTTCCGAATGCATCCCAAGTTTGGTAGCCGTTGTGAGAAAGTGCACATAGCAAGATGGGGGTACGGCGGCGCGGAGAGATACGTGGACCGTGAATGCTGCCGAGCACTCGCGGATTTCAACAGAGGTTGCAATCAATTGCCGAATGATGAAGTACGGTCGAGGTGTGCGGAGTTAGGTGTGAAGTACTGAGTTGGCGAGACTGGAAATTTTGACACTCCATAGAACGTCTAACCATATCGGAGGTCTCAAATCCCGTTACGTGACGGATCTGGGGAAGATAAATCCCCGAGTACCAAGATACTGTAATTTATACCCATAGAAGACTTGTGATATTCAACGACTGTAGACGGGGAGGATACATACCGCAGTATCCCTCCTCTGTTTTAAGGGAAATAAAGTAATGCCTAGACAAATGCATATATCGTAGTAGGGATAGACTTGTTCACAGCGGGGCTGTGAATAATCTCTTTAGTACTGTAGGTAATTCTACTCCAGAAAAATTTCATTAAAATTCGGACCGTACGAAACATTTTTGGACGGGGTATCGTAAAGAGGTTTTTCTCATCATAGTATAATGAAGATTGGAATTTTAATGTCCTTCCACCACGTTTCATCCTTACGGGGTCATGTTTCCCCAATCCTACCGTTTATGGTTATATTCTTAATTTCTTATCATTACAAGAGTTCTTGTCACGCTTCAAGATGATCGAAGCCGTTCAATGGAAAAAAATCATATGAGCGCCTTTTCTTGTTTTTTTTAAAATATTTTTTAACTTGAAATGCATAAGTTCCTAACCAGTACATCAATACATATTTTAGTAAAAAGCGGTTCTACAGTACGGCGATCATACGCCAATTAACATAATTATTGGTAAGGTTAATTTTCTCATGGAGCTCAATCAAAGGAATAATTTCGATCTTTGAAGTGGACCCGAAATACACCCAAAAAATCCTTACTGGCCAGAATCTGGTCCGATTTAAAATGTGGCGGTGGTTAAAACTCAAAGTTAAAACATGACAATGGAAAATGAAAAGTAGAGAGAGAAGGTAAATAAAAGCTCAAAATTAAAGAAAAAACTCAACTAGGCATACCGATGGCCGGCGATGGTTTGGGTACCAGGTGGGTACCGACTCATGTGTGGGGAGCACTTCGGATCCCACACAATAATTTGAACCATTTTTTAATTTGAAAATAATTATTTTTAGATAATAATGTTTTTAGAAAAAATCAACTCAACTTTATTGTTTGGTCCAATAGCCCACTTATTCATTCAGAAATCAGGATCCTAAATTTTAAATTATCATGAACGAAATCTATACGATTAGATCAAGTATTTACGATCTGGGTGGTTTTTTTTTCAAACTAAGTGAAGTTTTGTATTTGCTAAACGACTCGGATTATTTGTGTGAAACTTTAAACAAGACCCACATATGAATCGGTACCCAACCCACAAGAAATTTTTGGGTGCCGGGTGGATACCTCGTGGTGCCCATTCGGTGCATCAGGGTTGTCCATTTCGATTTTGGACGGCTTAGATTTGGAGAAAAAAAGAAGAGAGAGAGTGATGGGATGAGAAGAAAGAGAGAATTTTAATCTGAACCGTCCAACACAATTTAAATGTCCCAGATGAACTACTTAAGCACCACGTGAGCCGTGCCCACGTTGTACCCACCCACTGCACAAAAATTTCTCCACATATGGAGTTTTTCTGCAGAAACAGAGAGTGAGAGAAAGTATCTAGCCTCACCCACATCTAGCCAATCAAATTGCTCCATTCCATTTGTCCATGATTCCCCTCCAATCCTCCCTTCACTCATTCCTTATCTCTTTTATTAGTCTCTTACTTCTCCCTCCCTCCCTTTCCTGATGGCCTCCTAACCCACACAACCCCACTACTCTCTCTCTCTCTCTCTCTCTCTCTCCTCATGGCCACCAACTCCCTCCAATCCCACCACCACTCTCTCCTCAGGCTCCACCCCATAGACTCCCCTCCCACCACCCTCCCCACCTCCTCTCTCTTCCTCAAACCAACCACAACCACCACCACCGCCACTCCTCTCTCCCACTCTCTCTCCTCCACCGCCTTCTCTCTCATCTCCCCCACAACGCCCTCCACCACCCAAACCGACCCCCTCTCCTTCGACCTCCTCCACCACCACCTCTCCTCCCAGGACTTCCGGCAGGCCGACGAGGAGACCCGGCGCCTCCTCATCGCCCTCGCAGGCGACCAAGCCCGGAAGCGCGGCTACGTCTTCTTCTCCGAGGTCCAGTTCATCTCCCCGACCGACCTCCAGTCCATCGACGGCCTCTGGAGAGCCCACAGCGACGGCCGGTTCGGGTACAGCGTGCAGCGAAAGATCTGGAAGAGAGTGAACAAAGACTTCACGAGATTCTTCATGAAGGTCGGGTGGATGAAGAAGCTCGACACGGAGATGGAGCAGTACAACTACAGGGCTTTTCCGAACGAGTTCATCTGGGAGCTGAACGAGGAGACTCCCGAGGGGCACTTGCCGTTGACGAATGCCCTGAGGGGGACCCAGCTTCTGAACAGCGTTCTGAGCCACCCCGCTTTTGATGGTGCCAAGGAGGATGGAGAGGGAGAAGAAGAGGTTTTTGAGGAGATAGGGAGTGGAAATAGTAGTGGAGGGTTGAAAACATTGGGCAAGGGAGTGTTCAAATCAGACTATAGTTTTTGAGCTGATTTTATTTAATTTTTGGGTTTTTGGGAAAGTAATGATATATATATAAAGTTTGGGACTTGAAAGTCTTTACATTGTAAGGATTTGGAAAAGGTTGAGTGATTTTTTCTACTAGAGAAATTGTTGATCACTTTATTGATTGGAACATTATTCCTTGTTTTTTTCCCTTCAATGTTGTCTTACAAGTTTCTTTATGGTTACACACTCCGTTTCTAAATAAATGTCCGAACTACAAACTTAGACCTCTAAAAAGATATATATATTTTTTAAAAAAAAATTCACAAATCAATAAACATCAATGAATTCTTTTAAGTTGTGAAAAAAGTTTGAATTTTCTAACGGAAAAAGTACATCTTTTTCGAAGACCTAAATTTGCGGGTCGGACATTTATTTAGGAACAGATCGAGGGAGTATGTTTTTTCTATCAACGGGAGACGTCATGTATTAAAAAAGGGAGTAAAGCTACAAAGACAACTTTAAAACACTACTCCGGACACAACTTTGTCCAGAATCATTTGATGCACATAGATTTATATGTATCGTGCGGTTCCGGACACAATTAGTATGTTTTAAAGGTATGTGAGTAGACTTTTCTTATAATAAAAAATAAAAAAGAGTTCTATAGCCACACACAAGATGCACATATACTTACACACTCGTGAGTGTTTTTTGTTGATTCCGAATTTTTTGCAGCAATATAGTACATATTTTTCTTGGAACATTATTGATTGATTTTTCTACAAAGTCCAAATATATCAGGAGTTTATACCCTTTCAGTTCACACTTTCAGTACAAGGTATAACGACACAATTTTAGTACTCCTCCGAATAGTGACACTCCAAATCTAGACACAATTTTAGTGTATTCCTATCGAATAGTGACACTCAAAATTTAAATCTTGATTCCGCCACTAATTTTTTTCATCTTATAAGGAAAAAGACGGATGAAGGTGGTTTTAGTTGAATATGTTACTAGCACGTCATCCTATTCAAGAGCCTACATATTGTTTAATTGGTCTTTTTTTACCAATTGAATCGTGACAGAAACATGAATCACCAATTTATTTTCCTTTTCTAAAAATTACATGTGGGTCACAAATTTCCGTGCATTTTTTTTTTATGGGTAATGCAGGATGTCTCGAGTCAATTTGAGTGCACCTCGAACTAATCCCTACAACTCCCATTCCATAGCCATTTCACACGCTTACGTGTGGAGTGAGGTAGCCCAAGAGTTGAGAGAAATAAAAATTGAACTTGAAACTCTAGGATGGAGTTAGCAAACACCTAAATTTCAGGTCAAGACCACCCGTGACCCGGCCAACCCGTTCGGGTTAAATTTTCGTGCATTGCATGTCCAGTCAATAAGGACGTGGAGGTTGACAATTTTCTTGATGTTATCATAAGTTGCTTTGGCCACAATTGGAAGACAGCACTTTTTCTGTAGTTAGCTTGTCTATTCTCTGCTAACTTATGCACTTTGGCATGTTGGGAATGGATTGTGCTTCTGACTAATTTGCATTGTCCATTTTAATAGGTCGAAACTGACGTAAATTGTTACTATTAAATCCTATTGTCGTTTTCCACGTCGGTGAACAAGTTTTTGCTACCCAACGGGCCTTTGGCCCAGCGGCATGGAAGCTAGGGGGCTAAGAGTCCATCGGTGAGGTCTCAGGTTCGAATAAATAGATCTATGATTAGCCTGCGTTGCAACCTATATAACTACTAACCGTTAAATATATATATTGATGTGCTTGGGTAATCTGGGTATCCAGGTCGATCACTGCGAAATTTTGTAGCTCTTAACATGGATTGGGATGGATAAATCTCCAGATGATCTCAGAACAAATTTATTGATAGTGTGAGTCTGACACTACGAGCTCAAAATTTTAACCCATCTTGAATTCCAATAGTAATATCTCATAAGCTGACCCCAGTAAAATATAGGAGTAGTAGATATTAGCAGGGACGGAACGTAGAAGGGGGTGGTCGCACGGACCGTCCCCGGTCAGGATTAGACATAAAAAATAAAAATAAAAACTACTTTTAAGTAAAAAGAAATCATATATTTTGGAGTATTACTGTTATTTTGCACTTATTATTGCGGTATTTGTTTTGAATGCATTATGTATTTCATGGATGATTAATCTATCAAAATATGTACCTTTTGGGGTACTATTATGAATACTTAACTAGAACACGTTTATTTGTTTTGATATTAGTGGTTTGGAAGCATTATACTTTGGAACCCAATAATATATATTTCACCATTTTCAAACCATGGGGCATAGTGCAAGCACCAAGTGCAACATCTCCCTAAATATGTTTTGACGCACGAATATATATATATATAAGGGTTAAGAATATTAAACGTAGAATAAACATATTCATTTCGGTTCTATGTACCATTTTCAATTGGGTGGAAATCTAATTTCTGTTCTAGAGTTGGCACTAAAAGCATCTTCAAGGGAGATAGCAAAATCAAAACCAAACTATATTTTACGAGTCACATAAGCAAAACACCCTCCAAGGAAATTAAAAAAAAAGAAGAAGAAGCAAACTTTGCAACACTATGTTGGTGTAGTGGGAGGGACTGTAGTGCACCTACCGTATAGTGCGGTCAATCCAACCATCTATCTCAGCACGGATGGCTCGGATTTAATTCGAGCTCGTACAAATCCTAGCTGTCCATTGTGTAGATAAAAATCCGAACCGCCCATTACCGAGATGGATTGCCGGATTAGTCACACTACACGTGCAGTGCGGGGGTTGCACTTTAGCACCCCCCGGGTATTTTGGTGTAGCTCACTTTCCAAATTGAACTGACCTGAGAGGAAGCACTATTCAAATTGGCACCTCAGCATATTTAATGCTTATTATTGGAGAAATTGTCGATTTCTTTAGCAAAGGAAGTCGTTAATGTCGTGTTTGGATGAGTTTTGAGAAATTTTTTGGAGTTATGAGTGAAGAGAGAAATAGAGTAATGATTGGAAGTAGGAGTAATGAGTGGAGAGACCAAGAGAGAGAGGGAGATAAATGAGAATAATGATTGGAGATAGGAGTAATGATTGGAAGTATGGGTAATGAGTATTTTTTGAGTTGAAATTTTTTTTCCAAAAACCAAACCGGACAAGGCATAAGAGTTTAAAAAGTGATTAAAAAATTTTGAAAATTGAATACTCCCTTGAATTGCATAATTCTCCAACTTCAACGAGTCACCAAAGTACATATTTAATGTAAAAATATTATTCCCTTGAAGATGCTCTAATAAAAGGGTAAAGATATGAGGACTGACCCCATGAGGACCGAAATCGCACCGACGGCCTCGGCCGGCCGTCTCCGACCACCAGAAGGCCGATTCGAGCCGTCCAAAAATTCTAAAAAAAGAAAACCGAGGGGCCCTTCGCAAGAATAAATGGCATCCGAGGTGTGTAGGGTGTTTGATCGGAGCACCCCTTTTTCGTGTATATATATGTACACGAAAAAGGGGTGCTCCGATCAAGCGCCCTACACACCTCAGATGCCGTTTATTCTTGCGAGGGGCCCCGCGGTTTTTTTTTTTATAGAATTTTTGGACGGCTCGGATCGGCCTTCCGGTGGCCGTTGGTACGTTTTCTCTCCCCCCTTTTCTGTACATATAGCATTACTGCTAATAAAAATAGATTATTACTCCATAAATTGAATACTCCCTTTAATGTACAGCAGTTTGGTACAGATTTTGTGCACAGATTTTCTGTGGGGCCTACTACGGATTCCACACAAATGATCCAAGCTGTTCACTAAATATAAGGCTCCCACAAAAATTCAGCTCAATCCGATACTTATAGGTGTTCAATCCAATCATCTAATTTTTTCATATCCTGAAATCTAAATGAAAAGTTAGATGATTGGATCGAACAACTATAAGTAAAGGATTGAGCTGAATTTTTGCGAGCTACTCCCTCCGTCCCTAAATAAGTGTCCGGTGCGCAAAACTAGGCCTTACAAAAGATGCATGTTTTTAATTAAGAAATTTAATTTTTTTTTCACAATCTAATAGAACACGTTGCTATCTATTGATTTGTGAAAAAAATTTAATTTTTTTAACAAAACAAATGCATTTTTTTGAAGGCCTGGTTTGCGTGCCGGACACTTATTTAGGGACGGAGAGAGTATTGAAAAATGTTTTTCATTTAGTAATTGGCTCGGATCATTTTGTGTTGGACCCATAGTGGGCCCCACAGAAAATCGGTGCACAAAATTTGTACTGATACTCATAGGTGTTTGATCCAATCCTCTAACTTTTTCATATCATGAGATCTAAATGAAAAATTAGATGATTGGATTAAACACCTATAAGTATAAGTATCGGATTGAGCTGAATTTTTATGAGTATATGTGAAAATATTTTACATTTAGTAATCGGCTCGGATCATTTATGTGGGACCCATAATAGACCCCATAAAAAATCTGTGCACAAAATCTATACCAATCTGCTTCACCCATAGACTTACTGTTTGCCGAGAGAGATGGAGAGACCTTTCAGGGCATTTTTTAGGCTTTGCATACCACCAGTTAATCATACTACCTCTCTGAACGATTTCCAAAACACATTTTGGCCCAATTCCTATTTTGGGGGTAAATGTAATGTGGGCTATAAGTCTACACAGGAAAAAACGAAGAAAAGATGAGCAAAATGCCCAAAGGAATCACTTATTGAACATTTAGGCCCAATTCCTATATTTAGATTTTTCTTCCAATAAGGAACACGTCCACGGTCCTCCTCATATATTTACGCAAATTATATAAAAAGCAACAGAAAGAAAACGAATTTCCGAAGCACCAAAAAAATACACAACACACCTTTTCAAATGTTTCTAAATAGTAAAATCTCTTCTCTTGAATCATTTCAAGCGTTCTTTTACCAACATTGCAAGACATACGAAACTAAATCGACCAATATCCAAGATGTACACAGTATTCTCCGCAAAAATCAAGTCAAACAGCTTCTAGCACGTATCCCTCAGACCCAGAGGCTTATTCTCCAACTGCAGATCAAAATAATTTTACTCATCCTTTTTCGCATTCAAAATAAGAGTTCTACAAGCTGTCAACATTTTCTTCTATGCTACATACCTCTTCTACAGTGATTAAATCCAAGACGTGAACCCTTGTGGTGCTTTTCTATTTGAGCACTTGACTGAAACATATAGATACAAGCAGGATTAAATTTTGCCCCAAATTCAATCCACTCATCGTTGATTCGACTAATAACAGCCCGATGGAATGCAGAAAATCTCCACCTTTCTCGATCCCACAACTTTGGTATGCTACCTGCACATCAGAAGGCATAAAATAAAAATAAAAAAAGCCATGTCATTTGTCATCATTTGTTAGGAAAAGGTGAAGTACACATAGACAGAGCCTCCAATTATGTGTTGTCTCAAGCTTGAACCTCATACTCATGCTTAGCAGCATGAGTATGTGGTGCAAGCAGTAGAGCTACAAAAGGCACAAGCAGAAGCTAGAAAGACCCCTGGTGTTTTACAATTTCTAGCTTCCTTTCTTTTCTCACTTTTGGGGTGATTCCTTTGTCACAGTGAGAAACAAAAAAGAAAACGAAAAAAAAGGGGGCGGGGGTTGTTTGATTCCACTGATTTTAAATCTTGTATCTAGGCTAAATTCCATGTAATATTAGTTGCTAAAGGGAAAAATTCGTATTAGGATCAACCTCATGGAAGAGTTAAAACTCCGACATACTATTATAGTCATGATCATAGATCAACAAACCTACCCCAAAACAAAAACCAGAAAATGAAAAGGAAAAACTAAGCCTTGTCATGCTTCTTTCATTTAGTAGCTAGAAAGCAACTTTCAGCGAATTTAGATTTCATCTTTCTTCTTTTTCGATATAGGGACGGTTATCTATTATGTCCACGGGTGACATGTCTGAGGGTTTTATTAGGTGGCATTGATTTTGAAAGCATTATCAGAAAATACTTACCAAACAAAGGAACTATGCACAGGGACAAAGCCTCTTTGTATGCCGATGCAATCCATCACACGCAAGCATTGAGGGAGTTCGCGTATACAAGCATGCTCCTGGATTCTAAATACCAAAACGCAAAAAGTTCACGATCAGGTTTTTAATCCAACATGCACGCTTCTTTTTTGTCATGGGCTCATTAAAATCTATTAAACGATTGGGCGTCAAAATAGCTACACATAGCATTTCGTTAAAAAGTTTCATTAACACGATATCACCCTAATATAAACACACCACTTATCTCCTAAATTACAATAGATCTTATGCGCATACATTCTCAAAACAAAAGTCACACTACAGTAATACAACCTATCTTCATTGTAGTGTGTCAAATTCATTTCCTAGGACCTTTATTTTCTTAGAATGCTGGATGCTGCAGATACTTCTAAATAGCAAAACAGGACAATTCTGCAAGTTAAATTCTCGTAAAACTAACAAAAATATGCATATAACCACCCAATCTCTACCGCTTAATAAGCTTTCCCAATGCTGTCTCTACAAACTAAACTTGGAGAATTTAATGCTGGTAGGAAATCTACTTTTCTAAGTTCTTCCTGGATCATTCACCAAATACTTAATTCAATGAAAGTACTAGTCCAATACAATAGTTAAGTTTCACAATTTCCTAATCCAATTTATCAAAATCCTAATTGACCTTTTGGTGCATAATCATGGGACCAAGAGCAAGCTCAGCAATAGCAAAAAAAAAAAACTTGTTTGAAGGTAAGCTGTAACTAAGGTATATAGAATAGTTTCCCTGCAGGCCCTTCAGAAAAGGGAGGCCGGGGGGAAGGGGGGGGGGGAGAGGGGGTTTGGAATAGTTTCCGACTGCACAATTGTTTTGGATCCCCAATACCATCAGATTTCGATATCGTAAACAAGCAACTCAATTGAATGGATTGATTCGTCTAGTCCAGATTTTTTGTTCCAAATACTAACAAAGAAGTCTAAAAGAGGCCTCTGCCTTCATAAGAAGATAGCCATATAGATGGAAGACCACTCAACAAATACTAACAAAGAAGTCTAAAAGAGGCCTCTGCCTTCATAGCCATATAGATGGAAGACTACTCAACAAAGGGCTCCCTTCCCTTCTGTGGAATCATGTACTCAGGACTTCCCCAGTTGAGAGTCTCAGAGGGATTCTGCCTAGCCTCTCCCAAAATAACAAATTTTGAGATTACAAACCAAATCCCTAGCGTAAAAGTCTAGGACCGTCGACCGTCGTACATGCTAATACAAAGCAAAAGGAGTTCCCAATTCTACAGGAGGATGTTTAAGAAAAAAAACATCCTGCAAAAGAGAAACTTTCTTTTCTTCTGCAAGGGCTTACAGAGCAAAGTAATTCTCTTATTTTTGTTCTGAACAGAGCTTAAAATATTACACTAGTCGCAGTTCTGCGGAAAAAAATTCCTGACACAAGTCTTTTAGACGCATCATCTATTAGTACAGTATGTTCCAGTTTTTACCATTTGATGGATAACTACTTCAAGCATCAATATCAGTAAGAAACCAATAACTTGTGTTGATTAAGACCGTAAAGTCAAACATTCTTAATGTGCTTTCTTCACAATGAGACCAACAAACCCTACGTGGTAGCGAGAAAAGAGAGGATTTTGTATCCAATTCTGATGTATAATGAACTTTTAATCTAAGATTAATAGTACCCTAGCCAAAACTAAAACTATCATCTACAAACCCACTTCCAAAGTAGTGCAAAATTAACACGTCTTACCCATTTTGTTATTTTTCCTAATAAAAACAACATTTTCTTGGATATGGGGGATCATCCTAAAAGAAAATATGAAAAAACCAAAACTCGGGCTTATAGATTATAAAGCAGGTATCAATACATGGAACTCCTCTGATGAATATTAGTACCCGACACAATATAAGAACTGTGTTACGACAATACTTCCCCGTAAAAAGAGCACAAGTATGTACCAGATGTCTAGGGGCATCATCCACAACTTCAGCAGGCTGGTCTGCTCCAATGCTTGCCAAACATGCTCCTTTGCAGCGCATATATTTCTGTATACTGTATGTGACAAGAATGTTATATATAGATATCAGCAATAAGAATATGATAACACTGCAAACAAATCATACAAACAACACTGCAGGAAGAAGCAGCAGAAGTTGGAAACTTGGAATCACCACAAAATTGCTCAAAGCAAGTTGTATTTTAATACTTCATGATTGTTCAGGATGAATCTTCAACTTTTTTGGTGCTAAAAATGGATATGCTAATAGGATACTTAAATTATCCGCCAAGGAGTATTGCCCCCAGCACCACATAAGCATGAGCAGGGACACCATTGCACCTATGTCATGGCCAAAGCTAAGTTACCCCGCGTGCTACAGAGTCTTGAACCCAATCATTGAGCAAGGAACTCCAAATACTTAATAAACCAACCACTTGGTGGTGAATCTTCTATTGTCTACACCTCAAGGATTAACTGGTTCTAGGGGATCTCATCATTGCAATTCTAGACGAATCATTTCGATACAGACTTCCACATGCCAGTTAAATGTGGCATTTGTACAAAGAGAATCAAACACAACAATAAATCATATAAAGTCTAGAATTATCTTCCTAATTCAATCGCAAAGAAGAAAGGGAAAGCAGGCAAAAAATACAATTCAGATAATATAACCCAACATGACAGTTCTCACTCAAGTTGCTCAACATTATGCCAACATAGAAGAGCCCCAAGAAGCTAGGGTAATAGCGTAGCCACATAGAACACTTACCCTGACCAGTCATACCGAAGTATGCATACACATAACAAAATAAAAATCGAAGGCAAAATAAATAGAAAATGCATCAAAGATAATGCTTACATTTCACATTGGTTAAGAGCTAAAAGTTTGTTTGGAACGCATGACTGCCCATTTAACTTGCAAACAGAATCGCATGACTCCCCTTGCCTTTTCCCCATGTAATTCAAAGCACAAACAAAAGAACAACAATAAGAGGAAGAAGAAGATGAAGAAGAAGAAGATTGGTAAGGGAACAGAATAACTGCTAGGATCACCTTCCAACGATAACATTAATACCAGCAAGTCTAGTCTCTACATGATCACCAGGTGTCCCTGTTGTACTGTAAGCATTTAGAAGATATGAATAATAAAACTCTTCACAGCAGGATTTTAAATTGTTACACATAGTAAGCCTTAACAAATAAGCTAACAAAGAGCACCAGGCAAGGAGAACATCCTACAGATATATGTTTGGGAACTTTCTCATCACATGCATGATGATGGAACATAATCAGTTGATTCCCTCCTCTCTTTTTCTTTTCGTTTGATTGGTTGGGTTTCCTCTAATAATGACGATAGCTTAATACAAGATTAACGGCAACAATGAAATGGCAATATGGCATGGTACTCTCAACTCCCCATACCGGTCATCCAATCCGAGGATAGGATAAAGCAAGGAGTTCCATCCCCCGAAGTCCAAGGTTTATGAAGAAAGTGCAAAGGCAAAGTGTCTCTTTCCCATAGAAGATGCTTTACATTTCCTTTTCCTTTTTCTTATCTTTTCTAATACTGAGAAGTTTGGTAATATGAATAATAAAAAAGACAAAAGTGTCAAGACAAAAGTGTGAGGTAACTTACTCTCACAAAAAGGTGCAGTATAATCCAAAGGAAGATGACATACATTTTTAGACATCCCAAAACAGAAAGGAGGACCAACAATAAGGGACGGAGAGAATAAGTTAAACAAAACTTCGTTTAAAACACCAAAACATAGTCCAATAGGCAAGCTTCATCATAATATAGCCAAGGTGGTAGGTAAACATCTAAAAGTTCTAGACAGGATACTACTATAAGCAGCAAACTAGTGTTTTAACTGAAAAAACGTTGTTAACTCAGTAAAAACCCTAGAGCTTGCCTGCATGAGTAAGGAGTCATCATTAGAGGCATAAACAAGAAATGGCAGGTTACACAAAACCGACAAAATCCAGGACTAAAAGTAAGTACATACCAATCTGATTACTGAAAAATACACACCAATCAGGCTTGAAAATTGTAAAAGTTGCCCAGTGACCATGCATTGGCCTACGAGGGACAAACCTAAACATAGTATTTTAAAATTCGCATTATAGGAATGCACTCGATTGAGGCGAACCATAAAGAAGCCACATAAAGGTGGTTGTAAACTTTGGACCTACAGGTAGTTGATATTGTAAAGATCAATAAAGAGGCTTTTTGTTCAAGTTTTTTACTGCCAGACGGTTAAGGGGTTTCACCATGAAACACCTGTTGCAGTAATAATGACTTAAACAAGAAAATGGCAGAGCTAGATGTCAGAAAAGAAATCCTTATGCCTGAGTCTAGAAGGTGTTATCAAAAAGTTTTCCGAGTAAACTTTGAGAGTACTACTTCTGTTACAGTACTTATCCAAGATCAGGTCGGATTGCTTCAACTTGCTGCCCCTGTGTCTATTGTCTGCAGTATCATAGAAGTAATGCAAAACTGGAATTTTGTCCTTCACAGTAAGGGGCATGCCAATAATTTCCGTGGAACTGAATAAAGCAATGTAATAGCACGTTTGTAACTTTCATTTGTGGAGTAAAACTAAAATATTTCATACACTAGGGACATCCTTTTATCAAAGCCAATTATAACAGGTAACAACTCTACAATTGCTTCAATTAGCCAATAAGCCAAATACGAGTTATCCACTATAATCATGGGCGTATATATTATCTCAAGTTGGGCACTAAATCGTGAAAGCTATACCATGAATTCAAAACCATGTAATCAGGATCTAACAACAAAGTAAATCTGAATCGATTAAAAACAAGATTATAAAGGGGACCAAATTTTCTGTTTCTGATTTTAAAGAGGCCGGGGAGGGGGGGGGAATAATGGTTAAGGGGGTAAAATGGTTTTCTTTTATAAGAAATCTTCAAATATATTTCCTCGTTACCACAACTTCTGCCCACTCACCTGAAGAATTTGATGGAATAGAAAAGCAGTGATGGAAATCGCTAAGGTAAGCATTTTCATGAACCTGAAATATTCAAAGAGACAGCAGTAAATAACAATAATAATTATTATTATTATCATGAGGATATTCCATATAGTTGTTGTATTTAATCAGGGTATTTCAAAGAACAAAGGAATGGAGTTTGATGCTAAACAAATTCCTCCCTTAAATTTGTGCAAATATTCATAGTTAGAAGTGACTTCCCTACATTTTTTCATCATTGTCTAAGATAATTCATGAATAAGTCAGGGATGGAAGACAACAGTTATTTAAGGATAAGGGATCTTCTTGTAGCAGATACACACTATGAATTTGGAATCACTAATGATCGCAGATCAGCATGCCTGGGCCAATATAAAAATCGTCCATCGCACCCTAGGAATCGGTTTCGACCAATGCATTGGACCAATGTTCACGGTCACCTTGGTGCACACATGATGGGGTCTTCGACAGGGGCGAAGTCGTAACAAGGTAGCCATAGGGGAACCAGTGGCTGGACTGAAGCCTTCACAATGGAAATGACCTCTTACCCAAACAACATACGGGGGCAAGCTTCTACTTGGTGACAGGCGGGCAAAATGTCCAAAGGACACAGCCCCAGCGAGTCACAAATCAAATTGTTTTGTTTTCCTTCTTGTTCATCAAGAGAAACCAGGCTACGGTGAGACATGAAAAAACCCGAACCCATTCCAACCTCAATAAGGAGAATCATCTTGCGCCATATGTATTGAGATTATTCGGGAGACATGGACCCATGAATCCAGATCAAGCGGATGCTTCAACAGGAATTAAAGTTTATTTTTTTTTGTCGGCAAAAGTCAATTTTTGTTAGAATAGTTAGATTAGCTCTTTGGAAAAGGAGTTGGAATTCTGACCTCCTTCCCTTGGGCCAAAGGCCTCATGGCAACAAGAAGGGAAAATGATGGCTAAGGACGTGTTTTGATAATTAATACCTGCCAAGGACATTTTCAGTATTAACAAATATTCTTAGTGTCCTTGGCAGGTATTAATTATCAAAATACGTCCTTGGCAGTCATTTTCCCCAACAGGAACTAAAGTTGTTGAGGAACAGATGAGTAACCACTTATTAAAATTTTATAGACAGCCCACAGGATTCTTAGACTTGAAAACCCAATATGTGTGTTGATGGGGCGTCTTCACAGGAAAGAAAAAAATCATGTTTAGCGTACAATAGAATGATGACTATACTAGAATTAATGTTTAAGTTGCAAGACCATCCATTACTTCAACATCATTCTCCAACAGCATTCGAAAACACTAAAAATTGGAATTTATTGCTTAAATTTCATAATGAACCACTAAAACAAAGTCAATAAGCAACTTGAAGAAGCAACAGGATGAACTGGAACCAAAAGATGATTACTTACCACACTCTCAGAATTATGGCGACACCTCCCAGCACAAAAATCAAAAACACTTGAATAGGTCCCTGCCAAATGAGAAAAACGAATATATATCACTCAGTGAAATGGTATGCATTTTGAGGATACATAATCACTCATGCCCCCCTCCCTTTCCCATCTCACTTTCAGAAAGCTGGTCACAAAGAAAACAATACAACATTTTTACGTCCAGCTCTCCATATTACTAGAAACACTCCCATATCTTAACTTGCTAGGCCACAATTTAATCCAGTCAATATACCTTGCAAAATATTTTTAAAAAATACTTCCACCGTCCCAAAATATTTGTCCGATCTGAAAAACAGAGCCTTAAAAATAATACAATTTTTTCAAGAAAAATTCAAATTATTTTTAACAACTTACTAGATATCAATGAGTTCTTTTAATTTGTGAAAAAAGTTTGAATTTTTTCTTTAAAAATTGTATTATTTCTAAGTTATTGTTTTGCAGACCGGACAAACAATTTGGGACGGAGGGAGTAAAAACTTCTAAATAGGATCCCCAAAGAGGTAGCCAACCATACTAATCAGTGGGAAAAAGAAAAACCTTTTTAAGAGATAGAGAGTATGCCCCTTTACGTATGGATCTATATGCAAATCAAGCTTACATCTTCCTCAAAAATAAAAAGGAAACGTCATTAGACTTCACCTGCTGTTGATGGCTTAGCTATCTTCACACTCAGCGCTAGTTCCTTGTGTGTCTGAGAAAGTATTTGAATAATTGACATTTGAGAATTTCATGAAAGGAAACAGCGATGCTACAAATTATAAAAGCAAACTAAGTTTGGATTTTTATACTACTATACATGTGCAGGGTCTTGGCAGCATGAAACACAAAATTCGTACGAGTTGCAGCACTGCGAATCAAGGTTGCATCCACTGCAAGCATGAAAAAAGGGCATTATCTATCTGTATAACATTTCGGATCCAAGTGAAATTGAAATGCCAAATCAAAGATAACTCACTGACAATCAAATTGCGCTCCTTTTCCAGAGCAGCAGCGAGACACAGGATCCACAGATAGTGCATCACATACATGACCTACAATTGTAAAAAGTGTTAATGGAGTGTAACCATCCAGTAGATACTCACTTTACTGCTACAATAGAGTTGAGGGCAGTACATGCTCATTGCTGAAAGTTACTGAGCAGTGGATATGGCGTACATATCGAAAAAGAAGGAAGGAGGGCGGGGGAGCCAAACATTTGAAATCAGGGAGAAATTAATTAAAAGCTCTAGTCCTATTTTTTCTTCCCTTTAACCTTAGACGAATCAAAGTTTACACAAAAATGAAAAGGTTGAAAATCCACGCATATACGTAGTTTCCACACAATTCTGACCGTGATCTTTATTTTTTTCAAGAGTCTATACTTAATTACCACTTGATATATATGAAACTTTAAGGGTTAACACTATACAGCATTGCTTTTCCCATACAATCTTCAACAAACTCAATTGACGTCCAGCATGTTAAATAGCAACCCACAAAGAGGGAATATATCCACACATTGCTAATATTTAAGCTTGATGACTCCTGTAAATTTGAACGTGCCTAAAAATGCACATTTTCTGTTCAGAAAAACACACGTAAACATGACAGAAGGCAATATAAAACATGGCTTGTAATAGCAAATAATATACCCCAATCATCAGATAGCAAGTATCTTCCTTGAACTGTTGTTTTACAAATGCGTTTGTCTTTAAGACCCACATCCTTCCTGTAACACAGAAGACCAGTCAAAAACAGAAAACAAAGAGAAGAAAGAAGAAAAGGACTGAGACAAAGCTTTTTGTATCCCCATAGAGGAGTACAATAATGTGCAAAGGAAACAAGCAAAACCCCAAAGAAAATTATGAAAAAGCATTTATACAAAGAAAGAGTTAACTTTGGTTATTTCAAAGACAATTTCACCTGCCAAAAATGGTAAGAGCGTAATCACAAAAGATTTTGACAAAACCAGTAAGTTCTTAGCCACCTGAATATCTCTACCGGTTAGGTCTACAACCAACAATCACTAGTATAACTACCCAGCTACACCAACTCATGCCCCTTAACCTTTCCCTCCTTTCTTTCAATACCAAAGTGTCAAGCAGAGGTTATACAAATAAAAGGAGCTAGTCGCCTATCTCATACGTGAGATTCTTCATAATAGTCAGTTTGCTCCAAAACCAATTCCCAGGATGGACCCTCTGAAGAATGTTCAGAAGTACTTCTTCTCTCTTGGTATAAAATCAAGTGGCCATATGACAGAACATGTCCAAAACAAGAATTCCATTCCTTCCTCTACCAATATAACATGCAATTTTTTTTTCTTCATCTATTTGAAGACTAACAGAGGAAGTAATTAAAGAGATTATCGACAAAGGTTCCAGTAAAGTAGTCAAGTGATACCTTCACAGGAAAACATGCCAGGTACTCATTCAACAGTTCAGCTATAGAAAAGGTTTGCAAGCCCACACTTATCTAGCTATTGAGCTTGACATATTGTTAATATAAACAAGGAGCACTAGTCGTATTTAACATGGTTTTTAGTAAATAAGAGTTTGGTTTGTATTCAATGAGTCGTGAATACATAAGCTTTGGAGGAGGGGAAAGCTAGCTAGTGGAGTGGTCAACAAGATGCGAATGTATGCTCTGTGTCTTGAATGAATCTTGATTCTAGGTGCCCTGCTTATATATGAGCTTTGGAGGAGGGGAAAGTTAGTTGGCGGACTTCCTCATTCGTGGGCAGAAATATAGGTTGAGTCTGGTTGACAAAACTTACTCTATGATTTATTGGATCAGACCTTGAAGTTTGTATAGAGGACTCACAAAGGTCATTTAGGCGATTATGTAGAGGCTAGTTTAGGTCGTAGGTACGATACAGGCTCTGAGGTGCCAGATGGTAGGTCTGATACATCTTCCAAAATGTAAAGGTCAGATGCTGGTCAAAACCTGCATTCTATCTATCTATCTCTCTGACAAATAAAGGTAGAGCTCATGGAGGGTCGCTTTAACCTTCTAGACAAATCTTTTCTCTAGCCTCCAATCTGCATGCCTACTTTGACCCCAAGTGATACCCATGCCTTGCTCTCGACCTAGGGTGTTGTTATAGTTGCCTGTGATAATCTGTTTTCAACTTGTGGAGCTCTAAGAGCACGGTAGGCGTGACTCTCTAGAAGGTCACCAGATCGCACTTAGTTACATAAATATGTTCGATAGATGAAACCCAACATGGTAGCGTAGGGCCCCAAATTGACAAATCAACCAGAAAAGCCAATGGTTGACTGAAAACAGCCCCACATGCAGTACCCTCATGTCTACAATGATGCAAGGCCTCTGACAACAAAAGCCTTCGTTTATGCCTCCGAAAAACTTTTCAATTTACAACATATAGTTGGTTAATTCCCTAGTCCATATGATTCCAATCTTGTCTTTATGTTTAGCTAAATTTCATAATTTGTTTATTTTAGTCTTCAACGTCAAACCATTGCCTTCCCTTAGTTACAAGTATGACTGGGGTTTTCTAGACATATAAACAAGGGTTCAAGCCTTAAGGAACCTTGGTTAAGTGTTGACTAATAAGAAAAGCAGACTGTTTCTTCACATTGTGTGTTCGCGAGTTTTCTCTCATGTTTCCACTTCTTTTTTTACACGCTTTCTACATCAAGTGGACAAAGCCTATAGGACAAGATATTAATCTGAGTTTAGCTCGCTTGTTCGAAGAAGAAGTGCCCAGAGGCAAGCTTGCTCGTTGATGAGGCCTCACTCATTCATTCAGAGATGGACCGCCCCAGGTGCGAGCTCATTAAGAGATAGAAGTCCACGTGGCGAGCCTACCAGATACCCACATAAATATGTAGCAAGAATTAATTACAATTGCATTGTGGCTCTGGATCGATACCGACCCTGCAAGTTATCTTCTCAATTCTAAGTGCAACTCAGATACCAGTAATATATGTTCCCCGGAAAAGGTATGGCTTATGATCGAAGAGGTGGACGCCTATCTCCTTTGTTCTCTAGCTCTAATTTAAAGAATCCGGAGGGAAAGAACTTAGTAGAATTTAGCCAACAATAAGGATACACAAGGAAAATAAAACTTACTGGGGCAATTCCAAGGTGTTCATAAAAAATGCTTTGGGGCACCAAAATTACAAAGGAAAAGACATTCAGCATCTCCAGCCATTACCCTTTTGTCCAGCCATTATCCTAAGCAAATTATTGAGTTTTACTAACTTATACAAAGCACGGGAGACTCAAATTTTGCAAGGCTATTCCTCGCCTCCTGAATTTACAACAATGCCATTAACGAAGCTTTTACTCAAATTTGTGCTGACATTTGTGTTTGCCCATCGGAGTGTTCCATACCAAATGGATCTTGATGCTCTGAGTTCGTCTATTGGATTCCTCATGCCAAATGAAGCTTTTACTCGGATTTGAGTAAAAATACGAGTAAGTCGTTGTGGGTTCAACATGGTTTCCATGAACGGAAAGAAATAATCGCAACTAATTAATTCGTTTCTTGACGGGGTTCTCGATTTTAGTGCTCCTAAAACTCAAGGACCACAAGTTTTTTTCTTCTTCTTTTTCTTTTGTATTTGCAGCAATTTTCTTGGAACCAAAACGGAGTTGGGTGGGGGGGAAAGTTACCTGATTCCTGATATTGTGAATGCCAGCCGAAGGATGAACATATGGCATAGGAGGAGGATGAAACTTGTACGAGGCTTAGGCATTTTCCAGATTCGGATTTGGACGACGAAAATTGGAACCGAAACTAGGGCTACCTTGTTCGAACCCCACTGTTCAGATTTTGGTCATTGGAATTTCGACGATTGAAATCTCTCTGTCTCTCTCTCTCTCTCCATCTCTTAAATTATTTTCTTTTTGTTTTGCGTGATTCGTTCCAAATTTTTGGATTTTTTTAGAATTGCGTCACATTTATACTCCCTTTGTCCCAAAATAAATGTCTCACGGACGGTTTGGGAGCCGAGCTCCAAAACGAAAACTTAAAAATAACACAAACTTTTTTATTGTATAAAACGTATTATTTTTAAATTTTCGTTTTGCGGACCGAAAACTTATTTTGGGACGAAATTAGTAACAAAAATGACCAAAAGAAAAAAAAAACAATAAACATGAAAAATATAAAACAGCTACTATCTTTTTGTGTCAAGTGTCATCTTATTAGAACTTTTTTCATATTTTTTTATACATTTTTTATTCTGATTACTTTTAAAAATTACAACAAAAAACTCAATAAAAAGTTGTGAAAAATAAAATATACCAAACAAAATTTTTAAACAAAAAAGTTATGAAAAATGAAGCTAATTATTTCTCTCATTTCTCTATATTTCTCTACTCATTAGTTGTTATCCAAAAAAATCCTCCTCGAAATCCAAACCAACAAAATATTTCATTTGAGTAAGGTTAAACACAAATCTGAACCACATGTTGATCTTAGATACTTGATTGGATCGCGTTAAAAGCAATACAGTAACATGTTTTTGACCCTTTCACGTCCCGACAAACCTTAAGAATCTCCGATGGGAACATAGGTGTTTTGTCCCAAACGATCTTTTTGTATTTTTGTATTTCGTCAAAATACCATATTCTCCCTTACCCATCCTTTTTAGAAAGGTCCCGCTAATAGGTGTCTTGGGGGCAATAATTTAGGTGCAATAAATGTATTTAGATATATGAGTTGTGTTTATGAATACTCACAAATTATAAAGCTTCACCTCTATTTTTTAAACTAATCATAAATATTTATATTACTTTTTTCTAATGATGCTCTTACCCACCCTCATTAGTTAGATGAGACCTAATGAAATGTATTTCAGTATCTACTAGCTTGTTCACTTCTAGTACTTCAAAGGTTTTTTAATTTATTTTCCTCTATGAAAACATGACAATTTCAATTCTAGTGGGCAATCACTATCTCTACTACCACTCCATCCCTTATCTCGAAAGAGAAAAAAAGAAACATAACGATTTTTCCATAACATATGCAGAAAATCAAACAATTGGATAGTACTACAACAAACAATTAAATTAACTCATGAGTCTCGACTTTCAAAAGTTCAAAAGAGAGAAAAATAATAATAAAAATACAAGACAACAATTATACAAAACATGATACCAAAAATGAAATTGAAGGCCTCTTCTTCGCTGAGAAAAAATTTGTCCTGGAAAAGGTTAAAAGCCATTTTTCACTAAATTGTTTCTCGTTTCGACATTGTCACCGGACTCAATATTATCGTCTTCTTGAGGAAGCTCATTCTAGTCAAAATTATTTCTTCTTTTAACTTGGTTTAACTCATGCTCCAGATATTCATTATCCGTTCATGATCTCCTACCGTCTTACGTATTGAAAGACCGTTATCTATTAAATATAGTTATACAAAAAAAAAAAAAATTCTTCATCTAGTGAAAATAGCACGGGAAAAAATCTTTCCATGTAACTCTAAAAATCTATGGAAATGTTGAAGAAAAAATTCATACCTCAATTTGGTTGGTGAAACGGTAGAATTGGTCTGCTTTGAGAGCAAGCATATAAAGTGCTTGGTTGAAGTCTCAGAGAAAATAAAAGTGGCAGGTTCCAATTTCCCATTTTTTCTCTTTTTGCTTTTTTATTTATTTTAAATATAGAGAAAGATAAAGAGCCATGGTCATTTTTGTCATTCAAAATACTCTTAAACTTCTTTTGATGAAATGATTTGTATTTTCAATTTGGTTAATTAATCAATCTTGGGATGAGTATAACAAAGTGCAATTAATGTACCTAAACTTGCGCCCTAGAGGCACCCTTTAAGCCCCGTTCAGTTGTCAAGAAAGGATGGGAAAATCAACTTTTTCATAACTTTTATAGTGTTCAGTTGGTAGAAAAGTAGTGGGAAACATGTTTTTAAATTTTCCTGCAAGATTTACTTTCTTGCAAAAGTGATCCGGACAAAAACATAGGACTTTGCGTCACAGGAAAAGTTTTCTCCATTGTGAGGCCAAAATAATTGGCGGGTAAAAAGAAAAGTGAATGACACCAATACCCAACGAATTAGGTTCTTAGAAATGCACTTTGAGATTTACGTGAGTGACAACAATTTTGACTATTATGGTGCTTTCTGAGATAATTGTTGTCGAAAAATATTAGTAGTTTATTTTTTATTTTTTTTGAAAGTATTTATTTATCTTGTTATTAGTCTTCAATTTTGTTTTATACTAACTAATTATCAATGAGTTTTTGAATCGACAACTAATCAAGCACAGTTGTTTAGCATTTGTTTATTTAGTTATCATCTACTTATTTTTTAAACTTCATTTGTTAGGTTGATTATCAGAGGATGCCAATTTAAATGGGGATTTGCTCATTCAGAAGATAGCAAATTGAATAGGGAATTGCAAGTCAATTTTTTCATTTCATGTTAAGGCTTTGCATTAGATAAAATACATTTTCCGTATTGTTAATTTTTGAAATATGATAGCCTATTATTTAGCTCTCAAAGGTACTTTTATTTAAAACTAGCCATGGGAATAAAAATAAAGAAGTTTCTCATAAGTGTTTTTTCCGGCAAATGAACCACGAAGCTTTAGTTTTCCTGCAAAAACAATTTGTCAAATGAACACTCACAAGAAAATAGATTTCTTTTTCCTTTACCTTTCCGATACAACATTCCTGACAACTGAACGGAACCTAGAATTTGCCTTTTTAGAATTGAGGGCCGCTATTCGCAACCATATATTTACTCCACGCAATCCTTTTAAAATTTGAAATACTTGAGATAAAAATGCCATAATGTGTAAAGACTCGTCTTCTCCATCTTCCTCCTCCATCACCACCATTATTGTAACCCCTGCCAGTGGCAGGCTGCCACTACCGCTGGCATATTTGTAGGGTAACTCTTGAGCAACATCTTCCTAGATTGACAACGAACGACGGCAGTGCTCCAATGTGATGGAGGGTCTGATCTTTTTCTCCACCATGATCTTCATCTTCCTTCTCAAGCAACACAAACAATCTCAACTTTTGGTAGGCAACTCTAGACCAACACTAATTAGTTTGGAAGTTAATTACCGAATACAACCATATAATTCATAATTTAAATTCTGAACAAGATTAATCAAAAACTCAACTTTCATAATTTTTCAAAAACCAACTTCCGATAAATGTATCTAAAGTCGGATTTTAACTTCTAATTTTAGTAGCGGTTTTTGGAACTTAAGTTCTGAACAAGATTCATAACTCAACTTCTGAAAAATCTTTCGATTATTTCGAAAGTTAAGTTCCAATTTGGGTAGCATGTTTCAGAAGTTAAGTTTCAAATTGGGTACATATCGAGATTCTTGATTTGGCTACAATCAACAATTTTTCAACATAGTAAAATCATCCCTTTCCATAGCAATAGCAGTGGCACCAGAATACACAACATTTTGAGACACAATAGCAAACATCTTCAACACAACTACAGTACTATTGGTGATTGTGGTGGGTGGAGGAAGAGGTGGTGGTAGTGGTAGTAGAGGTTATGGAGAATGCGGCGGTGAAGGAGGATGTGGTGGTGGCGGTGGTGGTGGTGGTTATGGAAGCCATGCTGGTGGTGGTGGGGATTTAAGAGAGGAGGGGTATGTTGAGAAGTTTTGGAGAATTTAAAGGGTTGTGTGGAATAAATTGTGTTTGTAAAAGTGGGTGGGGGCTGTATGAAGAAATTGGGTTGTATGGAGTAAATAGTGGGTCGCAAGTAGCGCCCTCTAAAATTTTGCTTTGATATTTGTTTCATATTTATGTGATTTGTTTTCGATATTCACCTTATTTTTTAAATTAATAATTTATCTTGGCAAGATAAGTCCAAAAGGTAATAAATTGTAACCAAAAGCATAAAAAGTTCATTTGATATGAGGCATTTCCATGGGCGAATCAAAATCTTAGCATAAATTTGAATACTAGTTTTCAACCCCGTTTCAGAAAATCTTTTTAAAAAATAAGTACTTATTTCATATTTTCAAACTTAAAAATAATGTAAATAAAAAATAATTTTTTAATTTTTTTTGCACCATATAAAATATCTCAATGAAATCTATTAAACAAGATTCATATTGATAGGAAATTATTTACGTAAGCACATAATTTTTAAGCTTAAAATTACATTCTTAAAAAATAAGTACTTATTTCCCTTTCGGGAATGGGAAATGGCTTTGTTATAAATTTGAGAAGGGAGAAAAAGGCTTGCAAAATTTGAAAAAGGATTTGAGTAAAACTTAATTTGATACAGGTTTTCAGTCTAACTTGAATTGAGTGGAGTAGGTTTCTCAGAGGGAGTGGGGGTCGTTTCTCCAATTTTGAACTTTGAGTAAAAAAAATACTCTCCTTGTCTCATTTTTATTGTCCATTTTTGAATTGCATGTCATTTTTGAATTGTTTATATCTTTTAATCTATAATGTTTTTCATAATTTTGAAAACTGTCTTATAAAACTAATCGAAGTCTATCAAATAAGATCCATATTGTATATTTTTCAAGATCTAAATTAAAAGACATAGGCAAAAGACATAAAAGAGACAAACAGAATAACGGACAATGAAAATGGGACGGAAGGAATATAAAGGAATAGAGATGCTTTTACTGCACTCATAGGCTTAGTCACATAATCCTTCAATTATCGTTCTGCACACGCACTCTTAATTCTCACATTCACATATTTTATAATATTTTAAAAGACGTTTTCATGTTTGTGCCGCACTCCAGCACTCGTCTTTCCTTTATGTGACTTTAGCTCCACCTTAAGCTAGACTAATCAATTAACCGCACATTTTGGCTTTATTTCTCGTCATGGGAATCGTGTCTGCCCTCTTGAGCGAAAATGATATGAGTACCGACCCCGGGGAGGGAAATCGTACCGCCGGCGGGCCGTCTCCGGCTACCGGACGGTTGATCCGAGCCGTCCAAAAATTTTATCAAAAAAAACCGATGGAGCTTATGTGAGAATCAATGGCATCCGATGTGTCTAGGTTACTTGATCTAAATACTCTTTTTTTTCTTGTATATACATATATACATGGAAAAAAAGAGTACTTAGATCAAGCACCATAGACGCATCGGATACCATTGATTCCCTCATAGGCCACATCGATTTTTTTTTAATAGAATTTTTGGACGGCTCGAATCGACCGTCCGGTGGCCGGAGACGGCCCGCCGACGACCGGCGGTACGATTTCCCTCCTCCCTCAGTCGGTACATATAGCACAACTCAGGAGAAAAAGAGTAAGAAGAGAGCTCTATTTAATTATCGCATTTTAATTTTAATGCGCTGTCTTTTTCTTCCTTCTCTCTCTTCTCTCACATCACTCACGCACTCTCTCTCTCTCTCTCTCTCTGCTATGTGATCCCAACCAGATATAATGGCAAACAAGAATACAAGATGTGTGGCTAATTGATCTGTCCTCAATTTTCATGATCAAAAATAATAATAATTGATCAGTCCAGCTTACAGGTGCCCGACCTTATTCAAAAGGGTCGTACTCATATCATTTTCGTTTTTTCCTACATGAAATTTTCTCATTTTTACCATCTTTTTATTTGTTACTAATATATCTTTGCCCGTTCGTGCACGGAGACGGAAAAAAACATCAGTAATGCTGAGCATAGAGAGAGAGACGCGTGGAGAGTTAATTTGGGAAGGATATACACAACATCTATCTATATAGTGTATAATAATAAAAATATAGTTACCTAAAAAAAACAGAGCTCTTTCCTTTACTCTCTCTCCTACATGAAATTTTCTCATTTTTTCCATCTTTTTATTTCTTACTAGTATCTTGACCGTTCGTTTCACGGGGACGGAAAAAAAATCAATGATGACCTTCTGTTTTTTTTAATGTCATGTACATGAGTGGATTGGAGTGTATGACTTTTGAAATTCACTCCATGTAAAAACTGTAGAATAATGAATAAAAGAAATTACAAAATTTAATATAGGAGAGAGCTTCGTTTTATTTTAGGTAACTACATTTTTATAGTATATAGTATAGATAGATTCTACACTTTTACAAAATATTAAATAGATAGTACTTTTATTTTGTTTTTTTTTTTTGGTCAAACGGAATTAACTACTTTTATTTTGTTTGAAAAAGAAACTTAAATACTACTTGAAACCTATCTATTTTCTACATTTTTTTGGTTTTTTTTATAGAATTTTTTAAATTATTTTGCGAGAAAAATGGAGTAAATTCCAAGAGCCGTACGCAGCGATTCACTAATGTACATGACAACAACAAAAAAAAAGTTCTCAGTGATTTTTTTCATTTTCTTGCATCGAACGGGCAATACGCTAATTGCACTTATAGGGAAAGAATCCCCCAAACTATGAACTCAAAAAGTAGGATTAGCTGAGCATTTTCCCCTCATCCTGTGCCCTGTGGGAGCTCATTAGCATTCTCCTTTATATATATATATATATATATATATATAATGCTCATTGGCATTCTCCAATAATCAATATTATACCATAGCTGTGTTTTGGACTTTTGGGTTTTGCAATATTCAACTGAGTAGTGCCAAAAACTAGGAATTGGGCGGTAGGAGACATCAGACTATATGACTAATAGTATCCCAGTAATAGATGTGCAAGATTTTCCAGCACAATCTGGGAAACTAGTGGCCGCTTGCGAGGCGTGGGGATGTTTCAGGATCATCAACCACGGCATATCGACGGCTCTCATGTCCGATATGCACGCGGTGGGCACCGCACTCTTCGAGCGTCCCATGGAGATCAAACGACGGACTGCCAATCCCGACATTCCAGACCGAGGCTACATAGCTAACGATGGAGGATCCTCCTCCCCCGTTCTGACTCCTTCTGCTCCGCTCCCTAGCCCTCATCAACAAAGGTCTCCCCATCTCATGTAGTCTACCAATAAATAATGATTTGAAACGTTCAATATTGTTACATGCGATTTTATTTTCTGTTGGAATTTCGTGTCGGTATTAATTTTCGCTGCATATATATATATATATATATATATATATATATATATATATATATACTATATAGTAATTTTCAGGTCCACTCGCCCGGATTTTCTTGGTCTGAATTTTTCATTTTCCGATCGATTTACGATGATCCGAGCCGCTCAATGTGATCAGAACGTGATTTTAAGGGTACACGCGAAAAATCAGCAATAACAACAACCGGGAAGGGCTTGATCCGAGCAGTTTTTTATTGAACGGTTCAGTAAAAAACTGCTCGGATCAAGCCCTTCCCGGTCTTTGTTTTTGCTGATTTCTCGCGAGTACCCTTAAAATCACGTTTTGAACACATTGAGCGGCTCGGATCATCGTAAATCGATCGGGAAATGGGAGCCAAGGCACAAATCCGGACCATAAGAAAATCCGGGCATCCGGATATGAAAATGACTATATATATATACACACACATACATTCAGGATCCTATGAGGGATTCCTTACGGCCTTAGCATGCGGGACTCCTCTTTCCTGATCGAATTGCGATGATCGAATAGCTTTTATATAGTTTTTGTTCTTTCTCACGAGGGAGTGGGATTTATTTATTTTTATTTAATTTTTAATTTGGGTTTGTTACTAATTATCTTTGAAGGGAAACCAAACAGCGGGAGTTCCTTTATGAGAGCTTGGGTCTGTATGATCCTGCCTCTCCTGGCGCCATTGATGCTTTCTGTGATCAACTTGAGCTCTTTCCTAAACAAAGGTGCGTTTTTCCTCCATTCATTCGAACTCCATATCGATACACAAGTACGAAGAAATTATTATAGAAGGACAAGTAGAGACAGAAAAACATTACCAATAATCAATGAGCTCGTAAGTTGATCCGGATATTCAATTGTAAAAAAAAAATAAAATAAAGGGACAAAAGGGAGGGATAGAAGGAGAGAGATATCAGTATGTATGTAGTGATTGAGTGTGTACCCGATGCTTCCGTTGAATGACCTCAAATATTTCTAAACATTATCCATTCAAAATTGATAACATTTACCTTGAAGTCATAATGTTTTTTGTCATGAATTTTTTTTAAAGGAAATATATGAACTTTTGAAGGAAATAAGGTGAAACTTTTTGCAAATTTCTGTGGCTTATTTTACAGTACAGGGTCTCAAAAGTACATATCGTTATTGTTCTTCATATCTTCCTTTATTTTTCGAGGGGAATTTTTTTTTTAACGAAACATAGCTTTCAAGATGTCCGGATCAGTTTCCACACAACTCAACTGCTTCCGAAGCCCTAAAGTTGATGACCGAACAAACCACCAGTGATCCCGAAGTTTGTGAAATTTGAAATTGAGATCTCTTGGCCGCAAATTTTTTAGTTATTTTCTCACCTCCATTAAGTCAAACTCCGTAGGATTACTATCCAAATAATTAACTTGAATGTCAAAAAATTTAAACTTCTTTTTGCAGTGTAATCCTTGTGTTCCCCTAAAACGTTAGAATTTGAAAAGAAAAAAAAAAAAAAAAGACCGACGAATCGGGACGGAGAGGATTCGGGGATCCAGTAGGATATTTCCCGGTAGTGCACCCTGCAAGGCAGATCCGGACCGTTCATCTCGGCAATCAACACTTCATACATGTATGTTATCCTTTACCAATAATAATTAACTTTGACCGGTAAAAGATAACACGCATATCTGGACGAATAATTACCGAGATAGACAGTCCAAATCTGCCTTGCAGGGTGCATTACAGGAGAGTGCACCACAGGACTTCCGATTCCGGGGATACGTACGTACCCTTCTTTTTCTTGTTTTACTAATTAGGTTTTAATGATTTTGAGACATGCAGGGAGACAATAATGAGGTACATCAATGCCACCCATGGACTTGCAATGAGTATTGGGTGCAAATTGGCAGAGAGCATGGGTTTGGTGGAGAGTGATTTGTTCAAGGGGTGGGCGTGCCAATACAGACTGAACAAATACAACTTCAATCCTCGGACTCTGGGGCGCACCGGTGTCCCCATCCACACAGACTCTGGTTTTCTCACCATAGTACAAGATGATGGAGGTGTTGGTGGCCTTGAAGTTGTCGATAAGATAACTGGCAATCTTGTACCCATTGACCCCATGCCCGGAACCCTCCTTGTCAACCTTGGAGACATTGCTAAGGTAAGAGAAAATCTTTTGTCTGAATGAAAGTTTTAAATAACTGTGTATCGGGACACGCAACAGTAAGTCACACACGCAGACAATGCTTTGAAAGTCGCTAGGCGCTAGCCGGGTGGTCGGCCACCTTCGATCGGCGCATATTGATTAGTCATCGGCAATTAAAAGTTAGTCGGACCTAATCAGACTAATCGTTTAGTAAAAAAGAGAGCTCGAACTCGAGTTTTCGGCTCGTTTGCTGCCGAGTGGAGCTCGGCTCGTTCGACAAAAGCTTGGCTTGTTAAGAAATGCTCGGCTCGATTAAAAGAGGCTCGTTTAGTAAATGACTAAGCTTGGTTCGTTAAAGCTTGAGCCGAGATGGAGCTCAAGTTTTTGGCTCAAGGTTGGCTGGCTCGAGCTTGGTTGTACATAGGGCTGTAAACGAACAGAGCAGCTCGCGAGCTCGGCTAGGCTCGTTAACGCTCGGCTGAGTTGGGCTGGGCTCATTTAGTAAACAAGCCGAGCTCGAGTTTTGTTCACTAATTTTTTTCTCACGATTACCTCATGACAGGCATGGAGCAACGAGAGATTTTACAACGTGACACACAGAGTCGTGAACAAAGCTAGCGGGGAAGAGCGCTTGTCGATTGTTTTGTTCGTGTTAGGTCCGAAGGAAGCGGCGGTGGAAGCCCCGGAGGAGATAGTGGATTCAGACGACCTGAACAGCCGCCGACGCCTCTACGTTCCTTTCACTTTCGAACAATACAGAAAGCTCCGCAACTCGACCAGATCTAGAGCTGGTGAAGCTCTTCGCCTCTTACGCACCACCAACGAGTACTAGTGAGTGATTATTGGATCGGTTGATCAAGACATATTGGCCAGTTAGTTATGTGTTTGTATTCTTTAATTTGGTGTTTTTGTATAGTACTATATTTAGGGTGCGTTCTTATAAACTTATAAGTCTAAAACTTATTTCGATATTTTTATTTTTCGTAACTTTTTATTTAGCTTTTCATCGTAATTTTTAGGTTAATCTTTCGTCTCGATGAGACGAATCGGAAAAGTATAAAAATATGGATGAATGTTGAAAAAAATTCAAATTAATAAGATTCAAAACACAGTACATCAAGAGGAAACTCTATTCCAAAACAAGGGATCAAGAAATCAAATAGGAGGGGATCCAATTCAAAAACTACACATAACTCCAACTAAATTCATCGCTCCAAATAGACGGAGTACTGCAGAAAACAATCAAAAACACTCACACAAGATTGATAGAAGCCCCACAAAGAGGGAGAAATTCCACATAGGGGCCACCAAAGAAAAAAAACAGAAAAACCAGTAATGAAACCGGATGGAGTCCGCCGTACCGAAGCAGACTTCATCCATCCACCTAGATCTCCCACTCCGGCGGGAGGAGGATGCCTCCGATGACCACAATCTGCAAGGCACTACATCCAAAATCGTCAGACTGCACGGCGGCAGTTTGGCACTTAATAAGATAGCTGTTTGATACTCCATCCGTCCCGCAAAGTTTGGCACATTTGGGAATTCCAACTTTTAAGAGAAAACAATTGATGTACAATTGAAATGCAAATTTTCCAATACTGCCCCTGTGTACTTTCACCAGATTTCAAATTTGGTTCCCAAAATTATGTTACTTTGCACTCTGCAGAGACGTGGTGGCAAACTACCCACTTAGTTGTGTTTGGTTTGGTTTTTGAATTTTTTTAAAAAAAATAGTAGGGGTAATAAGTGGAGAAAGATAGAGAGAAAAATGTTAGGAGTAGAGAGAATCTAGGAAAAATCTAGGGAGAATTTTTTGAAAAATTCTTATTGAAAACTAAAGAGAACAAGGCAAGTCTGTAATGAAAAGTGCACTTTTTCAATTGAGTACCTTTTTTTGTTTTTTAGTGATTTTTTTTGGGTCATAATTTTATATTTTTAGACTGTTCTCATCGAGACAGATGATTAATTCAAAATATATCACGCAAATGTAACAAAAATTCAAAAAATACAAATAAAACACATGAAACGAAGAAATAAGTTAAGTTTACAAGAACCCACCCTCTCCGTTCTTTTGAACTTAACTCTAACTTAGATATGAGAATTGTCCTTATTTGAATTTTTTTTGCATTTGTTAGTTTTACGCCAAAATTTTGTAGGTTATTGATTCTTCTCAATGGGAGGAATCGGATTTTTTTTTTTTTTTACTTTTATCTAGATATTTTGAGAAATACTCCGTGACTATTTTTTAGCAAAAAAAATATGAATTTTTGCGTTAAAAAGTGGTTATTTCTCAAAATACTTGGGTAAAAGTAAAAAAAAAAATACTTTTCCGATTCCTCTCATCGAGACGAATCAATAACCCTCAAAAATTTGGTGTAAAACTAACAAATGCGAAAAAAATTCAAATAAGGACAAAACTCCCAAATTTAAGTTAAGTTCATAAGAACACAAAGCTTAAAATTGTCGGAAATTAGGTATCCAATCTAAAACTATTCCAAATCCATCGTTACTAGGCTACTAGCAGTGAACTCATGCAATGCACGAACAGGAACTCAGTTTTCACAATTGATGAATTTTGGCTACAAAATGTTGATAAGCAGGAAAGTATTTTCAGAAGACAAATTTTATTGGATTCTGCGGAAATTGAATGCTTCTGCAATTATACGGCTACACGCTCTTACATAAACACTTTCACACGTACACATTCACGTAGAGACACACACACACAATCAGATGGGGTGCCCGAACAGGAATTGCAGTTGGTGTGTAAAGTGCTTCCGTAAATGTGTTTAGTGGTAGGTTTTTTTCAACAAAAAATTAACCTGAAACATAATGCAGAAACATTAAAACCAGAAAAGTTGTCTTTTTCTAATCTAGTTATAAAAAAGAAAAGGCGGAATGAATCACTATTTCCTTTCAGAAATCGAATTCTTGACGATCTAATTTTGGACTGGACAAGATAGTCCAAATCTCCACCGCTCATCTTATAGCAATCAATGGTCAAAACGTTCTCACAGTAGCTTACCAACAAGAGACAAATCTTACTGGCAAAATACTATCAAAACATCTTAGCAATCAAATGGCTTCTTCTTCTTTTTTTTGTCTTTATTCATTTTTTTTAATTTTTAGTTTCGCATCAATTTTTTTTGGATTACTGATTCGTCTCGATGAGATCAATTTGTAAAGTAAAAAACTATCGAAACTCCAAGTTTTTTAAATAAAAACAAAAATAAACCAAAAAGTCTTATTTTTTTTTAATTTATTCAATAAATTTTGAGTTTCAGTCATAATTTTTTTCCCGATTCCTTACGTGGGGACTGACCAATAATTCATGAAAATCATACCCGTAACAACCAAAATACACAATAAAATAAAATAAAATAAACCTATTAGGCTTATTTGCCAAACCAGCCCCTAGACCAATCTTCTTATCCATGGTTGGGTTGGGCCAACCCCACTTTGAAAAGGACCCACATTATTCGTGCGCCCAACAAGCAAATGGTCCGAAAACTACAAAGTACAAACAACTCACCATTTATCCAATCACGGGCTCATGGCTCGCTCGCATAGGCTTTTGGGTGGTCCTCATATAAGGTAATAATCGAAGAAAAATATAAGATAATGATTGCAAAACAAAACAAAAACAAAATTAAAATGGCAACCGAACATAATGCACCTTTTTTGAATCGGGCTACTGACACATTCTTGAATTTTGTCTTTCTGTTAATTTCGGCTGTGGTCCACTGTCCCTTCGTGAAACGGTAGTTGCTTGAGCCTGCCGCAAGTCTGGAGTTCCTAATGGTTGTAAATGAGCTCAGTCGAGTTTTGTTTACTAAACAAGCCAAAAACTTAAACTCGAGCTTGGATCAAGCCTTAACGAGCTAAGTTTAGTCAATTGCTAAACAAGTTTTCTTTACCGGGCCGAGCTTTTTCGAACGAGACGATCCGAGCGCTAACGAGTCGAGCCAATCTCGCAAACTACTCAATTTATTTACTGCCCTAATCCCTATGATAACGCCTAGTTCCTAGAGGAGGGTTTGTTATGCCGGATCCTTTCCTCCATCCTTTTGGCTTACTTTCACCGCTTCTCTCTCTCTCTCTGAAATGCCAACCCCAACTCCTCCCCACCTCCTCCGCCTAATCCTATCCTGCCGCAAAATCACGGCTCAAGTAACCAACACCACAACCGAATCCATCGTGGCCATGGCGTCATCTTCCGAGAAAGAATTCTTACCCCAGTACCGATCCAAGCTGAACCGGTTCCCTCGCTCCCACCACTTCTGGGACACCAGGGTCGCCTCCCGGGTCGGCGAGAAGCTAGGGCTTCGGCTAACGGAGATCGGCATCTCGTACGTCGAGATCGATCACGACGAGGAGACGTCGAGGCCGGTTCACTATCGGAGAATGGTGGGTCCGTTGGTGGATTCCGTTAAGCGCGCCGGGGTTACGGTATCCGGCGCCGAGAAGTTGCAGTTCGAGGGTTACTGAGTCAACGGCGGGGTGACTCGATAAAGTATTTGACGATGGGGATACTGATTGTTTGTTCTCTATGAATTCTTTGGGGTTACTGAGATGTACAAGAAAATTGAGACGTGAGAAGTTTTGCTTAAACATTTGTTGAATTGTTGAGTTTTTTTAAGAGGAATGCAGGTAGAAAGAAAATTTACTCCGAAAGTACCCGAAAAAAGTAATTCGCGGTTGAGAATCACTTTGATGATTAGGTTACACACATCAAAGTGAATCTCAATCACTAGTTGTTCTTTTCGGGATACTTCGGGTAAGTTTTTTTTGTCCCTAACATTTTTCTTCTTTTAATGTGATTCTGATAAGGATGGCAATTCCGTTCCATCCGAACCGTTGGTTACCTGAACTGTAGATAACCAACGGGGACTGTACTGAACCAATTTCTGCGATTTTCAACCGAATTTTTAACCGTGGTTGTGGTTTTTTTGTTTTGGTTACCTATTTTGGGAAACCGGCCAGTTCAGTTTCTGTTTAAAGTTTCATTTGTTTGTTTTTTTTTCACAGAAATTTTGGTTTCATTTGTTAACCGCACCGAAAATCGAATCGAACTGTAACCGTAACTATGATAATTACACAAATACTCTTATCTACATATGTATATGTATATGTATATGTACATGCCTTTGACATTGGTGTTGATTGTGTAGCTACTGCTGCTATCGGGAATTAGGTATTATTTGATTTGTGTTAGCTTCTTAACACCGGTTTTACTGAAAAACCGAATAGAAGCAGTAACTCTTGTTTTGGTTAGGGTTTAGATAAAATAAGCACCGCAAATTTTGTTTTAGTTTTTTTTTTTTTTTTTTTGGTTGCAAACGATACACTTTATTTATATCAAATCTACAGATGTACAACTATCTACGTATGTCACAATCCTGGCTATCGCCACCCTCCAACTATCATCAAACAACAAAAAGACCGTCAAAAAGTCAGAAGCTTCAAAGTAGTCAATTTTGATTTTGGTTTTATGTATACGTTGTGGTTTTGATTTTGCTTTTGCTAATAAAAGGAACCAAATCGCACCGTTGCCATCCCTGGTGATTCGTTCTTTCAAGCATTCTTTAATTAATTGAGGCATTCTTTGATCATCCATTAGTCTTCTCTAGGAGTCCCGTGTAAAGTCGTTCATTCTGGATTTCTTGTTGTGGCAATCTGGCTAGGCTTGTCACATTTCTAACTCATAAAATGGACGATACTTTGTTGAGGTGACCTGCAAAAGGGGAAAAGGGGAGGGGTTGTTTCTTCTTTGGATCTTATAGCCCCTTTGGCAACATAGGTAAGAAAAGAAAAGAAAGGAAAGAGGGTGGTCTTCCTTATCAGTGAGAAATGAAAAGAAAGGCATGTGACTATGTGAGTTTTTACCATCTCATTTGAATGGACAAAATATAAGTGAGAAAAAAAAAAAAGTGTCAATGTGTATTTTTACCAATCTCTCTCTCTCTAGTAACAAAGCCTTACCAGGCTTCCCCTTCCCCACGTCACACCCCCACCGTTTCCCTTCCCCACGCTGGTCGGCGCCTCCATCTCCAGCGAGGCCCATTTTCAGTGACCCATTTTTTTGGCGATTCATCAGTTTTGGACCCTAATCGAAGCAACACGATCCATTTTCGAATCTATTTGAAGCCAAATCAAACCTATTGAGCCTTGCATCTGTGAATCGAACTCCAAAAACCTTCGATTTGAAGCCAAATCAAACCTATTGAGCCTTGCATCTGTGAATCGAACTCCAAAAACCTTCGAATCGTGACTGTAACGTCCCAAGCAAATCACTGACTTAGTATCTTGATTTTGATCAATAGGCTATACCATATGGCCCAAAAGCTCAAGTCCAAGGTACTCGTAATAACTCACAGGGTTTGTTATATGCCCAAGATCATTCATATAGACTTCTGATGTAAAACGGGGTGTTACAATCTCCTCAACTTTATAGTCTCGTGAGAGGTTGAGCACTACAATCACCAATACAAATCAAACCAACAACCAAATCTAACCAAACTCCAAGGTCCACATGATCGTGTACATGGATTGCTCTATACCACCTATAACACCTCATGCAGACTACTGGCCCAATACCTTGATTTTAATCAACAAGCCACACCACATAGCCCACGTGGTATCAAAGCAAACAAATTTTAAGTGTACACTATAACAAACAATTTTTAACTGTAGCACTAGAGATGCTCTTAGTGTTAATCGGGTCTTGAGTCTAAATAGGTGAGTTGGGCCTTTTCATTTGGTAGATTTTTATTATTTAACAATTTAAAATACATTGATTGAGGCATAATTTCTCTCTCTACCCTTTGGAGTTCATCCCTTGAATGAAATTTTGATTCTTCCTTTTGAATCTTGATTCCCCTTTGATATTTTAATTGCATCAGATTTCTTTCTTCAAAGAGGTCTCTTTGTCACAACTTCCCCCTTTTTCAAAAGCCCCTACTCAAAACATTTCATTAGCAACAAAACACTTTTCATTAGCTAGTCCTGACACTGAATCATACTTTTCTCCACTCCATATCGTGCCTTTATGCTGGGCTGGTAAAAACGAGAATCCGATCCGAGCCCAGTTTTCCGGGCTCGTGAGACTTTTGAGCTCATGTTGGACGGGACATTTTTAAAACCTAGGCCTAGGACCAACCAACAACCTGCAGGTATATGGGCTATGGGCCTGAAGTTGGGCTTGGGCTTGGACCAGATGAATATTGCCCTGTCATACCACATCTGTAAAGGACCCCAATGCACCTATGTTGGGACCGAACCTAATTAAGTTTCACCACGTGTGGATGATGCAAGGGTTTTGTTTAGCTCCAATAGGGGACTATGGGGACTTGAACTCGGACATTGCCCATCCAAGTCCTGTGAGAGGGTTCAAGGCTTTGGAATTAACCTCTTTCCAAAAAGAAGAGAGATTTGTGTAGCTACTCCCCCAAACTCTAGAATATAGAGTAGAACCACAGTTCAAACACATTTTTGCCATTTCAGAGCAATTTATGCCTATGAAAACCAGAGATTGCCCAAAATTGCAGCAGAAGAACAAGAGAGGAAGACTTCCATCGATTTATAACCTTTCTGTGCTTCACAAATTAGTATTACAGCAAAGGAACCCGTGGGAGACAAATAACAATGAATTATCATAAGTCCCAATTGCAACGCTTCAATTGCTCAAAGTTCGAATTATAACAATTGGACGCAATTCACTGTCAGTACCATTGATGCTGTAACTTGTTTCCTTACTCATTGCGAAACCCTTCCGTTAGGCGTTAACGGTACCTACAAGGAGACTTTTACCCAATGTAAAAAGTTCTCAATTTGTACAAATTATACAAATAAGAAATCTATGAAATTACGTTCAATAATTCCATCAATAAGTTTTTATGCATTTAGATAAGGTTAATTAAAAATCTATATTATAAAACAGAGCGGTTTCTGTTGAAAATATCTACGCATATAAACGAGAGCAACCTCTACAACCGTGCGACCACTTCATGTTTAATTTATAGCCATCAGATCATTTCTTTTTTAAAAGATACAGATAATTTTCTCCTAATAAATCCATCTCTCTCTATCCTCACTTCTTAGGCATTGTATATCTCTATGTAAAATAATGTTGCCTTATATGATCAAATAGGAAAATATCTCAAAATGGTAATTGACGTTTTGTGGAGATTACAACTATCCCATAAAGTTGTGTGGTAGTACGGGCAATTTATTTAAGTTGAGACTATAATACATTCCGACGTGCTTTTAGGCACAGGCATCCGCTAGTGCTCAAATGAATTTGAACAATTTGTGTACTTGCAATGAAGGGGCGAGGTGACGCGAAAAGAAACGTCTCCAGGATAAAGAAGTCGGGGTTCCCAATGCCTCTGAGACAAAACTTTGATATTTGCTCAAACTATTTGATATATTTGTTTCTTCGAACATTCAGTTCAGTTTTAAAATTTCTCTGCATGCAGAATTTGCTTGAAAAGTCGAGAAGAAATTCCTTTTGTTGTGGCCTCGAGCCACCATCTCCATCTCAGGCTGCACAAAAGGATTTACCCACCAAAGATAAGAGAATTTCATAGCAACAGGAAAACGCCAACTACACTACTATATTAAACTGCCATATAGAATGTGAAGGTGCTGTAACTTCAAACAGGGGCCATGGCACCACCAAGTTCATCAAAATCCCTACTATCCAAGCAGCATCTAGGTTCTTGCACCCTCCCTCACATGCAAATCTGTTTAGCATAGGGAGATCTGTAAAGCCATGCACATAGAGAAGAATACAAAACGACTAATCAACACAGACAAAAAGACTTGAACACGAAACTCCAAAACACAAAAGGTATAATATCAGAGCATCAACAGTGGAATAAGCAAATGTGAATAATCAAAACATGCCACATCAGATTTTGATTATCCATTTAGAGGTTGCTAAAGTTAGCAATGTCAAATCCCACATTGGTTATTTTTTTGCCCATAATCAAAACCAATGAGCCCTCCAAACTTTTTCCCTTCATTTCATGCATATTTTTTGAAAAAGCGGTTTTTGAAGGGAAAAAACAATTTATGTTAGGAACAGTTCAAAAAAAAAAAAATTTTGAAACAAAAAACAGTTTTTCAAAAAACACACATTTTGTTCACTTAAAAACTGTAAATACAATTATGGAAATTTTGAAAGAATTGTATTTACACAAATAGTTTTGAAATTTTAAAACCTATAAATACAGTTTTTTTAATACGGATTTTGTGTAAAAAACAGTTTTTTGAAAAACACACTTTATTTACTTACAGTTTTTAAAATTTTTGAAAATTTTGTTTTCTGTAAAAAAAAGTTTTTGGTGTACTTGATTGAGAGATAAAATTTGGTTATTGACAAAACATTGCTAACTTTGATTATTGAAGAGTCAAAATTTGATGAGTTGTTAAGAGGTTGCTTGGTTTGGTTATTCCAATGTGAGCACTTTTTTAATCCAACATTGCTAACTTTTAACAATTTTTTGTTTTGCTTATTCCACTGTGGATGCTCTCATGTTATGTCACTAAGGCCCCGTTCCAGATTCTCAAAATAAGTACTTATTTGAGAATAAGTACTTATGTTTTGAATTAAAGCTGATGTATTATGAGAGAATGACATGTTTCGTAAAGTAAAAATAAGTACGTACTTGTTAAGAAGAGAATCTAGAACGGGGCCCTAAAGCTGAAGCTTTTTGAGATGTATTCCACATTGTATGTCAAGCTATCCACAAGACAAACAGCTGAGCTGAAGACCGTTATGGTGCAGTGTAAGGGCCAAAAAGGACCACACAAACACACAAAAAAAAAAGGAAAATTTATAGAAATGGTCCTCCTAATTTCACCCGAGTCTCATTTTCGTCCTTCAAGTATCAATTGCAACTTTTTTGACCTTCAAGTATGCTTTTCGTACCATGTTAACCCAATTGATAACGTCTGTCAGCCAAACTCGACAGAAAAAATTAAATTGAGGGCAGACGTTATCAATTGGACCAACTAGGTACAAACTGCAACGTCCAAACTGCCATCAATCTGATTTTTCCGTCCAATTTGGTTGATAGAAGTTATCAATTTGACCAATTTGGTACGAAAACCAAACTTGTAGGTCAAAAGAGTTGGAATTGATACTTGGAGGACGAAAATGAGACTCGGATGAAACTAGGAGGACCATTTATATAAATTTTCCACACAAAAAAAAAAGCAAGCGGAAGGAGGAAGCTTGATTATTTCAAAAACAGATGTAGACAGAGATATCAATCATGGAGCATACTACATGATGAAATATGAGTCAGCTAGTACAGTGATTTAAAAATCGCGCCTAGGCGATGCAAGAGGCGACACTCTAGCGCCTCACACCTCACAAGTGCGAGGCGACCATGAAAGAGGCGACCGCCTAGTCGCGAGGCAACTAAAAACGCATGCCTAGGCATCATACAGGTCAGAAACATAATATAAGGGCAAAAATAAGACATTGGCGTCGTCTCTCACTCGATTGTCTCACTACTCGATTGTATTCAGTCATTCTTCTGGATTGTCTCCTCCTTCAATCTATCAGCCAGTAAGTCTCTCTCTCTCTGCTCTTCTCTCAAATTTCTCCTCCCCCCGCAGTTAGTATATATAAAAGCTGCAGTTTTATCAAGCACTCCCGCCGTCCCGATTTGTTTGTCCAATCTTGGGTTTTCAACTTATTAAGGAAACCAAATCTAATCCATTGATCTGAAAATCTACATAATCTGAGCCATTGATTTCGAAATTGGACAGTCAATTTGGGATATATATATAAGTCAAAAATGGGGACAAACAAATCGGAACGGAGTGAGTATGTTTTATCTCCTTTGTTTGTGTATATATTGTATATGTCGAATTGAACCGATCCTGATTGGGAGTATTCAAAAAGACATGAAGATAATAAGTTCAGATTCACATGTAATTTTTGTAACAAAGTGGTTACTGGGAGTGTTTACCGAGTGAAGCTACACCTTGTCGAAAGAAACCTGATGTGACTTCATGTCCTACTTGCCCAGAACCAGTAAAAGAGGAGATTAGGGGATTTATGTGTAAGAAAAAGGAAACGGCGTCGAGCAAAACTTCTCTTGCAGATTTTGAAGAAATGGGCAATGATGAGGACGAGTTTGATGTACAATCAAAGCCCCCTCCTAAGAGAGGCCTGCTTGTGCTAGCTATTCATCCGAAGTTTCACATCAAAACTCCAATCTGAGAAGCCCAAGACCAAATGGCCTATGGATGCTTACTTCACCCCTGACCTAGAGATAGAGAATAAAAAGTGTGGTAAACAACCTAATGTTGACGAAAATACGCCTTACAAGAAGAATTTGAAAGAGCGGCCTCATAAAGCTATTGCGAGGTGGATCTTCGATGCTAGAATAGCTCCAATGTTGTCAATGTTGACTCCTTTGATCCGATGCATGAGGCTATTGGGCAATATGGCCCTGGTTTGACGCCGCCGAGTTATTATCAAGTGTGTGTCCCTCTTCTTAAAAAAGAGGTGGACAATGTCAACAAACAAATAGAGGACCATAAAAAGTATAGGGAGGCAAATAGGTGCACTGTTATGTGTGATGGATGGACAGATTGAAAAAATAGGACATTGATTAATTTTTTGGTTAATTGATGGATGCATCGGGTTATTCCACAACCGGGTACAAAATGTATAAGTTGCTTGACAACTTTGTGGAGCGAATCGGAGAAGCTAATGTGGTCCAAGTTGTCATGGATAGTGCGGCGGCAAATGTGATGTTAGGTAACAATGAATTGCCATATGTTAGTAACTACTCACTTGTATTATTTCTTACTTTATTACTTATTCTTATTGTACTTGTTCTAACTTATGTCCCTGCCTATATCCATTCTTTTTAATCCAATTTGACGACTCCACAGTTCTCCTGCTCTTGTATTACCCTTTTGTTACTAGCTCAGTGATTTAAATACGTGAGGCGACAAAACCCCCATTGAAGCGAGGCGAGGTGAGTGCCACATTGAAGCGAGGCAAGCCTTTAAAAAAAGAAAAGAAATATAAACTACATAAATGACCAATATTCACTCCTACCATCAAAACAGGAATAAACATCACTATATTGCATAATAACCAACAATCCAGCATACGAAATACTAGTAAAATATGTAAAATACGCTCATAAAAATATAACAATCCAGATATTCCAAACAAGACTTGAAGACATCGGTTGTGTTTGGTTGGGAGTTTAGTTTAGTTTAGTTTTGGTAGTAGGTGGAGAGAAAAATAGAGTAATGATTGAAGATAGGGGTAATGATTGGAGAGAGATAGAGAGAGATGAGAAAGTAATAATTGAAAAAATAGGGTAATGATTGGAGAAAGAAATAGGGTAATGATTGAAAACTAAACTAAAACTAAAACTAAAAAGGTAAACGAACAAAGCCATCATCTTTTCATCACTCATCACCAATATCTTCATCATCATTTGACTTGTATCCATCCAAGTCTTCCTCTTCTCCTTCATCTGAAACAAAGTCGTCAAATTCTTCTTCTTCCAAATCATTTACACGAAAACTTGATGCTTTCCTTCTTTGAAGTTGTTGATTTATGAGTTGACCTAGTAACTTTGCTAGGTTATTCAACTCCACTAGCTTCCGCAACAACATTCCAATCCAAATCTTCATCCTCAAATACAAGCTCATCCTCCAATTTCTCAATCAACCATTCATTGCTCTCATCAATGTTCTTCAAGGAAATCGGTTCAAATTTGCCGCGTTTTACATATCGACGCCTCAATGCTCTATTGTACTTAACAAACACCAAGTCGTTAAGGAGCTTTTGATCTAGCTTATTTCTTTTTTTGGTATGAAGCTGCAAAATAAAGTTAAAGGGATTTAAGTTTATATCAAACGATTCACACCTTAAAAACGACTAGAAATCCCATTTGCCGCGGCACTATTTGTGACAACTTGGACCACATTAGCTTCTCCGATTCACTCCACAAAGTTGTCAAGCAACTTATAGATCTTATCCCCGGTTGTGGAACAATTAACCAAAAAATTAATCAATGTCTCATTTTTTCGATCTGTCCATCCATCACACATATCAGTGCACCCATTTGCCTCCCTCTCCTTTTTGTGGACCTCCATTTGTTTGTTGACATTGTCACCTCTTTTTTAAGAAGAGGGACACACACTTGATAATAACTCGGCGGTGTCAAACCAGGGCCATATTGCCCAATAGCCTCAAGCATCGGTTCAAAGGAGTCAACATTGACAACATTGAGAGGTATTCCAGCATCCTAGATCCACCCCGCAATAGCTTTATAAGCCCGCTCTTTCAAATCCTTCTTGTAAGGCGTATTTTCATCAACTTTAGGTTGTTTACCACGCTTTCTATTCTCTACCTCGGTCTCTAGGTCAAGGGTGAAGTAAGCATCCATAGGCCATTTGGTCTTGAGCTTCTTAGATTGGAGCTTTAATGTAAAACTTCGAGATGAATAACTAGCACTAGCAGGCCTCTTAGGAGAGGACTTAGATTGTACATCAAACTCGTCCTCATCATTGCCCATTTCATCAAAATTTGTAAGAGGAGTTATGCTCGATGCCGTTTTCTTTTTCTTACACATAAATCCCCTAATCTCCTCCTTAACTAGTTCTAGGCAAGTAGGACATGAAGTCACATTAGGGTATCCTCCGACAAGGTGTAGCTTCACTCGGTAAACACTCCCAGTAACCACTTTGTTACAAAAATTACATTTGAACCTGAACTTATTATCTTCATGTCTCTTTGAATACTCCCAATCAGGATCGGTTCTATTCAACATCTACAATATATACATAAAGGAGATAAAACATACTTGATAAAATTGCAGCTTTCATCTACTAACTGCGGGGAGAGGAGAAATTTGAGAGAAGAGCAGAGCGAGAGAGAGAACTCTGAGAGACAAGCAGAGAGAGAGAGACTTACCAGCTAACAGATTGAAGGATCGAAGGAGGAGATGGTCCAAGCAAACGACTGAAGACGATCAAGCAGTGAGACGATCCAGACGATCCAGTGAGAGAGACGGCAACCTTATTTTTGATCAATCTGGGCATATGTCTTATTTTTGCTCTTATATTCTGTTTCTGACTGTACGACGCCTAGGCGTGCGTTTTCAGTTGCCTCACGCCTCACAACTAGGCGCGACTGTAGCGACAAGGCGGTCGCCTCGCCTCGCACCTGTGAGGCGCTGGAGTGTTGCCTCTCGCCTTGCCTTGTCTAGGCGCGATTTTTAAATCACTAGATTAAGCCCAATACAGAGAACAAGACATGTGAACTCTGAACAGTTTCAGGCTTGGACACTACCAGAACATAACATAGGTCATAGGTGCGAGTAATTTTTTCACTTCCACTTTCCATCAATGCTAAGATCCAAACAAATAGGGAGAATTATTCTAATAAGCCACATTTTTCTAAAATTCTCTAGCTTGAAAAAGGTATTCCAGTTCCACGATATCATCTTCTAAAAGTTGACTTTTCTTAAAGAATCAAATTAATGACAATGCCTACATAGGATACGATGTCATAATCAGAGATGATTTTGTAGTGCTGTTTGCATTAGGAGTAGCTGGTTATATTCTTAATATAAATCCAGTAGTTAATTTTTGCCATACTTTGCAGTTGGGTTAATCAATCTTAATAACAGACGAAATGGGTGATAGCCAGATGTCGATCGAACAGCTGTGCTGGGTGACCAAACCTCAGGCTCAAACCCCTTCCCAACACATACCTTGGCACTTGATCAAATTTATTTGGTAATAACGGGCCAGGCCTATGCATAGAATCATTGAGGATAAGACTCCTAGATCCTAAACCACAAGAAATCACTATTACTAACCCTTTGGTCCATCTCCTAAACCAACAGACAACATTATTAATTAGCCTTTGGTCCATCATCAATGAACGACAGCCCACTAGAACATTGAATATGTAGACAACGGGGACATTAATCTGAGTCGACTTCTTCAATTTGAGTATTGCGCTGTAGGGGTTTGGCAAGAATAAGCCATCAAGAGCCACATCGACCTGTGAGCTTGTAACATTCCAAGATTTAATATCAGGCACCTTAGGCCTAGTGATTAAGGCCTTGAGTGGTTGGAGCTAAGCTCGTAGTGTGCTCGTCAGTTAAACCTGTTATATTCAAATATCCCCATAGTGCTAGAGCATGATAAATTAGAGTCGATAGATTGATCAATTTAGCCCAATCCAAGGTTAAGCCATAATAGAGACCTTAACAAATATTTTGACGCTTAAACTCACATATAGCATTATAACTTGACCCTCACGAGGACTTGTCTCCCACCTTGAACCCTAACACTTAAATGCATATCGGGCGTAACATGTAGAGACCAAGTCTTCATTTTCCATAGAGAGAGAGAGAGAGAGCTTATGTGATTTTTGTATCCAAATAAATGTTGTTCCTCTATGTTTCTCATGCAGTAGTGCCTTCATCTCACTTTCATGTATATCTCATTAACAATCATGTATGAAGATAAACTATAGTGAAGTTTCATAGATCATTCTGCATATATGGCAGAAACTTATGTCTATACTTAAGTGTGAAGACTTTTGGTGTCATGATATCTCTTAAAAGGGAAATCAGCTATTCTGAGTCTCTGACGTGTATTTCAGAATGTTGCATATAACTAAAAATGCATTCAAATTTTGTTGTACGACCTATAGTTGAAAATGTTAAATGATGTTATATGAACCTGAAATGTTATGAGTCTTATGACTATAACTTCGGCGCTTCCTCTGACAAAACATTACTATTTACGAATTTACCTTAAGCTCCATCATAAAATTTTCACCAACTAACCAGGCGCTGGGGTCGCCGATCAAAAAAAAACTATGGGTTGGGGTCCAGATCATTACAGAGCATCTACATGTCAAATACAACAATCTACCCCGTTCTCTTGAACTTAACTTAAATCTGAGAGTTTTGTCCTTATTTGAATTTTTTTTTACATTTGTTAGTTTTGCACCAAACTTTTGTAGGTTATTGATTCGTCTCGACGAGAGGAATCGGAAAAGTAAATTTTTTTTACTTTTACGCAAGTAGTTTGAGAAATAACCACTTTTTAGAGCCAAAATGACATTTTTTTTCTTCTAAAAAATGGTTAAAATACTTGGGTAAAAGTAAAAAAAAAAATTACTTTTCTGATTCCTCTCGTCGAGACGAATCAATAGCCAACAAAAGTTTGGCGCAAAACCTATGTAGCACGAACACGGACACGCAAATTTTCAAAAAATGGGGGACACGACACGTTGACATTGTTCTTGATCAAATTTTGATGATCCGAACCGTTCAATGAATGTGATTTTAAGGGTACACGCAAGCAATCAGCAAAAAATATGACAGGGAAGGGCTTGATCCGAACAGTTTTTTCATGAAAATCCCTTAAAATCACGTTCTGCACACATTGAACGGTTCGGATCATCAAAATTTGATCGGGGAAGGGGAAGTCCTTTAACTCAACAAGTTAAGGGCGCCCTTAGTAAAAGCTTGGTGCGTGTGTGTGTGTATAAATTTTAAAAAATATTCAAATAAGATAACAATGATAACTTTCGCCGAGAAAAAAAAAAAACTTTCTCGAACTTGAGCCTATGATTCAGCCCACTTGGGCCTAAAGATGTCGGATAGCTTGAAATAGATCGGTGTGCACAATTCCCTCACAACTTAATCTTTTGAGTCAATTGGTGTTCTAACATGGTATTGGAGTTTTGGTTTCCCAAAAAGTCTTAGATTCAAGGCTCACCGTCTGCATTTTTCTTGTTTGTACCATCTTCTCCATGGATGATGACATTTCCACATCCAAGCCAAAGTTTTAGATGAGGGAGGGTGTTGAACATGTTCACATATTGTTGGGCTTGCATCCGAACAGCTTAAGCTTTGATACAATAGGCATTCTAGCACAATAATATGACATGTCTAAAACTCCAGCACTGGAAAACACCTTGCCGTTACTACATTTGGTTACAGTAAATGCAGTAGAGTAATGATGCTGTTGATAAGCCTTTAGCCAGTTCCACCTAAGAGAGGGCAAAGACTTACCCAAGCCTGTAAAAAGCATGACTGTGTGCGAGCAGCTGATACTATTCTCAAAGCACGAGTGTTCTCAAGACCAATGTTATCAGCAAGCCCAGCAACGAATTGCCGAGCATCCTCTCCATCTATCTGAACAGAAGTAGAGTGATTTTGCACTCTGGGGAAAACAGAATCGCATTACAACTACACAAAAGTACGCTCTCATAAAGCATAATAAGCAACAACCATATTAAGAAGTACCTGCCACAACGATCGAAAACAAAATGAACAGATGCACAGTAAAAAGAATCTCGTCCATTGGTTGTGTCAAACGAAACCCTCGCTCCAGATATCCTGCATAACCGACAGAACTGCTCACCGACAAGTGTATACAGAAAACATTGCATTAGCAAAGAGTGACCAGTTCCGCAAATAAGGTACTCTTGAATAATCGTGATGTCAATGAGCAATGAACGTGATCTCCAATATATTGTACAATCTCAATGGAGTAAAATTTAACATTTTCAAATACTAGATTTTTGTTTGTTTGATTAGGAGCAAAATAGGAATTTTAAACCATTGTACTCTATCCACCCCTAATACACTACTAAACAAACCAAGTAACTTTTAATTCCCCCTTCTAAAATAATCTCTCCTCATATCATATCATATACCCCTCTTATTATATCCCCCTTCTCCCCTCCAAAACTTTAACCTCTACCAAACGAGCCGTTATGTTCTAGCTTCAACTGTACCTCAGCTTCCTGCTATTTTCGATTTGTTGTGTTTTAGTGTGGTTGGACGATGCTGTAGCAGTCAAGCAACAACTGCAGGTTCTCTTGCTGCATCAATGTGTCTGGCACAAACTTCCAAAGGGCATGCAAACAATTTTCAGACTCTTGCGCTCCCGGACATCCAACAAGTGACTTATTTTATCAGTCCAATAAGTGACTTAGGTCCAGGGAACCATCCATATTACTACCACAGCATACAAAATGAGAAATCAAAATCAAATCACCTTAAAATTACGAACCCCACCATCTCCAGAGATGAATCTCATTACAGAATCACAAACAAAGACAAAAAGAAGAAGCTAAATGAACATGTACAGGTATAGTTAGAGCACCAGTGACTTCATGCCTAGGCCTAGGATCAACCCACAACCTGCAGGTATACGGGCTATGGGCCTGAAGTTGGGCTTGGGCTCTAGGCCATTTCTCGAAGAATAAACTTGCTAACGCTTGCAGCATATAACTTCCACCAAAACATAGGGCAAAAATGAAAGAACAGAACTAAACCTTTTACCAAAGCTGTACCTCTAATTCTGAACACTACCAGCAAACTAAATACATGGAATATGCACCAGAAAATATATTAAGTTTCATAACATAAATTAAGTTCCACATGAATATGAAGCTTAACTAAACTCATGGATCAAATATTCTTAAAATGAAAGCAAGAGCATTTTTTTTTTCATATACGGCCTATTACACGAAGGGCGGGCCTAGCGCAACGGTAAAGTTGCTCCATTGTGACCTGGAGGTCACGGGTTCGAGTCATGAAAACAGCCTCTTTGCTTGCAGGGGTAAGGCTGCGCACATCAACCCTTCCCCAAACCCCGCAATGGCAAGAGCCTCGTGCACTGGGTTTGCCCTTTTATACAGCCTATTACACGCAGAATGGCATAAAAACAGATCTTTCCATGGTCCAACATTGCCTTTGTTTCTTCGGCTCTGAGAAGTTTGCAATCTCCCCAAATGGATAACATTTTGTTTCTGAAGTCAGCTATGTTAAAGCTAATATACAAGCGGGTTAATTAGTGGGGGGGAAAAACATATGCTTCCCCATGAATACAACCATTAGATCTATAACAAAAACCCACCATCAACAGAAAGATGACTATCAATTCATCCAATCTCCTGAAAAGATTTTGCATCTCCATCTAGACACAGTACAGAATACACTCACAAATCTCGAAAGAACAACGCATTTGGCTTGTCAGTGAGATTATGAAAAATATGACTTACAAGCAAACAAACCAGATGAATGGAGACTCCCCACCCTTGTTATCAATAGAAGGGCTACAAAAAATGTTCCCATGAATTGCCACTGAATAAACAAGTTCGTTGGTTTCACAGTCATGCAGGTATCTACGAAATTTGAAGCCTCGAGAAATTGCTAGGGTAATGAATAAAGTCATCAAAGCACTTGAACAGTTGAACCTAAGAAGCACTGATACAGACACGACACAAACACACATGGCAAACACGTTGGGTATGATTCAACATCAACATACATACCATAAATTCCTCAAAGCAAAAAGATGATTCCTAACTTAATTCATCCTACTCTAATGTAGCCACCATAGAGATCTCCCGCCACTCAAAAGGCTACCTCATAGGGTAGATGGCTAATCCCATAACCTGGGCCCACACCTCCTTTGGATTGTCCATGGTTCTATAACATCTACCAACTAGGAGCATTGGAGCAACAAGGGTAGGTGTGGGTGGGGCTAGAGCAATAGATTGAGGGTGAAGAGAGAGACAAAATCTGGGATGGTGGCACCTCAATGCAGCATGTGGTGGTGCATGTGGAGAAAGGAATATGTGCACAGAGTTATGATTCGCAAACTTAAACTCAGTAGACTGCATGGTTTTGGGTTTGTGTGCAAAAGGTTTGTTACGAATCCTCTTTTATGCTGATAGATTTCATAGTCCAGCTCAATTTTAGTTGAGCCCTTCCAAACACACACTCTTTGTATATACGTTATGGTTGTTCTGGCTTTCTTTTAGTTTAATTACAAACATCACTCATGTGATAGTTGTTTGATGTTTGGATTGACACACAGTGTATTGCATTTTCAAGGAAGTTTCTGCAGATGTGGTTTCTCCAACAAGGGGCACCTATATCTAACTCTAATGTTCGAATAATATTCCAATTTGACCTCCTTCAATACTGCATGCTTAGTCCGATAGAGCTAAAATTGTCATAGCAGCATGACTAACTACAACTCACATAATTACCTAGTTGACCTCTAAAAATGGTAATAACTACAACTCACTTAGAAAGTATCAACTCATATAATAACCTATGCCCAAAGACGAGAAGATTAAGTTTAATAGCCTTAAAACTCCAAGGACTTTTCTTTTTCTTTTTCTTTTTTGTGAAAACAGGTCCAAAGTAAAACACTTCATGAGGGCAAAGATAAGGCAATGGTTGTTTGATTAATGTTCCAGACATGTCTTACCTGCATGGGTACTTTTCAAAGTTTTTTAGTCAGTAAATCATAAGACATTCTTGGTCCAATCATATGTTCACGGTCAAATAGGAAATTTTACCAATTTATTTCATCATTATATTATACGTGTTTTATTACCTCTGTTGTTTTTCATAACCTATAACACATGAAACATTAAGTTAAATGTCATTTTAAGCACGTACTCGATGACCGTTTTCACTTACAGGGAACAGAAGAAACAGGTAAATGACATTACATAGCTGCAGTTGTAGTCATTATATATGTACGTGTTGACCTCAATCTAACACATCATCTGAGATGCCGGGAAGGGCCCCGAACTTCCAATCTAGCACCCTCTTGACACGGGGATGGAAAGCTCCCCCCACATGAACTACGAGATTGCCCTAACGGATCCATGCCTTCGGCTTGATTCAGGAATTCTAATGAATTGCCAAAAGGCTCGCACTATCTACTTCTCCAAACATCGCTTATGACAGCTTCTTGCAGCACCATCCCTTAGATTAGGTCAAAACAAGGGAATTGGTACAATCCTACAAATGTAATGGTAATGAAGTAGTCCCTTGAATTATACTATAAGGTCCCATATTGAGCTCCCTTATTATACTATAAGGTCGACTTCAATTTCCATTCAATTGACAAGCAATCTAGCTAAGACCTCGTCAGTTCAGACTTCTTAAGAGTCACACACAGAAAGAATCACGACATGTTCAATTCTCGCAACATTAAATAATTTTGCCTGGTTTCAAGGTGTAACAGTAAGTAAGAAAACAGCACAACTAACAATGTTTACGATGAAAACATTCAATAATTATTGGAAATACACAAACAAGCACACACTAGCATATGAAGGGTAGACCAATTAACAATGGTTACAATGAAAACTTCAATCATTAAAGATATGGGTAATTACACTATGTAGTTTAAAGCACCTTGAACTCGAAGAAAAGTGCCCATTATAGATGCTGGCAGTTGCTGCGTAAAAATTAATATCCTATATAGCTCGGGTCGCCAATATATTCAGCAATTTGTTCCAGACGCACATTAAGCAGTTCATGAGTGTCAGCATCCCTGACAATGCCCGTTTCCTTGTCCATGTCCCTCTCCACTATGCTTCCATAGGCACCTTTGTGCTTGCCATACAAAACAACAACTGCACCCCCACGATGGGGGATCACAGTCTGAAGAATGTCTTGGTTCACACCTTGGATCAGCTCCCTACTGTCATCCATAGATATGTCACAGCTAGTCGGTCCAACCATATCCACAACCTTGCCTTTTTTCAAATATAATCTCCCTCCTTTCAACTCTTTGCTAATGATCCTAACCCGAATATGACTAGTAAGCCAAGGCAACTGAGTAGTAGTCCCGGTCATTTCTTCACTTTTTTCACTTCTTCTTCCTCCTTCTCGACCACGTTTCTCATCTTTTCTTATATCCTCAACTCCCTCACCCTTACTCTCTCTACGACTGTCTTTGAACTTAGTCCTTCCCCCATCACCACTAACCACCTGGCCTTTCGACCCTTGAATCTTCAATTCCTTCAACTTCCTCAAACATCTCTCTTCTTCAACAGAACCCAACTCCGCCAAATCGCCAATTCTCACCTTCACGTCCTCCTCACTCCTCGAAAGCTTCACGACTAGAAAACCACCACCGGGAACTACCTCCATAACCCTACCCTTCAACCCAACATCCCTCCCACCAACAATCCTCACAACATTTCCCACAGAAAACCCTAACCCTTCTTCCTATCACTATTATTATTATTAGTGGGCAGCATGTCACTAATAAACCCTAACCCTTCCTTAGCAGTCCTCCTCTCATACTCGACAACCTTAACATCCCCCTTGGCGTTCCTGCCAATACCCCTCCCCTCGTGCCACCCGTACCCGGCGAGCAATGCCGTGCCGAACCCCTCCACTGGCATGTCGGCGTACTCATCGAGCCCATTATCGTCGGGCAACCTGCTCAGATCCTCCTTTAGTTTCTCCAACATCAGCCACTCTACGGATTCCGGTTTCCTGGCATTATTATTACCCGCGCTCGAGTCGCGGAGGTTGAGGCCGTAGGACACGTGGGGGCCACCGTCAGCGACGTCGGAAGCGGAGGGGTTTTCGAGCTCGAAGAAGCGGAGGAGGGGGAGTTCGAGATTCTCCATCTTCTTGTGGGGACGGTCTTCGTTGGGGATGGGGGGGATCACGAGCTTGTTGGGTTTGTGTTGGGCTGAGGATGGGGTTTTGGAGGCGTCGAATTCTGTGAGGTACTCTTTGTTGGTGGGTTTCGATGGGTCTTCGTCGGCGGTAGTGAAGGCAGGGGAAGGCTTGGGGTTTGTCTGCTGTTTGAAAGAAGAAGGTTTCGGTGGGAGAGAGAAGGAGAGTTTCATGCTTAGAGAGAGAGCGAGAGACCTGAATATGAAAGAGCAGCAGCGACGGGGAGGTGGATCAACGGCAGACGAAGGATAGGATACTAGGAGAGATCAACAAAGAGACACTGGACCGGACAAATCTGAGGCCCAGCTCGGGTAAAAAAAATGGACCAAACTGGACGGATCCTGCCCCTATTTGGACTGGGTTAAGGGGATTTAATTTTTCTCCCAGTCCAAACTGAGGAAGCTAAGGAAACCGACCGGGCATACTAACCAAGCATACCGACGGTCACGCGGGATGACCCGAGTCGTCCAATAATAATTTTTTAAAAAAATTGAGTGAAATTGTAAAAATCAGCTCAATTCGATATGTGTAATTTCTCGGTCCAATCATTTAATTTTTCATGGATTTGAGCACCTACACATATCGAAATAAGCTAATTTTTTTACACGCCCATTCGGTTTTTTTTAAAAAAAATATTGAATTGCTCGTGTGGTCCGTGCAGTGTCCAGAATGGGACCCACGTGGCCGTCGGTGTGCCCGATCGGTTTTCGTAGCAGGATTGAGTCCAAACTACATCGTTCGGGTATGTTGGCCTTACGGGGAAGAAGGCTGGGATGGAGAAAGGAGAAAATCATGGAGTTTTTTTTTTTTTTTTTTCCTAAAAAACGTCAGATTTATAGTATTACTAATTTGTTTGCGCTAACATCTTTAACACCCGACTTTAAAAAAAAAACAAAAACAAATAAGACAATGAAAAGGATAAAAATAATAATGGGTTAACATTTAGCAGGTTATTTAATCCTAACCATTAGGATTAAGGGAGTATATTTGTTAGTGAGTTAAGATATAGTATAAAAAAAAAATTAGAGTATTTTTTTTTTGCATTTAACCCCAGGAGTTTGGCCAAGATATTGTAAGAAAGCAATAAATACTCGTTTATGAGGTTACAAGTTTTGTTCTCACAGAGGCCAAACATTTCAAATTTTGAGGCCATTGGGAGTTATGCTCGGTCGTTACCTTCAGGGCTCCGAAATTAGTCGAGGTGCGCGCAAGCTGGCCCGAACATCCAGTTATAAAAAAGGAAAATGAATTTACATATTTGTGCTATATTCATGTAATCAACTGACAAATTTGAGTGAATATTTGGGATAAATTATTTGCACGAATGCTGATGCCCCCTCCGAGGAATATTTCCGAAATTGGAGAATCCTATGCAGGTAGATGGCGGTTTCCATGAATGCGCCACCCCCTGTGCCAATCCTGACTCCGCCCCTGCCACCCACCAACACAAATACCGCTTGGGGCTTGTACTTCTATTACTCTACTCCCTAATATTGCTAAGGAGGACCAGGTGGTGTGGAATGTGAATAAATTTTCTGTTAAATTTGCTTGGCATTTTGTTAGAAGCCCTATTAATTCTGTGGTTTGTTGGCATGCACAAAACTGTTTGGTTTATAATGCTGTGTTTGGTTCCGTTTTTGAAAAAAAAAATTTGATAAATAGTAGGGGTAATAAGTGGAGATAGATAAAGAGAGAAATGTCAGTAGGAGAAATCTATGGGGAATTTTTTGAAAATTGCTTTTCAAATCCTAAAGCAAACACAGCATAAGCACTCTGTACCCTATTTCCAGTATCAGAGAATCCTATGTATGTTCAACATTTGACCTACTCCTATTAGATTGTCTTCATATATTCGGTTTTCCTTTCATTACAGCTTAGAGTCCGTTCCAGAACACCTTCTTAAAAAACAAGTACTTATTTCGCGTTTCAGAACGGGGCCTTAGTTCTGTGAACCTAATAGTATTTCTATTTTCTATATATATATACCAGGAAACCTAGCTATAGTTTCATTTGTGACCATACACATCCACGTATACTGTACTTTTTTGGTGCTTAACTACGTAGTTCCAAATAACTTTGGCATCTTCGCGATTTTACAAGGCCTTAGGTTGGGGGCCTACCGAGAGTCTCTATCGAAGCCCCGGCCCCAGCACGGCTGTGGCATATATGTCACAATCTACAAGGGACAAGGTGAGAGACCATTGGTATACGGTGCAGATATTGTGGTCCATTTTCTTCCAAGAAAGAAAGGAGGGATGCTGCTTAGGGGTGGGAATTTCCGACACGACACGAAAATTAGCGGGTTAGGGTCAGTTATTTCTGACACGAAACACGAATATGATACGACACGATAATACGAAAAACTAAACAGGTCGGGTTAGGATTGGGAGAATTCTAACACGAACACGACACGACACGACACGACACGACACAAGAATTTATGAAATGACACAATAACACTACATGACCTGACACAAAGTTAGCGGGTTAGGATTGAGAGAATTCTGACACGAACACGAGACGACACGACACGAGAATTTATGAAAGGATACAATAGCACGACCCGACCCGAAGTTAACGGGTTAGGGTCAGCTATTCCTAACACGAAACACGAATATGACACGACACAATAACACGAAAACTTAAACAAGTCGGGTTAGGATTGAAAGAATTCTGACACGAACACGAGATGACACAACACGATACGATGTCCACCCCTAACTGCTACTAGTATAGCTTTGAATCAACTGGCCCAATTAACAATCTTTTTCTAACTATATATTTTGTTTGTAATAAGTTTTGCTTAGTCAAAATTTAAAAAATTTAAAAGCAACACAGACCACAATATTAGGGGCTTTCTCCACGATAAAGCGATTCGAACACTTGAGATTACTTTGTAACAACAATTCGAAAACACAAAATTTCGTCAAAATGCAATTGTGTAAGTTCATGTATTTATATTCTTGTTGAGAAAACTATTTAATTATATCATGTGCCTTTGTTCTCTTCTACGTACTTATAGTGTTTGCTCGCAGAAGCGGATCTATGTGGGGTCTCGTGGAGGCACGAGCCTTACTAGATTTTGTAGAATTACCTTATTATTGTTAGATACTTCAATATTAGATATTTATGATGGTGTTTTAATAAAATTATCTAAATTTCCTACACATGAATATTTGTTTTTTCCTTTGGTAACTCACATGAATATTTGTTATATCCACTTTTTAGAGTGCTGAATTTCACACCATCTTTTATGCGAACACATCCATTTTTCTCTTATAAGATAAATTTATGTGCATAGTCACAATGGTAATTTACCGGAGAAAATAGTATTAATTTTTGTAATTGTAAACGTACAGATTAAATTGATTAATTTGCACCCCACTTTTACATATTTCTAGGTCTGTGCCACTGCCTGTTCGTAAACTTGTCTTGTAATACCTGATATTTAAGTTAGTGAATGATGCCCCGATCTATCTAAGTTTTGCAGAATGGCCACAAAGCTTACAAAAGGATCAATTGGACCAACTATCGTCAGTTAAACAAGGAGAGAGAATATAGTTACAAATACTTCCTATTAATTGGCTTGGTGGTCTCTGTTTGAGGTTTAAGGGTTTGTTCTCTCCTAATTTTTTGGAAAAATGACGGCCCAGGACGTATTTTGATAATTAATACTTGCCAACGACAAGCTAAGAACATTTATTAATGCTGAAAATGTCTTTGGCGGGTATTAATTATCAAAACACGTCATTGGTCGTCATTTTCCCTAATTTTTTAGGTCCGAGTACCATTGCTAGAAACTCTTAGGATCATCTCATCTCTACGTGTAAGCGTGTGAAGTGACTGTGAAAGTAGTTGTAGGAATTTATCCGAAGTGCAAGCAAACTGGCCCGAGACACCTTGCATTACCCAGAAAAAGAAAAAAAAAGAAAAAAAAAAAACTTATTAAAGCCTTACCTAATACGGAGTATTTTTCATCTTCACACAATATTAGGTACGATCGATGTTGATATGCGTCCTTTTCAAAATGAATTCAGCACCCTTCATGATGACCATTCATTTGAATGGTACTGCTGCTAAATTAATGCGCCTCAAATTTTAGATGCCCCTTTGTTCAGGTTTTTAATTTGCTCTTCATAAATGGTCCCAATGTTTAGTTACTGCATTTAATTGGCTAAACTTTTGGTGTACATTATTTGTCCTCAAAAGTTTCATTTTGCACGAAGACTCAGTTCAGTTGTCGGGAATTCGGGAATTAATGGTGGATGAGAAATGATTCTCAAGAAAGTGGAGTGGAGTCAGGGGCGGAGGGGATTGGGGTTGGGGGGGGTCACGTGCACCCCCGGATTTCAAAAATTAAAAAAAACATTTTTTAAAATTGGGGAAATTATATTAAAGAAACACAACCCAGTTAGTCAATTACCCAAACGGCGGCGTGATCAATTGAAAAATGAGTAAGCTCAGAAACTTAAGCGTCTCATTGACATTAATGAGCTCGAGACTGGGACAGGACAAAATCAAATTGGCACTATACAACGACCAGGGGATACTCGTTGGAGTTCTCACCTGAGGTCAACTTCTAACTTGATTAGAATGTTCAGTTCAGCATGTGAGGTTCTACTCTATATCGAGGAAGAGGGAGCTACTTCGCAAGATCGGGGAGTAGGCAAAGGAGCTCATAAAAAATTGACTTCGTTTGACTTTGTCTTCATCTTGGATGTTGTGAATGAAATCTTGCTTATCACAGATGTTCTTTGTCAAGCTTTTCAATCTAAATCTCAAGACTTGGTAAATGCTATTCGTCTTCTTTCATCAACCCATGCTCTTTTTAAAAATTTGAGAAATGAGAGATTTGATGCTTTACTTGTTACGGTGAAGTCATTTTGTGAAGAACACTTGATAGATGTCTCAGACATGAGTGCTCGTTATGTTCCAAGAAATGGCAAAGCTCGTCATCATCCAGATAACATTCAAGTTGAGCATTATTATCGAGTTGATATCCTTCATGCTGCAATTGATCGTCAAGTAGAAGAGTTAAATGATCGGTTTAGTGATAACTCAATGGATTTGATTACTCTTAGCATGACTGTGGATCCTCAGGAGCATGAATCTTTTGAAGTTGATGGCATTTGTCAGTTGGTAGACCAGTTTTATCCGGAAGACTTCAGCGATCAAGAGAAGACACAACTGAAGATGCAACTTTCTCATTACGCATAGTGTAATAATTGGAACTCCTGAGTTCAAAACTTTGCGTTCTATGCCTGATTTGTCTCAATGGATGGTGAAGACTAGGAGATCAACAACCTACGACTTAGTATTCCGACTGATCAAACTCGTGCTCACTCTTCCTGTTTCAACGGCAACGGCAGAACGATCATTTTAGCCATGAAAATTATCAAAACTAAGCTTCGGAACAAAATGGAAAATGAATTCCTCTCGAATAGTTCCTTTTTCTACATCGAATCGGAAATCTCTCTAAAATTGGGTTTAGAATCAATCGTAACAGATTTTCGTGATTTACATAATCGTCGAGTTCCGTTTTGATAGAACTTCAAACTCCAAATCATTAACATGTTAAGACGTGTGTCTTTTTTGGGTATTATGTAATGGTTAAACGTAGAACTCATGTACTTATTTTTGATATCGAATGTATTAGCGTATTTGGGTGTCCCCTCCCACTACATGTCTTGACTTCGCCACTGAGTAGAGTGAAGTGAAGTAAAAAAAATAAAAATTTATGTTTGTCTTCTCTTGACAAAAAAAGGTTGCATGAAACTAAATCCTTTCTTTGCGCTTCGTTCAGTTGGCGGAAATATTGCACGGTCCCATGAAAAATGAAGTGAGGTGAAATAAAGACAAATGAAATTTATCTTTTCAAGTGCGTTCTCTAGACAAGAAATTTCACGGGAAAACTAAAGGTCCTTTCTTGGTTACCGAATACTATAAAAGTTACAGAAAAATTGATATTACCATCATTTTTTTACAATACACCTTCCTATCAATCCATATTTTTGGTTTTTTCTAGGTATATACATACTGATCTTAGAAAACCAAGTTACAATATAGCTTTCTAAACTATGCACATTTTCAGTGACAGACGCATGATTCAAACTGCGGGGACCAAATCAAAGTACATGTAAATTAACAACCGAAAAAATATATATCATCCTTCTATACTAGTGGAAAATTTTTGACAGGACCTTTTCCCTATTTCTTTTTGGTAATTACCATTTTTCCACAATTTTTGCAAACAAAACCGACAACATAAACTAATGGGATAATTAAGAATAGTATATCGAAAAGGAAGCTTAGAAAAAAGAAAGCTTTATTCGAGTCTGGGTTAAAGGAGGCTGTGATGTTAAAGAAGTTTAAGAAGGTTCCCTCTTCTTCTCTTTTTTCTCAAGACATTTGCAATAGAAATTCCCTCTTAATCAAGCAAGCTCGCAAGTTTATGGAAGTAAGCGATACTTTGGGCATTATATATCATGGCGGGGAAAGAGAAATTATTAAAAATCAATACAACAATAAACTATAAAGATCACAATTATTGGTAGTAATTGTAAGTTTTTCATGACGTTCCTATTATCGTGGTGGTTCTGGGTGTGATTGTAAGTCGATCTCTTTTATCACGGTTATAAACCGTAATTGAAAGAGAGAAACAATCACGGTCAACAGGAGTAATCGTTTCTCTTTTATCACGGTTATAAGCCGTGGTTGTTTCTCTTGGACATAATCATTTCTCTTTTCTGGGTGTGATTGTTAGTCACCTTAGATCATGGTATATAACTGTGATTGAAAGTTCAAAATGATCACACTATAAATTGAGATGGAAAATCATTGCGTGTCATCTTTTTTTGTATCTACTAGACCATCTTTTCTTGTTATTGACAAGTTTCCAACCCACACACCCTTGGTTGATTTTCCAAGCCCTTACCACTAAGTTAGCCAAGAACTTCTATTACATCAGAAAAACAAAATATTTATACTTACTTCCTAAAGTGAGAAAACTTTTTTTTTCCCTTAAAATTTGCTGAATTTTTGAAATGCAATTAATATGATATTAAAATATATAAAAATACATATATAAATACTGTTTAAAAAATTTTAAAAATATGTTAACAGATCTTTTGCCAATCAAAAATAGTGGTTGGACACCAAAGGATTTTCTTGGGGCGAAAAATTTATGTGTCCTCCATTTTCCCTTCTTCCATTACGTATCCAACAGAGGAAAAGAGACATAAGAGAGGTGAGTGATGGTTGCCCCATTCAGCTAAATAAGCCAATTGGCTTATTTTTTTGTCCTTATTCAATTTTTTTCGTATTTGTTAGTTTTTTATCAATTTTTTAGGGATTATTACATTGTCATATGACAAAAGGAATCTAAAAAGTAAAAAATTACGATCCAAACCTAATTTTTTTGAATAAAGACAAAAATAAGTCAATAAGCCAATTTTTTCGTCTTTATTAAAAAAATTGGATTTCGATCATAATTTTTTACTTTTTAGATTTCTCTCGTCATGACAATGAAATAATCCCAAAAAAATTGACGAAAAACTACCAAAAAAATTTGAATAAGGACAAAAAAGATAAACCAGTTGGCTTATTTAGCCGAACGGGATTTGTTCCGTACGGATAAATAGAGGACACAAAGAAGGAGTGCTCACGTTAAATGTATCCTTCAATGATTCAATGACTATTAACTCTACAACATCACTACTGGTCGGGACACAAGTGATAGTCGTGCAAGTTGATTTTGATTGAATATACACGATAGCATCCCATTTATTATTTGTTTGATCGAATTTTCACAAAAATATTCAAAGTCACCATAGGAAGATAAGGTGACCAATAGCCACCATATGATCATGGTCACCATAGTCAAGTCTATATGGGCCCAAAAAATTGATGGTGATAATTGACTGAAAACTCCCGGTTCTTCCCAATGCTATGTAGTAGGAGTAGTAATTTTTATATAAATTCCATGTTTATTGGCTACACATGCATGTTGATACCATCAATTTTGGCGACTTCTGCAAATCATTATCATCAATCATCCTCCTTATGGTCCAGAGACAATTGTAGAATTGCACTACATGTTGGGTAGGTGTGATCGGGAACCGAGCCCAACGTCAAGTCTGTGGGGCTCCGATCAAGGTGGTTCACTTTCCCTGAACTGGGAATGGGATTTGCTCCTGTCCTCCTCCTAGCCTGCAAAAGAGAGCACGACTAAAAACCACACCGGAGGCCCTCCGGGATGGCCCTCCGGTGCAAGAATCAGTACACTTGCAAAGAAAGAGAAGAAGAACAAGAGCTAGGGCTTTAGGGTTGTGTCCAATGTACCTTTCACCAGAAGGCATAACATTGTATTTATAGGGAACCCTTGGCTTGATCTCCAAGAATGTACATGCGCTTGACACGCGTCTGCTGACCTCACCCCTATGTCACTTTAGGATTTTGTAACCGTTTGGAGGGTGAGCTGGCACCTTCACGTGCTCCTCATCATTACCCTGATAACTGTTCGACTGACGTCACGGTCGTCATCATTACCACGGTTGTTATTCCCACGTGGGTGAGCTGGAGCTCTTGGCCCCCACACTCGTTAAAGGCCGAGTGTGATTACCGACCGTCAAAGGGTTGGTAAGCCGAACGTCGTGAGTAAGTAATGAGTAATTGAGAAACGACTGTAGAACCTTCGGTCTAGCCAAGGCTCTAAGGTGTCATCAAGGAGATGCCCGGCTAAGCATAGGAACCGCTTGGGATCCCCTCGGCATGGCTCGAGCCATTTCGCTCGGCCTGCTACAAAGTCTACCCCTTCATGTACGATAACTTTTGGAAGCCTTTACGTGTGATGAAAATCTCATTGTACGCATTCAATTGATTTAAAGCTCTTTTTTTTTTGTCAATCGATAGAAGAGATCATTTTTACATCAGATATGAAGTACAGAGTACAAACCTGGGACACTACATCAATTGTAAGAGTTTACGAGACAACCAACCGCAGAATTTAATATCTAAAGTTAAGTTTTAATTAACTTAAACCCCCAATTTCAGACAAATGTAACTTGTGTACTATCATCCAAATATCTCAACCAGATGGGGACACACGTAAGTTTTCCCAAGAAACTTAAAAGGTGAGTAAAGCAGTACATATAAGTTCACAATTTTATATTTGTTTAAAAAAATTAAGAATTTCAAAGTATCTAAAATTTAGGCTTCAATCTTTTATTTTGCCACAAGAGTCAATCTTTTGTCACGCCGCAAGAGTGAGATCATTTTCAGACTTTAGTCTTTTATCTCGCCGCAAGAGTCAGCCTTTTATCACGCCGCAATAGTGAGGTGTTTTTTAGGCTTCACTCTTTTATCTCGCCACAAGATCGAGGTCTTTTATCTTGCTTTTCCGCACGTCAGTGTTTTATCACGCTACAAGAGTGAGATCTTTTTTAGGTTTCGGTCTTTTATCTCGCCAAAAGAGCGAGGTCTTTTATGTCACTCTTTTCCGCATGTCAATCTTTTATCACACTGCAAGAGTAATGTCTTTTTAAGGTTTCAATCTTTTATCTCACCACAAGAGCGAGGTCTCTTATCTACAATCACAGTTTTTAAAGAACTGAGATAAAATATATTAAACGCCACTTTTTATCTCAGCTTTTGACTTAAACTGAGATTAAATGTTTAGCTTACAATTTTTTATCACATGCACTTTTACTAAAACCGTGATCTTTGTAAACCTCTTTGGTGCGACCTTTATCTATTATTGTAGTAGTGAATAATACTGGAAATGGAGGATGATGAGATTTCGGATAAAGAGCTTGAGGCTATTGTTGATGGTTATGATGATTTGGAAGAAGGTGTTTCCATCTCTGTAGAGTTTTGATGCCGTTTTCTTTTGTTCCTTTTGGGTTTCCATTTGTTGGTCTTGCTGCTCTCTTTGCTGTTGGTTGGCTGTTTTGTTTTTGGTGTTTTGGGTTCTATGCTGCGGTTGTTGGGATGATTTTCTGCTATTTTCTCGCTATCTATGGCTTTTAGGTTTTTCTTCGCTTTGTTGGTCATCGGTCGTTTGGTGTGTGCTATTGTTTCGTTGGGCCATGGGTTGCTTGCTGTTTGTTGTTGCTGGTGTCTAGTTTTGTTGGTCTTGGTGTCTGGTTTTTTGTTGGTGTGGCAGTTTTTTTATGGCCTTGTCTTTTTCTTGTTGGTTTTTTGTCAATATTTTGGGTCTCGGGTTGCTTTTGTTTGTCCTTACGTAACCTTTAATTTTTGTATTCCTTTCAAATATTAATGAATTTCTTTTACCGAGGATAAAAAAAAAGATGTGCAGAGACTCGGGCCCTCGTTTGCACCCTATAACCGCCCCTGCATGTCTTCAATGATGTTGTCTAAACGTTTTGTCTATCTTCAGTGATTTTCGTCGAGAAGGTGGGGGCAAGCATGGTGCATGGACAGTGTGAGCCTATTTGAATCAAACCTTCCCAAGTCACTTTTGATGGCATGACTTCTTTTCTCATTCGATCATTAATTCCACAGGCACGCTAACCGGTCACTCTCCGACCACTCCTTTCTTACATATACGTGGGGTCTGTATTACAATTAAATATGTGGAACCGACACATATATGAGAGAGAAGTGATCGGGGAGTGGTCGGTAGAAGTGTAGTACATAACATTATTGTTTCTCAGGGAAAATCAACGACCAATTCAATCATCACACTCACGGAAATATATACATGATTTGTACGTGCTCCCCTAAAGAAATGAATAACCATCTATGCCAACCTTAAGGCCTACTCTATCCATATGTGTTTTTGCACAAATCTTTTTTTGATTTACTAAAAAAATAAAAAAATGCCAGTGATAATACTTAGAAATTGGATAATATATTGCGTTACATATGGTCCTAAAAGAAAGAAAAAGAGATATCCCAATAACTAAAAGTAAGAGGGAAAGCCATTGATCGTGACCATTCTTTTTCTAACGCATACGTTGAGCTTAAACTAAATGGTCAGATCGTGAGTTAAAACTTGAGTTACGGTTGCTTTAGGTCACAAACTTTACAAATATTAAGGGTTTCTTCTATTTTGGTACCCTTTAAAATAGTCCGAAAAAAGGGACTCATCTTTAACGTTCATTTTAGGTTTTTAGGCAACCGAAAAATGAGGGGCGGCTCTCTGTAAATTGTCTTTTCCTCTTGGGTTTATGGTTGAGAATCCGGACATTTGGTAATGTATGTGTTGACTAATGCGAACCTAATACTACTAGTCTAATCTACATTGTCATATCGAGCCAAAATAATGTGGTTTGGTCTTCGAGTTTGAAAAACGCCTTACCATTGATTTTACAGTTTTGACTTTCAAAAATAGTAGTAAGAAAATGTGCAATTCGGGGACTTGCAATGAGCAATTTCAGCCGTCTAAAAGTGTTTTGAACGGTCTGAATTTAAAAAAAAAAAACTCTTCCTTTGAAAAAAAAAAAAACTCTTCCAAACTGTTGATTGTTGAGATAGACGGCTGAGATACTCACTACAACTCTGTAGTCCTCAAATCCGAAAATACGTCATACTATCATTTGTGGTTTAATTTTTATTAGTTTTGTTGACGGAGGTGGTAGACAAAATGGATATAGAGAATTGAGATAACAATGTTCCTCAACAAGCTAATTAAGAGGAGTGGCGGCAGTGCTGAACACGGAAGTTGCGTTTTTTGAGGTTGAATAAGTCATAAAAGAAGCAAATTAAATAGGTGTCACTTGCAAGTTGCTAGATATCGATGAGTTCTTTCAATTTATTCAAATAATTCTTTTTTTTTTTTTTTTGATAAAAGTATATTACTATTCTTTAATTCTTGTTTTGCGGAGCATATAATATTTTGGGACGAAGGAGTATATCCCAAGTATATACTAAATAATCTATGCCATCGACTTCCATTGGTGGTTTCTATTAATTTTTAATTTGGAGAAGGACGAAGAGGAAGAGAAATGAAAACATCTCACGTTTGAAACCTTCCTAGGTGCTATCAACTTCTTTAGGAATAATTCATATGGAGCTTTGCTCCGTTTTAATTCGACTCCCTGTATATGGATGGTGAAATTGGGCCTCCAAGATTAATCGAGGTGCGCATAATCTAACTCGGTCACCTGAGTAATCAAAAAATATAAGTTAGACAATTTGAAGTTAGGGTATCTTATGTGACTCATTTTCTATTAGTAATAGAGAAAAAGCACATAGCACGAGATACTAATTGTAGTGGTCACATCTTTTAAAACTACTATATCCCATCCTCGGAATCTCACATTTTTAAGATTAAAGAGACATTTGATCCCTAACTTTTATTCTCCATTTTCATTCTTTGCCCTTTTTCTGGGTACAAAAAGGGTGAAAAGTGTAAAAAAAATGTTTAATTTTATTGGGGAACGAACTTCTAATAACATTTGAATATTAGCTCTAAAAAGTTACCTGTTAATTAGAAAGTTTTCCCACAAATTCACATTTCTAGACAATTCATCAAACACAATTTTTTGTGCTTTTCAATTCAAAGAATTAATGTTAATAACGGGAAAAACAAACAAAAGCCGTACCAATGGGACCGCTTAAAAGTAAGTTATGTAACTAACTAAAATTCAATGACGACTCTGTGGCGTAGCTGGTGATGGATTCTCACCCCAATGGAATGAAAAAAGAAAAAGGAAGCAATGAAAAATAACAAATCGTAAGGTGGGGTCGTGACTAAGTAAATATTTTTAATCAAACAATTTTATTATGGTTGCTAGTGATTTTGTTTAGGTTTTGATCAAAATATTTACCTTTCGTATTGGTGTCAACAAGACGAATTAGAAAAGGCGAGAGAATATATGGACCGAAATTTTAAAAATTCCAAAGTGATAATTAAATAATCTCGAGATTATTCATTGGATGATTTTTGTTCGTTTCAACTCTTTTAATATTTAAATATTGGTTTGACAAAAAAATACTCTTTTAATATTGGCTCACAATTATTTATCTTTTAGCTTCCTCTAGCCAAGAAAATTCCTGATTCGAAAAGTTGAAACAAAAATTCTAAAAAACAATATACAAATAAAAAATAGTTTTTGAAAAATTTAATTAACCTCAATAACCATTTCCTTTTGCAAATAAATAAAAACGAAGTAATTATTTGATTGGGGATAAAAGTCAAAAGACTGGAAGAGGTTAGGGATGCTTTTGCCAATTGCCATGTAATGAATAAAAAGAGCCCTTAATTCCCGGAGCCGTTTAACACGTCCCCAAAACTCCGTGAATAACTTACTACTAATATGAAAACCCCCACCACTCTCTCTCTCTCTCTCTCTCTCTCCTCTTTTTTCTCTCTCTATCTAAAATCCGAACCCTCCAAACGACGGTCTGAATCGCCGACAAGGTACCATGTTTGTGATATCCATCAGGCACCCAAAAATTCCTCCAAAATTTGAGACTTAAGGTTTGTTCCCTCTAGTGTCTAGCTAACTGTCTATTTGGGCATTTGCTCCTGTTTTAATGATGAGATTTGTCCCAAAAAAATTACTACTGTTAAAGACTTATTTGGCCTAACTTTTCAGGACGGTATTTTTTGCTTTTTTTTAATCCTTATTATTTTTGAGTCAGTTTTTACGTTATAATGTTTGGCTCGATGAGAAAATCAGAAAAGTATAAAAATAAAGATCAACCCTGAAACAAATTCATATAAACGATGAAAAAGATTTAAAAAAAAAGTCGGTCTAGATATAAAAGACTAGACTTTTGGGATTTTTTTGTTGTTGCATATGATGTACTCCTATATATATTTGATTCAAATTTAGTAAGAATTACGGGAAAAAACAACTCTGCCGTCCAAAAAAAAAAAAAATAGTGGAAAAAGTAAGGGAAGGAGGGCTAATATAAAAACAAACAAGCCGTTGCATACATGGAATGCCAGTGCCCATATTCAATGAAGCTTTCGGTGAGTCTCTAACGATCAATTAAATTAAATGGGGTAGACCGACATACAGAGAGAGAGAGAGAGAGAGAGAGGGGAAGGGAACGCCAGTTGGAGATTTCAGGCTTCAAGCCTCTGCTCCCCCAATTGGCTATTATTCATTCAATCTTCAGGTTATTCCCTTCAATCATTGATCCTCTGAAATTCTTAGAGAATTAGAATTTGGTTGTTTGGATTTTATTTGGGTTTAGATTTATCCTTTAACTTGGTTCTTTTGTCTGTTTGTTTGTTTGATGTAGATTTATCACCATTGAGCCCGCTGTTGGCTTGGCCAGATCGCGATCTTTGATTGCTGGATTGTGTAGAAGTTTAATTTTTTCCTATTGCTTAGATTGGTGGGTATGTTGCAGTTTGTTTTTCATAATCTTGTATTGAGATTTTGCAAAATTGATCTATTCATCGACTTATTCTTGGCGATTTTATTGGACCCGATTCTTGGGGATTATCGCGAATTATTATTCGTTTCATGAATTGGGTCATGGTGGTTTCGATAAATTCTTGTCTGGAACAAGGTTCTGAATACTGTTTTCGGGTTTATCTCCATTAGTGTTATTTTCCCTCAATGAAAAGTTTAGCATAAAACATATTTTGATTTAAAAAAAAATGGTATTGGCTGGAATCGACCGGTACCAACCGGTATTTGAGCCGGAACGGAATTGCAGCTCTAGGGTAACTGGATTCGCCCAAAAACAGTATATCTGGCATGAGATTCAAAACCTTGGTCTGGGTGCTATTTGGGTTTTATGGGGACGGATTTGAGCTTGAATTTCCTTAAGAGAAGGGGGTGATGAATGCTTATTCTTTTGATCAATTGGATTCTCTTGCCTTTTATCATTTCCGTTTTGACTTGTGATTTGGCACTCCAGGAGAAGAGGTTGAATATCCTTGAATAAATAATGGGGGTTATGTCTAGGCGGGTTTTACCCGTCTGTGGTAGCCTCTGCTGCTTCTGTCCTGCTATGCGAGCCAGTTCAAGACAGCCTGTGAAACGGTACAAAAAGCTTCTTTCTGAAATCTTCCCTCGGTCTCAGGTGAATATTGTATTTTGACCCCAGTGCTTATCTTCTTTATTTTTATTCTCTAGGCTAGATTTTCCGGTGTTGTGTTCGTGGTTGTAACGATTGTTGATGATGGCCATAGTTTTATTAGGAAATATTTTACTCTCTTCCTCTAAAGATCTTATCAGTTAAATTCTTTTTATGCAAAATGAAAGAGGAGATTGTAGTCTTTGCAACCCCCCTATGGTCTTTGGAAAGCCACTTAGAATCTATATGTTCGTGTATCTGATCACTGTTTGCAGAATGCTGAGCCAAATGATCGTAAAATTGGGAAGCTCTGTGACTATGCCGCCAAAAATCCATTACGAATACCAAAGGTAAGTCGACATCTTCCTGTTCTTGAGAGGCCGGTCCTTTGCAAATTCAGTTCTGTATTTTTGAATTTTTACTTTGTTACGGGCTAAATTTTTGGTTAAACAGTTAGGCACTGTTGCTGTCTTCTATTTTTGTGTGTTATTTCATATAGCAAGGAGGAAATAAAAGTTAGCTCGAGAAAGTTCCTTTCACTTTGTTCGATTTAATTAAAATGTTCTACTTTTGAAAAGGTTGCTTTAGTTGCTGTTTCAAATTAGAATCCATCACCTATGTGTATTGTTTCGTGCATTAAGGAATAAGGAAGTCAGGTTTCCAAAACTGCCTTTCCATTTTTGTCAATAAATGCTCCTTTTGAATCACAGTTCTTTATATCGGTTTATTCTTCTTGGAATTAACAGCTAATAAGTTTCTGCTACAGATCACAACTTACCTCGAACAGAGATTTTACAAGGATTTGAGGAATGGAAACTTTGGCTCTGTAAAGGTTGTGCTGTGCATATATAGGAAATTGTTATCTTCGTGTAAGGAGCAAATGTAAGTTACTCTTAACGTTTGAATTTGCTTCTATTTCAAGCCATCTTAAGCGTTTATAACTTTTTTTATTTTTTTTATTTGGCTTGTCCATAAAATTGGCTAAATCAAATGTATTGTGCGTTCATATACTCTCTCCCTTGTCATTAACAAAAGTATGATGCGGCACATCTCTACACTCTAAAATTGTGTCTAGACTATCAACAAGTTCCTTTAAAAAAAACTTGTACTTTCAGTGCTTATCCTTGTAGTTTATACTAGCCTAGTTATCGCCATTGTTAATTTAGCCTGATCTAAAAAATCTTAGGGAATTTGTGGACATTCTCTAATGTCTTACCTTTTATGAATGTGCTCATGGATGGCTTTGATTGCATAAGAAGTGATTTGGCAACCTCCATGGAGTGTGCATAAAGTGGGGTTGTCTGAAGATACCGAACCACCTTTCTATTACTGTAAAAGTGTTATTAAGTTTGATGGATAAATTTTAGGAAGATAAACTTGCAAATGGTGGAAGTACCACTCTCTCATGGGTTTAAGGTTAGATATGTCTCTTCTGGAAAAGAAGGCATTGAAACGAACTTATTTTTCCCAGTTTTTTTTAACTGTAGATGACGACATGAACATGACCAAAATTTCTCATACCTGGACACTATTACTTCTAAAGTTCAAATAAAGATTGTTTTAAGGCCTGGATAAATCTCAATGTTAGGACAGAGATAAATCTCTCATGTTCATTGTTGATTTTGCCATTGGATTGCAACTGTTCAGTTTCCAATTTGTTGCTCGATATGGAGATGCAATCTACTTCTATTAATCCTATTGATCGTTTGATTCCATGAATTTTTGCAGGCCACTCTTTGCTAGTAGCTTGTTAGGGATCGTCCGCACTCTTTTTGATCAGACAGGACAAGATGAGATGCGAATTCTGGGTTGCACTACTCTTGTTGATTTTATAAATTGCCAGGTAAAGCATTATAGATGGTAGAACAACTCAATATACCTACAGATGAATAAACACAGAGACAAAGAGGGAACAAGTTTGACATTGTATGTCCGTGATGGCTTTTGTTCATGGGAGGAACCTTATTTTCCTCACAGTTGTGTACAAGGAACTTACCTTCAACTCTAAATCTTATCCTTATTAACGGACCACCAAAGATGAGATAATATATGTCCTATGTTTGGATCTGCCACTTGGGTGAAGCACCTGTTTGAGACTATACAACACGGCTATGGGTGTGGGAAATGTACTGGACACACCATTTAAAAATCGCTCATGTCTTTTTAATGCATGTATCACCTATGAGCTATATGGCTGGTATGCCGCACATTTATTGTTTCTTTTTATTGCTTGGGCAGTTATGGCTTGCATTACACGTGCTCTGATTTACTATTTTCTAGTCTGAATCAAATAAGAAAAGTCAAATAAGGCTCCTGGGCTGATAATTATTGAAATCTTGGACTTCTGAGCCTAAATTGGCTTATCCATATTTTTACTCTTATAAATTCCATACAAAAAGAGTTCTTGGCCACTTTTCTACCGTAGTTTTATGTGGAAGAATATATTGTTAAACAATATTTTAATGTATCCCCGTACCTGTATTCAACTTCGGATGACTACCTGCATATGCTAAATTTCTAGACTTGACCTGTTTGACTCGTAGACATACACTTGCCCCCCATTCCCATGCCCATGCCCAAGTCCATGTAACATAGGTCATGCACGTAAAATTCTCCCTTGACATTACCATGGATCATGAGTATTGCTCATCTTTATTCCTCTTCCAATTATTATTATTATTTTTTTGTGTGTAGTTGAGCCCTCACTTTCTCTTCTTTTTATTCTTGTATGCTCTTCGTATTGAATATTAAAGAACAAACAAGAAGAAATAAAATGGAAACCAGATCTTGAACTTTTGTTTGCAATCCCAATAGTGGGGATTGTAAATGGTGCCAAATTTGTTGCTCTCTTTGGGTGTACAACAGAAGAAATCTGTGACAGTTCAAGAAGAATACAAACGTTGCCACATCCACTTCGCTCTTGGGCATTCCATGAACAAAGTTCACAAAATGGCATAGAAGCCCACAACATGCATTATAGCGCAAACAAGTATATGGGCATTGACAAATGGCAATAACTATGGGTTGAGATTGAAGTTGGTAATACGTTTTCAATAGACGGAGAATTTGTTGGCCTCCTAGACGGAGCTAGTAAGAGGTTGCAAATGAATCCACCTGTTCTAATACAATGTTAGAAACGAGAATATACAAATAAACAAGTGAAATTAGCGGAAATAGACTAATTATATAGATATAGAGAGAAGATACGAGATTTAGGGGGTTTGGCTTCGGCCACTTTTGTTCCCCTCAGCTCTGGTGAATACATGATTCGATCATACTTTTGGAAAATGGAGATTGAGATGAAATTGTTTAAATAGCTTTATATATGTTTAGCTTATCCTATTATCTAATCCAGATAACAAATTCTATGACATTGAGGAAAGGAATTTGTTAAGAAACATGGATCCTCACCTATCAGATGGTATGATGTTGATTCTTGCTATGTTAGGGATTCCTTGAGCGCTTGGTCTTCAAGGATGCCAGTATGTTATTTCCATAATTGTTGGAAGGTCATCTTTGTGAAAACTTAAATTACGACTGGTTGTCTTGTTAATGGACAGTAATATACCTTCTGTTTTTCATATTAGCAGACAGATTGTACGTACATGTTCAACTTAGAAGGCCTCATTCCTAAACTTTGTCAACTGGCTCAAGAATTTGGAGACGATGAAAGAGCTTTGCGTTTAAGATCAGCAGGATTAGAAGCATTGGCTTTCATGGTACAGTCTGTTTCCTGCCTTAAATTTTTCTTCGTTATCTAAAACAACAATCACTTGTGTATATGTGTCAATTAACATACAATTTTAAGAAGTTATTAGTCCATTTATGGTATTTATGTTGATACCACACAGAAGAAAAAAAGGTATTTTTGTCTTGAACTTTGGATGCTAATCAGAAAAATACTTCTTACAACCTAGGGTTTTATTAGTTTCTCAATCCTGCATTGAAGTTTCCCATTGTTCTCAGGCTATGGTTTCTAAAAGCCATACTAAAAGGATTAAGAAGCAAAAAATGGGCTTATGAACCTATTTGTGCCCATTTTGTGTTTCCAGAATGATGAAGATTGTGTAAGCCCAAGGTGGCCATCGTAACTTTGAGTTTAGCAGGCCTGTGAATAGCGTTTTTTTTTTTTTATCACCAATAGCAGTGGTTACTAATTTAACTTTGCCAAGTGGTAAGGATAAATGACTACCAATTTTCATGGCTATTTGTAGAAAAATGCCAATTGTTGACAAATTCACTAATTCCTCATATCTGCCCCAAGTGGATTATGGTTGATTGTTATTGCAAAATGTTACGAGGGAATGAATGGACTTACTTATATTACAAGGAGATTGTAGATTGTCAGGGTACGAAAGGGCTGCTACCAGTGTACATTGCCAATTATATCTAGACTATGTATGTACCAATCATTGGCCCTCAAATTTTCTCTGTAAAATCCAAAAATTCTTGGGGGGATGGTTTAAAAACTTGGGAGCTGTATAAAAGTTCTAAAAACAAGATTCACCCTAGGGAAAAGACAATATTTCATGTATAATTCTCATCGTATCTAATTAGATTACATGTAGACAGTCTCGAATAATGCCTGTAACATCGATATTTCAGTTTCAGTATTTGTAACTCTTTCAAATATTCACTTGGTTCTATTAATACAGTAGTGTTCCATATCTTTGAGCTTAGTTCTTCAAATAATAAGTAGGGTTATTTACTGTTTTGGGTTTCCTTGGTCCAAGCATTTCTGGGGAAAGTACCACAACTTCCTGAATTTTACATATTGGAATACTCCATTCAAGGGAGCTATCGTCTCCCTTAGTAAAACAATCAGTTTGATGTAAATGACATGGAATTAGAAGGCCAAAAGGGTGTCCATATCTTTACTCATCTTCAGATTATTTGCTAAAATTGGAAGAATACAAGTTGATAGGATTAAAATGCATGGAAGGTGTTTTCCAACCGTGACGGGTAATAGTAGAACTGCTTGGATTCCACTGCAACTCTTCCTTGTTCACTTCGAAGTACTGGCACTATTTTTGGGTTGCTGAATGTTTTCGTTAACCGGTTTCCGGCGAGATCAGATATTTATTGTTGCTTGTATTTTCTCTTCTTGTTGCTTGAGAGTTTCTTGAATGTTGAGATATTTATTTGGTACTGTTGTTTAGTTTTCATCCCTTTCTAATGCTTATTTTATTTATATTTGCTCTTCGAGCGTACCTTTTGTTCTTCTCTTTCCGGATTTTCTCGATTTCTCTTTTGTTACTTAGCTTCTGTCTTCTGTTATATCTGATGTACCTAGGTGTGTTTGATGGGCGAGCACTCCCATATCTCGATGGACTTCGACAATGTAAGTTTGCTTTCTCTGTATTTGTATCCTTCTATCATCTGTAGACAAACAAACATCATATTAGGAGCTCGCAACAAATCTTGTTGCAAGACTCCTGCCAGTTTGTTGCAAAAATAGATCAAGAAGTTCACAAATAATTTGAATTTATTGGATTTGGTTTACATTTGAGTAATGCTTTGATTCTCAATTAGATTATATTGGTGACTTTGGAGAACTACATGGATCACCCAATAAACTCAGGAAAGTACGAGCAAGAAGTTCTCAAAGAAGAGGATCTTGGCTCATCATTCAAAGAGAATGGCAACAACAATATCAATTCGAAACCTGAATTGGATCCGGCAGTGTAAGGCTTCATTACGTATATTGGGTCTCAAATTTATATGCACTTCTGTGTGCTTGACATCCTTCAATCCTTTTGTCATTGAACAGGGATGCATCTAAAAGTCCCTCTTATTGGTCTAGGATTTGCTTGTATAATATGGCCAGATTGGCGAAGGAAGCTACAACAGTGCGGCGTGTACTTGAACCTTTTTTTCACAGTTTTGATGCTGAAAACTATTGGTGTTCTGAGAAAGGTCTGGCCCGGTCTGTTTTGACATATATGCAGCTGCTGTTGGAGGAATCAGGTTTAACTTTGAACCATTTCACCCTAAGAAGCATGGATAAGGACTTGGACATGGATATAGACAAGCGACACGGCAATTCTAAAATAATGGGACATGGACATGGCAGGGGAGCATGACAGAAAGTATACAGATTAGTTGTTAGTTATATTTATGTGTTGGGTGTGGGTGTGTAAATATAAATATATATATCAATACTCTATAGTAGTGCAGGGGGTGTTTTTTGGAAAAGTCCCTTAGTGCGACAAGTGGCCTAAACTAAAATTTCTAAATACATTTGTGTGTTTATTTTAAAATCCAATTGGTCCAAACAATAAAATAACTTAGAATTTGAAAAAACCCTATTAGCTAGGGATGAATCAAATCTATTTTCCTATACATATATTGCGGTAAGAAAATACTTTCTTGGAATCTTGTTCATTTCATATTTTCCTTTCAAATGTCGTGCATAGCACAGGTTCATTCTAGTATGGATATACTTATACTCACCCATACATCTGAAATAAATGAAGCTACATGCATTTGTGTATACGTAAATATGTATGTGGTGTATCAAAAAGAACTAAAACTAGTATTATAATGACTCTTACCTTTTACGTTTTAAAAGTTATACTTAGTTTATATGAGGGTTTTTTCATTTGGAGATTTTACCTTTTATTTAAGTATTGTACTTGATCTCTGCAGTATGTTTTTAAAATTATAAAATCGCCCTTTCTTTGTCCCCACCAGTATTAACTTGAGACTCGTGCCCCTGGCGTGTCCATGGTGTGTTCCCTGCTTAAGATAATAAAATAATTAGAAAGACCACATAGTGTGTCCCACCATGTCCCCTGTGGGTCCGATATAGAAAGGGCGACTAGTTGGTGCTTCTTGGACCTTTGACCCCTTTCTTTTACTCCACAAAAGTTCTTCATAATGACTTTTTCCCTTTTTTTGTTGTTGTTGTTGTTAACCTCAGGGTTGAATTCCCATCTTTTGTTATCTATTTTGGTCAAGCACTTGGATCACAAGAACATTGTCAAACAGCCCGTTAGGCAGATTGATATTGTTAATGTCGCCACACAACTTGCACAAAATGCAAAGCAGGAGGCTTCAGTTGCGATCATTGGTGCGATAAGTGACCTGATGAAACATTTACGCAGATGCATGCAATATTCAGCTGAAGCATCAAGCCCTAGCGATAGTTTGGAGAAGTGGAACACAGAGCTTCCATCAGCCTTGGAAAAATGCATCTTGCAACTCTCAAATAAGGTTTGTAGAGGGAATTTTATACCTTAAAAAATGATCCCATAAATGTAGGATGTCAAATCTAATACTTTGATGCACATGAGAAAATCTGGTAAATGAAAACCAGATGAAAGGGGAAAAAAACAAAAAAAAGAAGAAGAAAAACCTATGGAGATCATAGATTAGAACTCCATTTAGACAAAGATTTAATTACTTAATATACCAAGCTGGCCATTAGAATGAGTGAAGAAATTATTTATGTACTCTATTGAAGTAATGAGAAAAACATAACTGATAAAATATTTGGCAAGAACTAACAAGTAGTCCGGATTTGTCCTGGCATTTGGAGAGAGAATGAATATGACTCCTTGGCCCTATTATTACATGCGGTGATATGCAAGTCCTCATCAGATAGCCTCATTTGTGGTTGTGGTGCGTGTATCAAATTGCTTAAGGTCTATATATTCGCATAAGGACATTATTCCGAAGGATATTGAATAGCCTCATGTGTAGGTGTGGTGTGTATATATATGGTCATGAGGTCTGTATAGAGTTGTAGTTTTGCATAACTGGAATTATTCCAAGTATTCATTCCAAATCTTACTATCTTCAGCGTGACCTGATTCCTGCAAGGGTTTATTTTTCAAGCCGTAAGTATAAAAAAATTATTAAGAAGATGGGATAGTGTGATTCGTTTTTTTCACGTATTATGTGAATTGTTTCAGAAAATAAGTGGTTATGTCAATTTGTGAAGCATTAAACTTTCTAGCAGCCTTTCATTCTTGCTTTTTTTCTGATTCAGATGAGTGCTTACCTTGCTAGTGTTGGATATAGTTAACTCCTTGAAATCATTTAAACATCAGGAGTTGTGGACTTATGCTGCTTGTTGCATTTTTGAAGTCAAACACTGAACGAAATTTCCACTTTCACTTTGCTTTTATGTGTATGATCATAGGGTCAACTTGAAATATACTTGTGATTACTCTTTCCATTCCAGTCAATCGTTCCCATGTTTGTTTTAAGTAGCTCCCCCACCCCCTACTTAACTCTGAACACAGAATACGCTCAGCTAAAAGGATTTAAGTATGGGAACAGTTACTTCTCGAAATGTTTTATGTTTTGAACTATCCCCTCGGGTCTGAAACTTTATCACCTATCTTGGGCTAATGCTCTCTCTGCTCAGTAGTCGATCTCAATCATGGCTTGATGTCTCTTTGAATACGTCTCTCTCTGCGTGCATGAAACTAGAGTTCCTCTTGTTGCAATTTGGTTTCAATTTTTGTCAGTGACAGAAAGTTCAAGAATTTTTTTTCTCGGGGGATAGTGTTGTAATAGATTTTTCTGGAGTCCAGAGATCAGGAAATGTGATTAATGCATGGAGGATGGAATTTGGAAGGAATTTGATCGAATGGAAGATGCTTTTGCTCAATAATCGGATTAGAAGGTGGAGAATGTTAGTCCAGTGAATAACGTGGATGACTAGGTGATTTGGAAATTGGATAGCGATGGCCAATTGAACTAATTTCACTAGTACATTGGTTGCTCTGTATGGTGTAATGATTAGGGTTAGCAATTTAGGTATGACACGGTTTCTCATTGAATAATTACATAGCTAAACATTTCAATCTTGATTTGCGAAGGGCAAAATTGATATTTAGTGCAATTCAGACTTCAACTATTTGTACAGATTAAACGGCTTATTCAATTCAGTACTAAAATTTCAGGACATATCATCAGTTAAAGTATTCACTTTTGAGTGCAGTACTTTCAGTTTTATTAAACCTCTTATGTCATTAACAGGTTGGTGATGCGGGGCCCATACTTGATATGATGGCCTTGGCACTAGAGAACATCTCAAGTAATGCCATCGTTGCTAGAACTACAATACTCTCCGTTTATCGGACAGCACAAATTATTTGTCCCATACCAAATAAATCGTATCACAAGAAGGCAAGTCTCGAATTTCGTTGTTTTGAGTTAATTGTACTACTTGTTCGCATTTTGTAACAATGAACTTACCCTGGGGATACCATTTCCTGGTTCAGGCATTTCCTGATGCTCTACTTCACCAGCTACTTTTAGCAATGGCCCACCCAGATCACGAAACAAGAGTTGCGGCCCACCATGTTATCTCCATTGTGCTTTTGCCATCTCTTATTTGTCCTTGGTTAGTTTGCAATGGAGGACCTTCACAAGTCCAGCAGGATTATTCGCCGATTACTTCACAGAGGATAAAGAGTGGAAGTTTCACAATTCAAATCGAAAGCAATGGAAAACATGAACCCACAGAGGAAGTATTGGTGGAGGAAGTCAATCATGTTTTGCCTAATGGTGTGACACACTCCATAAGAAGTCCATCGCGTAGTCAATCTTCTAGTTTCAAGCATGCTATGGTCCACGGAAAAGCAGTATGTCGTAAATATCTTCTTTGAACAACTCATTCTATGATTTGGCTTTGCCTTTTACTTGGGTTATTACCATTTTTCGGATGACATATGTTGAATATTTTATCCAGGAACTGACTTCCCTCCGGTTGAGTAGTCACCAAGTGAGTCTTTTGCTTTCAGCTATCTGGGTGCAGGCAACATCCGCAGGAAACACTCCTGCAAATTTTGAGGCGATGGCACACACTTATAATATCGCTTTATTATTTACCCGATATAAGGTATATGCTCACAGTCTGTTTATTGCTATTGTTTTTTCTATCATTTTCGTACCTATGCTTTAAAATGTTCATTGTATAGCCCTTGCAATCTACACTTGTTTCCTCTTAGTTAGAGGGTGGGTATCCCGTTTTGCGTGCAAAAGTAGCTCTGAGGTGAACTGCATCTGCTATATATTGTGTTCCTGCTTGCTTGCAAATCCCCATCTTCCTAACCATAGAAGTCGCATGACAGCCTGCTCTCTGGGATTATAGATAGGTCGGGAAATGATACTCTGAACTCTCTGTATCTGGATTTCTAATGATCTTCTTCGCGGTGGGAACTTTGTTATGTACACCATAGTTCTGAATGTTATCTGGCTATCAGCATTGAGAGTACCTCTTTTTTTTCCAAGAGGTACCTCTCCCTCTTGGATTCCTAAGTAGGCTAATGTGGAAGCTGACCTGCATTAGAGGGAGATTTCAGTGGGTACCATAATTTGCTTTTTCATTTTTGTAAGAAACTTTCTGGTGTGTAATTGTCATCTCTATTCTACTTCGTTTTTCCTTTAGTTATAGTTCCACTTCTATTGTTTTGATTTAAGTCTCATTCTGTCTAGCAATTCTTGAATATGTTACAGAGTTCCTTTTTGTCAGTATTTATCTGGTCTTCGCTTAAATTGCTGTGATCCGAGAGTTTTTTGGTTTGTTCTTTTATGTTTGTGTTATTTGATGACTGTTTTCTCATATTTCATGGCGATTCTTGCTCCTCACAGAATTCTAGTCATGTTGCTTTAGTTCGATGTTTCCAGTTGGCATTCTCTCTTAGGAGCATCTCCCTGGATCAAGAAGGTGAGTTAAATTTCTATAACACGGTCTGGTCTTATTAGACAAGTATAAACAAAGAAATGTAAATTTTGACTTGAAAGATTGGCTAGTACTGGGACGATGTTGAAACCACACTTGCAGAGGTGACTATAACGAAATATGATTGTCTGTGTCCATATAAACTGAAAATTGAGAGACAAACTAACTAGAAGATGTTAATTTTCTTTATGACATTCCATTGAATCAATTCAACTGAAGGAGTTGGGTGCTGATTGCCTTGACTGCAACAATAGTTCATCCTTGGCATAAGGTGTAATTGTCGCAAATAATATCTTGAGGGAGGGAGAGAGAGAGAGAGAGAGAGATATTTGGATAATCAGGTGGCTTACAAAGGATTTCTCTAACTTGTTTTTGGAGGAATTCCTTCCACTTGAAGTTCGGTACTAGAAATGAAGATATCATAGGTAGGTATTTCCACTTTTTGGCTCCTGCAAAATTTGTTTTTGGATATCTTGAGCTGGGGTATTTTACCTTTGGAAGTTTTTTCCTTTCAACCATACCTCATTACATTGGCAAAGAATCTGTCTCATGTAAATTTCTTGTGTGCACATTGAAGGGGGTTTGCAACCATCTCGCAGAAGGTCTCTTTTCACTATGGCATCTTGCATGCTTATATTTTCAGCCAGGGCAGGCACTCTTCCAGAGCTAGTTCCTTTAATCAAATCATCTTTGACGAATGAAACAGTAACTTCAACTCCTTATAAGCGTTTTATATTTTTTTTTTAGTACTCCCTCCATCCCTTATGTAGTCCTCTTTAAAAGTTAAAGAAAAGTGTCTAATTTAGAACACTAACCCTCATAACTGATTAAAAGTAGTTTCAAAGTAGGGATTAATGACAATACTGGATATCAAATCCCTCTTTCTAAGGAGACATCCCTTAAGAAGTTGGAAGTCACAAAATGGACTAAATATGGGATGGGGGCAGTAATAACTTCTTCGCTGGCTTTTAATGTTTTTGCAATAGCTTTGATGTTTGATGTATCCAATATTACTTCCTTTGACAGGTTGATCCTTATCTTATGTTGGTTGAAGATATAAGGCTGCAAGCTGTTTTGAGTGGCGAGGAGAAAAGTTATGGATCCGATGAAGATGAAGTTGCTGCATTGAAGTCCCTTTCAGCAATAGAATTGGGTGACAAAGAGTTGAGAGAAACTGTTGTATCGCACCTCATGACAAAGTTTGGGAAACTATCCGAGGTAATTTTCCAATGACTGGTTCCTGGCTATTCTGGCTATTCCATTTTTCATGCCTTTTGCACTTACCTGTTAAAAATACGGCATATATTGCATTATGTACAAATGCAAGTATCACAAGCCTTGCAAGGCAAACACGATTCTGTTTACGTGAGTTTGTTTTCAAAACGAGTGTAAAACGTAGGCTTAAGAGTTAAGTTCAGTCACTTACTAGTTTAGTGAACAACGAACTTGAAAGAGCTCATAACCAAACGGAGCCCTAATTATGGGAAGAGAAAAATAGCACAGAATCAGCATGCACAATTTTTTTGTTCTGCACTTGTTTTTTTTTTTTGGAGGGGTTGAAAATTTGTTTAGCTCCAAATTGGTATTCGTTGATCAAATGAAGTTATGAAATGTCAAGTTGATTGGATTTAAGACGTCAATATGAGTTTTCTTGCACAAGGTGATGGTGTTGTCAGATGCCTAATGTGCTCAAGAATAATCACCAAATGCTGGTTTAAGGCCCTGTTGTTAGTCCTGCAGTTAGGTGAATTATATCAGTCTTTGAAAATTCCATCTCAAATGAACCAGGCCAACAGAATTTGCCAGTACAACACAAGATAGGTATGAAAATTGCAATTACTTTGGTTATTTAATGACTATCTAATTTCGCAAAAAGGCTGACTGATAGTATGAAAAAATGAAGGAAATAATGCTCTGGTTAAAGATACCCCATTCCAACACACTCCACCATCCCACTGAAGTAATGGCGTCATTGATGGAAACAGCCTAGGGCAGAGATACAGCAGGCACTGCCAGTGGCTTCATAATAGTATCTTTCCTATCCTTTGGTGTCCTCTGCAGATGCTTGATTCTAGAGAACAACTCTTCTGTACATCCATTAATACATAGAATCCCAATTCCTCAGTTTTATTTGGAAAAAAAAAAATTGAAAATTTTATTTCTTGGTCTTCTAGAACCTAGATATGCAAGGCACTGAGTTTGACATGCTGACCATTTTTGCATGTAATTATCAATGGAGCAATGGATTCAACTGCACAATCGTTTGGCACTATCATCCACTCTTCTGGCCTGCTCTTCTGTTCTGATTTTTTTTTTTCTTGACCTTTTGGGAATCGCTGTAATGTAAGACATATGATGTTCTTTGAGATGTCCCCAATCGACTTTGGTGCGAACTGTCAAAACTTCATAGTCTATGGAGATTCTTTTTTCTTTTCTTTTTTTTTTTGCAAAAGACAGCCCTTTGTTGTGTTTTGATAGCCATAAATAAGTTTATTAATTCCCAACACAAAAGTATAAGAAGGTAAAAGGATATATAAGCAAAAAGAGCACATTGTGTGGTCATATCACAGTACAACAAGGTAAAAGGATATAAGCAAAAAGAGCACATTTTATGTTCATATCACATGTGGTGTTCAGTTAGCATGTTGCTTCAACTTGAAAAGGCTCCATTGAAATATCCTTTTTGAAGTTCTAGAGTTGTAGCCTATTTGGAAAGGGATTGCTCATTGTATTAATTTCGTATACAGGAAGAATTATCAAGCATAAGGAAGCAACTTTTAGAGGGATTTTCACCTGATGATGCATATCCATTGGGAGGTCCATTGTTCATGGAGACACCCCGACCGTGTTCTCCACTTGCCCAGATGGAGTCTCAAGCGTTTGATGAGGTAATATATTTTTTGGCCAAGGTATATCCCGAGTTTTCTGAGTCTAGCACTCATTATGCACGTGACAAACTTTGCATCACATGATTTGGTTTCATTTAGGTCATGAATTTGGATGCCTTGTCAGATGAAGAAGCCTTCCCTGAACCAAATGGAAGTCAATCAGGTCGCAAAACATCTCTCTCCGTCAATTCACTTGACATTCTAAGTGTTAACCAGCTTCTGGACTCTGTAAGTCTATTTGATTTTCGTTTTTTTCCTTTAGATTTTAATTAGTAATTCCTTTGTTGGAATGTGTCTTATTATGGCGAATGTAAGATTCATACTGAGTATAATGAAATCAGTGTGGTGCACTTCTAGTGTCCGATTGTGCTAGTTACTGCAGTTTTTTTCCTCATTCAGCACTTGGTGTCTACAACCTGATCTGAACCGTGCAAGTCAAGAAAGGCGAAATTAGAAGATTTTTCCAATCGCCGTGAACCTAACATGGAAAATGCATATTTATCAGCTCCTAAAGTCTTGGCAGAGAAACTGAAAATCTCCAGTTTTTTCTCAATAGTGTCCATTGCATGAACAAAATATAATCTTGATTTGGATACTGGGTAGAGAGATCAGTATGGTTATAAGTTTGTGAACCTGGTATAAAGAGAAGCTTATGGAGAGGACCAATAATCAATTTAAGGAGTTTATTCACAATATAATTTACCTACCTTCAACTTTTCTGGTAATTGCCGTTGGATCTTTGTCCACGTGTACATACTTCTCCGTTGCATTCACCCTGTAGCTCGCCAGTAGTAATGTATAAATTCTCCTGCCACATGTAGAACACATCGCTTGAGTTTTGCCTATAAGTAGATGTACGATTCTGCAATTTTCATTAAGCAGCCTGGTTTTGTTGTGGATAAGATTGTGGGGACTAATTTGAAATCTGGACAAGTGATTCCAACCCCATAGGTTTGGAAGATCCATATTTTGTTTTCAGTTTCCTCTTGGCATCTAAACATAGATGAGGACAAAAGGTCACTTATGTAGTTGTACCTGTGCAATAAATTTCTCTTGGAGTTGTGATAATTCATTGGAGGCCTCAGACTAGTTTAGATGGTGCAGGACCTGATAATTCCTTTGTCATGCTCACGTAACGTTGACACACATTGTTAGCCCCCTACTTATCAAGAAATAAAAGTTTCTTTCGTAATTTAGAGAGCAGATCGGATGGAAGAAGGGTCCAGTGGTGGCCACTGCCCGAACTGAATTGTTTCAAAATTGCACTTTTACATATTGTCTGCTGTTCTACTTTCATTTTTTTTGTTACACATGGGTGTATTCTGTCTATCCCTCTCTTCTCGAAAGAAAGATAAAAAATACATATGTAGTTTCCTACCCCTTGACAATCATGTGCTCTTAAACTACAAACAGGTTTTGGAAACAGCCCGGCAAGTTGCGAGCCTACCTGTTTCCTCTACACCCATTCCATATGACCAAGTGACGAATCAGTGCGAGGCTCTTGTAACTGGTAAACAACAGAAGATGTCAGTTCTCCATAGTTTCAAGTTGCGACAGGAAGGCAAAGCCATAGTTCTCTCCCATGAAGACGAGAAGACTCTTCCAAATCTGGTGAGAATATCCTCTTTTTATTTTCTTTTGCCACTTTTTTTGTGTTTTCGTCCTTGTGAGGATAAGGACATTGGATCTTCATTACAGCCCCTTTCGATTGAGGGATTTGCTGAGGAAAGAGAAGAAAGGATTATAGTTCCTCCCCAACCCATTTGGATAGAGTGTTTTGGTGTAAAATGTACAGAGAAGTATCGAAATGATAATTTTTTGATTGGCTCATTCCCCTTTCTCACCAAAAGGGCGAGATTTGGTGAGAAAGAGCTTTCATTTCTTATCACACTCTTTCTCACAATCCAAAGCGGATTAGCTGGGAAATGGTTCCATAGTTCAGTACAGGTCTGGACAGTTCCATTGGTTTTCCTCATAGTCTTTGTGTTCCAAATCGTTTGTACAATTTTTTATTTTTCGGGATATCCCAAAATGCTTGTCCATTTTCAAAAGTCAATGCGCCAAAAGCTGTAAATTTCCGTATCTGGCCTTTCCTTTGTGAATGTGAATTGGTGCCTAACTTAAAATTGGAGATGGGTAGATTTGAAAATTTGAAACTTTTAAGTTACCCTTTTGATATTTACTCGACGTGAGGTATACATATTGCCCATAGACGTTAGAAACGAAGGGTTCGCTATCATTGACTGTATTCCAACCTTTTTAGTATCCTCAGAGCTTATTATGGAGTAGTTTCGCACTTCAAACATACCTACAAATCTAGTTATACCCAAGTTTACCTTTTTAGTATCCTCAGAGCTTATTATGGAGTAGTTTCGCACTTCAAACATACCTACAAATCTAGTTATACCCAAGTTTACTAGCCGCTACAAATTCTCGGAAGGAAACCCTGAAAATCTGCCCTAAATTCTCAGATTGTAGGAACGTGATTGGAACCCTGATGTGCAAAGACGAAGGGAGAGAAGGGCCAAGGGCAGCCATGGCCCCCTCAACTTTCGGTTATTGCGAGTACTATGATGTAATTTTCACAACGCTTGTACGTATGAAAATATAATCTTTTTAGAAGCTTCTTTTTTTTTCTTTTTTTTTTTCTTTTGTACACTTGACATGCCTCCCCGTAACGTCCATTTCCTAGCTTGTCCATTTTGATATACTAGCATGATAATTACTTCTGGATTTCTGTGCACTCCTCTCTCAGACAATTGAGGTTTCAAATGGGGAACCGATACCGAAGAACATGGGGCTCCTTGTTTGTTCACTGGACTATGCACAGGAGCAATCTTTCAGGTTACCACCTTCGAGCCCCTATGACAAATTCCTGAAAGCTGCTGGATGCTGAGGAGATGTAATGGGTTTCTTTTATACTTGTAAATGAATTAGATTCGATTGTTTTCTCCCGCCTTTTCGTCCCTCTGCAGTTTGCCTTCTGTTTTCTTCTCATTCTTTATATCACCCTTAGCATTGTAGAGCATTGTTTGTCGACGAGATTTCCGTTTGTTTAGATTCTTCTCCTTACATCCCAAAGGTATAAACTATAAATTGTAAAATATGAGAGAGAGAGAGAGAGAGAGAGAGAGGTAGAGAAGTTTGTCAAATACTTTTCATATCTTACTCTGATTATTCATATTATTTACCAACGTTACACGCAAGACTTTTTAGTTTCATTTCTCTTGTTTTATGTGTGTTTTACTGAGAATCTCTGGTTGTGGGAAGGCATCTTTCATCTTTTTTCTTTCTTTGGCATGTCAATTTCGAAATGTGGTACTGGGCAAACAGTAAAGAAAATTCACATTTATCTATCTCTATCTATCAACTAGTACTATTTAAGAAATGATACATTAACTATTTTTGAGCTATATCTATTTAGACTACCTGTTAAAATTAAGTTTTGGAATTCATATATGGCCAAATTAAGTTACGCATCTAAATTACGAGTGAACTGGGTGTTCGAAAATTTCATATCGAAAAAACTACAATTTGAGGAATGTTTCTTGTTTAGCACATGTCAAATATGATCCATTTTCATTGATTTTGGAGAATTTATGGAGGAAATCGGGTTTTAAATTCCAACTAGGTCACGGATGCCTTAAGTAGGAAGGCAGAGCTGGCGGCATTTAAGTGTGAGGAATTGTACTAGGGTTGCAGGCGGATCTTCTTCTTGGCGAAGATATTTAATACTTGAATGGGAATCGTCCTAGCAACCGAATCTGTCCACTTTTTGACTCCTTTTTCCCCCTTGGTCTAGTTTATCTGCCTTCCCCCGCCAAATTCGGGTTCACTTCTTTCTCCTTTGGAATCAGGATGATCGAAATCATTTATCCTACTAAGATGAGTTGTACATCAGCAAGAATTGTACTAGTATATGCCCATTGACGAGTTGTAGTAATTTTCTAGGCAATTATTGTTGGAAATTGCAAACCGTAACAATAATCATGGTCGATTTGAATAACGAATCGGGTCCATATATAACGTGTTATGTGGTTAATTACGTCTTTCGCCATATATTTTCTTTTTCTATTAGAATTTTATTTATTCTCCCCCCCACCCACACGCGTTTTCATCATCTTCATCGCATTTTCTTCATACATAGCAAATTCCACCAATATCTCCAACTCATCCCCTCTCTCTCTCCCTCCACACATTTTCATCATCTACATCACATTTTCTTCATACATAGCAAGTTCCACCAATATCTCCAACTCATCGTCAGAGTCTGAGACATCCAAATCGTTCATAAACATATCACGTACGTGTTTACATCCTAAAATATACCACCCAATAAGAAAATTACACGTGGCACTATCAATCAAAACACATTATAATTAGGCCTAAGATATAGATAATTGAAGGGTTTAATTATGATGTTATTTTAGTATTATATATATATATATACTGTATTAAATATTTTTAAAATTTTCGGCGAACCGAACCGAACCGAACATCAAAACTCGGTTTCGGTTCCTTCTACTCCCTGAACCGGTTTCATTCGGTTTCGTCAAAATCCTCTCTGAACCAAACCGAACCGAACCGGTTACACCCCTACCGCACACAATTATTTTGCCAAAGATTGAGCTAATTTAGCCCAAACAGTACGCAATTGGGCCCATGGAGATATAAATTGAAGGATTGAGAAATGAACGAATTATGAAGAACATAATTTTTTCCCCCTTAAACAGGTAAAGAACACTAGAGATATTTTAAATGAACCAAGAGGATAGACAATGTTTCATTCTATTGATCAAAGTAGAATATGACCGTTGATGAAAATGGTAAAGCATTGCCGATGAAAAGTCGGATTAGAGCAGATTACCGTTGTCTGAGATTGTGGTGCTTTCAGTAGTAGGACATTTGGCTGGCTAAACTATAAATGAGTACTGTTCTTGCTCTTGGCAGCATACACATAGGGTTAGAGTATCCACAATGCTATAATTAAAAGTAGTAAAAAGATTTTTAAAATTAATAATGTTGATGCAAAATACGGTTCATAATGTTGTAATCAAACTTAACAATCTCCTTAGAAATAATCAAATTTTGGTCTTTGGATAACCAAAATTAATAATCTTTTGGCAATAACCAAATTTAATAGACCTTACATATTTTTAATCAAATGCATCAATCATCGTACAAAAATGTTCTACCTCTCTTCCCTTTTCCTCTCTCTTTCTTTTTGAACAACTAGGTTCTGTCCTCGTGCGCAGCACGAATGTTGTGCCCGTTGAAGAGAACGGGGGGTTGGAATATGGTAGAATGGTAAAAGAGGCCGATATAAGAAATGTTAGAAAAGAAAGAAAATCAAACAATATATATTAAAATTACATAGTACTTGGTCTGGAAACTTTTCTAAATTCTGTAGTATGTTGAATTGGACCAAAGGTAGCTAAGCATACAGTTCCTATGGGCGATTTGGAGAGCAAACCTTATGCAAATAACTACTATAAATTAGGAAGAGAGATTACATGACAGGAACTTATAAAAAGCTGTGGGCGCTCCAGATTTGGACCTGACCAACGAAAGACCAGCTCTCAGTCATTTTCATCCAAAATTACAGTGGACCTGACCACCGAAAGACCAGCTCTGTCATTTTCGTCCAGAATTACAGTATGAAAAAACGACCTACGCTCACACGTAAAGATAACTTTGAATCCAGGGTTCAACTCATGCACTTCACAAAATTTATTCCAACCATCACCAAAGTTGATGATTAGCAACTTCAACTGGCCAAATTCTATGTCCATGTGCAAGTAAAATCCATGCAGTTGGAGCGTTACCAATAAAGTATCTTTGAAGCCCTCTCAGCAATCTCTGTAAATAATACGGGTTAAGACTCTATATGCAATGATTAAAGAAATACTCCTATCAAAATGGAAGATAAATAACTAAAATAACAATAGCGCAAACCTGAGCAACACCAACAGGATTGACATAGCCTAAATGCCAGCAATTGCCTACACCTACACACGAAATTATATGAATATAAGAACATTAGACAATGCAGCATAGGTAAAAAATATACATCAAATACGATTTGCAACCACAAACTCTAAAATGAACAGAACGCATATTTCAACACCATCTAAATGCAGGAAATTAACTTGTAGCTATACCTTTTTCACCATACCGCAGGAAAGAATGATACACAATGTCATCCAACCATGCAGCTAACTAACATGTGAATTCCATTCTAACGCAGCACTAAAAAGGCAAAACAGCACTATAGTCTTGAAGGAAACTATCAAAAGGTCTATGTGTCATGTGATTCCTCTTGCCAGGAATAGCAGCAACACAAACCACCTTTTCACCCTGAGCAGTTTCTAAGTAATAAATGGCTGCCTTTGTGCATACTTCCACATCACGCCTAATTATATACCAGCAAACAAACGGAACACGAACGGCCATTTTGTCATTGACATGTTGAACACAAAACCAGTTACATAACAATTCCCCGAAAGAAAACAAATTCAATTAGCATCATACATGTATGTATTTTCCCTACCAATAACACATTTACTTTTGGGTTATGGAGGAAATGAATGCGAATAATACAAACATGAACTTACAGGAAATACAATAAGGAAAGACGTGTAGCAAAACCACAATAAAAGCCAAAGAACAAGCTGATTTTCCCATGCCTAAATAAATTTGAGTATTTGCTTGGGTCTAATTTTCTTACCAAGCTGACTTAATTATTCATTCATAAACGATTTTATTGCAAGCCCAAAATACATGAACCTAAACAATTGGTAGCTAACAGTACCATGACCTAAATCTCGAATGCTTGAAGTTTCTATAAATCTTTATACCAAAAAAAAAGCATGCAGAAGCGAAAATAAACACAACCTTATAAAACTCACAAACCAGGTAAACCTTAGCTTCCTAAAGGCTATACAGTAAACACTTGTCCTAGACTTAGTTTGGACACCAACAGCAGCAGACATAGCACACAACTGAAAACAAAAAATCTGCACATTCACATGGCTGAAAAAGATAATCATGAGGACCTTATCTTGGACTCAGTTTGGACACCAGTAGCAGCAACACATACCACACGACAAGGCAACGCTAGCTTTGTCTAGCACATAGCACACATATAACCACCCAAGTTTATTTTGTCAAGTGCTAAACTGTGTCCAACATTGCACATAGCTGCCAAGCTCAACACACACACAGAAATAGAGCTGAAAACTGGAAGTAGCCGATTTGTGGGCTCAGACAATCATCATTGCCCTATCATGAATAAATATAGTCATTCATAACCTTCCAAAGCAACATTTATACAACCACACAGTTGAAAACCGGAAGTAGGCTATTTGGGAGCTCAGACAATGATTATTGCCACATAAACTGCAATTAAATTACACTAAAAACTGCACTAAAAAAGCCTCCAATCTCCACTAAAACTGCAGTTTGGACACACACACAGAGCAACATTTGCACTTCCATAGCAATGTGCAATAAAACTGTATTCAAACTCTACTAAAAGCTGCATTCAAATTGCACAACAAACTGCATTCAAGCTGCACTTAAACTGCACTATATGCCTTTTGGATCAGATTTTTAAACATCATAGCCAACAATATATGCCATTCAACTACTAATCCAGACCTGGACACACATAAAAATAGCTAAAAACTGGAAGGAAACTCATAATTTCTCATTCTAGCTCATAACTAACAACATATGCCACAATATGAAAATGTATCTAAGTACGAGGATTCAAGGCTGATTCCTCAACCCAGACACAAATGCCAAGGCACAACCTTGAAGAAGCTAACTGTTCATAATTACAGTAGCTAAGTTTCCATAAAGAACACATGTATATAAATAATGCAAGGAATATTTTAAACAAAAATTGATAAAGTTGCAAAAATTGGGGACAAAAGGGAATGATACCTCAAATTGATACACTTGAGTTGATGTTTCAGCAAAATGTAAGACTGTCAATTAGTCAGAAATTATGCATACTCTACGCCTCCAACTCCCTTTGTTGTCCTGCACCTTCGGCCATCTCGGCTGCCTAGAGTAGCATACATTGCAATATACTCTGTCACGCCAAAGCCAAATGTAAATAGTAGAATCAAGATAATTGTTATGAATTAGTAGAAACAAGTTAGCAATGATTTCCTCTTCGATTCAAAGACCAAGAACAGAAGGGAAAATGCAGAAATACACGATGTCATACGCAACACCACTATTTCATGCAGTCATGAAGCACTCTTTGATTCCCACGACCTAGCATTCGAAGCCAACTAAGGTGCAGAGAGTAAAAATTCAAGAAATTACCCTACTTGGAGAAAAGGACTTTACTGTAAATTAGCCTACTTGGTGATTGGCACATGCAATGGGCAGTCAGAACAATCCTTGTGTAAAATAAATTTCCAAGGCATACTTGCAGTTGAAACTGGTTTGCATTACCTACACCAGGTCAATGATAATTGATTATTTCAAAGGACTACCTTAAACAGATAAACATAGGAAATGAAACAAAACTACATTTTTCATCCGGATTTAAAGCATATAAGCCTATAAGGTAAAAAATAAATTGCACTTTGGTCTCCTGTGGCGTCCAACATTGGACTGGACATCCCTCCAGCCTCCCCCACTTGTCATGCAAGCCAGAAATCAAACTCAAAGTGCTATCTTTTTTTCCTTTGACAAACTCAAAGTTCTACCTTAGTATTGGTGGTTGAGCCTATGTTCAATCACTATGCTCATCTGACAAGCAGGATATACGCATTAAAACCCATGGGCAGACATTGGAAATGGTATCTGCAAAAAGGTTATTAGGTGAAAATGTACTGATGCATACCATGAAGTGATTAAATGTAACAGCATTGCGGACAAACTATAAAACGGAAATCATAAACATTGCCTAACAAAAATGAATTGAGGATAAGGAAAACAGACCTTATAGTTCCTGGCAATCCAAACACGCTTAGCAAACGGGAAGGTAAAAGGTATACAACCTTCAAGAAAGCACCCACTTTAGATCACGATGTGATCACACAAAACTTATTTCAGTCTAAAGTATGCCAGAAAAAAAGAAAGATCTCGCAAACAGCAAATAAACTTGGTTCTGTGAAATTTGTATACGTACTCACATTACATCAAACCAAACTTTATTATGCCCATAAAGTAGGATTGCCTATATGAATTCGTACATATCTAAATCAAAGAGAAAGGGAGGGAGAGTATACCAAGTAGTTCCATCAAAGAAGGGAGGCGATTCAGAAGTAGAATCCAAATGTGGGGGAAGATCTTCTTTCAAGTACGTGAAACATTTTTGGAAAGAAAATCCATCAAAATCATCACACCAAACAACAGTGACAATTGGTCATCACATATCAATAGCAGTATCAATATCAAGAACAATGCACCGGAATTGGCTTTGGGCTAAAGCCTGTAAAGCTAAAGCCCATAAAGCTATCGTTTTACCCTCAAATTTGGACTAATTTTGGCGGCTCCAATTTCTATGGACACTTATTTAATTATGGAAACTTTTTTTCATTGAAGCTTGTGTAAAAAGTTTTTCTTATCATACACAAAAATTAAGTTAACCAGCCTAAAAAAATCAAGGGCCCAATTTAAAGTAAGGCCCTAGCGAAAAGGCCACAACATGAATAATTCAATGCTCATTTTTTGAAGATCTTCTTTCAAGTACGTGAAACATTTTTGGAAAGAAAATCCATCAAAATCATCACACCAAACAACAGTGACAATTGGTCATCACATATCAATAGCAGTATCAATATCAAGAACAATGCACCGGAATTGGCTTTGGGCTAAAGCCTGTAAAGCTAAAGCCCATAAAGCTATCGTTTTACCCTCAAATTTGGACTAATTTTGGCGGCTCCAATTTCTATGGACACTTATTTAATTATGGAAACTTTTTTTCATTGAAGCTTGTGTAAAAAGTTTTTCTTATCATACACAAAAATTAAGTTAACCAGCCTAAAAAAATCAAGGGCCCAATTTAAAGTAAGGCCCTAGCGAAAAGGCCACAACATGAATAATTCAATGCTCATTTTTTGAAGATATTAAATCTTCAAAGACTGAAAGGCCTTCGCTAATTCACTGCTCTCCTTGGACTTTAACAAGAAAAAACTCTAACATGGAGTGATTATTTAGTGGAGTAATAACTTTCCCTAACCGGGAGAGATAAGAAAGGGGAAGTAACCAATCAATTTTATACTTTCTTCTCCATTTCCTATCAAAATAACCAACCCAATTGAGTATTAAATAGGCTGGGGCTTAACTATATATTAGACATAAATTGGGTAAATACATTACCCAAATTTTGCAAATCTAACAACCTATCAAATTATAATTGTAATTGACCTTTTTTCCTATCACAGAGCATGCACCTGATGAGGAGAATATTCACATCTAATAACCCTTAATTTTTCTATAAATTTTTCAAATCAGCCCATGTCTCTCTCTAGCAACATAATCGTAACCCAAAAATTCGATTCACAAAGAACTACTCCATATATACAGTAATAATCCTAACCAAAAATTAAAACCCAAAACCCAAAATCAAAACCCTAACTAAGAATCAAAGCCTGTGATCAAAACCCTAACCCAAAAGTTCTGAATCCGGAAAGCAAACTCTGTGAGCAGAAACCCTAACCCAAAAATCAAAATTTGTGAGCAAAAATCTGAATCCAGTCCAAAAATTCGAAATTATGCCATATCACCTACGAAGCTGTCTCCGACGTCTGGCTGAGCAATCGATGCCCCATAAGTTCCCGTACGTAGCGGATGCCCACGTTGGATTTTTGCAATCAAAACGCATTGGAAAATAGAAACCCCCCCAAAGGAAATCAGAACCGAGTAATCTACCCAAAAAATTATAACAGATCTGAATTATACGTACCTTGTTCTCGGACTTAGCTCACAGTTTTCTGGAGACAGCATTGGTGAGCTGTGCCGGTGAGATTCTCAGTCAGTGAGGACGACCGCGAAAGTGACCGAAGGAGGGTTTAAGTATACCAGGAGGGATCATCCTCCCTATGGACGGATGGGGTGCGCTGTTGCTTCGTTCGGGGCCAGCAGTAGCCTCTCGTTTGAAGGTGTTGAGAGAGAGAGAGAGAGAGTTGCCTGGTGTTTCGCCCCGGGGGGGGAGGAGAGAGAGTAAACTGGAGGAAAATACTTTCTTTTTTTTTATCCGAACTGGAGGAAAATACTTGGAGGGGAGAAAACCACGTGTACTCAAAAAAGCAATGACACATTCTCAATTGCCCCTCAAGATACCGGTAATTACGAAGATAGGACTGACCAAATGGACGAAATTACCCCCAGCCTCTAGCCTTGCATCTGTCCAATTGAATGACCTAATGGCTTGGGCAATTCGCAAATTGGCCGAAATTAAAGGGCAAATTGGTCCGAAATTGAAAGTTGTCCTCACAAAACTGGTTCTTTTTATTTGGGAGATTGGGAGAGGAGGATATTTTTGAAAAAAAAAATCTTACTAATATTTTTTTTAGAAAACAGTTTTTTTAAAAATTATTTTCTATTGTTCACAGTTTTTAGTTTTTTGTAGTTTGAAAAGATGATGTGACAAGTTTTGGTTATCTAATTTTGATTATGTCATTGTAGACGTCTACATTGCTAACCATAGCAATCTCTTAAATGAATAATCAAAAGTTGATGTGACAACTTTTGATTATCAATTTTTAATTATAGCATTGTGGATACCCTTACAAATTATAGGTAAATTAGGCTCAGTTCCAGAACACATTTTTAAAAAATAAAAACTAAAAAATAATGTAAATGAAAAATAAATTTTCAAATTTTTTGCACCGTATTAAAGATCTCAATGAGATCTCAAATAAGATCCAAATTGATAAAAAAATTATTTGCATAAACACATAATTTTTGAGCTTATTTTCCTTTCTGGAACGACACCTTTGAAGTACGGGGAGTAAACGGCAAAACAAACAAGTACGGGGAGTAATTTGTTACACAAAACATACTCTAGGGCTTTCTATGTAGTTGTCGCCTTATATATGCTCCTGCAACCTTGTCCCCCAAATCGACCACAATCAGACCAGCCCAAAATCTCAAGAACACGAACAGGTTCTCTCTCTCTCCCTCTCTCTCTCTCTCTCTCCCTATCTGTGTGTGTGTGTGTATGTGTGCGCGCGGCTGTTTATCGGAGACATACATACAGGGTCGTTCCTTGTAGGTTTTTGCTTAGGCAGGGCCGGCCCTGGTTGCTACTAATTAGTCAGTAGTACTACCACTGAGAGTATGTCTTTTGTCGAAGACTGCCTGGTTGCTTGGATCGAATTTGCATGCGCACTCCATTGTTTCAGTTATCTTTCATTGTCTTCTTTTGTGAGGTAGCTTCTAAATAATGGGTCGTATAGGGCGAGGGATCATAGTCGAGCTTTAGAACCGTTTTCTTATCACTAACACGTGAATAGGGGTGCGGATGAGCCGAGCCAAGATTCGTAGTGTTTGAGCTTGCGAACGGGCCTAAAACTCGAGCTTGAACGAAACAAGCCCGGTTCATTTATTAAACGATTATCAATTAACAAGCCGAGGCCATACAAACGAGCTGAGCTTTTTGAGCTGAGCATTAGAGTGTCGAGCTTGGCTCGTTTGCTACACGAGCCTGCAACTTGAGCTCGAGCTCCGCTCGATTACTAAATGAGTGGGGTTGAGCCGAGCCCTTAACAAACCGTGCTGCAAGCAGCTTGGTTTGTTTGCAGCCCTACCTGTGAATGCCCATATTCGAGTGCTATGTTGGGTCCCATTGACGTGCTGCTAATGTATTAGTGGAGTTTTAAAAAAATGAAGCCTATCCAAACTATGAGTTTAGGCGATATCAGATGGTATACAAATGTAGTGCATAAATGTGGTTGGGTGGGCCCATAGGATGAGTATTGCCAGCGGGCTTAAAGCGAGGGGATTATTGACATTTATTGTCTTATTGTACTTTGTGTGGGGTTAGTAGCCGAACCTATATGCATTGGCTGTCCAACGTATTTGTAATCCCCCCTCTTATTTTCTTTTGCATTCAGAAACAGGAAATACAGTCCACAAAGGAGATATGCACTTACATATTCCGTTCTTTTGTTCTTGTAGGAACCACTTGAGTCTGACCTAGCTTTTTTTTTGTCCTTGTTTTCCTGACTCTTGTTTATTTCTTTTTCTGATCTTCTTTGTGTATAAATGAGCATTGTAGAGGTGATCTCTTCCTTAATGCGACCCTCCCCACTACAAACCCCGGACAAAAGGAAAAGGAAAAATGCGTAAGTCCAAATAAGGAAATTTGGTCAAAGTGTGAGTTTCCATTTGTCAAATGTGGATGCTTTTCGGATTCATTTGACACTGTGGTTGGGTTTCAATGGCTGGAATGGGAATCTCATCCCAGGTATCATTGTATTGTCTGGGACCATGGGTATGTTCAAGTGGAATATGGTTTTGGCTTACCCTTGTGGGTTTTGGTGTGTCCCTTTTTGCCTTGATCTTGTTTATATGTCGTTTGTGTTGGAGTAAAGTTTAGGTTGTATTCCTTTATATAGCTGGTAAGTGGTGTAGTTGTTTGAGCTATGGCCTATGGGTTTCTGAGCTGGTCTGGTTGTAAGCCTTGGACGAGCCCCTTTGCTCTTGCTTCTTTGAGTTGTGCTTCATTGAGAAATGTACTTAACTGAAAGAAAAATAAGTAGTTGTCGTGTTCTCGTGTAGTAGTGTAGCCTTATCTAAACATTTGAATTGCGTTATCACAAAAATCTAATTAGTAGTTACGAGATGCATGGCAGCAGGATTCCTAGTAGTTCTCTTTGGTTCTGCTGTCCGCAACATGCTTAGATTTGTCTGGCTATTTCAGAAACTATGGGTAGGTAGGTACTTAGGCCATTGCCTAGGTTCACGTAGCTGTTTCAATGAAATATTTTATTCTTGTTTCTGGATCAAAAATTTTCTTTGCTGTAGTTATTGCAATGTTTGCTAGACTTCCAATGATGGTTCTGTTTTGCTCTTATTGTCTTGGTTTGGCTGAAGATGATGAATATTGAGTTTGCTCCTTGTTGATGTTTGTATGTGCACCAAGGCTGGTCATTTGAAGTTTGTGGGAAGTTATAAGCAGCAAAGTTAGGAATTGCCAATGCATTCTAAGGGATCTGGGCCAGGGGATGGACCTGTTTCTGGGCCAGTGCGGACAAGCGATAGGCTCAGGAGAAGGCCAAAGATGTATGGTCGCCACTTGTATTATTCTCCAAACATTTTGCGCCCTAAGAGAAGCAAGACTAAGACGAGAACAGCAGCTTCTCAGATTGCCAAGATGTTGCGCCCTGGTAATCAGTCGATGCGGACCCCGAAAAATAATGTAAGTGGTTATAGTACGTAGTAGTTTTTTACTCCACTGTTGTAATGGTTGGAGCAGTCGAAGATAAAGGAAGTCCTTGTTGTGTGACAGGTTTGGAAGTGTTCTCGTAGCTAGGTGAAATTTTACCACTTATTTGCATCCTTGTTCTGAAGTAATAATATCCCATTTACTTGTCGATGAGAATTGACAAATGTTTGCACTTTTGTGGAAATGGCGGTTATGCTAACTTTAAAAGCACAAAAAATCCACGGTACACTGGTATGTTTTTATCATTTTTAAAGTTTCTTGCCTATGAATTTACTCAGTCACTATATTTACTTTGTGTGGAGTTGGACACCACACTCACACTCAGAAGCCAGAACATATTTGCTTGGCTTTATGTTTCTGCATTTATGGATTGAGGGGGTATTTTGTTGCAGTTGTGGGCTTACTTTGCAGCTTTGGAACAAGGGCATTTGGTGGCATTTGTATTTATGTTGTTGCTGTGGACATACAAACTTCCTTGGGCTTTCAGATTTCTTTCTTAAACTCTTAGTTGCATTTCTTTGCTGCGGACTTAATCATATATTGCTTGATTGTAATGTGTTATTCATGATTCTATGTTCATTTTTTGCCAGTCAGTGGCAACCAACCTTCGTCGTTCTACAAGGAAGAGGAGGATTTCTGTTAATCTGGAAGATTACACAGATAGTTCTGGAACAGAGGACAATGACCTAATGGTAATGCTTTATCGTCTCCTTAGTGTGCATCATTTCTAGATGTCAGTTCTTAGCTTTCCTTGATGTGTTTCAGAGCTTCATTTTCGTAGTCCATCCTATGGCATTTTTGTTACTTTGGGACTGATTGTGTTTCAGAGACCTACATATCGAAGTTCCAGGAACCCGATCAGTAGTAGAGCAAGTCAAGATGGTTTCTCATTCCGTAAGCGGAAAAAGTCCTTTGAAACTAGATCATTGCCTCGGCGGGAAGGATTAAGACCTCGTCGTTCAAAAGCGCTTTCAAGAGGCCAGTTAATTATAGAATCTAACGATGAACAAGGCACTTCTGAGGAGGAGAAGGTTGCCGAAGATGAAACTGAAAATGGGCATGATGGTGAAGATGATGATGATGATGATGATGATGCAGATGATAGGGAGGATCAAGACGAGGGCGATGGAGAAGATGAGGGAGAGGGAGAGGGAGATGGAGATGGAGAAGATGAGGGAGAAGAAGATGGTGATGATGAAGAGGGTGAAGAACTGGAAGGTAGGAGGCGATACGATCTTCGTAATCGTACAGATGTTCGTAGGTTTTCTAATGAGGAGGGTAAGCAAAGACCTAGATCTCCTCGAAGAGTCCTACAACAAGGAATGGGGACGACCAAGGTTGGAAGGGAGGTGAGGAGGGGTGGATCTCGGGTTCATAAACGTCATCGCTTGGCTAGAGCCGAAGATTCTGATGACTCCCTACTTGTGGATGAGCTGGACCAAGGACCCCCTATACCTTGGGGGAGAGGAGGGAGCAGATCTGGCCCACCTTGGCTTTTCGGGGGACTAGATATGCAAGGGACAACTTCATGGGGTTTGAATGCGGCTGCATCCGGTTGGGGTCATCAGAGTGATTCTTTGATTAATTTGACTTCTGGGGTCCAAACTGCGGGGCCAAGTTCCAAAGGAGGCGCCGATATTCAACCTTTACAGGTTGATGAGAGTGTGAGTTTTGATGAGATAGGTGGGCTCTCCGAATATATTGATGCGTTGAAAGAAATGGTTTTCTTTCCTCTATTGTACCCGGATTTTTTTGCGAGTTACCATATTAGCCCTCCAAGAGGCGTCTTGTTATGTGGTCCACCTGGTACCGGAAAAACACTAATTGCAAGAGCATTAGCTTGTGCTGCTTCGAAGGCTGGGCAGAAGGTCAGCTTTTACATGCGAAAGGGTGCGGATGTGCTTAGCAAATGGGTTGGTGAGGCTGAAAGACAATTGAAACTGCTGTTTGAAGAAGCGCAGAGGAATCAACCATCAATTATCTTCTTCGATGAAATTGATGGACTTGCTCCCGTGAGGTCCAGCAAACAAGAGCAAATTCACAACTCCATTGTTTCAACTCTGCTTGCCTTGATGGACGGTCTTGATTCGCGTGGTCAAGTTGTTTTGATTGGGGCAACCAACAGGGTTGATGCCATTGATGGAGCCTTACGGCGCCCTGGTAGATTCGATCGCGAATTCAATTTTCCCTTGCCTGGTTGTGTGGCACGTGCTGAAATATTAGACATTCATACTAGGAAGTGGAAGCAGCCTCCTTCAAAGGAGCTGCAATCGGAGCTTGCAGCTAGTTGTGTGGGATATTGTGGTGCTGATTTAAAGGCTCTATGCACTGAAGCTGCCATTCGTGCGTTTCGTGAAAAATATCCTCAAGTTTACACTAGTGATGACAAATTTCTCATTGATGTTGATTCTGTGAAGGTGGAAAAATATCATTTTGTTGAAGCCATGTCTACAATCACTCCTGCTGCTCATAGAGGCTCAATTGTGCATTCTAGGCCATTGTCCTCAGTTGTTGCACCATGTTTACAGCGACATCTCAAGAAATCCATGGGGATTATATCGGACATTTTCCCTGTTCTGGAGCTTTCATCAGAATTGACAAAGCTTTCTATGCTCTCGTATGGTTCTTCTGTTCCACTTGTGTATAGGCCTCGACTTTTGCTATGTGGCTGTGAAGGTGGTGGCTTGGTAATTATTTCAGAACCTTTTGTTTCATACAAGATGGTGATTAAATGGGAATGAAAAATTAAGAATACTAAGTCGTTTAGTTGTACAGGATCATCTGGGGCCAGCAATTTTGCATGAACTTGAGAAATTTCCTGTTCACTCTCTTGGACTTCCATCTCTTCTTTCTGATCCTAGTGCAAAGACACCTGAGGAGGCACTAGTTCATATATTTGGGGAAGCAAGGAGAACCACACCATCAATACTTTATTTACCTCAATTCAGCCTTTGGTGGGAAAATGTGAGTGAATGTTTAGATTTGGTGCTTTTTGTTTTGCTGATGTCCAGCTAATTAGAGCGTATCATCTGCTTTGCTTTTTAGTTGTTCGTTTCATCTTTCGATTTTGTCTCTCCTGTTAATCCATCTGAGTGGACCTGGTGATCTATTGTTCTTGTCCTAATCTGATCTAGATAAGTTTTTACTTTCAGGCACATGAGCAGCTTAAGGCTGTTCTGATGACTCTGTTGGAAGAACTTCCGTCTGACTTCCCCATATTATTACTGGGGACATCCTCAGTTCCACTTGCTGAAATAGAAGCTGAGGAGTCTTCTTCGATATTTCTTCTTCGTAATGTGTATGCTCACCCTTCGAAAATGCCATCTTTTAATTGCTTACAACGGTGATAGTGAATGTGATCTTTGTGAGAAATTGACTATTGCTATTGTATGCTTGCCTAGCTGTTTTTCCACACCATTTTTGTTTCCATGACTGCCAATTTATGCAGTCCTTAAAATTTCACTTTTGTTTCTGCTGGTTATCTTATATTTTCCTTGCAAGTATGGAATGTGTTGATCTCCGTTGGCCACTGCCTAGCAACATGGGATGAGTCAGATGACCCAAATATTTCTGAAATTTGTGAAGATGTAGTGTTTGAAATAGAAATTTTTACATGAATCCTTAAACTAGTAAATATAAGATTGAATTTGGCTTTCAACTATCTGCCTATCTAGCTTTCAATCTTCAAGTACAGTAATAACTTCTATTGCTCTTTTAATTTCTAGAAATTTTAACCATAAAAATATAGAGTTGATGAGATAAGACTTATTTGGATTCTAAGGTTTTGAGACCATAGCCTTCTGTTGGGCGTATACTGGCTTATCGTGTTTAATTACTTCAGAAAACCCAGTTATATCCCAACGGTGTATATAGATAAAGACGAGCACGCATGGACACGTCATAGAAGGATACGTGTCTTTTTCCGGCATGTGTAGATAAAGACGAGCAAGCACGGACACGTCATAGAAGGATATGTGTCTGTGTCCGGCATGTGTCGTACAGCGACACTTCTTGGATAGTTGGACATGTGTCGCATATATATATATATATATATATATTTTGCATAAATAAGAGATTGACTCGTGTCCGGCCCTTTTTTTGCAACATGTCTCTTTTTAGGTCCTTTTAACTATAATATCGGCATGCAATTGGCAATTCTTAAAAAACTTGCTAACGTGTAAGTTGTAACTATCAAAATTTTGAAATTTGACATCAGTATCTATACTCCTTCCGTCCGTTTATAAGTGTCCACCTTTGACAGTCAAACTTTTTAAGGAGACACATTAATTGCAGTCCAAAACAGTTAACTTTTCTGAAATACCCTCTCTATTTAATTGATGCATTTAATTTGATTCTTTGAATTTGGAAGGTTGAATATAAAAGAAAGGGGTAAATAAGAAATTTTCCTAGTTTTACCCATTGACTTTTCAAAATGGAAACTTTTTGAGGCACAAACAAAAATAGAATAGTGGACAATTATAAAGGGACGGAGGGAGTACCAGGTAGCCATTTTTAAAGTTCCCTTGCAGAGAAATGAAAATTTACATTTTATATTACATGTAAAGGAGAGGGTTTTGTGTTTCCTATCCATGGCCATGCCCCTCTTTTAGCCGATTACTTCAGTCCTGTGTCCATCATGATTCTTCATAACTTCTTGTATCTTAGCTATTGTTTAATGCAGGACTGAACTTATGATGATAGATACAGAGCTATAAATTTGAATACATACGAGATGGCATAACCCCGATGTATCTGTGTTCTACTTTTTGAGAAAATAGCCTATTTGTGTCCTTGTTGTGTCATATATGTGTCCCATTTCTGTATCCGTGCTTCTTAGGATGAAGAAAGTGGATCTGTATCTTAACTGGCTTCAATTAGTTTCAAACCTTCTGGATTTGAAGTATATGTATTGGGTTGGAACATATTCTGTAACATCTTTTTTATTGCTGCAGACTCTCTAAAGAATTGCTCCTTTGCCCAGTAGTTGATGCAACATCTTATTTATTCCACATGCTTACTAAGAGTAGTTGCTATTAATATCTATGATGCAGTTGCAGCCTATGAGCTGCTACGTGTTGCTTCACTTCTTGGCTCTTGCTTTCATGTTATGTAACGTACTACAGGTTGATTGTTGGCATCTTTGCCTTGCATTCGCATTGGGCTTCTAGCTCTTATCAGCAACTGGCCAGCTGCAAACTTTGAATCTTTGTATGTACTAGCTTCAAAAATTAGTGATTGCTCAATAACTACTTTTGACTAAAAGTGAATAATAAATCCTAACTTGCCAAAAAAAAAAAAAGAAGTAAAATAAGTGATTGTTTAGACTGAAAATGAATTGCTCAATAACACTTCCACCACAACCATGATTTGTAATCTCCAATAAAATATTATTCCTTAAGCACCTAGTAACTAGAAAGCGTAATAGACGACGGGCCTGAAATCTGTTTTGCTATGTACATTGAGTGTCATTAAAAACCTTCCACTGAAACTTGCAGTTTTTCCTGAAATTTTCCTACATGTAACAAGCTTCATCTTGTTTCTGCAAAGACTTTACTCAGGTTCTAATGCTGGGGAATTTATTTATCCTGTTCATATTATCTTGACAGCTATCAATTAGACAAGCCATCAGCTGAAGATAGGTCTATGTTTTTTGATCGTCTGATTGAAGTTGCTTTGTCGATACAATCAGAGGAGATGAGAAGAAAGTTGGAGAAATTGGATACGCTTGTTGAACTCCCAAAAGCTCCAAAAGTGGATATTCGGCCGAAGGCCTCTGAGTTGAAAGCCAAGGCAGAGGCAGAGCAGCATGCCTTGCGTCGACTGCGAATGTGCCTTCGTGACATTTGCAACCGGTAAGTTATCCTGGTTGTCTGTTCTATTAACTTCATCCTTTTATCTATTGGTGTTTTTCTACATTTTGCTAGTGTACTTTTTGTAATTAGTTGCTGATTGTGGTGATTGTTTTCAGTACCAATTAGGTTTATGAGTCTACGACACTTATGTCTGTAGAAGTATTAACGCCTTCGGAGATAACGAAAAGGAACTAACTAAGTTTCTGGGCCAGTTAAGGGGATACCGAATCTGAAGTGAAACATCAAAAGGGAACTAAATAAGTTTCTAGGCCAGTTAAGGGGATACCGACTCTGAAGTGAAACATAATTTGACAAAATCTCACGCGTATTATGTAATGGTTTAATGTCATATTTTCACTGAAACAACACATATTGATGGGATGTTGCATCAATATGTGTTAACAAGCTTTATTGAATTCCTTCCCAATATTGCTTTTAAGTTCTCAAGGGTAACATAATTAATTTTTTCTTGCATAGGTTTTTTTAGTTTAGTAATCTCTCCATCATTTTTCTAGGTGGCGAGATCTAATGAAAATTGTTAGCTTGTACCTGTGATGAGCTTTTTTGCACGTTTATGGCTTCTTATTATTTGTGAAACCAGAAACAGTTTATGTTTTGTTATTGGCATTGGGAGAGGGCATTCACATCATTAGACTAATTAACGTTTAAGGGGGAATATGATCCACGTATAGTATAGAGAATGCCTAGAAACACATGGGATGAAGTGATACAATAGGACTTTCTTTCTTCAAATGTAACGATATAAGTACGAATAGAATCAATTGGAGAGAATGGATCCCTGTAGCTGGATCAGCAGCCTTTAATCTTCTATTTTTTATCCGGTGAATGTATATTTCATTTAAAGGCCCTACCGGTTGAATACACCAGCAATGGTGCAAATCCCTGCCAACAAAAAGCCTCAACAGGCTCCTAAGAGAACAAGGCCACACCCAAACAGAAAGGTCTTGCAACAACAGTTACACCCAAAAGAAGGGGAAAGCAAAATACATGAAACAGAAAACAACTGAAATTGATTGTATTCCAAAATCCTATAAGACGCAGTCCACTCCTTGCAAATATCTTTTGTTAGCTGGCTAGGCATGACTCTCCTCCAAGCTCTAACGGCATCTCTAATGTCATTAAGGGCCTGAGGGATGAAAATTGAAATATGGTGGTTCCACACTTTTCATTTGAAGCATCCTCATGTGTTTCTTTATCTCCATATGTGGTACACCACTGCAGCCAAAGAGACATCTGCTACAGAAGTCCTAAAATTCTTCCCCTTAGTATTCTGCACAAACCATTTGACTTCATCAGAGGCAAAGGGAATCTAGATAACTGGCTGTTCCTCGTAATGGCTCTCTAAACATATGATCATGAAATTCCGACACTGCTCCCTCACAACTAGTGTCATTTACCACTCTCGAAACAGCCAATCTGTCCCTGTTGTTTAAACTGTTTTGCACAACAAGCCACAAAAAAAATACCACCTGCATACATTTTTGTCAAAACATTAACAAACTACCTTCTGCCAATTCTAAACCAGTAAACCTCATAAGTTTTCCTCAAAGCTTTCCAGGCAGACTTCATGGTGTGAAGTTGTAAACCCCATGTTGGGAAGGGTTCTAAATAAGCTGATCCTCGTTGGAAAGATGAGGGACTGGCTCACCATTGAATGAAAAGTGATTTCCTGGATAATACTGCTTCTGTGTCTTGGCCACTTCCATTCCCCATTTTGAGTTACAGTTGAAACTTTGGCTTAAAGAGACCTTCCAAGGTTGAAGCTAACCATATCCCCATACTTTTTTTTCAAAGCACCCGAGGGTGCCAGTCATCCAACCGTAGTAATGTTGACTGCCCAGTATCATGAACCAGAGGCTGACCAATTCTTTATGTTTGAGAACCTTCCTAACCAAGTATCATCATCTGGAATGTTCATATGCCATAAGCTCCAATTCTTGATAATGTAGGTGTGCACCCACTTCAGCCACAAGGTATCAGTTCTCTTAATAAGGACCCATAGATGCCTCAACTGGAAGCTTTGTTCCGTTCCCTAAGGTCCGTAATGGCCAAACCTCCTCCTTTGGACTGCAAATAGGATCCCATTTTAACTTTACAAATATGTGATTAAGATCAGATCTTGAACTAAGGCAGCCATTAAGTTTCCCTCAATCTCCTTAGTCACCTTTTGGCGGATAGCAAACAACTGACCGCAACGCAATACACCTGCATGCTGCACAGAACTGAAGAGATAAGCTGTGCTCTACCATCAATACTTCCTCTGTTCCTTTTTGTTTGCTTACCAATTTGGCATGACCCAAAATGTTTGCTCTCTTTGGAAAGTCAAAAGGATTTTTTTTTCTTCATATTTCGATAAACTAACCCTCATTGGAAAATAGTATTTTCAAAAGCAGAGAATGAGGGGCAATCTTGGAAATCTAATCAATTTATCTAGAGAGATGCAATAATTGCATGTTCCCTTCAAAAGTTGAGTTCCTGAGCACACAAAATGGGGTGGAGGGAGTATGAGATTAGTTCAGTGCTCCAGCTTTAGAATTCTGTTTAAGATGTTGTCATTCAGCTCACCGGCTGAGTCTGGTCACTGGTGGATATAAGAGGCACTCCAAGATATTCCACAGGCAGCTCACCCACTAGTGTAGGGAGAATGACGTTTAAGCTCTGGATCAACTCATCCTTTACCCCAGCGAAAAAGATGAAACTTTTGGTTAGATTTGGCTGAAGACCAGAGAAATGGTAGAAGTTGTCAAACACTAATATAATAATGTGAAATGCAGACTGTCGGCCCCACTCATGATGAATAAATCATCTGCAAAAGCTAACGGAGACTCTAAGAGAGGTTCAGGATTTGGCATTTGGGTGAAACCTGAGAGCCTCCGGACTGACCCTACTCTAAACACTCTGATAGTGTTGTCATTGTTTTCATTTCTAGGTGTCATCCGCCATCTAAGTTAGATATATTGTTTGTCTCTTGTGCTGCAGGATTCTGTACGACAAAAGGTTTAGTGCCTTCCATTATCCAGTCTCCGAGGAGGATGCACCAAACTATCGGTCAATCATCCAGAACCCTATGGACATTGCAACTCTGTTGCAGCGTGTTGACAGTGGAAAGTATGTTACATGCCAAGCATTCTTGGAAGATTTTGATCTCATTTTGGTTAATGCAAAGGTATATGGTTACTGTACTCTTTGATCCAGTACTATTTTAATTTTCCTTTTTTGAAAAATACTTTTTATGGTTTCTGTTAGACAAATACTTCAAGAAATGCACTAAGAGATATTTTGGGTAGTTTTAGCTTCATGGTTATAGGAACCATCCTCTTTCTTCAAAACTATGACATGCATAAAACGTAACACCTGCAGGGTGACTAAGAATCTGTTTGAAAAAGTTATTCAAACCAGCCTTCTTCACTCCACGACTCAAGGACATCGTAATTGGATGTAGTGGCCAAAACGTACAATATTCTTAAGTGTGGCAATACTTGTGCATTTCGCATGGCATCATGAAAACACGTGTCACTAGAACGCTATTGGGTTGAGTAGAAGAACCATTCATCTTGGGAAAAGCATTTTTGCGGAAAAATTAATGAGAATGCTGACTCTGACAAAAATCAAGACAAATGAGTTACATTTCATTTGATATTATGTTACCAGCCGATTCTATGCAACAACTTTGGTTTTCTCAAGATTTAGCGAAATGAAATAAAGGTCTACCGTGAGTCACACATGCTTTTACTGTTAATTTTGCAATATTTTCACCTTCGTCGCTTTTTCTTGCGCAGATATATAATGGAGATGACTACAATGGATCTAGGATCGTGAGTAGAGCTCACGAGCTTCGAGATGCAGTATGTTCACTTATATTTTCTTTCTTCTTTATGGTTTGTGGAGATTGGGGCTTTGGTTTCTTGCCTTTTTTTTGGTGTAAAGCAATCTTGGCTACAATCGAGAAAACTTTCTTTCTTTTCAGGTGCATGGAATGCTGTCACAGATGGACCCTGCACTGGTGGCATTCTGTGAAAAGATAGCTGCCGAAGGGGGTCCCATGCCCGTGCCTGATGAATTGGCAGGATCTTCATTTCCAACAACTACAGTTGTTCAGCTGGCATCAGTCACTAGAGCAAGTGCCCGACTTCGAAATGTCCAACCTGATGTTAATTTAGATCAAAGCTATGAAGCACTAAAACGACCAAAGAAGAATGTCGATGCCGCACCCGCAGGTATAGTAGCCTTTAGATTCCTGTCCCAATACCGTCATGTTGTTTACCTTGTATTTGAGAATACTCTCTGTAGTTGGCCAGTAATTTTCCTTTGTCCGCATAGCCGAATGATTCACTCTTTGTTTCGATAGTGTCTATTAAGTTCATTTATGTGTTTGGGATATCTCAAAATTTCAGTTTTATTTTTTCATTTTTCCAAAGATATTTTTGTTGCTTATTTGTATGGATGGTCCCCAAAGTATTAGTAAAATGTCAATTTGGTCTGAATATACAAATTGTGTCTATTGCATCCCCAACGTTTACAATGTGCGTTTAAAAGGTCCCCAGACCACACTCCGTTTCCTTTTGCCATCTAAAACGAGGGCATTATCGTCAAACCCCTCCATTCCCCACTTTCCCCTTCTCTCCGCTATATTGAGATTTTCTTCCATGGTATCGTTGTTGCAAACAAAGATATACCCCCCAACCACTCATTCCTAGGCAGAGACTCCAACGGTGGAAGTGTCTTGAACTGCTTGTCCACACTGTGATTCTTCTCATTGTTATCCTTATCCTTATTCCCGCTCTTGTTCTTCCCCAATTTAGTCCCATTACTGTGATGATCCTCCACACCCTTCCCGGTTCCACTCTTATTGTACTTCGAACCCACAATAAACCCTAACCCGAGCTGTTAAGTTCGCCGCGAACCCTAATGTCAAAATTCCACCGCTCCTCAGCTGGCTTCTCCGGGGCGTATGAATTGCTGCTGCTGTTGCCGCTCCACAACGAATTGAAGTCTGATTTGTTGATCGATTGACTTCAGATTGGTGGACGGATTGGCCGAGTTGAGGTCGCCGCCGGTGCAGTCACGGGGATATCAAAGTTGCGCTCCTCAGGCCTCTTGGACACGTGGGTGTTGCTCCATATGGAATCGTTGAGGGAAAGATTGTCAAGTTGTTGGTTGAACCCTAAGTTGGTAACTGAATTTCCAGAACGACTGCTGCTGGTTGTTTCATATTGCAGATTTTGGTGGGGGGTTGCTGGCGACTATTATGCCCTCATTTTAGATGGCAACAGGAAAGTGAGTGTGGTCTGGGGACCTTTTAAAAAACGTTTGCGATGCAATAGACCCAATTTGTATATTGGGGGCCAATTTGATATTTCGCTAATACTTTGGGGGGCCATTCGTACAAATAAGCCATCTTTTCGTCTTTCATGAACTTTTTTTGTGCGGTCTAACTTTTTTGATGTTCAGATTCATCTTGACAAGGAGCATAGGAAAAATATAAAACATATGAAAAACATCCACTAAAGACGAATGTTAGCGGAAGATAGCTGGCGTATTAGCTTCTTGTGACTTATTTTGTCGTTGGTGGTCCTTATTTAAAATTTGTTCTATGTGTTTTACTTTTCCAAATCATCTCGCCAAGGCAAAACGAAGAAATATTTTTTGACAAATAGCTATCAAAATCAGTAAAGATGATTGCAAAAATAAAATCTAGCTCACTCAAGGCAGCCCAATGCTACTCAAAAAGTTAAAATGATCATAGAATGCAGATAGGGATCCATTGGTTCAATCAAAAAATTGTCCGAATTTGAAGACGTGGGTTCAAGTTTGAGGGCAACCACTGCACAAATAACATCTATGGTTAGTTCCATAGTTCGTACCCATTTTACCCTTTCCAGACCTCATTAATGGGAGATAACTAGGTGCACTTTATGTTATCGCGCATGTATTGCCAAATATTTCAATTAGGTGGGGGCCATGACATTGAGTTGAAAAGCAGCTGAAAATAAAACTTTATTCAGACTGATGCAACAAACCCAAAGAAAGATTGGTTAAGATGCAGTGTTGTCAAAATCTTTTCTTTAATGATACATACCTTACTATTGGATACGTTTAGAGGTAAAATAGATACGTACTCTAACTGTATCTTATGTTTAAAAAACATTGTAGGATAGAGATACGATGCGATAAGTACGATTAGAGGTAAGACTGATACGTATCACTAACCCTATCTTACGCTTTATGTAAATACTTTTGTATACCCATACTACCATGATGCGATAGCGATTTGAGATGCACGACCCCTTAAATTTTTTTTTACTAGACCATGTTATATGGTTGAAGACGTAAAATTCTGTATCTTGAAGTTTTTTTAAAATATATGCATAGATTTTGCATTTTAAATTCGATCTGGGTAGGTATTATTCTTTTTTAACTTGTATTTAGTCTGGTGAACATATCTTATGACGCGCTATACTTGTCCCGTACGATGCATGAAATGGGAACATATACACAACATGTTCCCATTTTGATGACCTTCATTAAAAGAGAAACTTTCAAAACGGGAACAAAGGTCTAAATTTTCAATATTTCTATACTCTGGATGGTAAAACTACTTAATGAAAGGCCTGTGGCCAAGATAGAGGTTGGTGGACAGTTCCAAGTAGGACATCACTTGGCTAGGTACAAACAAGCAGAGCAAATCATGACTAAAGCAGAATAAAAATGGCTACATTGTAGACCTTTCCTAGTGTTGGCAGAGATGCAAACCTGATACCCTTCGTTTGGTCTGTAACATGGTAGTTTGGTGCTATGATTTTTTTCCCTCCTAATTTGACGCTTTTGAAACCGTAAGCCCATGTTTGGTTGCCAAATAGGAAAGGTAGTGTGGAAACTATTGGGGGCATAAGTTGGAGGCTTGGGTAGCCCAAGGAATAAGGAATAATGATATAGGATAATGTGTTCTATCTTGTCTCAAGTTTGTCCTGTCCCATCATGCTCGTGCGAGTGAATTGTATGACATTCATAGGATAAATTATCCTATCCGGTAGTCAAATTGTGTGATCAAATGTTGGATAAATGGGTAAGTTGGCCAAATTATGTAACATTCATTGGATAACTGATCAGTTTCCACATTTTTACCCTGCAAATAATCGTGACTTGACAAAATTCATGATGATTTCCTTGGCAAGAAGGGCTTAAACGGGCACGGCAACGGGAACATAAACTTTTATGGACAGCTTTAATTCTGGTCAGTGGTCTTGAAGTTGTGAGCTCTGTCAAAAAGGTTTTGCTGTTAAGGATCTTTGCTCCTCACTGGACTTTATAATGTACCCGTTGATAGTAGTGATCTGTCTGGATATGCATTTGATTTATGATAGCTGATTGCTCTATTGGATGGAGTAATTCAAACTAAAAAGTTTTGAAAAACCTTTCTTACTCACATGAGTTTGCCTTATCGTTACACTCAGGACCAATTTCAGTTTCAAAGTGACATCCTATACGACACCTGATTGAGTAACAAGAGTTTGTCAGAACTTATCGTTTGTTTTAGCATTTTCTTTTTCTTTCTTTCTGGAAGAAATTAAAATTATTGTTTCATTTTCCAGGAACAGCAGTTGAAGGAGGACCATCAGAACCACCAAACTCATCTCAAGAACCAGAAGTAGATGATACAGTTCCACATAGGTCAGGAATATCTTATACAGATGACCCGCAGCTTGAAACTTGTGAAGAGGACACGAGTGAAGATGTTGTGATGTCTGATAGTGAGATTTCTGAGAAAATTGTTTCGGTCAAAAGTATTTTGATGGAGCGCACTGATGGCTATGGCGTTCCAAAGCTTGAAAGGCTTTACACTCGGGTAATGAAGGGCGTTTTTGAAACCAAAGCCAGTGAACCGGGGTATGATCTTAGACCTGCAATTTTTAGCTATTTATTGAAGTTTGCAGAGAACGTGACAAATTTTTGACGGAATATTTTTTTAACTGTGATAACTATTTTTGCTTCTTAATAAAATTTTGAGTAGTTTCTTGTTCCTGTTCAATTCATGTACAGAATCAGATTTTCTTCCTTATCTCTAGAGAATAAGATTCTTGACTACTCTCTTTCTCTCTGTCAACCGTTGTGAAATTCATCAATTCGAACTGGTGGGGTTTATGTCAAACTCAAAGCAAAGGTGGTTGGGTGTCCTTGTTAGGCATCTAGGCAAAGCTGAGTTGAATACACAGAGGCAATCTCTGTCGCAGTGTTGGTTAATTGGATTGAAGCTGGTAGGAAATGCTCATTTGTTCGATGCATAAACTACGAGGAACGAGCAAAATCATCGTTCCGGAGTTGGGGTGAATGGTTCTTCCATTGGGAGGCCGACATGGCGACATTTCACTCATTTCTTGATTTATTTCAGGGGACCAAAACATTGCGTATATGAGTTTTGATGTTTATTAGTAGGTCATATCTGGACGTTTTTAGCCTAACGTTAGAAGAATCTACGCCACAATAACTCGTCTCTGTGCTTCAATACGATGGGTGCGACTATTCGCAGTCCTGTATTTTCTTTCATAGTCTGTTAAAAATTTTTGAAAATTATATTTCGGTAATTACATGTCGAAAATATGTTCAACCTTCGGTAAACAATTGCCGAACATATATTTCGGTAAATAGCTGTTGAAAACAAGATTATATTTCGGTAAGTACATGTTGGAACGGTAATTGGATGTTGAAAATGTATCTCAATTTCAGTAACTACTGTCGAAAATATATTTCAATTTCGGAAACAAACTGTCGAAATGTATTTCGGTAGTTGGAAATTTTTAATGGGCTAAGGGAGAAAATACAGTCTGCGAATAGTCGCACCCAAAAGAAGTAACCTACCCTTGATGATGGAAGGTAAATTTCACTGACACCTCCTGATATTTTCTTTAATAACAGATGCCCCTTAACGCAACAAGTGTTCGACCAAACACATGATGGAATCAACAAAATGAATGGTCCAATTTATTTTAGGGGAGGATACTCTTCCAAATTTGTTAATGGAAGTCACTTTTGACTGATTTGCGATTGTTTGAACTGTTCTTGGTTGGAGGTGTCAATGAAATGGACATTTGAAACGATAGGGTGTTCAGTTCTCATACATGAAGGGGTTACTTGTCATTAAGGATAAGCTCAGGAGGTATCGGTGAAATTTAACCCCCTTAAAGGGGATGACTATTCGCAGCCCCGTATTTTCTCCTTTAGTCCACTACATTTCGGTAAATAATTGTTGAAAATCATACATAGCATTTCGGTAAATAGCTGTTGAAAACAAGATTATATTTCGGTAATTACATGTTGAAAATATGTTCAACTTTCGGTAAACAACTGCCGAACATACATTTTCGATAAATAGCTGTTAAAAAAAGATTATATTTGGGTAATTGGATACTGAAAATGTATTTCAATTTCAGTAACTAACTGTCAAGTATAGTTGAAAATTTTTAACGGGCTAAGAAAAAAAATATGAGGCTGCCAATAGTCGCCCCCCCTTCTTTACGAATTTTGTTTGAGTAAATAACAATGAACACCCTTAAGCTGTAACACATTTCCTTGTAAACTCACACACTAGGTCTATTTGGACACATAAATTTCAAATCGTGGGGATTTGTAACCCTTAGATTTCAAATGGAGTTCTCAATTAAGAGCATCTTCATTTGGCTCTTTGAGAACATTTTACAAATCAGGGTAATGTCATTTAATTTGTTGGCTCTTTGAGAACATTTTCTTTCTTTCTTTCTTTCTTCTTCTTCTTCTTCTTTATTTTTTTTGTAAATACACGATGCATTACACGATCTCGTTTGGAGAGAAACTTATTCACAGAGGGGCCGTTATTTACGGCTCCGCGCAATTACAGCCGTCTGTTTTGGCAATCAATGGTTGAGGGGAGAGAGAGTGATCGGTTGAGAGAGAGAGAGAGAGAGAGAATAAACTTGGGCCGTCAAAACATGCGCGTTTGAACGGCTGAGATCGCCAACGATTACCGCCATGTGGTACTTGCTCGGCCCCCAAAAATTTATCATCCAAATGACCACTGAGAATTCCACTTCTAAACCCATCTATTGCATAATATGCAGTTTTTTTTAAATTCGAATGTCCGAGACAGTTTACTCACACTTTGACTAAATCCGCTGTCCTAAAAAAACTTTTCAGTGGCCCAATATTTGAAATGCTTAGCCTCTGTAACATTTGAACAATATTTGAAATGTTTAACCTTTGTAAAATTCGAACATAAGCAATCTAATGTACATCAGTACATCTCGCGAGAGTAGGAAATAAAAAAGATCTATTTCAAGGAAACATCAATTATCCATTCTTGGGAACATGAAAACGTGGCTTCCTGTTGCACTATTTTTCCTTCTTCTTTTGCCATCGATTATTGCATCTATTTCCGGGCACGTTAGTGAAAAGGTGACAAAAAATAAAAATAAAATTTCAGTTATGAAACCAAGTACCAAAAATTATGTTACCACCGACGAAGGTCAATCCACATACTAGACTCCAAATTGGGTTGTGGCCTGTGGTGCCTCGTGTCCACTTGTATTTTGGTGGGGTTTTGGTGACGGCTCCCGTGACCTAACGATTTTTTTCCCTGGTCAGATTTGGCTCAAATCCAGACATTCCATGGCAAGTGGGTTCTCTTATATATATGGTCACGTCCAAAAGAGATCAAGTATGTTGGTCGTCCTAATCCACCTTTTTCTTTAGAAAAATGGAAGAAGACTATGGTACACAAATCACTTTTTGATTTGTGATACCTAAAAAGTCACTTTAAAGGTAAGTATACCACATTGAGTAGTAAGTATTTCATAAGGAGTGATAAGTATTCCACATGGAGTGGTACGTATTCCAGATGTATAATATTTATTACTCAATGTGGAATACTTGCTACTACCTCATATGAAATACTTAACATTGAGTTATAAGTATTCTATACTTGTCTATGAAAATAGAAAATAAATCCTCTAGTTTCAATATTCATTTCATCGACGCCCCAACCAAGAAATGTTCGAACAAACATGTGATGAAATCAGTAAAAGTGACTTACATTGATAAAAATTGGAGGAGGATTCTTCGAAGGCATTCATGGACTGAACCGTTCACGCGCGGGTTCGCACCCCGTCGCTTGCCAACTCTGGAAAAAAGAGGGACAATTTATTTTCTTAAGTTTTCCCATTTGTGGGTCTGAGGTGGGCCCACTATGATAATCCAAACCGTTTGTATTTTAGAGCTCATCGAGAACATTTGTCACGTCAAAAATTAAGTCGATCACATACCAGTTGATAAAATTTCAAAATGTATTTTGTATTGAGATAAATGGATTTAATGGTTTCTGATCCAGTGTTATAATCTTGTTATGTTTTAAGACAAATATGTTCCGAAATCATAACCAAAATTATGTCTGATCAACTTGATTTTTGATGCAAAATTATCTATCAAGTAGAAAATTTTTTGGACCCAAAATTGCAAAATTTGGTGGAAAAAAATAAAAGTCTACTAATAGATTCTAGGCCTAGATTTTATCCTTTTTAATCGTAACTATTTCAATCGGCAAAACAAAAGTCATTGTGATTCAAAATAAGCGAGAGTTGATAGTCTTTTATTATTAAAACTGATGAATTTGTCAATGTAAACCACTTTTGACTGATTCCATCACGTATTTTGTCAAACAGTTATTGATTTGTCGGTAAAATAAATATTGAAACCTCTGGGGATTTATTGCCATTCCTCAAATGTGAAATGTGTTATTAAGAAAAACGTCAGGGGTGTCATTGAAATTTACCAAAAGGAAAAAACTCATCAATTTCCTTCAGCTCCTTGAAGAGAATTCCCTTCCCCAATTCAACGATCATGAAAGAGCTGGTACACATACAAAGATCAATCCAAATGGAAAATCATTACCAATAAATCTCGCTGTGATACATACACAACATGACGGTAGCAGCTGGAATTGGGTACGCCTTGTTGGCCCTTGGCCCCTCTCTCTCCCTCTTCGTTGCTGTCATTTCCAAGAAACCCTTCTTGATCCTCACCCTTCTCTCAAGGTAGTGTAGTTTTATACCCTCATATGTAATCCAATTCCTCTAATTTTTCTGGGTTTACAAGCAAATTTATAAAGATTCTGTTGATTTCATGTTTAAGAACATTTTTGTTGATCTTTTTATACTTCCTCTCTGTGCGTGTGCATTTGTTTAAATGAAGTATAGAGTCAGTGTTTTTGTTGGTTCTAATGGGTGAACTGTTATGGCTGGTAAACGGAAGTTTAATTTGAAGACCAATTTAGTTCATCGTTTCGTAATGTCTCCTTTCTCTATACGTACTTATAAATACTAGACTAGATACCCGGGCAGACGCGGTGCGTGTGCAAATCGTGTTATTCAAAATATCGGGAAAGGAAAATCTTGAACTGAGATTAATCTGTAATGAAATTTGAGGGGAGAAGAAATTTGGGTTTTGCAGTTCTTTTTTTTTGGGTAAGGTAAAATTGTGTTAGAAAACCCAATTACACAAGTCAGGGGCATACCTCAAGCAAAACAACGCCAAACAAAGAAACATCAAGCAAAGCTTGAAAAAAGAACAGCACAAATCAAGACAACATCTAAACAAAAAATTTACATGCTGCTAAAGACTCTAGCAGGGATATTCCACAGGGAACAAAGAGCCATGTTAGGACCTGACTTGTTAACTCCTCTCCAGGAGCTAACACAGGCTCGGACATCGGTTCTCGCTTTGATCTCCAACTGCTGAGTAGTACTCCCATAGCCTTTAAAGATTCTGCTATTCCTTCTTGTTAGTTTCTTTATGTTGTTAAGGGGGCAATTTGGAAAAGAAGAAGAAGTCTGAGCCAGCCTCAAAACTGACATTCACGCCAAAAGGGATGTTCCCTTTATATTAGTAATAGGTAAGTATACGAACACTTCTAATTTTTGAAGGAATAATTTTAGTTGGTTTTCTTGAATTGATGTGTAGTACAATGTTATGGTTGATAAGTCTAAATTTCCATCTGAAGAACATAGAAGTTGATATTTTTTTAATACTCTCTCCCATCGGCATGTGTAAATTATGTGTTATAGTAGGAATTTTTGTTCAGTTCTAATAGGTTTTCTCAAATTGGATTTTTGTTGGGTTCTAATAGATTTTCTTGAATTGATATGTGTAGTACGCTGGTGTGGCTTGTAAGTCTGATAGTGCTATCAGGGGTGTGGAGGGCTTTTCTTCCACTTGAAACAACAGCATGGTGGCCATATGGAATCCTTATTCTCACTTCTGTTGTCTTTCAAGAAGGGGTTCGCGTTGGCTTCTGGAGAGTATACAAGTAGGTTATCTGTTTTCTTTGAATTCTAATTCTTGTCCACAATGTCTTAATGTCTTTGATCTTTCTGAATTGATCGAAGAATTTGATTCAAGTGGCAAGGTTCATTAGGGATGGCCTGCATGGAGATTAATGTCAGAAATTACCAAATAACAACACTTGCATTGTAGATAATGCGTGGAAGTTTATTTAGAGAAACGAAAGTGCTTATCGTAACAATGGCTGCATTTGGGCTACAAATTTTGAGTTGCTTGTGTGTGGATTGAAGTAAGATTCCACATCAAGCTAAAAAAACATTGTAATGTGCCGGGTGCCTCCATTGAATAACTAATATATCAAATACCATGCCAATTCTTTCCTTCCACTGTTCTTGTGGTATGTGGAATTACCCTCTTGCCCTCCTTCAAAACTACACCCACCCCTATATATATACACACCCCTACATATAAATATATATATATATATATGTAGGGGTGTGTCTATATATATATAGAGAGAGAGAGAGGGGGAGGGAGGGAGGGAGAGAGAGAGAGAGAGAGAGAGAGAGAGAGAGAGAGAGAGAGAGCGAGAGAGAGAGAGGGAGGGAGGGAGAGAGGAGTGAAACTTTTTGGTTTTTTGTATTTTTGAAAAGGAGGGAGTGAGTGAGTGAGTGTAACCACTACATTTGCCACAACTACACCCACCACCCCTATAGGTGAGTGAGTGTTTGTAACCACTACATTTGCCACAACTACACCCACCCCTATAGGTTTTGGGAGAGTAACCACTACATTTGCCACAACTACACCCACCAGAGAGAGTGTTTGTAACCACTACATTTGCCACAACTACACCCACCCCTATAGGTTTTGGGAGAGTAACCACTACATTTGCCACAACTACACCCACCCCTATAGGTTTTGGCATTCTTTGCATAGAACCTTTCTCCTGTTTTGATATCATCATTTTTTTTTGATTGGCATTGATATCATCACATTATTGAACATTACTTGATTAGTTGGTTTGAAAATTGCTCATGTGCTGGGGCGATTCGTATTGTATGTCACGAGACATTAGTCTTGCACTTACAATGTTTTTCTTGCATTCTTCTTGTTTATGATTAATGAAATACCTGATAGTCTTAGACACATGCCCTCCTTTTTTGGGGCAAGTATTACTCTTCACATTGTCGTATAGCAGAAACATGGTCATAGTGTCTTTACTTCTGGCTCCTTAATCTTTTCTTGCAACCTAAATGTGGTTATCTGAACTCTTATTTTCATTTCTTGGATTTGTCAAGGAGGTTGGAAGATATGTTGGATGCTTTTGCTGACAGAGTTGCGAAACCACGGCTCTTTTTGACAGATAAGATGCAAATTGCTCTTGGTAAGCTTCGATGAGGTTTTTCCTTCATTCCACTGTTCTAGGATAGATCGATGTGATCTACTAAAATTTCCTTAAATTTGTATTACTGTGAGATTTAGTTAGTAGCTGTTTTTACATGTCGCTCAAGTTTTTATAATTTGGTTGCCACACAATATCAGTAACTCTGTACAAACAAGCATACAAATCTCAAGTTGTATGCACTAGGTATTTACCAGTTTACATGCATAACTATAGGCCTAGACTAGCTATTTTGATGGTTTAGAAGCGACTAAAACTGCACTCATGGGTTGAAAGGTCTGCAATTTTATGTCAAAAGGAATTTCCAAACATTGACAGATCATCGAACGATCTGATTGTGGATCAGTTATTTACACTTATTCTCTTTATGCATTCCATACGGTTCATCTCTCTCTAGTTCTGGATTGTCCATAAAGGGTTCTCCGTCTTTAGGCAAGGTCTATAATCTTATGATTTCCAGTGTATTCTTTTTGACTAAGATAGAATGCATCCAACAATGTGTACTTAGGCATTCTTTTTCAGAGCTGTCTTTCGTGCTTGCTTTCCTGGGTCTCCGTGATCCTTTCACTGACTTCCCCACGCAGTTCTTATGAATTTCGTAACAGTTTTAAATGTTCAGTTATTGTGAGTTCAATGCTGATGCATTATATTTGTTTCCTTTCAAGCTGGGTTTTCGTATCTTTATCAACCCACATTAATTTCCTTAAAATAGCTTGCAAAGCCCTCCTCTAGTATTTCTGTGTTCTTTAAGCTAAATAGGCTTTTGCTGATCATAAAATCCTAACTGGTTTAGGGTTGAGTTTGGACTGTCTTCTGGTATCTTGTTATCTACTTTGCTCATGATCCTCAATTGTGGCTTTGAAGGCATTTGGCAAGCATTGGCGATGATCTTCGTAGAGATCTGGTTCATGTCATTAGTCTTGAGAAACTCTTGCATTAACCCATTGGAACAAGTGCTTCTCTATCTCTTGGGGTTATCACGAATTTGGGGTTTGAATCCTTGTGTTTTCTGTTGCTTGCTTTAATCAGTAGATAAAACACGCACAAGTGGATAAGGTTTGGTCTTGGTGATAGTTTAGCTTTAGTATTTTAATTGATTGCTCTTGGTTTGAGGATTCCTGGAGTTTGTCAGTGTTGGGTTTTTGCTATGAGAAAAATAAGGAAAAAGCAAGAAAGAAAAGTCGGTGGCTTTTTCCTTTGGGCAAAGGAAAAGTCTGGAAAAGATTTGGACCATTGGTCATTGCATGCCAAGGTTGGGAAAGTGTGCTGGCATGGAGCATTAAATGTGGTGATGAACTCTAGAATATTCCCAGCAAATCTAGAGGCTTTTGCTCCCATGTATTTAAGGGATTTGTGCCCCGTGTGTGAAGTGTGGGCTGAGAGACAGAGCAGAGAAGGCAGAAGGATTGGGAGCCCCTTTGGGGGTCTCCCCCACTGTGAGAGGTTTTGTGTGAGAGAGAGAATAGTTGAGAGGAAAAATAGAGTTGTGGGGGTGAGTGTAAAACATTGTATAGAGCCATGTGTTAGGAGCTCAGGGAGGATTTTACATCTCACATTGTAATCTCTATTTTTCATATAATGGAAGATATCTCTCTCCCGTGGATGTACCCGAATTTGGGGAACCACGTATTTTGATTGTGTTCTCTTGTGTGATTTGTTTTTGTTGATTGTGCTTCCATTGCGTATTGGTATCAAAGTATGAGAGTGGTATCGGAGCGGAGGGAATATTTTCCCCAACAGTCAGTAGGGACATAGATTTCGTATTCATTTGGTACCTGATCATATGGCTCAAAGTGTTTGAAAGTTTCTCAACAGCATTACCTTATAGTCTTACCGAAATCCTAGCGGAGAATCCTCGACATAAGACTCCCACTTTTTGGCAGGACTAAGTATGCTTATTGGTACGTTAAAATTGGAGCCTTTCTGATGTTTATGGATGGTGGATAGTGGAGATCGGGTGCCCACGGATACACGTGCCCCTGGTTACAAAGGACGATGGGAGTATTCCCAAACAGGAAGCACAACTGGTAAGCAGTCAGCATGGATTATCTCAATGCAGGGTGCAATAGCAGGGCATCTTCCATTTTCTCCCGAGTCGCCTCTTTAATCAATAAACCTACCAGTCTACCACTATAAACATTTTTGTTAACCTCCTTAATACTGATTTCCATCTTTGTCCTTTAATGGTATTAGACATGATTACTTCTCAACATGTCATTGTGACTCTTGCGACCCACTGTTCGGGCCCATGCTATGATTTGGGCTTGAAGTTGCTTTGTATGCTAACCACACTTTATCAAGTGGCCTGGCTAGGCAAATGGATTTGGCCATCATCTATAAATCTGTATATGTGGGCCTCTCCATGCTTTTCATGAAGCCCCCAAGATGACTCATCTCCCTTTTTCACTTCTCAAGGACAGGTTGCTGTCTGCTTTGGCATCATTGCCATTATGCTCGCCTCATGAATATAAATTGCTGAATGGCAAGTTGCTTTGTTCTATTTGGATAAGGTTGCTCAAAAGGGACAATGTGTTGCAACCCTATGACATCACTTAACATGTACCCAGCGGTGATTCAGTGTGTGCTTGGCATGCCATCATCTTTCGCTAGTATCTTAACTTTGTCGTCTTTGGGCAAATGGTGGAGTGTCTCCAGTAAATAAATTTTTGTCCTGTCTTGGCCTTCCCTTGCTGTATTTTCAATGTTCCTAAAACCACACCCTGATCACTTGGAACACGCTATCACACTGTGAGTGTAAGGGTGACTTAAGGCCTCGATCCAAAGATTCTAAACCACTTTCGGTTCAGCCTGCTGTTTGGGACACGCTTTCATTGCCACTGCCATTCAAAGAAAGGGACTGCCTCTCAAATTTCAATTTTGTTGTCCCAGATTTGTCTCTGCCTCTGTAGCTGATGGAGGATTGAAAGTACGAGAGCACCATTCATATTTCATATCTTCAATTTTGAACGCCTGCTGCCACCTCCTACCTTGAATTACTCAGGCTTTGACGTGTAGTTGCTTGGAAAGAGAAGAAATGGATTCTAACCGACCAACCAAACATCTCTTAAGCTTGGAATTTCGTCGGAAGACACACAGCTTGAAAACTTTCTAGTCAACCCTGCTGATTCGCAATCTGTCCTTAAATAGTAGATCCCACTTTTCGGATTCCAGAATAAACTGTAAAATTTCTGGTAAAAATTGGAGGTAAGCAGCTTGTCTTGCATCAGCAATAGTAGCAGTTACTTTCTTCTTTATTTTGTATTTTGTTTCGGGGGCCACTGTTTCAGTGGTATTTTGAGAGCAGCCACTTTGTGCGTATTTCAAAGGTTAGGTCTGTCTCCAATCCTCCCCCGCCCATACCTCTAATGATTGGGGACTACATGGACTTTGTTGTTGTTTCGCTTTGTAGCACATTCTTCAGCAACCTATGTATTCCCATATAAGAATTTGTGATCACACTGATTTTCAATACTTTTATTGGAAATTCATTCTGTGACCGGGTTAATTTCCTTCCAAGTTCGGGAACATTAGTTATTCATGCTTTAACTTCTATATATGCATGGGTTATGCAGGGATATTGGTAATGGCTTACTGTCGTCACCTTTTCCTTGGTTGTTCTTGTAGAAGTTTGACTTGATTCTGTAACCCAATATTATTCAGTGCTGTGAATTAGTTGCTAATATCTTTTAAGATATTTTTGCAGTGTTCTAAAACTCGGCCTAGGCGGCGCCTGACCGACTTGAATAAGGGGTTAGCCGTTTAATTAGTTGGCCATCCAACTAATCGGGAATTAGTTGGCTCTAGTTGGCAACTAGTCAGACTAGTCGGCCGGCGGAATAGTCGGATTAGTCAGACTAGTCAGAGTGGTCGGGATTAGGCGGGAATTAGTCAGCGACTACTCGGACTATACTGTATGCTAACCAGTCGGTTGTGTAAACCTAAATCCTCTCCACTCTCCAGTTGTTAACTGCCTCAGCTTCCATAGATGGCGATCATTGCCGGCAGGTCTTCGATCGTCTCAGTCCAGGTCTTCCGTTGTCTCCTTCGATTGTCTCTCTCTCTCTCTTCTCTCTCTCTCTCTCTCTCTGTGATTGTGTTTGTTTTTCTCTTTTTCTCCTTCGATTTTGTCTCTCAGTCTCTCTCTGCGATTGTGTCTTCCATCGTCTTCGAGATGCAGCAGTAGATACAGTGTATATATAAAGGGTAATTACATTGATAACCCTTGAGATTTTGAAGATAATACAATGTGACCCGAGTTGTAATGATAATACAGTATGACCCAATAATTTGATGAAATTATACAAAATTCCCCTTTGATAGTTTTTTTTTTTTTGGGGTCATTTTCTTACTCAGACTTTGGGGAGAGGGGGGAAATAGTTTTTAATTTTTAAAAAAAAATGAAAAATCCGATTAATTGCCGGGCACTGACTAATCCCCGATTACTAGGCCTAGGCGCTCGAAGGTGGCCGTCCGCCCGACTAGCGCCTAGCGACTTTTAGAACACTGTATTTTTGGAATAACAAATCCTAATCCTGATTGTTGATGGAGCTCAACTCTAGAGCCATTGTAAATTTATGACACCGGTACCCTGTTGGAACTGTAGTAAATTATAGTGTTTATTTATCAATGAAGGTTAGATTGACTGATTGAGTGGTAACTACGTTCTTGTTACTGTTATCTACCTTTTGTAATCTGATGCAGTTTATATCATATGTATGCAGCTGGCGGTTTGGGTCATGGTGTGGCCCATGCTGTTTTCTTCTGCATCAGCCTCTTAACTCCTGCATTTGGGTCAGCGACATTTTACGTTGAGAAGTGCTCACAGATACCCTTTTTTCTTGTTTCTGGTTAGCCATTCTCTCTTACCAAGTTGTTATTATTGCTTTTAGATGCTTCAGGGAATCAATCATTTCTCTCATTGAAGTTATTTACTTACCTTCTTTTTTCGTTTTTTCATTGGGTGGGGTTTGGGTGTCGGCCAGTCTAGCTATTCCTTCCGTTGTTCTTTATGCCAGCATTTTTGTGATAAAAAAGAATCTAACGAGGAGGAGCATTTAACAGGAGCATCCATTTTTATCACTAATAAAACAACAGAGAGCTCGTAAGCTTGAACAATACATGGCCATACCTCTTTAGACCAAATAAGTCTATATTTTGGTAGCATGGTTGATAACCTAATTAGAGTGACCATTTGGACCTATTGAACCGAGTATTAGAGGTGAATGTTGACATGGAGGCTGTTAGATTCAGATAAAGTCTTTTGATTGCTCTTCGAAGCTAGAGAACATAAGTTATGATACACTGGTATCTCTTTTTCTTGTGGTTGTGCCCCTTCTGTTCCCAATTTCTTTCATCACTTAGTGTACTGACTCTACTGAGTCTTTGCCACGTCTGTAGTTCCTATCTCGTATCTTTCTTTATTCTCTCTTTCTGTTTAAGGCCTCCAATGACCCATCAATATGTAACTTTTCTTTTTCGCTTTGTGCTGTCTCCCTCTCCTTTGGTGTTTCTTGTTTTCTCCTTTTGTAACTGTACATCGAATTAGAATGCCAGATGCAAAAACAGATAGTTTTGGCAAATTAGAATAATGGAGCAGACTTCCCGTATTTGTTTGCGTATGTATGTGGAGTATGTTTACTATTTTTTTACTTTTGGGGACCGAATGCGAGTTATTTTTACTTGGTGTGTCATATTGGACAACTGCTTGCTCCCGTGTATGCCAGAAAAATGGGAGCACGAGCACCTTTGCAATCCTTTCATAAGGCTTTCTAATTTTCAACTTTTTTATGGTTAACTCAATTTGCCTATATTAATCAGATTTGTGGGGGCTTTTGGTTTGATGATAACTATTCTGCCAAATGCAGCAATTATTACTCTTGCATTTGTTACGATACACACTTTCTCGATGGTCATCGCATTTAACGGATATGCAGAGAAGAAGAGAGGGGACCAATTATTTGTGCCCATAGTTCACCTTGTTGGAGGAATGCTGGTAGGTTACCTCTCTACCATTCGAGGTTGGAAAGCATATTCGCATTTCATGCATGTCAAGCTTGCAATTACAATTTTTTTTTTCAAAAAGGCATATGCATCTCTCTATCTCCTTCTCTCTGTTCGACTTTCTTGAATGTAAACGGCTGTTCTTGAGTTGTCTTTAGTTTGTCACCATTTATTTGTGTTTCTAAGAAGAACCTGATGAGATACTATCCGAAAGGAAGGAAAAAGCCCTGTGAGGTGCTGCTACGCCGGTGCACTGATGCACATAAGAAATCTTTTTTTTTTTTTCTCTCTCTTTATATCTGCTGTTTGGACAAATAGCCATTTTGGCTTATTTTTTGTCCTTATTCAAATTTTTTGTCGCATTTTGTGGCTTATTGTCAATTTTTTGGGGATTATTGCTTCGTTATGACGAGAGGAATCTAAAAAGTAAAAAATTTTGGTCGAAATCCAAATTTTTTTGAATAAAGACGAAAACGTGGCTTTCCCGCCAAATTTCGTCGAAATTCCAAAAAAATTGGATTCCGATCAAAATTTTTTACTTTTTAGATTCCTCTCGTCATAACGAAGCAATAATCCCCAAAAAATTGACAATAAGCCACAAAATGCGAAAAAAATTTGAATAAGGACAAAAAAATAAGCCACAGTGGCTTATTTGTCCGAACAGATTTCGTTGATTTCATTGCCTGTACTGAACTATGAGTCTTGTTGACAGTTTGTGCTGATGGGTTTTCAGGGTGGTGGAAGTGGAAAACTTAAAATCTTTTGTGGGCATTATCAGTGTACTAAGATTTGCATTAATTGGATGAGAACTAACCTTCTTGATTTTCCTCAGACGCTGATAAACCTTGCTAATGGGGGATGCATTGTTGGAATTCCTCTCCTCTATTTCATGGCGATTTTGACCCTGATATACTGTGGGCAGATGGTTTGGAGGAGATTGACAGAAAACCAAAGCAGGCGTTAAATTTTTTGTACTCGGGTAGAACTCTTGTTAAGTGTGAGCTTCAAGTTAGCCGGAGATACTTATTTCGCCTGTAGAAATATTCTGCGTAGTGCATTTCTACAATGGCAATTTCGATTTCCCAATGATTCAATGTGGTCATCTTTCTGCGGAACTTTTTCAAGTTCCCATTCATAATTATGTGCACTTGTGGTGCTATTTAGTTTAGAGATTATGATGGGCATTGTGTAAGTTTCCGAAGGACGGGGTGGCCTGCTCTGCTGTGCACTCTAAATGGCCCTCGTCCTGAGCCCGAAAATGTGATCCATACATACCTTTCACTTTGTAGTGCTCGACTAGTAGAATAGTACCTTTGTAAAAACCAAGCCACTCGAACGTCGGTAACCTAGTGAGCATTGAATTTGTCTTACATTAGTGAACAAGTATGACTTTGAAAATACTCTCGTCCCAGGATAATTTGGTTCGATCATGTCATTGTCGATGTTTGATCGGCTTGATTTTTCGTGGAGTTATTTTATTTCCAGGTTCTAAAGATTTCCTCCAACTGAGTTTTAGGATTTTTGGAGCACAGCCAAGCTCAAACATCTAACGAGGCAAGTGACATGGAAGCATATATGAGTGGAATTTTTTTTTGAGAAGACTCGAACGTCATTTCCCTATATCCAATCCCTTTAGGAGGCATGGAAGCCATTCCATCATAGATCCGATCGATTGAATTTTCGTTTGATCGAAAAAAAGATCTGATCGATTGTAAAATTCAATTATTTGGGTATTTACATGAATTAAGTTTTTTTTCTTCCTCGTGTGATTATCCTCTCATGTGTTTCTTACGAAATGAAAATTGAAACCTATCATGGTCTCACCTAACAATCCTACAGAAATGAACAGTCACGTCAACACGTTTCGTCCAGATCGATTTTGACATCTGATCAATATAATTTTTTATGCATAAAATGATGAATAAATTGTTACATACAAATGAATGGTAGGGAACTTTATTCTAGGGGCAATGAGGACCGCATGAGACTCATGAGAGGATCCCCTGTACTTATATTGCATAGTTAATAGTCACATAGTGCGTGGACGGATGCGAGTGTGGGAGCGCAAGTGTGAGAGCGTCTTTCAAAAACTTTTCGAACAACTAAAATTTTTGAGTTCGAGAATGGAGAGCGAGAGCGGAAACGAAAGCTGTTTTGATGGATTTTATGACTAATGTCGTGATGCATATTCATACATGTTCAATGAAGTAGTCAGGCCATGATAACAAAAGTAAATTAGAGATAAACGAGCGCATAAGAGCATCCGCAATATAATAATCAAAATCAAAAGATTGTTAATATTAGCAATGTGTGCTTAAAAAAGTGCTCACATTGTAATAATCAAAATTAACAACCTCCTAACTAATAATCAAATTTGGTCATTTGAATAATTAAAAGTAACAATGTGGGATTTCACATTGCTAACTTTAACAACCTTCTAAATGAATAATCAAAAGCTGACGTGGCAGGTTTTGATTATTCACTTTTGATTATTACATTGCGGATGCTCTAAGCTTTGTGGAAAATGGGTTGAATTAACCACAAACGTGTTACATGAATATCTTGTACAATTTGTCCAATATTGCCCACATGCCGAATTTGGAAATTTGTATTGCAGGGGCTGTAAGGGGGCCGCACTATGGGGCTATAGTTGTCGTCCATTTCGATGTGGACAGCTCGGATCTAATATGAGTTTCTATTAATCTAAACCATCCATTATTCGAATTAAAATTTGAACCGTTCGTTGCTGAAATAGACAACCGAATCGACCACCCTACAGGATCCCTGATTTCATGCCAATGTGACCTACTTCATTGGTAATTGGATAGATTGATATTTTTCGATTCCCAATGAAGCAATGCCACATTGACATGTTATGCAATTTGTGCTTTGTTCACTTTGGCCTCGTTCTCGGTAGGATTTTCAATAAATTTTTTCTTTACTTAATTCTCTCATTCTCCTATCTATTTATCTCCACTTATTACCCTAAAAATCTCCATCAAAATCTTTACCAAATTTGGATGATGCTATGGTGTCCCCGGTCATTTTGAGGACACCGTAATTTTTGGCATAATTTCACCATTATGAATATAAGTAAAACCCATTATAAGCATAACAGAACCCAAACAAGGCATAACCAAAGAATATTCAAAAAACCAACTAAGGTATCACCAAACCCAACCAAGGCATAACAAACAAGTTATGCCTTGCTATGATTCTGCTATGCTTATAATGAGTTTTGGTTATGCTCATAATGATTTTGTTATGTCAAAAATTACGGTGTCTTCAAAATGACCGGGGACACCGAAGTTATTCCTAAATTTGAAAGGGTCATTGCAAGTTGCAGCACCAACTAGTTCTAGCACACCATGAATGTCTCAGCTAGTGCAACCAACCATCAATCAGAAGGAAAATCTTGGCTTCTCATACATGCTATATGTGCTGGAACCAGCAGCAGATTCCATCAATTAGAAGAAAAATCTCTACTTCTCATACATGTTATATATATGTGCTGGAATTATCAGAAGCAGATTCTTTCTTTCCGTCTTTGATGGGAGGAAAGCAACAGTCCAGGGGCAAACAAGAAACTCCAGTAGTAGTACTGCACCACCATCTGGATTCCAAGAACATCAAAAAGAGATACAAAATCCCCAGCAATGAGATTGCAATTGACAAATGCACCTCTTTTGAAAAATTAGGCACCAACATTGTGTGTGTGTGTGTGTGTGAGAGAGAGAGAGAGAGAGAGAGAGAGAGAGAGAATTGTGGTATGAAGAGCATGGGAGTAGCTAGCTTTATCTAGGAGGAGGGAGATGGGGGTATAGTATAAGTTCATTGAACAGAAAGGAAATGGTGGGCAATAGGCCGTTGGGTTCAGAGGTATGTGGAGTATAAGTTCATTGAACAGAAAGGAAATGGTGGGTAATAGGCTGTTGGGTTCAGAGGTATGTGGAATCAGTACCCCACATTTGTGAGAATTCAATGAACCTCAATGGCAAGTTGGTACTACCGTACTGGTCTTCAAAAAGAAGATGGCAAGTTGGTCTTGTGTGGGGTCTACATACCTTTTTCTAATAAATTCTTCTGCCATGTTCATGCATGGGTGTCGTCCGAATGCGAGGTAAAACCTTTTGTGCCGAAAATTTCTGCGTTTCTATGTTGAGGGATTTTTCGATCGTTAAATTTAAAACATAAAAAAAAACACACACACAACTTAACGGCGAAAAATTCCTAAACACAAAGGCACATAGATTTTTGAGACAGAAGAAATCGGATCCCTCCGAAGGTCGCCTAATTCAGTGGGCTACGTTAATTTTTATCAAGGACAAGTATTACCTACTTTAGTGGTTTCTTTTTTAATTGAAAATTTTCTTTAAGGGCTTGTTCGGTTTAATAAGTCATTTATTTTATTTTTTTATTTATTCAAATTTTTTCCGTATTGTCTAATTCAGTGGGCTTAATTTTTCGTTAAGGGAAAAAATTTGAATAAAAAAACCAAAATAAGACAAAGGGCTTATTAAGCCGAAAAAGCCCTAACATTTTTATGACTAATCATACCTCGACGAGAAGAATAAACATAGTGTCTTTAGTGAAACTTTTTATGATTTTGGCCGTAATTTTTTCTTTATCATTTTTAAGAGTCAATGATGTTGTATTGTAAACATGAACAAGCCAAACAAATGCTCACTCAAGGCCATCTTTGTTCACAATCTCAGAATTATAGAATTTGATAAATCTTTTGCCTCATCCTGACCTTCATCATCAACAATGACAAGCACCATTGCATCATCAACTCCTCACGAATCATATATGGTTGCAAAAGCTGCAAAACTCTCTTCCTTCCACCACATATTGGCATGGGTTCCATCAGCAATGGTGTGATTTAACACCAATTAATGTGCGGTGGAGAAGACTAGTATTGGAACACTATGTGGCGATGCTTCAAGAGTATTGAATAATCAAGAGAGAGAGAGAGAGAGAGAGAGGGTAGTTATGTGAGTGTCCAATATATTTCCCTGTGTTAGATTTACAACATGTTATCAGACCGTTGCGTTAATCAATTAGGCGTAACATGTGGTTATATTCCCACCCCTTATTATTTTTGTGTTCAAGCCCAAAAATGTTTTGCCAGAACAACTTGTTTTGAAAATGGTGGATTTCAAAAAAAAAAAAAAAAAAAGGAGTTCCCATAATCCAATGCAAAAAGTTTTTAAGAAAAAACAAAATTTTCATGCCAGTCGCAATCAAAGATTTTTAAACAAAACAAGAAAGAAATGCCTAATTTCAAAGAGCTTCTTGGGAAGCCTTTTTTTGCTTATCCAAAATTAAAATTGGGTTTGTCAAATGACACCCCGAAAGGGAGCCAATCTCCCCAAAACAAAAATGGGCCGCAGCCAAATTGAAAAGTTGTTTGAGTATTCAACTATTTTGCGAGATCATGGAGAACGGAAATGCGACCAACGTCCTCAAAACATCGTTCAAGAATCTCTTGATTGAGATTGTGGACAAATTCCACATGGCACCACTAGTTTGCGAATCCGACCAAATTGTAGGACAAAGGTTTCAGACAAGTGTTGAAATTCATGACATTGTTGTTGAAGGGGAAAAATTGAACTTTACAGGTCAGTGCACAAAAAAAAAAATTGAGGCCGAGCAAAAAGCTGCTAAAATTACCATTGAGCACTTGTAGAATTTTCTAGATTTTGAGATCAAAGATTTCAACTATCAATACAAGAGGCTTTATTGTTTTCAACCACACAAATTTTCTATATTTTCCTAATATCAATGCAAAATGTTATAAATTCAATGGGTGCATATCGTACAAATAGGAGTGTTTACTGTAGCATTTTCCCAATCCGCATGATGAATGCACATTTGTCTTGAAACATTGAAAACTTATTTCTCAAGAGAAAAAAACTTATTCACGGAGCTCCATGAATAAGTTGTTACGGGGATGAATCGCGGCCATCCAAATGTGCGTTGGATGGTCCGGATTTTAATAAAACTTTTTCGGGAAAGAGTTTAATTTTTATTAAAATTCAAACCGTCCAAAATCGAAACGTACGGTCGAAATCATGCGACTCCGTAAATAACCTATTTACAGCAGCTCCGTGTATAAAAGACACACTCTTCAAAGTTATATCCCTCCTTTCAAAATGAAGAGAGTCAATGTAACACCTAACTCATTCAACCACTTTATTAATTGCTGCTACTATACGCATGGTTCAGTAGAAAGAGGACATGAATTCTTTTTTTATCTCTATCCCACCTTTATCTCCGAGGCCTTTTTTTTTTTTTTTTGACAAACGGAAACTTTCTTAAATATTTCCGAGGCTCTGTCATTAGGTGTTTTGGATAAAAATCCAAAAATGCTATACGCAGGGAAAATTTGCAGGGAACGGAGGAACGGTGCCATGAAATACGTGATTGAGCCCATTTCGGGTCTTATAAAAATCCAAATAAATATTCATAAATTTTTAAATATTATTTTATAGTGCCCTATAAAAAATTAGTTTTAACGGATATCGTTAAGTATTACTTATGAATTTGGATGGGTGAACATTTTAAACGTTATTTGTTCTCTTTTTTTTTTTTTTTTTTTACAAAGCACGGATGCTCACATATACTCATATATGTCACTCAAACAACAAAAACCCTAACTAAATCATAAGCAATGCTAACTGTAGCTGTAAACAACGGCGACTGATTAGACGACGGCGGAAGGAAGGCAACGACGGCTGATGTAAAAGACGACGAGGAAAACTAAGAAAAAGCATGGCTATGCTTTGGCTGGAACTCCATGCGCTGCCGTTGCGGCGGACTGACCCGTATGGTGGCGGGGAAGGGTTCGCTGCAATGGCAGTGAGAAAGGTCATCGGCGGTGGTGGGGGATGATGAAGGTGTAGGTGGCGATGGTTGTAGTGCCCTAAGTAGATCACTGGCCTAGTACATTGATTTTGATCCATAAGCCACACTACATGGCCCAAAAGCTTAAACCCCACAAAGTTTGTTATATGCCCATGATCATCCATGTAGACTTCCAATGTGGGACGAGGTGTTACATTGGTGGCGGCGATGGAGGGCAGGAACTCAGCCAGGACGGCGACGGAGGGAGGCGTTGATGAGGAGGAGGAGTGCACCGGTGGCGGTGGTGAGTAATTGGGGGGGGGTGCTCCAGATCTAGAAATGTTTTGTAGGGTTTCTCTCTTTATGAGTGGTTATAAAGGATGAGTATTTTTGTTATGGAAATTGTTTTATTAGACTAGTAGACTAGAGGGGTTAGGAACTTAAGAGCCACACTAGAGGGGTTAGGAAAGTGCTATAATGGACCTCCCAAAAATTCTCCCAAAAAAACCCACGACTCACCGACAGTTTTTTCGGGTTTGGGTATTTGGTTCCAACTTCACCATATATACCTTCAAGGCCGCCTGAGAATTAACACTAGAGGCCGGCACATGCGATGCATGTGCAAGTAGAATTTTTGCATGCCTTTTTAAACTTTGATCAACCAATAAGCGAGAAATTAATTATTGTGCATACTTTTTCATAATTCGACTTGCATGCATACGTGGGTGGTTTCAATTTTTGAGTTTTAACTTTTTGTCCTTCAGTTACAAGTGTGGAGGGTAAATTAATGATTGAAATAATTAAACGAACAAAAGTACCAAAAAAAATTCTGTATTTAGGCCAAGGTGGTATAAATTGTGTTACTCTTCGGCTTGTGATCTAACAATGACCCGCCAAATTTAAGAAATGATGTGGTATTTGTAACTACCGCTAACTAGCATTATAGTGCAACGTTAAGTCTAAGGAACCAGATACTACTTCTTCCATCTTAGAATGATTGTCCTTTCTTACTATTTGGACCATTCGAATAATTACTTATACATTTTAGATGATAATTATATCAAAGGATTGGGGGATGCTGCCAAGCAAGGTTCCCTCGGTCATATTTTTGATAGGCAATAGAGGAGAAGCTTGCCAATGGTGAAAATTACCAGAGACCTGCCTGGTAAACTGGTTTTACTTCCCTCAATAGAGGAGAAGCTTGAAAAAGCAAAGGATTTGCCTTTCACATCAACTTCAAAGAGAGCCCAAAACCAGGAATATTCCATAGAATGGAGAGAGAGACTTTTCAAAACTTCAATGTACTTGTATATGTGTACAATGTCCCCACTTGATTTACAATTCCGAACCCTCTAAAGGAAAGGGAAAAATAACACAAAGAAATAAGAAAATAAGAAGCCGCCAGCTTCACCGTTCGATTCTGAGACTGAGGCGTTGTTACTAACAGAGAAAACAATACCAGATAACCAAACCGAGCCTTTAAGTCGAAATCAATTGGAATCAAGTATATAAATCAGCTTTCTTCATTGACTTCCGTCAAGAGCATAGATATCCAAAAAAAAAACCTGAACTCTTTCAAACTACCGCCTCTTAATTCCATTATGGTCTACCTCTCAAATCTCCTTCCCACGGAAATAAATTACACAGAAGTATACTATACAGAACATCAAACTTTAGATGTTTTAACAAACTATTTTCCACTTCTAAAATTTTCCGACTCAGCTCTCTTAGTTCTAGAAGTGTCCTGTTTGATGGCGCGCAACGCATGCTTGTCTGTTTTTTCTGACACTCGACTCATCGTAATCCTTGTTGATGACCTGACTGATTAAGGTATCTGCGAACCCAATCCAGTCAATGACCGAACAAGGCAGACACAAATCCAGATCAATGGCCAAGACAAAAACAAAAAGATACCTCTTCAAGAGAAGTACAGGAAGGAAGAGTACAAGTTTCAATAGATTTACACTCTGAACCCGGATGCTGCTGATCAAATCCCAGTCCTCTAATATATGGTTGGGCTCGGGTCGTTTGAGTATACCAAAGTTGCAGCCCTAATCCCCCTCTTCAAGCTCGGTAAGTGCTGTTTGTTGGAGGAAGTGAAAGAGAACCATCACATTTGCTACCAGCTGACTAAAAAACAGATGTGTACTCACTATCTCAGCCACATGTTTACTACAATTGGATCTCGTCTTGCAGTAAGATCTCGTATATATCTGTCCTAAGATTTAGTTCCTTATCCCGCATTACTTCTTGAAGATCAGATAGCTCTTTTGCACTTAAGACACCGCGTAATCTAAGGAAACCATCAAGCCATAGCTTTTTTGACCGTGGGCATGCATGGATAGCTCGGAAGAAAAGTCGTCTAGCCGCATAAGGGTTGCAGGCAACATTAACCTCATACGCAATGTAGCAACGCCAAAGTAATACGGAGCTGCGCAACTTCTCATTTTCAAATCCCCGTTCAAATAATCCACGAATTCTATGATGTGAACCTCCTCTACTTATCTCAAATGATAATGCAAAGAGCAAGGTGATTACAGATGGGTTCTTTTGACAGTAGTCATCAAATATCCATCGTAGTTTATTTGGTGTAGAATGAAGGCAGCTTATTTCAACCAAAGCATCATAAAGTTGCACATTGGAAGGGTATATTTGCAAGCCTTGCATGATTGACTCCCATACTTTTTTCACTTTCAGTGTGGCACGATGTCTCCAAAGCATCTTCACATAATAGTCGAACAAAAATTCAAGTTGATAGTTTTGGCTTCTTCTTTCAGGAAGAACCATGCAAAAAGCCTGATTTAGAACTTCAATACCAGCAATGCCTCCGGTGATCAACTCTTCAAATAATGCAGCTGAACATATGAGAGCAGTAGAATGATCATCAATAACACCACGTGCCCAAGACGACCTTAGCATTTTTATTTGTTCTTTGAACCCTTGGTGTGCTCTCAGCTGTTGAAGACTTGATGCTTGACATTTAAATGGACTATATTTAACCCCACTCCCAAAACAACATAGAATATGTACTGCACGCAGTGATGACTCTGAACCGCTACTAGAACTATAACCAAGTTCCATGTCAGCGTACCAGAAATATAAAAGAGATGCAGTTGATCGAAGGTCCGATGGAAGCCCTTCAATGGATGCCAATGCCATGTCAAAAACCTTTCTCGCATGATCGACATTCCCGTATGCAGCCTCTCTTCGTGCATAGACTCCACATAATAGTACGTCCTGACGATTACTTTTCACTAGGCTCTTTGCTAAAGCTCGACACGGGGTTACTGAAAAGCTACAAGTATCCATTTTTGTGTTCAATAGCTCTTCAGCTACAAGAGCAGCCTCCTCCAAAATGTAGTTACGAGGAAATGCAGTTAAAGAAAGTAACGTAGCATTACGGATAAATTTCATCATGTCAGTCCTCATTGAGATGTCATTGGAGCTGCCTAAGAGGAACTCAAAACTGAAATTACTTGGACTCGTTTCTGTTTTCTTTACAGCATCATGCACCTTTCTCAAATTCCCTAATAGAGAATCCGTCAGTGCTTCTAAGCACATAGTATTTTCAGTCCAACTTGAGCTGTTTGTACAAGTCCATTTAGATATCCTTCCGCCATAGAAATCAACGAACTGGAACATCAGAGACAAACGAGCTTCCTCTGAGCTTATAGAGAACAGGTATTCGGAGACATCTTCAAATATTATCTCTCTCAAAAGTTGTTCATCGCTCTCTCTATCTGGGGTGGAATCATTGCGAGAAATCCCCCCAGATTTTGCATGAACAGGCATCCATTGATCAGAATCTCTTGATAACTCTTCCTCAGCCCATCTAGTCCATGTAGCAGTGTCTTTGACCTCACTATTAGGATCAGCATTAGCGTCAATGCCCAGCATTTTCAACAAAGCCTCAGTATCATCTTCCTGCTCAGCAGTTTTTGTCTCAAATTCCTCATCAAGCTCCTCAAGTGCCACATCATCATCCTTAACATTCACTGGAATTGAACTACTATCATTCCTTTTAGATAATGGTTGGGACCAACCCGTCCACCCACCCTTTTCATTTTCATTCGAGGACTCCTCAGTTAAAACCTTCTGCCTTTGTTCCTCTTCTTTTTCTAGCCATGTTGCCCAGCCAAGAGCCCCATCTTCCCCAACTCTTGCACCATTACTGTTCCAGAAGTGCTCAAACAGCCTATGTTTACTCTGCTCTGTGAGAAGTAAAGACGGACAGAACAAGCCATATTCTATCTGTGCCTGAAACAAAGCAGTAGCTAATTCTTGGTACCCAGCCTGCCACTCAAACCTACAAAGCCCAACAAATATATCAACAAGACCAAGTTCTTGTTGGACAATAGCAAGATCCAAAGAAGGTGCACTAGATGCTTGGTGAACCTGCCTACGCTGCCTGCTGCATGCAGCAGATAAAGCTTGGATCGCATTTGAATAAATCTTTCTCACTTCAGAAACTTTGAACTGGGAGAACTCCCCTTGAACAACACGCAGGAACTCTTTCCAGAGTTTGTAACTCCCAGAATGCTGCATGAGAACCTTCTCCCATCTACCAATGAAGACATCAGTGCCATCTCTGCTCCGATATGCATTCAAAAGACATAGCAACAGCTCTTCATTTTCTGGATTCAGCTCAGTTGCTTTCTCCAGTATACTAATCTTCTTTTCAAGAGTCTGTAAACGGGCACCTTTCTGCAGTTGCATGCTTGCAACCTTGTCTTGGAAATCCGAAAACCCTAACCAAACTTTCTCATCATGTGGATGCTCCCTCAGCATCTTGTTGAACTCCTTTGTTTTCCGGAGAACCTCATCTTCCCAAGACTCTTCAACTACAGATGCTCTTGAAAGTGACCCACCATCAACTACCTGTACAGGATTTCCATCGTGCAGTAAAGGAATGAACTCACCAGAAATTGTTACTGATGATTTTTTAGGCACACTAATTCGAATTCGTTTCAAGTTCTTATGGCGTTCAATCGCCAAATACTTTCCACACCAGTAGCGCCCAGCAGCTTTTAGTTTTTTGTCCAGCCCATCAATATCACTATCTCCATCAAAGATCAAACTCTTATGATTCCACCGATAGAACTCTTCTGAATTAAGCTCATATGACTTCATAGAACTGGAAAGTTTGTAGCGAGCAACATCCATTCTGCAGTACAATGAGCCAGACTCCTTGATAAATAGAGTATACAGGAAAATGTACGAATCTGAAATCTCAAATGAATTATGCACCATTTATTTCCTCAGTTATAGAAATTTAGCAAATTTAATTTTTTTTTTTTTTGAAAAAACACTACAGATCTGAATCGGCTATCCAGCAGCTATACAATCCAAATCTGCTATCTGTACCTATACAGGTCAATCAATGTACAAATTGCAACAGGTTAAGATATCAACGTCCAGTAGGAAATGTGTTCATGGTGGGTCTATTGTAAGTAATATAGTGAACATCATATTTATACACGTTCCAAAGGAAATCACTTTGGTTATGATATCTTGCTCAACAAAATGGCTGGGCTTGGGTAGAAGATTGGTATAGAGAAGTGGATGAACATCGATAGCATTTGCGTAATAGAGAGTGATACGTATGATGATTGAAATATCTTTAGTTGAATGGTACTGGGGTATGAGAGAGAGAGAGAGAGAGAGAGAGAGAGAGAGAGAGAGAGAGATGCAAGCTGAATTGGAGTCAATTTCCACCCTCATTGGTAAAATTTCCATAGAAATAAGAACACCAAAACTTTCTTCGAGTTCTTTTCCATTTCGTCGTTCAATAGTTTATCAGAGAGGAGCGAAGTGGGTTTGATCTCACAGTGCTTTAAACACCTTCATAAAAAGAAAAGCATAGCTTCTTGTGCACAAAGACATCAAGAAAAACAGATTGATAGACTCAGATAGTTTTTTCCCTGACGTTTCTTAGCAATAATGTTAACATCCTCCCGGTCCTGGATATGGGCATTTTAACCCAAGACCCAAGTCACACAATTCTTTAGTAGGGCCCTTCGCTCCCACTCTCAATCCTCGTTCTGCGCTCCCACCGATTGGCGGACACAAGGGGGTGCCCAGGCCCTTGTACAACTCCAAATATTTGCATATATTACACTCATTTTTCACGTTAATCTAGGAAAATTGTATGGAATTAGCCCCTGGGAGGAAAAAAATCTTATTTTCACCCCCCTATCAATACTTTTTAGGTTGTGTGCGTAAACTTAAATGGCGCCTGCGCACGTACACACAATTTGCCTTTTCCTTGGAGCAGCTCACAAGCCCCTGCTAGTCATAAATTATGCATCCACTATTGTTCCCATTCTAAATCCTCCTCCTCGCAAATTTTGGTAGTTTGGAATATTTTCGGAGGTTGCTTTCACGCTCAATCCTCGTCCTCTTGAATATGGGCATTTTAACCCAAGTCACACAATTCTTCAGTAGAACCCTTCACTCCCACCTCATCCCCAATCCTCGCTCTCGCAAATCTTGGATACTTTCGAAAATAGCTTTCCCACTCACACACGCAGATTATGCGACCAAGGTTTTAACCAACTAAGATGAAATCAATGCTCGCTTGGCACTCCTGCTCTCAATCCTCCTCCTACACTCCGCTCTCCATCCTCCTTCTCGCAAATATTTTAGTAGTTTGGAATGTTTTCGCAAGTAGCTTTCACGCTCACACTCGGTTTATGTGACTAAGGGTTTAGCCAATTATTAAGATAAAAAAACAAATCGAAACGCAGAAACAAGTATAAGCAAATAAACCTGTAGAGGCAACCGAATGCCAGGTTGTCGCGGTCGCCGCCAGAATCAAAATAATAACTCTTGGTCGAATCAGAAGAAGCCCAAGACGAAACGTTCGGCTTCCGAGAGGTGACGTCGTAGTCGAACGCCGATCGCGAGGCCTTGACATCGCGTGACGAAGAAGAACTCAACTTCTTCCTCCTCTTCTTCTTCTTCCTCTTCTTCTTATCTTCCTTCACGTCCCTCTCTTCGTCGGACGACGCCGTCTCGAGTAATTCGTACGACCGAGGCTTGGTATTGTTATTATCGTTAGGTTTTGGTCCTTCCGACTCTTCTGATTCGGATTCTGAAAGGGGGAGGTGGGAGTAGCGTGGCGAAGTAACGGGGTCGGCGGTGAAGCTGGGGTTGCTGAGCCATGAAGGCGGAGGAAGGTGGCTGGAGGTGGCGGTGGCGACGGGCAAGGGTCGGAAGGCGACTGGAAACAGTGAGGTTGCGGTGGCTGTGGATTGCTCCTCTTCCGCTTCTGGCTCCATGAATCTGTGTCTGGTAATTCCGATTCCTCGAGTTGGTATGTCTAGGGGTAGGGCTCAGACAAGGAAGGAAGGCGAGATTAGAATCAATTTTAGGGGAGTGCTTCCCCTTTTTATTTTTTTTAGTGTGTGAAGTTACCTTTACACCCTTCGACTTTTCAATATTTCCTTCTTCTTGTTATCAAAATGAAGTGATTTTTTGGCAAAGTTGAAGGATATTTTGGTAACTTCACACACTAAAAAATAAAAAGGGAAGTGTGGTTAGTAAAAGGGAGTGCCAAAATCACTTCTCCAAATTTTATTCCTTAAATTATTTACTATAATTTTTTTATTTGAAAAAATTTCAAAATATCCCCATACTTTATCCTCAATGTCTAATATAGATTTCATAACTTCTTTTTTAAATCAATTTAACTTCTGTTATTCAAAATTCTCCCTTCCGTCACAAGTTAGATTGGTAACGAAAATTGCTAATTTGGACTAAACTATGCCAAAGAAGAATTTTGTTTCCTCAACTTTTCGATTGGAATCTATTTCGTCCAAAATTATGGTAAGAGGATAAAGTTGGGGGAACAAAATATTAATTGTTTACATAATTCAGGAATAAAGTAGACTAACATGTGAATAATTTAAAGAAAAAAAGCAAAATTAACTCAACAAAATAAAATAAGGGAAATTACGTTTAAGTAGGAGTGACAACAATTTTTTAGATTCATGGTACGAGTAGGTCTGCAAATGAACTGAGCTGCGAACAGCTCATGGCTCGGCCCAAATCATTTAGTAAGGGAGTCGAGTTCGAACTCAAATTTTTGGCTCGTTTACTAAACAAGTTGAGCTCAACACTCAAATTTCGGCTCATTTGTATAGGTTTGGCTTATTTAAAGAGATTTGTTGAAGTAAATTAACCCGGCTCGGCACGTTGAGGTCTTGGCACGTTGACAATTGAGCAGAGCTCGAACTCAAATTTTAAATTTATTTATTAAACAAGTTGAACTCTGAATACTATAAAACTCAGCTCAGCTCAGCTCAGCTAGTTTGCACCCCTCCCCCCCGGTCACAAAAGGTTTATTTACACCTTCCGTACCGGTGCTCTGTTTTTTGGTTCAACCAGAGTATGCTCCTCCGTCCACAACTTCCTTCGCAACTACAAAACCAAGTACAAAATCTCACATTCTCAACCCTCTCCTCCTCTCTCCTCCACCTCCTCAAACAATGCAAATCCTTAACCCAAGCAAAACTCCTCCACCAGCAACTCACCGTCCACGGCCTCACCTCCTCCCCGACCACCCTAACCCGCCTCGTCGCCGCCTACCTGCACGGCGCCGGTTCCACCTCCCACGCCCTCGCCTCGCTCGAGCGCCTCCCCCCCTCTCCCCTCTCCGTCTTCTACTGGAACGCCCTCATCAAGGCACACCTACGCCTCGGCTCTCTCCACGGCGCGCTCGGCCTCTTCGGTCGGATGCGCGGACTCGGGTGGGGACCCGACGGGTACACGTTCCCTTACGTTCTCAAGGCCTGCGGCGAGCTCCCCTCCTTCCGCCGTGGGAGTTCCGTGCACGGGGTTGTTTGTGCACTGGGGTTTGAATCCAATGTGTATGTTTGTAATGCTGTGGTTGCTATGTACGGTCGTTGTGGTGCTTTGGAGGATGCGCGCCAGGTGTTTGATGAAATGTCGGGGAGAGGTATTGATATAGTACGAGAGATTTGTTTTCATTTCCAAACTCTATCTTATCTGTATCTTTGGAAGTTGGAACGTGTATTTACTTCCGGTTACAATATCGCTAACTGATGGGATTAAAGTTTATGAAAATGATTTTTGCACTCCACAATTTCACAAATGCACTCAATAATGAGGGAGTGGATTTTTGGGGGGTTTTACTCTGAATTTTTTGAGTTTGAGTGAAAAAAAGGGTAAGGGTTGGAGATGTGCTTCAAATTAGATGGTAAAAAAAAAAAGTTCTGCAAATTACAAACAACAAAAAAGGTCAAATACACTACACGACAAAATTTAGAGTGCAAAAATCATTTCTCTAAAGTGTATTCATTTTGTGTATATATACCAATGTGGGACAAGCTCTAACATTAGGTATGCCTTTCAGATTTGCACATATGATTTGACTAAAATCTTCATTAATCGCATTGCAATAAATTTGGGAGGGGAGAAATAACTTTGCAAAATTTGAGTAAAACTCAATTTTGGTATAGGTTTGAGTAAAGGAGGGAGAGGATTTTTTTTTTTTTTTTTGGGGGTGTGTTTATTTTATCTTATTTTATTTTTGAGTTTTTTTTTTAAAAAAAAAGTCAAGGGTTGGAGATGTGCTTCAAATTAGATGTTCAAAAAAAAAAAAGTGCTTCAAATTGCACACAACAAAAAGGGTCAAATACACTATAAGATAAAATTTGGATGGCACTTATAAGAAAGGGGAGTGCATAAATCATTTTCTTAAAGTTTATAAATTTTTTGTATACCCACGTTATTGAATGGAATATTGCGATTTCTTCCTCTCTAAAACTTTACAGGTATTGGGGATTCGGTTTCATGGAATTCCATTGTGTCTGCTTATGTGCAGAATGGGGAACTTAGGACTGCACTAGAGATGTTTGTTGAAATGGTTTTGGATAGTGGTTATAGGTTCCGTGCTGATGCTGTTAGCCTTGTTAATATCCTTCCGGCTTGTGCTGCCATTGGGGCATGTGGGAGGGGTAAGCAAGTTCATGGTTATGCAGTTAGAAATGGCCTTTTAGAGGATGTGTTTGTGGCTAATGCGGTGGTTGATATGTATGCGAAATGTGGGTTGATGGACCAAGCAACCCAGTTTTTTGATCGAATGGAGGTGAAGGACGTGGTTTCTTGGAATGCAATGGTTGCTGGGTATTCACGAATTGGTAGATGCGAGGAGGCTCTCTGTTTATTTGAGAAAATGGTGGATGTGGGTATTGAGTTGAATGTTGTGACATGGAGTGCTGTTATTGCAGGGTATGCTCAGAGGGGTTTTGGGTATGAAGCGATCAACGTGTTCCGGCGAATGCAAATTTGTGGGTTGGAGCCTAATGTTGTTACCCTTGTGTCCCTTCTGTCCGGCTGTGCTTCCGCTGGAGCATTGCTTCAAGGGAAGGAGACTCATTGCTACGCCATCAAATGTGTTCTTAGTGTAGATGGTTGTGATACTGGGGATGAAATGATGGTGATCAATGGTCTTATTGATGTGTATTCTAAATGCAGAAGGACCAAAGTTGCTCGAACTATCTTCAACTCCATAGCCTTCGAGAAGAGGAATGTTGTGACCTGGACTGTTATGATAGGTGGGTATGCCCAACTAGGGGATGCCAATGATGCATTGGAACTTTTCTCCGATATGCTGAAGGGGGATAATCCTTTACTGCCAAATGAATTTACTATATCCTGTGCTTTGATGGCTTGTGCTCGTCTTGGATTGCTAAGATTCGGCAGACAAATTCATGGGTATGTGTTACGCAACCGTTATGAGACTGTGATGCTGTTCATTGCCAATTGCCTGATAGACATGTATGCCAGATCTGGAGATGTTGACGCTTCTCACATCGTATTTGAAACCATGTGTCATAGGAACACTGTCTCTTGGACATCCCTAATGGCAGGATATGGGATGCATGGTCAGGGTGAAGAGGCTCTTCAAGTTTTTGAGGAGATGAGAAGTATAGGTCTGATGCCTGATGGTGTAACGTTTGTCGTTGTACTCTATGCTTGCAGTCACTCCGGAATGATTGGTGAGGGAATCAAATACTTTGACAGCATGAGCTCAGAATTTGGGGTTGTACCGGGCGTAGAACACTATGCTTGCATGGTTGACCTGTTGGGTCGCTCTGGTCGTTTGAATGAAGCTATGAAACTGATAGAAGGCATGCCTATGGATCCAAACCCAATAGTATGGGTGGCATTGTTGAGTGCTTGCAGAATCCATGCACGTGTTGAAATTGGGGAATATGCTGCAAATAAATTGTTAGAATTGGAGTCAGAGGGTGATGGGTCATATACTCTGCTTTCAAATCTATACGCCAATGCCGGGCGGTGGAAAGATGTGGCGAGGATCAGATCTTTGATGAAGTATACAAGGATCAAGAAGAGACCTGGCTGCAGTTGGGTCCAAGGAAAAAAGGGCACAACAACTTTTTATGTGGGGGACAGATCACATCCACTGTCTCAAGAAATTTATAATGTTCTTGGAGACTTGATTCACCGCATCAAAGCCCTTGGCTATGTGCCTGAGACAAGCTTTGCTTTACACGATGTAGAGGATGAGGAGAAAGGCGATATACTTTATGAGCACAGTGAAAAACTAGCTCTTGCCTTTGGCATCCTCACCTCTCCTCCTGGGATGCCAATTAGGATCACCAAGAATATGCGCGTCTGTGGTGATTGCCATAATGCCATTATCTACATCTCTAAAATCATCAACCATGAAATTATACTCAGGGATGCAAGTCGCTTCCATCATTTCAAGAATGGATCTTGTTCCTGCCGAGGGTATTGGTGAAGACAGAATGATGCATGTGTGCTAAATATTTGGAGACATTATGGAGGTATGGTACTCGCATAAGTTGATTAACTCTATGAAGTCTTAACCATTTTCATGGTAATACGAGGTCTAGAAAATAACATGTCCTTGTTTGACGGTTTGACCCAATGGTTAGTTCAATGACTTGTGAAACTGTCCTAACTATTTTCATGGTAATACGAGGTCTAGAAAATAACATGTCCTAGTTTGACTGTTTGACCCAATGGTTAGTTCAATGACTTGTGGAACTGTCCTTTATATCGGGTAGAAGGACTGGGTCTACATCTAAGCTCTGTAAGCGAATAGCGTTTCCATCAACAGCTCCAGGGTTTTGCAATCTCAAATTTGATCCATAAATCACAGGGCAGGTTTTTACGTATAACATCCAAGTCCCCTAATATACTCTACTTGCAATGGTTTTTGTTTTGGGTAATTATAAACATGTAGATCCTTTTTCTTTCTTTTTTGGTTGGAGGAAGGGGAATGATTGGGCTTTAGGTGAAATGGCTAATTCTTGATTTTCTTTGATTCTCCAGTTGTGCCCCCAAATGTACATCTGAAAACCCTGCTACAATCCAATACTTCATTGTCGAGGCCAAAAGCTGCTCTTGTTTCTGTCGCAAAAGAAAAAAAAGAAGAGCTACCCCAGTGCACGAAGCTTTGGCTACTGCTGGGGTCTGGGAAAGGGTTGGATTTTCGCAGCCTTCCTCTGCAAGTAGAGAGGCTGTTTCCTCAACGCGTGATAGAAAATTCTGGGTAATAGTTTGTATCTATTGTCTTGCTTCAGTTGAATAGGACTATTTGTTTTCCTTTCTTGCTAGCTTTGTGAAGCTTCCAAAATCTAGTTGTTACCTGCAATTCATAGCTAAATTTAATTTCTAATTGCACAATCTTTCTATATAGCACTTAAAGGTGTTTGCTTATCCCGTTTGTTGTTATCTCTCTCTAGGTAATGGGATGGACTCTGGACTTCAATTATGGTCCCAATCTATGATCTCCAAGGGTCCCAATATATGATCACCAAGGTAATGGTCCATAAAAAGAGAGTGGATCAAAGAAAATATAAATGCCCAGAAGACAGGTCATTCACCAATAATGGTACAGGAAGCAATAGAAGCACTACAAGGGCAAAAAGGATGAAGCATAAGTGAAAGATGCAGGAGAATAGTCAAGGAATAAAAGGAGTCATAAGAGAAGGAAAAGCATGGCAGACAAGGAAACAAGGGAGTGGCTCTGGTATCTCAAGAATATACGACGAACAAACGGTCCAGAAAGGAAAAAATGCCAAACCACTCACCTGAAGTCCTAAGGAAATACGACTGAGGAATGCTCAACCAATGGAAACCCGAACCTTAATCTCCCACAGCTAACTCTCTTCCTTTCTGTATCAAGAGTCCCTTCCTTCTCTCTCTACCAAAATGACCTGTTTATCGGCCTCCCTGTCCCTATTAGGTATGGGCTACTTTCGGATACTCTAAGTTGCACATCCTAATATTTATGCAATCGGGATTGTGACATTTTACCATAGAAGAGTATCATTGTCAAGATAGATATACAAATAGTTTTTGGGCATTTAAAAGCTTATTTTCTAAATGTTATTTTGGTAACTTTTTATAGAAGAACGAAATAGTTAGATTGAAGTAACTATCCTACTTTTTCGTAATTTGTCAAATTGATGAATCCTGATTATGTCGCATGTGTGTATCCATATCACAAAGACTGGTGAATGACTTTAAACTTACATCTACTTCCTAAATTATTTGTCAACTTCAGCGCAACAGCCAACATGATACTAAGAATTGTAAGACAACCTCTTTAAAAACGTATCTTGGTTGTATCCGTATCTCATACTGTGTCCATGCTTCATAGGTAGCACGCTATGTTATCAATTGTTTTCCTTAATTTGTTCATTCTCTGTTTGGTGTTCTAACTCCATTGAGAAAGTTTGCAAATGGAGTTGCTATTTGAGCCATATATAAGTTTAAACCTGCCCTCTCATTTTTAAGTGCATATAATGTTATGTGCTAAGTATAAGCACTTACCAAGCTCGGGGTTCCAAGAATACCATTTCCAAAAGCTGATGTTTTTGTTAACTGCAGCTATGGTTACCACATAAGAAGCATGGACACAAATACAGGATAATTAGGACACAACATGGACACGGACACATGTTCAGGACTCAGGAGAGTGTTGTACGTCCGTGACCGACACGTGTTGGATACGATTATGTGAGGCCGGTAGACATTTCCATTAACCTTATGTAAAAACATACGATTGTTTATATCACTCTTCGACTTAGTTGTGGTATCGTTATTACACATGATAAGGGTCTTCTTCTTCATTACCCTCCTCCTCCTCCTCCTCCTCCTCCTCTTCTTCTACTGTGGAGTCAGGACATACATTTTGCAGTCATGAGAATTCACGTTAGCAGAGAGCTTCCCCCCACTCACTCGCCTTTGAGTTGAATGCTGTGAATTAATCCAACACCAAAAAAACAAAACAGAAAACAAAAGTCAATAAAGTTGAGATTTCGAAATTTAATCAGCATATGAATATACGACCTGCGTTTTTCTTACATTCGCATTGAAAGTTTTGGTTATTTATTCGTTGCAACAAGAGAAGTCTAAAAAGAATAAAACTACGTCTAAAAGCAAATGTAAAGTTCGCTAAATACAAAAAAGATCTCAAAAATGACAGTTTTGCTATCATTTTGTTCTTGGTTTTCTTGGACTTTTATTTTAACATTGATCGATATTTACACACTTTTCTTATTCCTCGGTCGAGACGAATGATTAATCCACTTAATAAGAAGTATAAGTAAATAATCTTACCGCCCATAAATCGCGTGCATTAACGATTGTTGTGGGTTTAAGGCCAATATCAGACCAATAAGCAGTAATCGCAGCTTCGGAACCTCCTCTATTCCACAACACAACTGCTACTCTATTATTGCTGAGGGGACCAGCCCAAACCTGCCATTTTTTTTTGGTTTTATTTTGTTAAAAATATATGGATCAATCCCTAAAAATATAAATGTAAAAAGGTGAAACAAAGTAAAAAAGAGGATAAGAGTTAGATGTTAATTACCTCTAAATCCCCATCCTTCTTGACCTTTTTACCTTGAATTCCAAGTTTGTCTGGATCGATACATGAGCGCTATTATAGTAAGTTAACCACTTAATATAAATTGCTACCTCGGTCCTGAAAAGATTGTCTAGTCTGCAAAATGAGAACTTAAGAAGAATGTGTGTTTCTCATAAAAACATTCGAACTTTTTTTCTTCTGATCGGCAATCTTTTTTTCCTTAAGAAAATGAATTGCTTTTAAGTTCTCATTTTTTAGTCCGGACAACCTTTTTGAATGTGTATGTAATTGTACCACCTTGATTCACAGCAATAACTGGTTTGTTGCTAAGTATTTCCAAGGTCGCACGGTCCATCGCTCGGAGATCGCACCCGATCAACAATGGAGCCTAAATAAGTACATCCATTATTCTTTAGACACTCATTACTAATGAATTCGAGGGTGTTTTTGCTATGGCTGCAGAAATAGATTCTAGATTGTAGCAATAAATTTTGTTCACTAAAAGTTTCGAAACTCTATGTTCATAAAAAAAAAGGTTGCGAAATCATGATCAAACTTCAAAAAAAGTGGTAGTGTTTATGGTAAAAAGTAAAAAATTGGCATCCATAATTCTTATAATCCGAAAAACATCCGAAATCTAAGTTTTCTGGAATTAGATTTTAGACATTTTTTAAGCTTTTAGAAGCATCTAGAATTCCAAAATTTGTTGGCAATTTTTTTTTTACAAACACTATCCTTTTAAAATTTAAAAATCTGGTCCTAAATTTTTTCAAAATTAGAGTATATCTTTATGAAAAACTCGAGCATGGAAGGGTACCTTTGCCAATGCCCAAATGCTGAAATGCGAACGGTATTCTCCTACCGTCATGCCTCCGTTTCCAACTTCCAACATATCAGGATCTGAAAACCAATTCAAGTTTCATGTATAATATGTTGACATTTTTCTGCACCAGCTTAAATATCTCGAATAATTCTAGAAGTGTTTGCAAAAACTTTTTAATATTATGTAAAAAAATCGAAATATTTATTTTATTTGAATGACAATTTTTTTAAACGTCAAAAAAATTATGGAATAGAGGAAGTGCTCAAGAGTTACCATTCCATCCACCAGGTCCTGCATAAGATGCCCATTTGTCATTCTCATCTGCTCGACCGGTCATACTAAAGAAGAAGCAAATAATATTAAGATAACGAACACACACACATTCACATTGTTACTGTAGTATCATTTCCCTTTAGAAGCGATGGATCATATATGTGGAGTCGGCGTTGCATACATAACAGTAGGCCTTTCATAGCAGAAGCCTAGCTATGATACACTTCTGAATAAAATTTGCATAACTTTACAAAAATAATTCGTAATTGTTACAAAAGTTTACGTAATAACTAGCGAAAATCAATAGTAGCATTTTGGTGTGTACTTACTGTCACATTTATTCGTAATTGACCAAAATAGTACGTATTAAACATCCCAAAAATCCGTGACAAATGAAGGGAAACAAATTCAACCACAAAATTGTACAGTATAACTTATGAACCATAATTAACCATTAATTTCGTACGCCAAACAATGTAAATCACATAAATGAAAAATGTGTAAAATATAGTAAAAAGTGCGTAAATTTCTCTCTGGGTAGTGCAATTCCATTTCTATATTTATTTATTCAAGTGTGGGATATCAATTCTGTTTAATTATCAATTCTGTTTAATTAACCAAATAAATTACTATTTATGCTTACTCACCTATTCCAGCTATCACTAATGTCTCCAGTTGTTCTCCAACTATTTCCAACACCTTTTGCCCACGTGGCAGGATCTTCCTGTCCCCTAGATATTGCATACGAGAAGACAACATTATCACATTAGGATATTGCCTATGATGCACAGACACTCCTAAAGGTCGCCGTATCGGCGTGTCAGAACACGGGGACATGGCTAGAAACGGAAAAAAATATAGGTGAGGGGGTTGGAAACCCCTAAGCTCAAAAAAATGCACTAAAACTTACTTACCATTCACATAGAGAAAAGAAGATCGACCTTCCAGAATTTAGCAAAGCTTTACTCATTATGGGATACCTAAATATCTCACAAGAGAAAAAAAAATAAAATAAAGTGATCACTTTAATATCATGACATTTCCCCTCAATTCTTTTGTTGTAAAAAAAATTGAAATGATGGGAAGTATAATTGCAATGATAAGTACCTCTCCTTTGGACTTATGTTATTATTATTGCAGTTGTCAAACTTCAAGTAGTCAATTCCCTATATAAATTAAAAAAAAAAAAATTGAAGAATATTGTTATCCTAACCAAAAGTTGAAAAATAAAAACTAACAAATAGTGAGTCAAACCATGTTAATATCATATGGCAGTTTAATCCCAAAATGTTGGCCCGGTGGTTAAGGCCTTGAACAAAGGGTCTCTCCTAATTGTTAGTTCCGAAACGTCTCAGGTGCTGTCGGTTTTTGTGGATCCAGTTCATGATACGGGTCATTGCTCCGTTTTTAATTGGTCCTCTGCAAGTCAATGGTGGGATTGATCTTCAAGAAACTAGTCGAGGTAGGCATATGATGGGAGCATAACTGTTCACATTTAAGCTTTCCAATTTACCTTCATGAAGTCAGTGGTTGTGCTACTTGGCTATTTATACACTTGATTTGTATTTCAAGTGTTGGAAGCCGGTTACGATGGATTTAGAGCTAAACGGTGGAAGTTGAACATTGGGATGTGAGATAGGAGGAACAGGCGAGGCACAGAGTCAAGACGGGAGAAAACAGCCACAAGCCATAACCAGTTCCTGCAACTAAGGGTAATACTAGCAGGGATAACAAGTCCTAAATGTATTCAGACTGATTTGAGTGGAATAGCCTTTAACAAACCAAAATCAAGCCAGGAAAGGGAAAATGGATTCAAAGCTCTAGAACTTTTTCTATCCGTTTTATGAACAACAATTCTTTTGATTTCTTGGTTTAGAATCCAATATAATCCTTGAATCTTGTTCTTGAATTGAATTAGAAATTATTTGAAACTGATACAGCTCAAGCCTTTCGTCCATGTGGAACGAAACTCGCACCTTTTACCTCTATTCTACGGAGTGGTAGTAATTGTTTTGTTTTAATGATCAGTAATTTTGACAAGTAACGACACGATCAGATTTTGGTGCCGTTGCTGGAGAGTGAACCCCAGGTCACCCGCATGGCAGGAGGGAATACTTATACCACGATCGGCATAAGTAGACTCGGACACTCTGAGATTCAAAATTTATGTATTCCTATGTCAATGCTGCTATGAATAAACATAAACGATTGATACATACCCAAGCAGCAAAAGTTTTTGCATCTTTCTCTTCATGCCCTAAGGATCCAGGCATGGTCAGACTGCATGTTTGAGTTCTACAAATTCACAAAAGTCAGTGGTCCGAAACGTCTCAGGTGCTATCGGTTTTTGTGGATCCAGTTCATGATACGGGTCATTGCTCCATTTTTAATTGGTCCTCTGCAAGTCAATGGTGGGATTGATCTCCAAGAAACTAGTCGAGGTAGGCATATGATGGGAGCATAAATGTTCACATTTAAGCTTTCCAATTTACCTTCATGAAGTCAGTGGTGGTGCTACTTGGCTATTTATACACTTGATTTGTATTTCAAGCGTTGGAAGCCGGTTACGATGGATTTAGAGCCAAACGGTGGAAGTTGAACATTGGGATGTGAGATAGGAGGAACAGGCGAGGCACAGAGTCAAGACGGGAGAAAACAGCCACAAGCCATAACCAGTTCCTGCAACTAAGGGTAATACTAGCAGGGATTACAAGTCCTAAATGTATTCAGACTGATTTGAATGGAATAGCCTTTAACAAACCAAAATCAAGCCAGGAAAGGGAAAATGGATTCAAAGCTCTAGAACTTTTTCTATTCGTTTTACGAACAACAATTCTTTTGATTTCTCGGTTTAGAATCCAATATAAACCTTGAATCTTGTTCTTGAATTGAATTAGAAATTATTGGAAACTGATACAGCTCAAGTCTTTCGTCCATGTGGAACGAAACTCGCACCTTTTACCTCTATTCTACGGAGTGGTAGTAATTGTTTTGTTTTAATGATCAGTAATTTTGATAAGTAACGACACGATCAGATTTTGGTGCCGTTGCCGGAGAGTGAACCCCAGGTCACCCGCATGGCAGGAGGGAATACTTATACCACGATCGGCATAAGTAGACTCGGACACTCTGAGATTCAAAATTTATGTATTCCTATGTCAATGCCGCTATGAATAAACATAAACGATGGATACATACCCAAGCAGCAAAAGTTTTTGCATCTTTCTCTTCATGCCCTAAGGATCCAGGCATGGTCAGACTGCATGTTTGAGTTCTACAAATTCACAAAAGTGGTGAAATCAGTTGTAGAAAGCTCTAGTGTCTCCAAATTCAGATATAATATTTATATGAGAGTAGAAATTAATCACAGATATATATACCCGGCATCAGAATAAATTCCCAGCTTCAATCCTTTTGCGTGAACATAATCTGCCAGGGCTTTAATCCCGGAGGGAAATGTTGAAGCTTTAGGAACCAAATTCCCCTACCATAGTCAAAGCTCCAATGAGAAATGCAGCATATAAATTAATTAGCTTTCAAACAAACATGTGTTCGATCCGTATGGAGATTCTTTTTCTATAACATCAAGTCATCAACTATATATATATATAGATCATGACGAAATAAAATATAATTGCTTCATCAGATTAGCGCACGGAAACTATTCATGGTGTGATAGGAGGGAGATTACCGGCCGCTATATATATATAATATATATACCAGAGCCGTTCAATTTGTTTAAAACATGTTTATAAGAGTTTATGTAAAAAAAAAATCAACGCCTCAATCGAATATCAGTTATCTACAACAGATTTCACCACTTTTGTGAGTTGCTTTTAGCAAGGACCCTTTAGTTTGTGGGCTATAATATGCTTTTTCCCTTAATGTTCTTTTTTTGTGTTGAAGGACCCACCAGGCATTTTGTGAAGAATCCCAACCCAACCCATATAGCCTAGCCGGGCCGGACCCCTACTCCAACGCTTTTGGGCTGAAAACTGTGAGGAGGACTCAAAGTCAAAGTTAGGTCTACTTGGGGTCACATTTCACTCATTAAAGTGTTTTCCACTCATTAAAGTGTTCACTTTTATGTTACCGACATAGACCGGGGGATCCTATAGGGCAACCCGTACTACAGGGTTGTAGGGCGGCGATCCGACCGTCCATTCCAACGATGGACAGCTCGAATTTTAATCTGAACAATGGATAGCTCAGATCAATAGGAGCTCGGATTAAACCCGGGCCATTGGCGTCAAACTGGATGGCCGGATCGACACTCTATAGCCTTCGAGCTGTCGATCGCCAAAATGGACGGCCGGATCGCCGCCCTACGGCCCTTATAGTATGGGGGGTTTCCCATTCCACGATATAGATGTCCGGAATAGACTCGGACACAAAGACCTAGTTCGTTTGGGGTCTTAATATCTCTCATCACAGTTTCCAATAAATTTTCTCTATCTATCATCTATTGTCACTCATTACTCTCAAAACCTCCAAACGAACAAGGTATTTGAAACCTTTCAATATATGCGGCCCGTATGATGCACGAAGGAATATACCAGACACATCTGTATTCGAATCAGTATACACGGATGTTGGTGTTCAAATCCTTTGTGATGGTGATATTATAAGTTGCACGAAATTGATATTACATTCGCCAGATAAAATAATAAACTTAAAAGTTCCCACCATAACTTGTACCTATAAACAGGACCTTAGTGCTTATAAAAGAAAAATAGAGTACCTGGGAATCTCGATTAAGTTCAGCCCAACAATCATCTAAAACAAAATAAAATTGGGAAAGGGTCAGAAAGCTGTACAAATAGATCACCAGCCGGAAGAAATAATTTGTAAATCTCACCTAAATTTATATACTTATATCCCAAGGCCGCGAGCCCCGTAGACACCATCGCATCGGCTATAAAAAGAAAAAAAGAGAGAGAATAATACAACTTTATATCAGCATATTTATGGGTTTTTCAGGAAAATTGTTGGTTAATGGTTAACTTATTTTTTCCCCATAAAGATATACTAATTATATATAAGTGACAATAAGAAAAAGTAGGGTTGGGCTCCTCTCGAGTCCCTCGAAGGGACCCTTTTCTCAAGCTCACTTCGATGATTGGAATCGTTCATCGTTACTACAACAACAAGCACGCTTAAAAATCATGTTCATCAGGTACCAATTGGCATATTTTTTTGTTGCAAAAATAGAACGATTCTCAACATCAAAGTGAGCCCAGAAAAGGCGACAACAGGCCGACCCGACTTTCTAGTCTAGTCCCTTCGCGGAACCAGGTAGGACCTCGCCTCCGGAAAAGAAGAAGTCACCTGTTTCCCTAATTAGTTTCTCTTCAATTTTACAACTGAAGTGGTTCCAGCTATTCCATCTGTTCACAGAACACGCTATTAGTACTATTTTACCCTCCTCCTTTTTTCCCTTTTTACAATTTGTCTACAAAACAGCATCTTGTCTAACATCATTAAAGTATTACATCGAGGGCAAGTTGGTCCAATTATAGCAAATTTGACAGGAATTAATTAGGTGGATAATCTTAGGGGTATTAATATTGACCCAAATTAACCACTCAAACTCATCCACTTCAGATTTTTTAAATCTATTACTGTATTATACGGGTGAACACATGAATTTACTATAAGAAGACAAGCAAATGTAAAAGAGGGAGAGAGCCAATTATTAATTGCTCGTGTTCCGGGGAACTTCCCTGCCGCACATTGTTGTGCGCTACACCATGGATTGTACGGCTCCCGCGCTATTGTGTGCGCTATTGTGTGCCGGAGAAGAGTGTTGGAGCATCACGTGGAATTCGGGGACCCTGTTGTTGGGGTCTTGGGGCACCACGCCCTAACACCCTTCTCCACCAAACGTTTACGTGGGCCCAGGGCTATAAACGAACAAAGCAGCTAGCCAGCTCGGCTCGCTAACACTCGGCCGAGCTCGAACTCAAGTTTTCGGCTCGTTTAGTAAACGAGCAAAAACTCAGCTCGTTTAAGAAGGCTCGACTCGATTAAAGAGGTTCACGTAATAAATGACAATAAATAACTAAGCTCGGTCTTGATTTTTTGGGCTCGTTTAGTCAAGCTCGACAAAACTTGGATCGCTTGTTTACAGCCCTCGGTGGGCCCATAAGACGGCTGAATAATTACTCTTAAGAGAGAGAGATTAATAGCGTACCCCATGGGAGGAGTGAGTCCGAGTCCATTGGCCAAAAGCTGTCGCCGACTCAGTTCCCCACCGCTGCTATTACTACCGGACTCGATCGTCCTCTGAAGCCGAGCCGCCGCAGAAGGGCCAACGAGCATGTTGAAGAAGCACACCAGCAGCAGCGCCATTACCACTGCTTTCTTCCACTGACGATCAAAATTCCCACCCATAACAACCGCCAGGAGAATTCAAACTCTACCAAATCAAGTGGGTAAATGGCAAATTGTGATTTTAATTGCTAGAAAGACCTCTAGCCTATACACACCGACACATAAATCAGTGACGTACGGTAGCTTTTTATCAATGGAGGAACGAAAGGGGAGGCTCCAGACAATGGCGTTTTATCTTCTTTTACACACACAAGTGTGTATAAATCAGCCAAAGGAGAAGTTTTTAGGTGTCGGAATCACGTGGTGGCGGTACCCATCGGCTTTAATCTTCTGGTTCAATGGAGGAACAAAAGGAAAGAACAAGAAAGGGAGGGCTCTAGGCAGGACGATAGGCTAATATCCCACAAGGAGACGTGGGCACGTTGCTACATACTCCACTTATTATGTCGATATCTACGAAGGGGCGGGTCCCAAGGTGGGACCAAACCGTCGTTTTGAAGTTCGAACCACTATGTTATGGGGCCGACCTATAAATGCACACTTTTATTTCTAGGTGTATGATTATGGGCCAAGGGTCCACTTAGGTGTGGTTACAACCAGTTTGGTCCAGTTATAAATCATTTGTGGGTCTATCCCGGGCTCATAAAAATTATCGCAACAGTTCATTTTTTAGAGCTCGTCGGGTACATTGATCACGTCAAAAATCATGCTAATCGCATATCTTTTGATATAATTTCTAAATGCATCGAGCTTGAAAGAAAAAATGTGCGCAACACAGAATTGTAACCTATTTGACACAATTTTCTGAAGATAAATGCATTTCAATATCTTATCAAACTATATCAGATTAACTTGATTTTTGGCGTGATTAATGTTCTCGACGATGTCTAAAAAATGAATGGTTGCGATCATTTTTTAGGCCCTAGAAGGATCCACAAATGGTCCATAACTAAACCAAACTTGTTGTAACCACACTTGATTGGACCCTTGCCCATATGATTTGCACCCCGTAATATCTTAAAAAACGTGTGTAACAATCACCCAAAAATAGGGTAGTGTTTTAAGTTTAATGCTTTGGTGATAAGTACCACAGGTACTTTGTGATATGTTACCGTTCTATTGGTAGAATATACTACATTTGTCATATAGTAGAACATATTCTACTATTGCAATGATGATATCGTATATAGTACCTAAAATGTGATACTCAGACATAGTCAATGTTTTGAATCGTTTGTATAGGACCCCAAAGTGAGTGCACAATTGGTCGTTTCTCGTCGGTTCCCATTTCCGTAGGTTCCCCCCGTAAGAAGGTCTCATTTGTCCATCACTAATGGAAGCTTTGTTTAACTGGATTTATGAAATGTATTTCCCATTATATGACTCATCAATTTTGTCTTGAATTGGGAAAACAGATATTGGATCAGTTGCAACTACTTATTTATTTTGTAGCACAATGAATTTATTGTGCTAGACTTATTGATGAATTCAATGGCCATGGCCTTGGAAGTCTACGTCTATCATTAAGTACTTCGACAGCGACGACGGGTTACTCTAGTGGTTAAGATTTGAAATTATAGATTTGTTCTCTTCTACTAAATTTTTATGTTCAAAATCTCTCACGCAGGTGCTATCAACTCACTTGAGATCAATTCATACAAAAGTTTGTGCCGACTCTAACTAGAACTCCCATAAGTGGACAGTGAAATTCGAGGCACGCATAATATTGCCCAAACATCCCGAGTTATAAAAAAAAAAGGGTTTTGTTAATGTATGCTCCAGTGGCATATGATAAAACTCATTTAATGATGCCAACTATACTAAGGAGTATATAGGAACTCACAAAGGTAATAAATAGGTTAGGCAACATTGACTAGCTGGAAAACTTGTTTATGGTGAGACGGAATTACCCTTTTTACTTTTCCCTTCATGCTATCTTTTCAACTCCTTTTATTTTTTAAGGTCTTTCAACTCCTGCGAGTTTAAGCAAAAAAAAAAAAAATTAAAAAAAAACTCCTATGGGGACTCCATCAGTCACCGAAATGGTATACTAAAAGTTAAGTAATTTATTATTCCGTTGAATGCAAGAAAAAGAAGAAGAAAAGAGCTAGAGAGGTTGAACCGTTGAAGCTTGAAAAAACAAATGGAAGGGTATTGTAGCACTTCTTTTGAAAACTAAATACTACTGTAGTACAGTAATAAATTCCGAAACAAGTTATCTTTTTTTTTTTTTCCTTAACCAGATTTTAAGCCACAAAGTTTATACTTTTGGCTTATTGTGTGGGCTAATGCTATATTTTCCGAACCTTTTTGTATATTTAGCCTTCTTTTACTTTTATGTTTTCTCTCATTAAAAAAAAAAATCAGCGAAGTAAATTCTCTTGATCAAAAATTCGAAAAAAAATTGTGAAAGCCAAAGAATAGATAAAATAGTAGTCAAGAAAATTCAAACGGACTTTTAATTAGCATACTAATATGTAATTTTGAAAAAGAGGAATGTACGAGCCTATTGAAACTTTGTAAAGTGGTTAGGTCTGATTCAATAGCCTTTCTTCTTTTTTTTTGTGGCTTACGAGTGATAATTAAGTTTGCTGAAATTATATTCCAAAAATTTATGAGAGAACACGAGCAAACATTTTTTTCAAATAAGTTTTCATGTTTATTTGGTCAATTCTTAACTTTTACAGTAGGTTTTTGTTTGTTGGGTAGCTACGGCAGTTTCGTCAAACAAAAAAAAGGTTTATCTTTCCAAAACATAATTAATAACTCTAGCATTGTTTGTGTTACATTCCTCATGAAAGTGGAATAATGTGGAGCAATTAATGTGCTTTTATCATATGCCTCTAAGGCATACATTAACAAAACCCAAAAAAAAAAAAAGACTTCGTCTGGCACGCAACATCTTCTGTCTCTGAAGTCTGAAGTGTGGTTATGGAGAAATTATTCCTTGCCCCAAGGGCAGGGACACGTGGTGCCCCTCGGCACGATCCGAGCCGTCCGTTCGGGTACCGAACGGACGAGATTAAAATACTCTCTCTCCTTCTTTCTCTCTCCCCTTTTTCTCTCTGCTTCTCTCACTAAATCCGAGCCGTCCAAGGGCTGAATGGACGGCTCGGATGTGCTGGGGCAGCGCCACGTGTTGCCCCAAGGGCACCGAATAATTTCTCGTGGTTATGAGGTTTGGGTCCACACGCACACATATCACGCGTGAAAACCCTTTTCGTCCTCGTTTCCTCATCCTTTCCTTTTGCCATACAAAATTTTATTTTCGTAATCCTAAAGGGACCGAAGTCGTCTGTACCGACGGGCACGCGAGACTCATTTTGGGTGCAGCACGAATAATTCTAGAAATTCAGTAATTTTTAAAAATAAAACGAGTGAGCATGAGAAAAAACAACTCAATCCGATATGTGTAAATTTTCGATCCAACCTTCAATTTTTCAAAAAATCGGCCTCACGTGCCCGTCGGTACCCATCGGTATCAATGTCGTCAATGCAAGTAGAACTGCTCTTTTGTTTCTTCCATATATTTTTTTGTTCAACGAGGGATGCTGCTAAGCATTCCTGCAGAGCGGCCGATCCGTCTGTTTCTCTCAGCAATTGATGGCTCGAATCTTAAATGTCCGTACCAAAATAAACGGTCGAATCAACCGCTCGGCATCGCTTTACAGAAAGATGCTCGGCAGCATCCCCGTGGCTTTGGCTTTTCCTTTTTGGGTCCAAATACTCTCTATTATTGTACAGTTCTATAATTCTTCCACAATAAACGAGAGGTTTTTTCCTTTATTTTACGACAAGGAAAGAAGAATTCCCTTTGCTGGAAAAACGAAGGAAATGAACGATTTCCAGTACGTAATTGTTTCAGATATCTACTTGGAAAATTTTCCATAAAAACGCTAGCCATTGGATTAAAACGCTGATAAAAAGCCTCAAGACATAAACCATTCGATGCCCAAGAAGAGACCCACACCGCACAGATCAAGCACTGCATGGGCCAGAGAATTGGATAACAGCTAGCCAATCTTTTTGCTCTTTTGTTTTTTTTTTTTTTTGTGCGTATGTGTGACATAGGGCTGTCCAGGGGTCGGGTTCGAGTCGGGTGAAAGGTTGGATTTGTTAGGAGCAGACCCGAGACCGACCGACCTCTGGTCGGGTTCCGTCCGATAGCGCCGTCGGGTTGGGCGGGTGTTTACTACTTTTCTGGTTTGAGCCGATCGACGGGAATTGGTTTCGTGATTTGCTGGAATGTGGGTGTGGTAAGGTGGAGTTTGGTTCCTTGCCGTGTTTCAGGACTTCTCTGGAAACAAACGATGAAGTGAATGGTATATGGAAGAAGTAAAATAAATGGACTTTATTAAACTTCAGTGTAGAAGAACAATCAACCGTGAAAGTTGAGTGAACAATTACAAGTTATAGCTACTCCTAGAAAAGAAAAGATAAAAGGCCTGATTGGCGTTGTTTGTGTGTCCTTCAATCTGTCACGATCTCAAACATAAATAGAGGCCTTCTCTAATTTGAATTTGAATCTCCCTCCAAGGTGGCAGTTAAGCCCATTCTGACTGATCTTTTTCATGAGCAGTTGAGTTTTCCCTGGCTGATGAATTGAATATTAAGCTTGCGTCAGAAAATTGCTTCCATGTCTATGAATAACCGTCTCTGGTCCGCGGGAAATAGCGCACACTTCTGCTTTTACACATGCGTGAGTTGTCACGAGTAGCAAGTCCAAATAACACATAATGAATGCTGAATGTGTCCCATGCATTGGCCACTCGACGGGTCAATCCTGTAACTAACGCTTTCTAAATGTTCCCCATGTATTGGCCACTCGACGGGCCAGTCAATTCTACTTAATCGGGTTTGCCCGTGATATTAATTACCTTTTGAATATCTAATTATCTTTTCCTACCGTGCCACGTGTCGTTCAATCGACGGGTCTAAAGAAAATCACAGAAATGGAGCAAACAATGCCCCCCCTTATTTATTTGAGTTAAAACATTTAACTCAAGTAAATAAATCCCTATGAAGTCGTGAACACCACACCGGGTTTTTCAAACGCTCTCATATTCATTATAAAAAATTATGGCACGGTTACTTTTGCTTTCACATTCCTTTTGAAAACTCCCTCTCATACAGTAATGGCGCCTAAGAAAGTTTCGTCAATGGCACCCAAGTCCTCGAAATCTTCATCCAAGTCTTCAACTAACAAGTCGAGTGAAACACCGGTGCTAAGTTCTTCAACACTTAAAGCTTCTGTCGAGTCGCAACCGAGGTTTGCCCAATGCCTTAGAGAGGCACCACAGGTGAACCAATTTTTCATCTCTTCATCAAAAAGCTCTACAAATTTCATTCTTGGGCCAATTTATCACCCAACTGCTCCCGCTGCATTACCGACTTACTATCCAGTCAATGATGAGGAACCATTGATGCTTTCTTTACCGGGCCTGCAACGGACTGGTTGGTCTGCAAGAGGGACAATTAGATCATGGCCCTTTCTCTCTCCTTCTTGGTCGGCATGGGTGGCATTAACACAGGAGGTTTAACTAATGATTGTTTTAAAAACTCAAAAGCTTTTTGATGTTCTTCTTCCCATTTAAAATCTTTTTGATATTTTAATTTTAATAGTGGTGAAAAAGCAATAGTTTTTCCAGATAAATTAAAAATAAACCTCCTCAAGAAATTGACTTGTCCCAAGAACTGCTGAAGCTCTTGTTTATTTGTAGGTGGCTGAGCCTCTAAGATTGCTTTTGTTTTATCTTTATCAACTTCAATTCCTTTCTTGTGAACCAGGAATCCAAGAAAATTTCCAGCAGTCACCCCAAAAGCACACTTAGTTGCATTCATTTTCAAATTATATTGCCTCATTCTCTGCAAGACCTGTTTTAAATGGTCAATATGTTCATCAAAAGTATGAGATTTTACAACCACATCGTCAATATAAACTTCCATGAATCTTCCAATTAGATCATGAAAGATTACATTCATAGTTCTTTGATACGTAGCACCAGCATTCTTTAATCCAAATGCCATCACAACCCACTCAAATAACCCAATATATCCTGGGCATCTAAATGCAGTTTTATAGGTATCCTCTTTGGCAATAAATATCTGATTGTAACCAGAATATCCATCCATGAAAGACAGAAATTGATGGCCTGCAGTTGCGTCCACTAGATGATCCACAACAGGCATATGATATTCATCTTTAGGAGATGCTGTATTCAAATTTCTAAAATCGATGCAGATTCTAATTTTTCCATTTTTCTTAATTACAGGAACAACATTAGAAATCCATTCTACATACCTGACAGGCCTTATATACTTGGCTTGGAATAATCTTTCCATCTCTTTCTTTACCCCTTTTTGCACTTCAGGAGTCATTTGTCTAGGAGTTTGTTGATATGGGACAAAATTCCCTTTGATAGGAATTTTATGTTCTACTAATAATCTATCTAAACCAGGCATATCATCATAATCCCAAGCAAAACAATCTTTAAACTCAGACAATAAATACTTCAAACGATCCTTCATTTCATCAGGCAAAGAAGCACATACATGAAGAATTCTAGGATCTTCTTTTGTCCCTACATTAAAATCCTCCAAAGGATCTTTAACTTCTACTGTAAGATCATCAAGCTTGGCAGGAGCAACCTTGAGATCTTCCATAGCTAACTCTTTCAAAGTTAAGGGACTATCATCTATCACACACTCTGCCCAATTACAAGAAATAAGCTCATCAGCCTCTAATCTTCTAGACACAATAAAAGAAAACAGTCTTTTAAAAGTGGCTCTCAAAGTAGCCAACTCTTCATCTACCAAACTCAATATTTCACTAGACATGGGAAACTTTAGACTCAGTGCCACTAGACCTCAATATTATGTTAGGTCTAACAAAATCCTCACTCAATTCTTGCAAGCCATCTTTGATATACTTGAGAAACTGGCTTTCAGTCAGACTTGTATTTATTTCTGACTCCTCAATCTTGACTGGCCACAAGTCTTCATCATATAGACCTGCTTCCACATTGTTAGTATCCGCTTTGAATGGATGCTTATCTACCCAATAGATCTCCATGCATGTCTGCACCTTCCTTACTTTGCCCTTGTTTGAGAAATATCAATGCTTGATGTAAGGAAGAAGGAACACATCCATTTATATGGATCAAATCTCTGCCTAACAAGGCATTGTAATTGGATGAAGAGTCGATTACAAAGAAAGTGGTATTCATTTTTCTATTACCAATTTGTAACTGCAAAGAAATTACACCTTTTGCAGGTGAACACCCCCTGCAAAGTTTCCAACTGTGACCTCTGTTGAAATCAGGTCAGCATCACTCTTGTTTAATACCTTCATCATCCTTGAAGGCAAAATATTGACAATAGCCCCATTATCAATTAGAACCTTATTGATAGGTTGACCATTGATATGTAACATGATATATAAAGGCTTTAGATGCCTGACTAAAGCATCATTTGGCTAAGTACAACCACATCTTTTCCCCCTGCATCTTTTTCCACTCTTATGGATTCTTGTTGGAAATCCTTCTCTTGTTGATCATTTATCTTCACTATCGCATCTGTTTTATCTTCCACATCTCCTTCCAAACTAGTCGGTTGATTAGGCTTTGCCTGAAAAGTTTTTGGCAAAACCAAAACCATATTACATGATAATTTAGTAGGAGAAACTGACCCGAATTGAATGGTATTCAAAGCTTGACCAAATGAAACAGAATCAGGATTCTCTTTATTTCTAACATCTTTAGGGTCTTCCTTCATGATATCTGAACTGTCAACAGATAGTAAATCATCATCTTCATCATCCTCTAGCAAAACCTGTTGAAATTCTGCTATCTTCTTTTTCAAACTTTTCTTAAATATTGCTTTCTGTTCTTTGATCGACAGAGCTGAAGTATCTGAAGGACTTGGACATTGCCCCCCAGGGCTATGGGCCAGACCTGGTTTACTGTTTTGCCCCCCAAGCTTCTCTATTTCTTTTGCCATCTGTTTAGGCACTGCTGGTTCCCTATTCCAAACTAATGGAATTGGTTGATTAAGAACTGTTCTGGCCTTCATAGCCATTGCGTCGATTCTGCTTCCACATATGAATCCCTCCTTTCCCCTTTCTGAAATCTTTCTCTGCAACCTTCTTTTACAGTATTAGTGATGGGGTAAACTCCCCCCGGTTAGAATTTTGGATGCCTCACTTTGTATCCACGTATGGTGTTCCATGTTGGTGGCACGACCATTCTCCTTGATATCCACCTGCAACAAAGAGACTCTGCCTCACCAGATCTCATACCCTTTGGTGCACAGTACCGTACCTCTCTGGCTCACGCAGGTGGAGTAAATCAAACTTAGTGTCGCTTCACTGGCATGGCGAGGGATTCTTGGATATCCTTTAAATAGAAATGGCCCATCATCTTCCCCATACCACTTGATAGACTCGATGGTATAAACACCCCTGGATCTTCACCTTCAAATATCAACTTTGGACCAACGTAAATCTGTAAATCATTACAACCCATTGTGTTAAACCTTATGGAACCTTTAGCATAGGTTCCATTATATTCTTTCTCTGCAATCACTTCCTCTCTAGATTTAATTTCCCTGTCACATCTTAAACAGAAGTAATTTTCAAATTTCTGTTTGACATATACTTCCTCTTCAGTTTCCATGATGTCATTTTCTTCTTGAATTCTCTTCTCAATCTGAGATGCCATCTTTCCTTTCTTTAGTCTGGCAGTCACCACATTGATATCCACTAATGGAAATGGATCAATGTCAATTCCCATAACTTCTTTGTTTCCTTTGGCATATTGCAACAAACCTTTCTGAATTAGGTCCTGCACACAATTTTGAAAGGTAATACAGTTATTGGTGTTGTGTCTAAAAGAATTATGCCATTTACAATAATCTTTTCCTTTCCTATCCTTTCTTGAGGAATAACATGTCCTGGTGATAAAGTTAAGAACTTTTGCTTTATTAGTTCATCAAACAACTGATCTGCTTTAGACAAATCAAATGAATATTGTCTAAAATTTGCCTGATTTCTCCTATTCGGATGAGAAGAAGGCATATTCACAGGTATCTCAGTTTTTGTTAAAGTGTCACACACAATTGGAGCTTTACCAATTACTTGAGCAACATCAATCTCTTAATCTCCTTCTACATCCTGATAATATGTTCCAAGTGATTTGTTTTTCCTAATTTCTCCTTCCATAAGAATAGCCTCATAACCAATGGCTTTTGAAGTGAAATCAAACAAATCTCTGAATTCAATGCCAGTGAAGTGTTTCTTAAAGTCATAATCAAGCCCCTCTTGGGCAATTTTCACTATTTCAGATTCAATATAGAAATGACACTGATTTCTAATCTTTTTGAATCTATTCATGTATTGTTCAACAGACTCTGAAGGCTTTTGTTTTATCTTAGCCAAGTCTGCTACAGAAATTTCTGGTGCATGTCTAAAGAATTGAGTGTGGAATTGTTCCTCCATTTCCCTCCAAGAATGAACAGAATTTGGAGGTAAACTAATAAACCATGAAAATGCAGTTCTAGTAAGAGAATGAGGAAACAATTTTAATTTTAAAGCTTCATCTAAATCTGCTTCGCCTATTTGTAGGCAAAATCTCCCTATATGCTCAACAGTTGATTGGTTCTCCTCTCCGTTGAAAAGAACCAAGTCTGGAATTCTATAATGCTTGGGAAAAGGCACATTATCAACCCAATTTGGATACGGTTTTCTAAACATGGGTTTCTCGATCCTCCTAAGTCCTGGACCATACATATCTTGCATAATATTCATGAGTTGAGCCCTCAAGTTGGGCTCTTGCATTCTTACTACTTGGTTAGTTAAGTCAGGCCTAGTTTCATATCCATACGGATGATCTGGCCTCCTCCCATTTTGATTAAGAATTGGTGGATCAAATCCATACATATTGGGGTCATTATTAGCCATATTTGGTACGTTTCGGTTATCATTCCTGTTTAAATTAAATTGCTGTCCCCCAACTTCAACATTATATGGATTTGGGTTTTGATTTCCAACATTTCCAATTCCCATACTTATCGAAATTGCAGTTGGAACACTTTGATAAAAACTCTGATTCTGTCTAGGATTTTGATTTCCCAGTGGAATTCTATTGACTCCAGTAAAGATGGCATCAAAAGTTGGATTATCATATACTTGAGAAGAAGGTACTTCAATCACAGGGTTTAATTGCCCACTGCTTTGCCCTGGATTAACATTCACATTAACTGGCACTTCAACTGTTGGTGGAGTTATTTGATTCTGTGCTATTGCAATTTTGAATGCAGCCACCAACATTTTAGCCATCTCATCTTCTGGATTGCTCAATATTCTTATAACTTGTTGAACCAAATTCTCTGGCTCTACCTCTGGGCCATTTGACTGGCCAATCTCTGGAATCCTCTGATTTGGACTCACTGCATTTCCTTCATTCACATCGTTTCTACCATTAACGTTGGTAGAATTGTTGTTTTCATTGTTACCATCGGCTGGTAGTTGATTCCTAGTCTTTGGTGCCATGTCTTACGACGAAACCTTAAAAACCGGTTCGCAATTGTTTACTACTTTTCTGGTTTGAGCCGATCGACGGGTGATCGACGGGAATTGGTTTCGTGATTTGCTGGAATGTGGGTGTGGTAAGGTGGAGTTTGGTTCCTTGCCAAAAATTGTTTACTACTTTTCTGGTTTGAGCCGATCGACGGGTGATCGACGGGAATTGGTTTCGTGATTTGCTGGAATGTGGGTGTGGTAAGGTGGAGTTTGGTTCCTTGCCGTGTTTCAGGACTTCTCTGGAAACAAACGATGAAGTGAATGGTATATGGAAGAAGTAAAATAAATGGACTTTATTAAACTTCAGTGTAGAAGAACAATCAACCGTGAAAGTTGAGTGAACAATTACAAGTTATAACTACTCCTAGAAAAGAAAAGATAAAAGGCCTGATTGGCGTTGTTTGTGTGTCCTTCAATCTGTCACGATCTCAAACATAAATAGAGGCCTTCTCTAATTTGAATTTGAATCTCCCTCCAAGGTGGCAGTTAAGCCCATTCTGACTGATCTTTTTCATGAGCAGTTGAGTTTTCCCTGGCTGATGAATTTGTAAACTGCCCACGTCAGAAGAAACTGCTTCCATGTCTATGAATAGCTGCTTCTGGCTCGTGGGAATAACTGCACACTTCTCTTTTCAACACCTGTACATGAGTTGTCACGAGTAGCAAGTCCAAATAACACTTAATGAATAACTGAATGTGTCCCATGCATTGGCCACTCGACGGGTCAATCCTGTAACTAACGCTTTCTAAATGTTCCCCATGTATTGGCCACTCGACGGGCCAGTCAATTCTACTTAATCGGGTTTGCCCGTGATATTAATTACCTTTTGAATATCTAATTATCTTTTCCTACCGTGCCACGTGTCGTTCAATCGACGAGTCTAAAGAAAATCACAGAAATGGAGCAAACAGCGGGTCGGGTGTGGTCGGGTCATCGGACGGTGGCTTCCTCTCTTCAAACGTACAAACAAAACGCAAAAAATCAAAAAAAAAAAAAAACCAACAACATGGTCTGAAAAAGAAAGCCCAGATACATAAGCTACGGATCAGGCCGAATTAAGGAATGGTGTCTCAATCAATATAAACGGAAGCCCTTCTTCAACTTTTTGTTCTTCAGTTTTTTGTGCGCATGTGTTTGACATATGATAATAGAAACCACTCTTGAAACATCTGTGTAGTTTTGGCCATTTTATTCCTTCTACCCTTGCCCCGGCATGTGTGAGAGGTGCATTTTCGTATTTTCCAGTTGTCATTTTTCCATTTGGCTGTTTTGGGAGCCCGAGTGCCAAACTCATTCTGACACAATGCATTCGCTGATTTGCACAAAAGAAACACAGAAGCGAAAAATGAGGTGTGGAGGTACTTTTCCCAATTTTGCATTTTTCCATTTTACGTTAAATTACCAAAATACCCTAAGCTTTATTATCTTTTTACCAGTTTGCCCTCCCATTTATTTCCCCTCATCTGCTCCTCACCTGTTCGTTAACACGACCAGAGGTACACAACACACAGATCTGCCCTCCCATTTATTTTCCTTCAGTTCGTACTTTGTTTGTTTGTTGTATTTTTTTTTTTTTTGCATTGGTTCGTACTTTTCCAAATAATAAAGGCCCCAAGGGCAATCTGGTAAAAAGTCAACCCATAATTCATTGTCATCATTCATCTACCAAACACTATTACTGTTCCAAAGCACATTTTGCACATATCTCTTAAACATTCCTACCATACTCAAAAACGCATTCTGACTATAATCCAAAAAGCCAAAAAACTCAAAAGCTGAAAATAAAAAGCCAAAAAATAAGCTTTAAAATAAGTTAACATGTATTCGGCCAAGGAGAAAGCTACTTGGGATACACCCATACACTAGTCGGTTGAGGCAAATTTGGTCAAAAAGTGAAGTAACTCCTATTTTTGAGAATTTTTCCCTACTTTCAAATATGCACAAACCATTTCTTCTGTAAACATGGCTTATTTATGCTCTATGTAGCAATAACCTCCTAGTAACCGTTATAGTGGGATAATATTCCCTTAGTATGCCCTGAAAAGCTGTCATCCGTTCCTGAAATTGGGCCCTGAAAATACGATACGTGTCCCATGTCTCTAAGCCACTTCCTTTTATTTCTTTGAGCTCGAAATGGTTTTAGACATTGATTGCAAACCGAGGTTCCTTGATATTCCCTAATTTTGCTCATCACACTAATCATACCCAACCGTGCTTCATTAAATGCCACGTGGCATTCATGACTTATCCTCATGTATTTAGCCTTTTTAATGCTTAAAATCCAGGAAATTGTAAGGAATATTCCTTGAAAATCTGCCTGCGAATGCAAACAAACCCTAAAAAAATTTCAACTACCCTACAATGTAGGGATTTGTTGCTGAATGATGTTGGAGTAGTAAGGCAAATCCAGTATACCCTTGTCATTTTGGGATTGGTTTATCAACCATTAATCTTTTTGAATTTTGACATGATCAACTTAGACTTTCTTGTTGACCAACCAAGCTGGTCAACTTGATTTTGACTCTTTGTTAACCATGAGTTCAGGCCCACTTGCCATGTGGCACTCAATTATTGGCTTTTTTTAACGGTGTCAAAAATGGGTTAAATCGAAAAGTAACGCGTTAATTCGCATTGGTTTGAGCTTTTTTTTTTTTTTTGTTAAAACAATAATCATGCTCTTTGTTTTTTGTTCACAACAAAATAAAAGATTGATATAATTCTCTTGTGGTCGTTAAATCAAAGTCATGGAGATGTTTTTTTAAGCTTGGAGGAATCATTCAACCGTTAAATTGCTATTTTCATTATTTATGCAAAGAATCAAGTTGTTTGAATATCGATAAGTGCCTAATCTATCAGTGCAAAATAAAATTTCTTTGGCCACGCCATCCCATTCCCACCAACAAGGTCCGGGCCCTATTGAGGAGTTAGAAATTAGAAGGATTAATTTGATAATGTACCGATGAGAGGTTTAATGGGGAGACTGGACTGAAATACACCCCCTCGTACTCATACGTAATGGAGTGACTTTTCTTTTCTTTTTTCTTTTTTTTTTTTTCAAGAGTTTAGGATTTTTATTGATAATGAAGAGCTTACAATATATGACATATTCTTTTCGAGGGAGAAAATAGCCGAACAAGCAGGTAGGCAATCCAAAGACCTACACCTCCAAACCCCATACACGCACATAAGAAGAGCATCAGTACAACAACACACACCAACTACTGCATCTCACATAATCCAACTCACACACACCAATACCAAAAAACAATGACACTCCCGAACGGTGGGTGAGGAAGACTCCCGCAGGAGAGAGACATGTCATACCCCAACAATCGACGTGATTGGGATTCCAAGAGACCACGCCGACCATGGCACTTTAGTAGAGAATGAAGAAGACGATCCGGTGGTCAAGAGACCGCCCGAGGAAGAAGATGCATGGGTTTTCTAATTCCCATTTTGGAAGATTCGAAGTTTGGGCTGTCCAGATAGCTAGTCCGAACTAAAAACAAAAACCAACCATACAATTGTAAAAGCGGTCTTCCCTCGGTCAATCGTCTCCCTGGTAACACGCGTGCCTGGAAGAATGGCTAGGGATATCAATTCGAGTTTCTTCGTTTGAGTTCTCATTCGATGTAGACACTGTTGGGCTTTTAACACCTCTTTTAATGTCAAGTCACGAGAAAATAAAGTAAGCAAATAAAAAACGGAAGCATAAAAATACCAAAATATATGCAGTTCCATAAAACACGAAGCAAAGTGTACTTCACGGGCGAAGAGCAAAAAAAGATGAACTATAACCGAGGAGCAAGATTATAATGGAGCTAACTATACTTGTCACTCCACAAATTGAAGCACCCTTGAATCCTAAACAAAGAGATAGCACGAGCAATTGACTATTCAACACTCTTTCATAAACTCTCCAAAGACTTTACTCATAGAATACCACAAGTTATCTATGTATAATAAACACAATCAAAGTCTTGTCATAGAAGTCTAAACACAGCAGGAAACATCTAAAAAGAAAAATTCAAGGCACATGCATTCCTAACAATCTCTCCCCTAACTTGAGTTCTGTCAATTCAACAGTGCAATCCCCTCAAAATTACCACTTTTCTCCACCGCCCCCACGCGGGGCAATTACCAATGACAAACATGAACGAGCAACGCCAACCACGATCATTTGACCTTGTAAGTGCGACTCAAAAAACTCAGCCGCACATCCCTCCAAAACGAGCTTCCATCTTCAAACGGACATCGACAACCCAACTCACCCTCACGGATGCAATCAAAGATATGTTCAAATTCCCGACGGAGCTAATAGTCCACAATAGAAGTTACCAAAATAAAACTCATGACCTTGAATGACAATGAAACACTTGATGTAGCACCCATAATATATATTACTCCAATTTAGCCCATAAATCCCTCCGTACATCTAACCCTTGAATATCTCCAGCGCACCCTTAGAAACTCGCAAAACTCTCCCTTGACCGGTGTACTTGCAACCAACGGTGTCAACAACACCCAAAGAAATAAGATTGACCAAGAAAGTACACCAAGAAAAATAGGAGAGGGGATGGCATTTTATAAAACCAGACCCTAAAAAGGCGGAGCATGTGAGAAAGCCTTATAACAATCTTTCCAAATTGTTTTTTTGAAGCTCTTGTTACCAGAAACTCCTCCATGGCCTCCTTCTGATATTCGCTAGGTTTTCCCATTCTGATCTCAGTGTGTTCCCATGGGATATGTGTTAACGAGAAAGGAACAAATCCATTGATCATACTCCCATGGGGGCCTGCGTATCCGTGGGTGGAACATTATTGAGGAAAACCAGAGAAATCAAAGCAGTGCCATTGCAAGATTATGATTGCCATGAGGCAAACCAAAATCCAAAATCCAGAACCCGAACTCCGCGTCCCTCGCGTGTAATCACCATCCTCCCAGATCCGTCTGGGAAGGACGTTTTCAAGCGGTACGGTTTGATTCTTTACCACCAACTCATTACGAATTATTTTTTGTACGTAACCAGTTTTTATTTTTAACACGACAATTCTCATAAACTTTTTTAAGAAATATAAAATACGATCGCCATTTTCGTACTATTTCATTTTTAGCTATATAAATCGGTTTTCGTGAATCTTAAATCAACTTTTTGGTATTTCTAAAAAATTAGGTTTATGTGTCAACAAGAAGAGTTTTCAAGGAGATTAATGGTAGGTTTTTTTTTTCATGTAAGTTTCTTCATTAAAAAATAGATGGAACTTTATTATTGATATTCTCAACAGATACCGGTTTGGAAAAGAGTTAGGGAGGGGAGAGTTTGGGATCACCTACCATTGCTACGATGACTTCACCGGGGAGCTCGTCGCGTGCAAGAAGATATCAAAGAGAAAGTTGAAGACGGAGATTGACATCGATGATGTCCGGAGGGAGGTGGAGATCATGAGGAATTTGCCATCCCACCCAAACATTGTCAAGTACAAGGATGTTTACGAGGACAGGGAGGCTGTTTATCTTGTGATGGAGCTTTGCCAAGGGGGTGAACTCTTTGACAGGATTGTTGCAAGAGGGCATTATACTGAGAGAGGGGCTGCAACCACCACCAAGACCATTTTGGAGGTCGTCAAGGTAAATTTATTTTCTTAGAGCCCGTTCCACTAAGGTTTTCTTTTCTAAAAATACATTTTCTTCAATTTTCAAACTCAAACATAATGAAAATGAAAAATAATTTTTTGATTTTTTTTACACCGTATAAAAGATCTCAATGAAATCTATCAAACAAGATCCATATTGATAGAAAAATTATTTGCATAAATACATAATTTTTGGGCTTGAAATTTACCTTCCTTTTCAAAAATCTACTTTTTTCAAAAGTGGAACACAACCTTAGTCCCTTTAGAGAGAAAAAGAAGATCAGTTCCAAAAAAGAGAGAGAAAAAAGATGATGTTTTACAAAGGTAAATTAATTCCTATGTCTTCTGCAATTTTATTTTATGATGATCTATATAATTTTTTTTGTGAAATTATGCCGAAACCCCTCATCTGTGCGTTTTGAACGCGAAAATCCCCTATCACTTAAAACCGCCCATTCAGACCCCCTCATTTATATGAAATTAAAAATTGGCTAACTCTGTTAACGGAATGAGGAGAAATGACGATTCTACCCCTTAAAAATCATTCACACTGATCTCGTCTTCTATAAAAAAATGTCCACACTGACCTCTTCATCTTTACGGTCTTTTGACAGAAGGGTGCTGATTGATTAACGGTTATAAATCAGTGAGTGCTTTTGGGCATTTTTAAAAGTTAGGGGGTGTTCGTGTCCAAAACGTATAGATGAGGGGTGTTCATGACAAAGGTTTTCTATGGTGGTTCTACTTTCCTTTGATGGGTTATGTTCATGACTTTCTGGGTTATTTAAGTCAATTGAGACCCAATTAATAAATGGGTTGATCCATTCTAACGCAACTAATAAATGGGCTGAGTTGGGTCTATTTTCAAGTGGGTGGGTTTGGGTTTATTAATGAGTTTGGGTTCAATTTGCCACTCATAATATATACAAATTAAATCAACCCTCAGGATGGAAGAAGGTGAAAGGAATAGAACCCATTATTTACGTTTTCCATCACTTCGTTTTTCACTGATAGGTCCATAAGATCAGAGAAAATAAATGATGGGTGGACATCATGTTGTGTCGTGTTCAGATCCTATCATCTCATATTCGTTTCGAAAAACTTGCTACGCTAAATAAGTTGTATATGAATGTACTAACCCAACCACCGTATGGATCAGATTGTGTTCGAGTTGACCCGATTAGTTACTACATTTTTTTGAGGATGTATATATATATAACCACCCTATAGACTCATAAACGATTCTTAACCAATGGATCGGATTTGTTTTGAGGTTTAGACTTTTAAAAATCAGTACGTATACTATTTTGATAACTGGAGAGATTCGAGCCCAGCTTACGCAAACCTCATCTTATTTCTAAGATTGTTCACTAGAATTTATAAGAGGGGCTATTTAAAGCAGGAGCAAAGCAAACTTATAGACTTGCCTCATAATAAGTACTACTCCATAGCACCTATGTGAGATCTAAGAGGAAATAAACCCATATATCTCAGGTGTAACCAAATAGGTTAGCCGTGTCAATAATTTTGGGTTACACAATAAGGTTAGCCGTGTCATAACCTTGTTCATGTCAGAAAAATATTGTACCCAAACTCGCTAACTTCATGGTAATCCGTAGCGTTGTTATTCCATGAATTGCTCCTTTATCGATCCTTTTTTATCCGGATTTTTTTTTTTACTTTCATTTGGCATTTTAAATTTTGTTGATTGGGTTATATATCCATGTTACAGGTATGCCATGAACATGGAGTAATACATAGGGACTTAAAACCAGAAAATTTTCTATACGGAGATGATAGTGAAAGTGCTCCACTGAAGGCCATTGATTTTGGCCTCTCCATATTCTTTGAGCCTGGTATGCTTTTTAATCAAACTACTGCACTATATGGCTACTAGTTTCGGAATCTTTTCCTATCGTACCGATTTCATGTTTCTCTCGTCTTTGACAGTGACGACATTTTCTTTCGCCGATCAAAAAAATAGGGTAAATATCACTAACACCCCCAAGGTTTCCATGCATTAAATACAGATGCCCTCTTCACGTTTGGAAAATGATTTTCGGCCCCCTAAGGTTTGGTGCTGCATTTCAATTACAACCCAATCGTTAGTCAACAGTTAGGCGAACTATTAAAACTTTCGAAATACCCATTTTAACTATCAAAAATGTTAGGGGTACACCAAATACACACTGGGTTGTGCAGGACTCATCTCGGGGTCACAAATGATCGGAGATGTTCAACGTGTTTAAAATGTTAATTTTGAAGGGTCTTCGTAAAAAACAAGCTCAATCGGATATTGATAAAGACTTGACCGAGTCATTAAATTTTTGGTCATGCCAATTCAGAGACTAAAAATTGAACAAGTTGATTGAGCCCTTATCGATATCTGACTGACATGATTTTGTCGAAGGGTCCTATATTAAAACATAGGAGGTAGAATGTATATTGTGCGGAATTTTCTTGTCGTTTCGCTATGTGTATGTAGAGCATTTTTGTGTGTGTGTGTGTGTGTGTCCATAAAACGCATGTGTGTGTGTGTGTTTACTTGGGCATTATTTGGTTTTGGAAACAGGTCAGCGTTTCAGTGAAATAGTTGGCAGCCCTTATTACATGGCTCCAGAAGTCCTTAAACGGAACTACAGTCATGAAGTAGATGTCTGGAGTGCAGGTGTTATTCTCTACATCCTACTATGTGGAGTTCCCCCTTTTTGGGCTGGTAATTTTCTTTTCCCAGTAAAGATTGAGGCGTAAAAATGCGAAGAAAATGCACAGAAGTATATTACAGTGCGACTATATATCTGGAATGAAACGCGAAAATCCATAGCGTTAATTTGTCACTTTATCTTACATGGAACATGACTAAGGATCGCTCGTAGTAAAAATCTTGGCTTTTGTATCTTGGTGCTTGGGCGTCTACAAATCGATCGCCAAGATTTTTGCGCGAGTGCCTGATTTATCGGGTTCTGGCTAAATTAAATCTATTTACGGGCAAGATGCGACCAACACATATTATCTTCTATTGGAACAAGGACAGCAACCATGTAATAGAAAAACAGAGATTCGCAGGGACATATACAAAGAAGAGTGCTACAAGTTAAAATAAAAACTCAATGTATGATTCAGACTAAAAACTTAGCAATTGGATACTCTCCGGTCTAAGTTTTGAACTTGACAAGACACTAAGAATCTGAATCGTTCATTACTGCAACAATGCAACTAATGGTTTGAATTTGCTCATTGTCGGTAATTGAGAGCTTTGAGCAAATCCCAACCATTGACTATCCAATGTATGGTCCAAATTTGACTATCTCGTTCAGTCCAAAGACTGTCGAGGATCTAAACCCAAAACGTAATATGCTAGTCTGTATCTCAAACATTGTATTGATGTTGTTCCTTCCTTAACTCTTCTTCAACTAGACCTGATGAACTTTCAACAATGAGAACAAATTACACAATTAAAATGCAAGGATTGTCTGCTCACATATTCTCCATTATCATGTTCTTAGGCCCCGTTCTACTAAGTTTCTTATTTTTTAAGTACTTTTTTTCTACTTTACGAGACAAGTCATGGATTCTCTCACAATACATTACCTTTAATTCAAAAAATGAATACTTGTTGTTGAATAGAAATCACACACGCACACATGCTATGTGAATAGAAACACAGAATATACGTGGTTTCACAATATCGGGTATGTCTATGGGAACGAGAGCGGCAGTCGTTTTTCTTATTATCATTGCAGTAGGGTTTTTACACAAAGTATTTATATATCACTCTATTCTAACCCTAATCCGGGAACATGGTCTTTTCCGAAAACACCCTTATAGTACAGTAACTGGCCTCTTTCTAAAACTTCTTAGTATCTCTTCATATTAACATATGAGCCACAAGTTCTAGCACTAATTTTTCCTTAGACATTTTCATTTTGACTCGTTGTACTTTATCTACTAGTGCAGATACTGAAGAGGGAATAGCACAGGCAATCATACGGAGTAAAATTGACTTTGTGAGGGATCCCTGGCCAAGAGTTTCCAAAGATGCTAAGGAACTGGTTAAGGGTATGCTCAACCCTAACCCTTCCAGCCGGATGACTGTTGAAGAAGCCCTTGGTATGTATGTACGTATTGCTAATTAATTATTGATGTGCCGTCCAAATGGACCTCTTCCCGAACTCAAAAACCGTGATGCCGTTAGCCTCGTACGCCTAAAATAGTCGTGCAGAAAATCAAATCGATCGGGCCTAATGTACGTTTTTACGTGCAGGACATCAGTGGATTCAGAATGCTCATCAAGTCTCTAATATTTCTTTGGGAGAAAATGTCAAGGCAAGAATCAAGCAATTCTCATTGATGAATAAGTTCAAGAAGAAAGTCCTCAGGGTAAGTTTTCTCCACGCCTTCTTGCCCTCATTGATTCCCCGTTTTGTTTCCTCTTTAGATAGGGAAAACTTAATTTTAAGGGATGTGATTTTGGCACTCCACTTTTATTTTTATTTTTATTTTTTCACATAATCAAGACACAAAGTGAAGTGCTAGTAGCTAAAACTGGAGTACCAAAATCAATTTCCTAATTTAAATGTAGCTTAGTAAATAGTAGTGCTAGCTTTATAATTTGTTGCTTATTAATACTCGCTCCGTCTTTTTTTTTTTTTTTTGAACCAAACTCTGAAATTTCGATTACTCAAAATCCGCCCAAAGGGCTACAAACCCAAACCGGAGCGCATCGATGGGAACAAACCCACGATAATTGGGTTATCCAAGTGGTTTGGATGGGAATACAGCTCGTTCTTTTTTGAAAGTCGTGCTATTTTTAGGCCTTCAAATTGGTGGGAAAAAATTTCACAAATAATGCATAAACGAGCTTTATTTTTTTATCTAAAAATTATGCGATTTTTGCAAATGACAACAAATTAAAATGGGATGGATGGAATATTTATTTAGCTTATATAATATGAATTAATTAATTCATGTAACATTGGGTGGTAAAATTGAGGAAGAAATTTACATTCAAATATATTGTACGTTTGTATGTATTATATTAGGTGGTAGCAGATAATTTGCCACAAGAAAAAGTGGCAGGAATCAAACAGATGTTCCATATGATGGACACTGACAAAAATGGAAACCTGACATTTGAAGAGCTCAAACATGGCCTCCACAAGATGGGCCAACCTGTTGCCGATCCTGATGTCCAGATGCTGATGGATGCTGTGAGTAATTTAATTTGAATTCTCTATTAATTAAAAAGTGCTTCAATTGCCCCGGATTGGGAGATACTGTCAAGCGGTGGGTCCTTGATAGCGGTGCCGAGTGGCCGTTTATCTCGGCACAAACTAATCCAATCGGATAAAAATCTGAACCATTCGGAACAATTGTCGAGATGAACGGTCGGATCGCCCACTTCGACACCGCTGCCAAGCATCTTTAATCAATATTGACAGTAAGGAATTTAAGCAAATTACCTTGGGTATACAGTCCAATTTAATATATAAACCAATCCAATATTCACATATTGGATTTCCTCTTATCTTCTTCTCTCTAATAAGAAGTTGAGAATTTGTGTGGTTTTGTGAAAATTAATTAAAAGGCTGATGTCGACGGAAACGGGATGTTGAACTGCGAGGAATTCGTGACGATGTCGGTTCACCTGAAGAAGATAGGGGAGGGGGATGATGAGCAACTCCGGCAAGCGTTCCGGTACTTCGACAAGGATGAGAGTGGATACATTGAGGTTGAAGAGCTGAGGGAAGGATTAGTCGAGGACAACCTTGGCCCTAACAATGATCAAGTCATCCGAGACATCATTTTTGACGTTGACTTGGACAAGGTAATTAAACTAATTTAATTTATATGCTCTACTCCATATATATCCATATTAATTTCAATCACATAGCCAGTAATTAGACATTGTAATTAACCACCTAAAAAATGAGGTTATTTAAGCTATAATTTGTAACATTTTTTGGCTTATAATGAGACTTATCTACAACTAATTTAAGTTTATTTTAAGTAAATATCATAATAATCGTAACATACAGATTAATCATAACCATTCTCTGTGGTCCGTTATAACATAAATCAATAAAGCTCCGTGTATTTTGATGTAAAATAGTTTACCTATTTTCCGGCATTGGTTGGAGAAAAGACCGTAAATTTCTTTACCAGGTAAATATTTTTTTGGTCATATGGACGAAAATGTTTTACTCTCGAAACTCTTCAACTATTAACCAAACAGTCAAAAAAACGTAACGAAAATTCTCTTTTTTGTGAAAATTGTTTTTCATTACGATGAAGCAAACGGAGCCAAACTCACATTGTCGTATTTGATGGGTTTGTACTTAAGCCTTGTTCGTTGAGATTTGTCACTTTGCGGACTATGACAATGTCCGACCTGCCGAGTTAGGTCACAAGGTTTTGGGGGGAAGTGTCCACGATGGGAGCTCAGGGACTGGAAACCTAAATAAGAGTATTGTGGTAACTGATGATACAAAACTCTAGTAGGATATATATTTCGCTATACGCAACAGCGGATATAATTAGTTCCGTTTTCTTCATCAATTCGAAGTGAACAACTTGTGCGAGCCGTGAATGCACCCAGTTTGGGAACCACAAAAAGCATTGTGCAGTGGTTTCTTTGCGTGTTTTGCTCGATTATTCTCCGTCCAAGTGTGCGCGTTTTCCTCTGGTTTAATCTGCCTTTTGTTTTACCTACCCCTTTGTATTTTTACACAGGATGGTCGGATCAGTTATCCAGAGTTCGAGGCCATGATGACAAGAGGTGTGGAATGGAGGATGGCTTCTCGGCAATACTCGAGAGCAATGCTCAAGGCTCTAAGCCAAAGAATGTTCAAATGAAAATTAAGTTTCTCTTTTCTTTTCTTTTCAATTTTTGTGGTGTTGTGTGGATCAAGAACCTCTTGTTTGCCGAGCAAAAAAAATAGAAAAGAACCTCTTGTTCTATTAAGAGTGCATTGCTACTTTTTCAACTTCTAAAGGAGGAATTTTGATGAAATTTTGGATTAATCGACTCCCTAGTGAAAAGTAAATAAGAATGATAAATTTAGATGGACATGTAAGATAGAAATGTCTTTTCTGTGTATTTTTCCCGGTTCAATTGCTATCGCGGATTTTACGCAACCGATTGGGGTAGATATACCTTCAACTAACATAAGTCATTGAAAGGATCTGGGAATCCCAGAAAAGAAAGCACGAAAGACAGAATATTTTAGAAATATAAAAAAAAAAAACGAAAACTATATCATATTTGTATCCTTATTTTTCATCTAGGTATTTTAACCATGAGAAAGTCTATATATTCATATAAAGATCGGGGCGGTTCAAGGGACACCCAAAAAAACACTTAAAAAAACACCTCATAGTTCCCGATCAAATTTTGATGATCCGAGCCGCTCAATGTGATCAGAACGTGATTTTAAAGGTACCCGCGTAAAATCAGCAAAAAGGAAAAGACCGGAAAAGGCTTGATCTGAGCAGTTTTTATCTTAGATTTAATGAACGGTTCAATTAAAAATTGCTCAAAACGAGCACTTCCCGGTCATAATTTTTGCTAGTTTCTCGCGTGCACCCTTAAAATCACATTCTGCACACATTGAACGGTTCGGATCATAAAAATTCGACCGGAAACTATGAGATTGAGATTTGGAGTGTTTTTTTAGGTGTTTTTTTGGGTGTTCATTGAACCGTCCCGTATAAAGATATATCTTTCACCACAATACTCATTTATTCAACTAGAGTCTTCCTCTCCCACATTTTTGTGGTGTTGTGTGTGTGTGAGAGCAAGATGGAAGTGCCGTGGCATACATAGGTTGTCTTTGACGGTGGGGGAGGAAGGAGGAGGTGGTGCGCGCAATGGTGATTAGGGTCGGACCTAAGTTTCTTGGGGGTCCGAAGCAAACTCTTGAAAATTAATGTGAACTCTCTATATACATTTTTCCATCATGTATTCAAAGATATCTCTCTCTGTAAATGCATGTGTCTAAACAGAGATGGGCAGATGGATGGAAATGTGACCATTATAAAAGTTAGGGATTAAGTCGCTAAAATTAAAAGTTTAAAGTTCAATTTTTTAAGAGGATCGAACTCTTACGTCTATTTATCTAATTTCATTTATGTAATTCTCCCTAAGATTTTTTTTTTTTGGAAAAGGACAGCACATAGAAACATTCACAATCAGGCTGGGAGAATGGACTGATGATGGCTACAATACTGTGGCTTCATGGACAAAAAGGAAAGACATTAACCTATGAGGTATGGCTATCTAGATTCATAGGCTGTGAACTACTAACAGCAATGAGAGGATTTGAGTTGAGTTCGCAAATGGGTCTGTGATGTAAAACAAGTTGCGGCCCAATTCTTTGATCAATTATACCGGTCGAAGCTTAGGAAGGCCAAACAATGTTTAATTGCGGATTACCTGAATTGGCAAATTTCGGACGAGTTCGGAATGGGCCCAAACTTAATGGGCTGACTTATTTTTCCGTTCTGGTCAATTACCACCCTAAATCGTAACCGATGATGGATTTCGGTCCGATTCCTTTGTTTAAGTCTTCAATTTGATATTTTTGCCGTTTTAGGAAAGTTTTATTATGTTAATAATTCTTAGTGTATAATTCTTTTTCAGTTGGTTCTTTTTCCTTCTAATTTTATTAGTTTTCCCAATTTTTGGGATACTTCGTTTTTTTATGGTAGCGTTTGCTAGGGTTATGCCTCTTCTCTTATAAAAGGGGTTGTAACCTAAGGTTTTATTCATCTTTTACAATAATACTCTCAGACTTTGTCTCTTTCTCATGGATTCGAGTTTTTACCTACATGTTTGGATTAGTACGCAATTCATCTCTTGTTAATTCTGTTGCATTAGTTTGAGAAAAAATTGATGAACTGGTTAATACGAGTCTTGTATGATTCTCAATAATTTTCCTTCTTTGTTTCAAAAAGAGATTGAGCAATGTAACCTGAAAGACTTGTGATGAGATCGTGAATTGGTCATTTCCAAATATTAGGGAGGTGATGTGCCAAAGGCCCAAATCACAAGAAGGCAATCTATACTATGCCCAAAACAACTACATTTGCATATACTGTACAATTTAACCGATGCGTTGTTAGACTGTTTATACCCACCAAGATTTCGAATAAGAGAAGGCACCAATGGGGTGCAATGCGCATACACTTTTAGAAGGACACAACAAAAGATCTAACAAATATATACAATGAAAGCTTTATTCCGAAGTCAACATCCAATAATTGGTTTAAAGGTATATATACAACACTAGCGCAGAACCAACTATATAAAAGACAAAAATTGCTCGTAAACAATTTGTTCTTCTTTCCAACAAAAGATTTTCATTATGTAACACGTAGCTCAAATATAATGAACTGACGAACAAAACAAATGGAAAACAACATCTGCCACTATTGCCGATTCTTGATCGCAACCAACTTCAATGAAAATGTTATGTCTCCTAGCTGGAAATGTCTGAATTGCTAATGATGGATTAAACACTAGAGAATTTTTGAACCGTTAGTTGGAGCCTTGGAGGCAAAAAAAAAAAAAAAACTCTTCAACAAAACCGACCGTTTTCAGTTTGCTTTCAGTTTGCAAGCTGATAATATAGCTACGGATAAAAATTACTAAGAGAAGTAATGAGATAAGAGATTTTTATAATTTTAAAAGAGAGCTTCCAAAAAAAGCTGTTGAATATTTCAACAGTTCTTTCAGAGATCCTTCAAAGTTTATGAAGGGTATCAATGGTGTTAAGTCTTTCAGTGAGCCGAAGTTTTGTAAATGTGTTGTTTCGAAGGGAAAAAAATCATTATTACCCGAACGCTGAATAATATAATGTTTTCGGGGAACCTTGAAGTCTCCTATCATCGGTATATGATGATCTAGGACTTCTAGCACCTGATCAGCTCCCCACACTCTGTAATTGTCAAAATAGACCTTTTCAGCGTGGTCGTCCGGTTGATCCTCAGTGCATCTCCCAGCAAACGGGAGGACATTGTCATGGCAAACTCTTTTGTATTGTGTTGATCAATTCTACCTTTGATAGACTTGAGAATACTTCGGTATTACGTTGATCAATTCTTGTATAGAGAGGATTTTATAATCATCGAGCCTCGATTGCAAACATGGTATAGTCACAACGCCACAACATGCTGAACAAGATCTGGGTTGAAATAATACAAGATAAGGTTTCCAAGTAAATGGAATGATCTGTAATTCTTTGTATAGATTGGGTGTTACTCCCACCACTTATCACCTAATAAATCCTACCTCAGAACTTGTATGGTCTAATAGGGCTTACACACATGAAATTACTTCAAAAATACCTCTTTCAATTAATGAAAGTTCCAACAATCGTGCGGCCTTAAATGTTATGCCCGTTGTTGCCCCTAAGTAGGCCAAAAGATGAAAGAGTACTGAAAATTTTGTGAAGAGAGACAGAGCTTTCACTAGAAGTTGAGATTACTAAGCTTTTAAATGGTGGCCCTCACCTATTTATATATATCACATGAGGAGTCTAGAGCATTCTATAGAGGCTTCCCAACTATTCTAAACTAGAATTCTTTAGAAATATCTATACAAGTCTAAAAATATGTATAATAATTTAGATTATTCTTCATTTCTTCTTCTAGTTGGAAGGTTTCTAGAATAGCTTATAGTGTGATTAAGGTCGATGAACGGTTATGATGATGGTATGTGGTTGATAATCATGGTTTATGATTGGATGCAATTATGACAATAATTCATATCAAAATCAATTTACAAGACCAAAAAGATAATGCCACATGGGCATAAAAAAAACGTTGGTATCTCATCCTCCAACTGTATCATCAAATATACTTACGGATATAGAGATGGGGCTGGTTGCACTCACAAAATACTTGACATAACATCTGACACAAGTTTTGCGTAGGACCCCCACGCAAACAATTGGAGCCGTTCAATTTAATTAAAACATGTTTTTAAGAGCTCCTGTAAAAAATCAACTTATTCTGATAATGGTAAGGGCTTGATCGATTCATTTAGTTGATTTCTTTCAAATTTGACATGATAAAATTGAATGAGTCAATCAAGCTCTTACCGATATCCGAATGAGTTGATTTTTTACGGGATCTCTTAAAAACATGTTGCTTTACTCTGCAACCTAACCTCTTAGAAAGGTTCACACCCAAGCATAGTGCTAGGTCGTTGATAGCATATAAACTGGAAGACCGGAATCGTTCCCACAGAGAAGTCTTCTTTAGCGAATTTGGTATAGATGTTGAGTGAAGAGTTTCGGCATTCAAGCGGCCAACTTTGGTGTTTGATTCAAACGACGATATTTAACTTGGAAATAAACTAGATTAAAAATGGTCTAGTCAAAGGGATTGATTTACCCACGACTTAGCCATTAAACGGTTTCTTCATCTGACTTATTAGTGAACCGAAACCGTCCAGATTCCACTTGAAGAGTTAAAAATTTAAGACTACTTATAACTTAACTCAAAACTCTAATTCAAATTGAACTCATTTAACGCAAGTGAGAGACGAAAAAGGATCGTTCGCACGCGTAGGATTATCAAGCTTGTAGCATGATGCTATAGACCCCATGATCAAGGAAGCCACCGACCCTATGATCTATGCTAGACATCATGAGTTTAATCCGTGCAAAAACTTTGAACTTAAACTAAAGCTAAGAGAAACCATTCGAATCACCAAGTCATAGAGTGAACCTCACCCCATGACCAAACCTATATACTACTCACACATAGCAAAAGACTAGAAAAAGAGTTAAGCATGGAAAACATGATTGACCGATAAAAACAGAAATAAACTTGATTTATATGAAGATCCAAACCGTAGCTACAACATTAATACTTAAGAATTAAACATACAACTAGTACCTTGAAGAGTTCTTGAAGGAAATGACAAGAAAAGTTTGAAACAAAGCTATTCAGAAACCTAAAGCAAATACTAGAAAACTTAGGCCTAAATCTATCTAATGGTCTATCCCTTCCATAAATGGCATACAAGCCTATTTATATGGCTTACAAATCAGCCCTACAAAAGACTAAAAGGTCCCCAAAATATCCCAAAAATAATCCAAAAGTAGAAATTTTCCATAAATAAAAGGTTGAAAACTGCAACAAAAATATTTGTAGGAGATAATTGTTATCGATACCTATCAAGAAAGGTATCGATAACCTCACATTGAGTTTCCCTGTAGCTGACTGGTATCGATACCATTGAAAAAAGATATCGATACCCTTGCGTCTGGACAACTTCTGACCAAAATGGGTCAAATGGTATTGATACCATTGAGGATGTTATCGATAACACTCTTCAAAAACTGCATATTCCAAGTTGAGGCTTCAGTTTCAGCAAACAGCTCCCAGCAACTTCTAGCTTCTCAGCATCTTAAACTACATTTTAAACATTTCTTTTACATTTTCTTTACTTTAATTTATTTAATGAAAATAAGAAAGTACCTTCCATTTAGAAACAATGGCATTAATAGAATTTCAAGATTCCAATTAAATCAAAATATCAACCCTCGACTTTTAGTGTAAAATGAAAAATTGCACATTTTTCTCTAGAGAAAATGGCTCAAAACACGACCTTACTCTTCGAATAAAACCTTGCAATTTTGTAGCTACTCTTAAAAAAATTCAAGTATCAATTACCGCCATTTTTAATCTCAAAAATCGATACTTTTTCAGAAAGTCATTTTTCCATACTTAGACAGATTTAAAGGGGCCGACAGGGTCTTCGGGTATTTGGAAGCACTTGGGCCATGCATGACGTTGAAATGCACCTTATTTGCACATTTTACCTGAAATACACAAAAACCTACCTTACGTGCAATATCACTATAAAAAGCTAAATAAACGCAAGATAAAACAACATAAAACGGGACTAGTCGCACAAAAAATCTACAATATTGAGTACTCATCACATGTTTTAAACAAATTGAACGGCTCCGATTATTCATGTGGGGCTCCAATTAGTTTTGTGTCAAATGTTTTGTCCCTTGAACATTGTGATCTGTTAGGAATTAGAGTTGGCAAAATTAAAATTTCAGGTTTAAGTTGGAGAATCTCGTACAACTCTGGGGTTTAAACTTAAATTTTTTCAAAAATCTAAAGTAAAAGGGAAAAAAATATAGTAATAATCGTTTCTTTGTCTTTGGTGTACGTTTTTAAACTATGATAAATTTGTAGATTTTGAATTCTTTTTTTCAAACAAATAAAAAATAAAAAATTTACTCCAAAAATCAACAAGTAAAGAATCAGGAAAAAAAAAATATTCGAAAAAACAAATCAGTGCGGACACCCCATTTGATATTGGAGAAACCTACACCCTCATCACTTTCTCCCTAATCAAATTATAAATAGGAGAGTGATTTTGCCACTCCCATTTCCTCTAACGGCACTTCCCTTTGTGTTTGATTTGTTTTGTGACAAAAGGAAAGTGCTGTTAAAAAAAATGGGAATAACAAAATCAATTCCATGTAAATATTCGTAAAAGCTCAAGCTTAGCTTTAGTCCATTAAGGGGCAGGATCATCCTGTTGTTTTACGAATAAGCCATTTGCGGAGAATCTCAATCTTAGTCTTCTGTTTCGACATTGGACGGTCTGAATTTGAATGAAACTACATCTCCCCGAATAAATTTCATTAAAATTCGAACCGTCCAAAACACTTTGATCGCATGAGATTCACTTCCATAAAAAACATTCTTTATTGAAAGTTCCATGAAAAAGTGTCTCTCGTCGTTTTTATAAGCCTACTTAAGATTTAGCTTGAAAATCCAGAGCGAGTAGATTGGACGGTCCAGTTTCATTGTGAGACTAGAGACAAGTTCCCCATTGGCAAAAGTATACTCCAAATACCACCCATCTCTCTCTCTCTCTCTCTCTCTCTCTCTCATTTGCCACCCACCATTGTCTCCAATTTTTCCTCAACAAAGTAGAAACACCCACCATTGTCTCCACTTTGCCAAAAATATGCCAACCATTTTCTTGAGGATTTTCCTTGTTTACAGCCTCCTAAATACATCCCTCTTCTAGTTGGTCCCCAAAAAGCCAAGCACATACCTTCCCTCCTCTCGGTACCCATCCTCCACCACCCCCACCACAGCATTCTTCGGCGGATCTTCGTAAAAAACAAGCTCAATCGGATATTGATAAAGACTTGACTGAGTAATAGTGTATTCATGGAATTAATTCTTTGTTTGGTGAAAAGACTGCATTCAACAGATTAAATCTTAGTTCGATTGCCAAATAAATCCAACAGCTCGATTAGTTTCTGTCACAATTATTTATGCATGGTCAACTAAAACAAAACATTCTGGTAGTGGCACAGACAAGATATGTTTTCAGATACCGCTATACAATTACAACCCGTCTTTTCTCAATGGATACAAAACACTCATGCTTTGGCACCTGGTGCAACGGCTCTTGGTGCAACAACAAGCACCAGTTTAACTTGGGGGGGTAATGATTTAATAGTGGTGGGTGGCAAAGTGGCTTTGTTACCTATTCCATTAGGAACCGCAGATTTTTTGGTCCATCACATTCATGCATTTACGATTCATGTAACGGTATTGATACTCCTGAAAGGTGTTCTATTTGCTCGTAGCTCCCGTTTGATACCGGATAAAGCAAATCTTGGTTTTCGTTTTCCTTGTGATGGACCTGGAAGAGGGGGAACATGTCAGGTATCGGCTTGGGATCATGTCTTCTTAGGCCTATTCTGGATGTACAATGCAATTTCAGTAGTCATTTTCCAACTGAACTGGCACCTCCTCGGAGCATCTCCAACCCAATTCTTCATTTTTAAGGATCCCTCCTCTGTCTTTTTTTTTTTTTCAATGTTCCAAAGGCAATCAATCAGGCATTAGGTTGCTCTTCTCTACAATATCTCGAAGGTTTTTAATTCTTGGCACCGGGAGATAATATGGATCACTGCGAAGTTCAGTGGAAATCCGTTCAAAATGTTGAAGGACGTTAGCTTGGGCAGCTTTAGTTTATTACCTATGGCAGGAAAAGAATAGCAGAACCTTCAAAAAAGATCTCTAGATTGTTGGAGAAAAGATATGCAATAGGAATTTTCTGGTAGAATAATAATTCTAAATAATATTCATCGATCAAAATCAACAATATAAATAAACAGAGAAAGGAATAGACGATATAACCCCTCTTGCAGAATGGTACTCATTCCTCAAGATACATCGACCTTCAAGTTTCTTTCTGTGCAGTAAAGCAAACTTATGAACCATATAGTTTCCCGACACTCGAAAGAAAGCAACCAATAGAGTTTTTTGAAATAGCAAAAGCTTTTATCTTCTGAAATAGATTACTGCTTGAAAGAAGAGAAGGTAAAAGCATTTTTCTGTGCTAGCAAAACCAAGACCGAGGAAGGAAGTAGTATTCTAGTGCATTAGCCTTTGTAGCCTCCTATCTTTTTCTTTGCATGTAAGCCGGAGGGAAAGCTCCCTAAATACTTGTATATAATACTCTCATTTACCAAAACATTTAAACAATGCTACTGAAGTGTTTTTTTATTTTTTTTTTTTTTTTTTTTTTTTTTTTGCTCGGCAAAAGAAACATTTATTAAAATTCGAAAGGGGTACATCGAGAGGAAAGCCCAAAAATACAACCACATCCAACCGAAAGTTGGACACTCTCCTAAAAAGTAGATTACACTCTCAATTTTCGGACACCGTCTAAGAAGATCTTGAACTCCTCAATAGAGTAGACCTTGATGTCGAACTTCGCCTTTATCCACATTGCTACTCTAGTTTTGACTAAGTCCCCCACCTCCCAAGCTTGTTTCGATGAGTTGTTGAATATAGTGTCGATTCGTACCAACCAAAGGGACCACAACGTTGCATAGAAACAGATTTCCCAAACATATTTTTCCAAGTTAAAAAATCCATTAGTAAACCACCACTGTGCTAAATCTGGTACAGAAATTGGACATACCCATTTGAGAGGGTCGCCTTGTCTCAGCCCTTTTTGGGTACGAAATTCCCGAGAGGGTGAACCATTGATCAAGATGGACATTGATACCGAAGAGCAGCACTCTAAGACCCAATCCCTCCACTTGTCCCCAAAGCCCAACCGCGATAGCATACTGCTCAAAAAGCTCCAGTTGACACAATCGTATGCTCTTTCAAAGTCTAACTTCAAGATAATACCCCCATGTGATCTGATTTTCCAGCTATGGATTACCTCATTGGCTATTAGGACTCCATCTAGAATTTGTTTCCCATGAACAAAGGCAGCTTGGGCCTCCCCGATAATAGATCGCATCTGCCCTTTGATTCTATTCGCTAAGACTTTGGACAAAACCTTATAAACCCACCCCACCATACTAATGGGCCTGAAATCCTTAAACGAAATGGGGCACGCTACTTTAGGGATCAAGGATACAAAAGTGGAATTAATACCTTTGGTAAGCTTCCCGTTGGTGTAGAACTCGGAAAAAAATTTGATGACCGTGTCCTTCATGAAGACCCAACCTTTCTTACCAAAAGAAAAATTAAATCCATCGGGTCCAGGAGCTTTGAAGTTGCTACAATCTTGCAAAGCTGCCATAATTTCCTTCTCCTCGAATGGTTTCTCAAGTTGCACTGCACTATCCGAATCAAGTTTCCTAGAGAAAAAACCACCCAAGTCTGGTCTGATCCTTCTCTCTTCTGTAAAATTAACCCGAAAGTAGTCTGTTGCTGCGTCTTTAATCTGTTCAGGATCCACCAACATGCTCCCATTCACCCTAACTGAACCCACCAAGTTCCTTTTGAATCGGTTGTTTGCTGAAGCTTGGAAAAACCTGGTATTTTTATCCCCGAGTTTCAGCCAATTTACACGGGATTTTTGCTTCCAAAAAGATTCCGTCAAATTAGAGAGTCTCCAAAAATCAGACTTTAAAGCACATCGCACTACTATTTCCTCCTCATTCAATTGCCTTGCTTCAGAGAGTGTATCAAGATGGTGGAGCTTGGATTCAGTATCTTGAAGAGCACAATTAATATCCCCAAAGTCTTGCTTGTTCCAATCTTTCAATCTAGCCTTCATTGCTCTCAGTTTCTGGATTAGGATGAAACCAGCCCAACCATGCACCGAAGCCCCCTCCCACGCTTCTTTAGCTACCTTCAAACAACTTGGATTAGAGAGCCAAATGTCCAAAAATCTGAAAGGTTTTGGGCCCCAGTCTCTATTATCATCCAACAATAAGATGGGGCAATGATCCGAAACTGGCCGCGGCAAACCCCATTGCACCACCTTAAACCTATCAAGGAAGGCTTGGGAAATCAGAAACCTATCTAGACGGCTATGGATGGCATTGTTGTGGAAGTTGGTCCAGGAAAACTTCCTTCCCAACATAGGGATATCCATAACTTCCATATTGTTGCTGAAATCCAAGAAATCCTTCATCCCCCTGTCTAATCTCGTACAACCGACCCTTTCAAAAATATCTCTTATTTCATTGAAATCACCCCCAATACACCATGGTTCTTGATAGTTTGCCTTGAAGGTCAGAAATTCGGCCCATAGATCACGACGGCTAGTATAAGCATTAGGGGCATAGACATTCGCTATGATACAAGAGAAATCACCGATCGATCCATGCAACAGAATGAAAGATTTATTAATAGTCACATTAGTTGGAGTAAAGAAAGAGCTATTCCACATAGATAAAAGACCCCCTGATGCCCCCTCAGAATTTGAACAAACGAACTCCACATTGCTAGAACCCCAAATTCGTTGAACTGTAATACGATCCACTGAATCTAATTTAGTTTCTTGAATAAACACCATATCCGGTCTTTTCTTCTTAATCAGTTTAGCCAAAAATCTTTTTTTTACATGACTCCCCAAACCTCTAATATTCCAAGAAATTATCTGCATAAAACTTGATGAAACCAAAACCAAACACCAACCGTAAGGTGGAGACCAAACTACCCTAATTACCGCCTTCCTTATCACGCAGGGAATCGGCCTCCTTAGTTTCAAGCAAAATCATTTTCTTTAAGACCAGATCATCATCAGGAAGAAAATTAACATTCAAATCCGCACCAATAGCCATAGTTGCCCGTACCTCATCAATGATGCGCTGAGAGCTCTCAATGGATTCAGTAGAGGAATTTGACTCAGCTTCCTCCTCTTCCGAATCTCCCGATATCTCCTCATGGATTTCGATGAGGTTGGACAATTGCCTGCGACGTCTTCTTCTGCATTCCGCATTATTAAGATCCACCGTGAGGTTGATACCAGAGAGATGCAGAATCTGGGGTGCTCCATTCTTCTGTAGTGTTGAACCAACAATGGAATCCTCATGGTTTTCAGAGACCGAAGCCCGAAGATTGGGATTAGGCAAAGATGGAAAGGGTCTCGAAGGGGATTTTTGGGCCTGGGATAATGGCAAAGCCATCTCACCCATAGTCAAATCTGGGCCATTATTACTCTGTCCACCGAAGCCCACAGGAAGGCCCACGGGTGGGCTTGGAAGTAACCCAATTGGAGCCCTCTCCTCAAGCCCATCTCGGGCCCATAAGTTTACCGAGTCTTCGACAAGAGATTCAAATTCTCCTTCAACGTTTAAGAGTCCACCACTGCTTTGCATTAAATGCAAGTCACTATCCCTTTGCTTAGAGCCCTGCACCTTGTCCAGACCCGTCTCTTTTCTCTGACCTTCCGTCAGCTTTGCGACTCTGCTGAATCTGACTTCTTCACCAGCATGCCTACTGTCATGATAGCAACTTTCCACGTCATCATCTTCAACCTCCCTCCTCAACATCAACAGTCCCTTACCACCTTCCTGCAGAAAATACTCAGTTTTTTCATTTACCCCCCTACTAATCGCCATTCCTAGCTCATCCGGGTTGGCACACGAAGATTCCTCCTTGACCAACACATCATACCTCTGCCCACCCACATCCAGCCGAATCCACCTTTCGATCCTTGATTGTTCCTCTGTAGCTATAAGAACTTTTCCTTTTGTAAAAGAGCAGTCCTTCAATGTTTCATCATCCACCCTAATGAAATATCCCCAAATCTCCCCAATGTTCTTAAAAGATTCAGCATTCCAAGAGTTGAGAGGCATGCCATAACAACTAAGCCACACAAACCTTTCAAAACTTGCTGGTTCACCCTGCCATGGCTTGACCAAAGTAAACCATTGATCCATCCATGGGTCTTTAATGATAACGTCCCGAACTTCGCTATTTGGAAAGGTAATGAGGACATGTCTGCCTCCCAATGCTCGGAACTGAACATCCTTGCCAAATGCCTCGTTGAAGCTCCCCTTTAGAAACCTCAATGAGACCACCCTTTTCATGATAGCCACTGCACTCCACAATAACCACCCACCTCCAGCACCATCAGATTTAATACTAATCACCGATTCCTTTGAAGGTCCTGGGATCGATGTTTCGCCTTTCAACACTTGAGCAAAAGAACCACCACGAAATTTCCCATTCCAAATAGGCCCTCCACCCCCATTAATGGTATGCTCCTCGTAACCCCTTTTAGTGATGGTGTTAATCCTCTGCCTGGGCTCGAGTTCCCTGTCCTCGGAGAACCTAGGTAGTTTGGGTTTCAGCAATTCTTTCCTCTGTCCAAAACAGGCCTCCTTGACATAAAGTCTCTTGTCATCCACCCACACTCCATGCATTTTTGAGACTGCCATGGCTGCTGACACATGGCAGCCATACCTCACAAACCCAAACTGACACCCAGAGCGTTTACTTCTCTTCTTTGGAATGAATGCGTCCGTAACTACACCAAACATATTGAACGTCCTGGAAAGCCAGACGAGATCCCTATCCTCAGGAATGTTGTCAATGAACAGAGTAAAAGATTCGTTATCCACTGACCCCCCTCCACCATGGCTTCGATGGTTCCTAATGACTGGAACCCATCCACCGGAGCTAACCTTTCCACTCTCTTTCTCTCTCTCTCTTGCTCTCTCTTGCTCTCTCTCTCTCATTCTCTCTCTCATTCTCGCAAATAAGCGAATCAATTAATGCTACTGAAGTGTTGAAAATCAATACTCAAGAACAAATTTCTCAAACAACATACACAGAAAAAGGAAATGAGAAGGAAAGAATAATCCCTCCAAACCAAAAGTGGCATACTTTCCACTTCTTGCAATTTTATTTATGTCATCTGACAAGTTAAAAAAATTATATCATCATTTCCCCTTACCACCCTTTTCTCGATTTATTTTTAATGCAATCACAATATCCAAAAAAGAGGAAATCAAACAGGAGAAATTTAATTTTTGTAAACCTTTTGTGCAAAAATCCTTTTGATTTTTGTGCATGATCAATCATCCATGCACTAAAATTGGACAGAGGTAGTATATACTATGCCACAGATAGATCCACGTTTGACTAATAATTGCAAATATGAAGATATTAAAACAATCAAATGAAGTGTTTAGGTAAATTCTAATTTTCATACGCGTAAAAGAAACAATGTGAGTTCAAACCATAACAATCAACAAAGACAGGGAAGAGAAAATTGTAACCGAAGTTCGCGCGACCATGTTTTGAAAGGTCAACGAATTAAATGATGATTGATGATTCCATCTGTCAGAGTAGAATTTCTTGCTCCTACATTTTTTGCTATAATTATGACCAATGATCAGAAATTCATAACTAAGAGCATGTACATCAATAAAATGTATTTTACCTACCCAATAATTCACTTTTTTCATTTTACCTACTCAAATCTCTCTAATCCTACATCAATTATCTCTATTATACCTCTTTATCCTTATAAAATATACTAAAAAAGAGAGAGATAGAGAGAGAATGAGGGAGTGGTAGGGAGGAGAGAGAGGAAGAATAATATTTTAATGGTTTGCTTGTGAATAGTACCTCTCTATTTTTACAGAGCATTTTGCTAAAAGGAAAAATACCTCTGTGTTTACACAGGCTGGTGGAAGTTGTTTTGGTGGCTTTGATTAGGTAAAATGACTAAAAAGATGAGTCTGCCTACTCTTGTGTATATGCTCTAAGAAATTTATTTTGCTGGGTATGTAAGTGAAAAAATTATTGAGTTGGTAAAAATTTTTTTGTTAGTGAAAATCAGTTGGTAAAATGTGTTAAGTTTTTAGTATTTTTTTTTTAGTGGAAATGAGATACTAGTAAAATGCGTTAAGGTTTTTGTGATTTTTGTTAGTGGTAACGGGGTCTTAATAAGACATTAATTGTGAGGTGGGAGAAAAATAAAAAGGGAAGGAAGCGTAAAAAAAGGTATCGTTTTTGGTATAAAATGTTGATATCATCACACATCAGCAGTTTCTGTCAATTTTTATAACGGAGAAGTAACCGAGGGGGCAATATTAGTATTGTCAGCAAAAGCAGGGAAAATTAGTGATATTTCAGAAATCTGAAGAGAGGTATCTGACAGTGGAGTTGACCCGGTCATATTACCATTTCATGGTCTCCAATCTTAAAATCACCACTCTCATGATACAAGCAAAATTATTCACCAAGACATGGTGTGAGAAGTTGAAATGACAATTATACCCTCTTTTATATAACAGTAAAAAGCCCTAATCCCAATCGTCCCAATTGTTTTCAGCAGCTTCTCACCGACTATCCTCTCCTCGTCTCACCGAACTGGTATTCTCTCTCTCTCTCTCTCTCTCTCCCCCCCCCCCCCCCCCTCCCCAAGTTCTCAACTCCGTCTCTCTCTCTTATGTTCGGTCATTTTCAATTTCGACCATTTTACCCTAGTTTTTGGTTGTTTGACACAAGATTCTACAAAAATTGTTGTTTGAGCCGAGATTGAAGGTTTCACAGATACTACCTTGGTGAGTTTCGGAAATCGTGTGTATCGTCTGTGGGTTTGATTTATGTGAACTGAATCTTGGGACTTGTAATTTCAATCAAATCAAATATGAATATGTGTTCTTGTTCTTTTTTTTGATTGGCAAAAAATAATTTCCTTACTCCAAAACGGGCTAAATGCAATCAACGCATGTGTTCTTCTTGTTCTTGATTTGAGCAATTCTGTATCTTTTCTCTCTTCTTCTTTTCAGTAATTTTTTTGCCACATGCATTGATGTTTATGTGTGGAATTTGGTATTCCGTTTCGATGTTTCGTTTACTTTTGATCAGCTTGGGCTTCCATTCGTACCGAATTATCTTGGGCAGACTGGCAGTGTCGAAGATATGGTTATGGAGTGAATTATTCATCTACTAGTGCTGAAAGCGGATTAGAATTGGTAGCTTTTCCACTTCTTGTTATCAATCTTGCATTCTTATATTGTCTAATGCGATATAAACATTATCGGTCTGGCTCATACATCTTTTGACCAAACACTAGATATGTGGTCCGGCCCCTTGGATATGTAGTCTAATCTGTCCTCATATCTGGTCAAACAAACAGGCCCTAAATGTAGTTGTTAGATCAAGTAATGATTATTGAGAGCTGGGAATAAAACGCTAAATAGGAAATGATCGGCTACTTGTAGTGAACATGTCATTGAATTTCCAGACCCATGTCTTGAACATAAAGGTCGCAAGCTTGAACATAAAGGTCTAGTAAGCTTGGGCCCAAGCTCGAGCCCAAGCCAAGCTCGATTATTAAGATGGTCAATTAGGTTTGGGTCATTAGTAGAAAACAAATTAAGCACCTCCGAGGAGATTGATGATATGGTTTTCTGATCTGCATTCCTTACGATTGGAATAATCAACCCCTGTCATTGGGATTCATTATTAAGGATTAGGAGCTGTAAATAACATTGAGAAGAAAAAGGGGAACACAATACCTTCTCAGTAGCAACGGCGATTGATATGTCAACGCTATCCACTAGAACAACTTCACCTTTTCACTATCCCAGTAAGCTGCATTTACATTCTCAACCATCAGTATCTGAATATCGCAATGAAAGAAAGAAATATAGCAACCAGTAGTACAAATATACTGAAATTCCAATTTAAAGTTAGAAGAATGCAGTCAACATAAAGTAACATTTTCTTTCGTAACAGACATATGGAACAATCAGCAGAGCACTTGTTCCTTAATGAACTCAGCACTTGCATGGAATGCAATACCTAGATAAACTGCTAATGGGGAGGGTAGATGGGCAAAGAAGAATGTGACGAAAGAAAGCAGCATCCCAATACTTACACTACTGTACATACGACAGTGAAACCTTTCAATACAAAACCCCAGAAAAAAAAAAAAAACAATACAGTACCAGACATGAGTTGGTGGAAACATTCATGTGAAGGGGCATTAAATAATCAGAAATTTACTCAAAGCATACATAGGGAGATGAACTCCAATTTTGTGACAAACACAAAAGAAGAAAACTCATTGGCACACAAGACTATAAGAGTCATGTAAGAAACCATGAAAAACTGTTTTTTAGTTACATTAGATGCTAAATATCATAGTAGACTTGAAATGCACAGGAGCAGAAAAAGAACTTGAAGTATAACAGGTAAACCCTCTACTTGCAAACTGATAGAAGAATACATAAATGAAGCTAGGCAATCACTGGAGAAAAGTAAACCTTATTGGAGAAGAAATTCAATCTTGACTCAATGGACAAGGCCCCAAGAAGGCACAACGCAAATTCGAACAGAATCTTAGCTAGCATAGCTTTATAACCAAGAAAAAAACAAATCAACGGATTGTTTGCCATCCGTGATTGGAGATGGGGATAGTGCTTTCCTCTGGCTGGATCATTGGCATAACGTTCGTCCCCTATATAAGGTGTTTGGTGACAATATAGTTATGAATGTAGGAAGCTCTCTTTTGGCAAAAGTTTCTTTTGGTAATAATACCATGGCATCAACCTACATCGCACTACATGAACACACAAAGAAAAAAGCTAAAGAAATCATAAAGATACGGCGAGGTAACATGAATAATACATAGTACATACTCACGGATGTAGAGAAAACTTGTAGTTTTAATTAACTACATTGTATGCTAATGACATCTCGTCTTGGTAGGTAAATCTTGACAACAAACATTAACTGACTAATGCATGCCTAACCCTTCCTGGACATGTAAGGGATCCCAACTTTTCCAAAGTTTTTCTTATTAGAACAATGTGCTAGGTAGGTGTAATATCAGACACGAGACCTATGAAACTCCTTTTACGAAACACCTGTGCCGCATACTACTTTTAAGGCGTGTCCATGGTGCAATCCATAATTGTCATATTTATCCCCTTTACCATTTCATCCAGCACATCAAACCACTGAGAACACGACATACCAAATTACACATAAAGCAGGAGAAAACATGAAAACTAATGGGGACGGGGGGTAAGGACCCTAAACCTTTTGTAGGTGGTGAGTGAACTTACACAGTTACCCGCACCTATCAACCAAATTACGAGATTTTGCTGAAGATGCTCTAAAAAATTGACTTGTACCATCTGTCATCTTCTCATCACTTTTTTTTTTCTTTTCCTTTCCTTTTATCCATATTATTCGAAAATAAAATTTCATATATTCGGACATTCATAATCGGTCATTTTGTGGCCACCTTCAATGGAACCAAGTCACGTTTGTGTCGATAATGATATTAATGGTTCACCATCCTCATGATATATAGCATTATTGCGTAAACCAAACCCAACCTCTGCTAAATTAAATGGAGAGAGAGAGACAGAGAGAGATAGGGGAACCTGGTGGGAGCGGGCGTTGGAGCAAGGAGCGGTGTCAGCGGGGGCGGGGGTATTTCGGAACACCAGACGAGCAGATCTTCAGACAGAGGAGAGCAAAGAGGAGATGAAGGGCGAGCAAAACCCTAGGAAGGAGGAGATCGCGTCTTGGTTCTTCTGGAGAGCACTGTGTTGATTTGAAATGGTTTGGGGATGGGCCAAGTGGGACGAGGGAAACCAGAAATTGGGAGACAACGACGACGTCTTGGAATGGAGGGGTAATTTTGTCCTTTGAGGTCATGGTTACCATGTGTTGGTGATTAAAATAGGGGATACCATGTATTGGTAATTTGGAAAATGTAGACCATTGAAGTGGTGAGTAACCCCTTGGGCCTCCTCTGTCCGGTAATTTTCCCTTCAGTGAAATTTGCCCAGTTTTTTTCTTTCTTTGTTATCCAAAGGAGAATGTTACTAATGTTACTCATACAACGATCCAAATATAACAACTTACATAATCTCTCATATGCGTGTGGGCTCCACACACAACCTCTCACCTCGGTATCATCTTCGATCTTCTTTCTTCTTATTTGATTGATTTTATTTTATTTTTTCCCAATTTTGTGCTTGCTTCTGTTCTGTATTCTATTCTAGGGCTCCATTTTCAGGGCTTTTGGCTTTGGAATTATAAATAAAAATCACTGCCTTCCTTTTGATCTCGTATGCCTGGTTTTTCCTGTCTCTCTCATGATTAGATTATTAGTGTGTGTAATTAGGGCTAATTCTTGTGTGTTAATTGATTTTATGCTAAACTCGTTGCCATTTGGATCTTCTCGTGTGCTAAGTGCTAACTAGATAGATGTATTCTTCGTCTGTTTTGATTGTAGTCTCATCATGATTAGGTTTATTAGTGCGCTAATTCTTTCGTGTGTTGGGGCTTTCTTTTCGAGACCGGGCATAGATTGATTACCTTGGAAGTTAGTAATTCATTTTATGCTAATTGCTCGAGTCCTCCTGTGTCTAATCAATCAGATGTCTGACGGAGTGCCTCCGTGGTTGGTGGATGACCCCAAGGAAATCGCTGCCCTTTGGTCCGCTGTAGAAGGAATCACTTTTACTGATGATCAACCTCCTACAACAGAGGAAATCAACCAGCAATGCCGTCTGTTTACCGATGAAGAGTGGGATCTCTACAACAAGACGCTCGAGGAGAGCGAGGAATGTGTTTATTATATATATCCTGTCCAATATTTGTACTTTACAGCCCATTTGGATGGAGGGATTTGGTGAGAAAAGAAAAGAATGGAGAAGGGATTCTCACCACTTATTTGATAAATAGGTGAGAAATGACGGGGAATGTGTGTAAATGGAAGGCTTGTTTTGTTTCTCACCAAAAATATTAAGATTTGGCGAGAGACCACAACCCTTTCTTTTCTCGCGAAATCGCACCATTCAAAGGCGCTGTAACTTATGTGTAGCTTCTACTTTATTGTACTGCCGTTTTGGGACTTGAGGAAAAAAAAAGGAAAAGGAAAGATAGGGAAGGAAATTGTAGAGAAAAATTCAGTGTGCTTAATTCTTCGTTTTGTTATTGTCCTCTCTGTTTCTGCACATCATTTTTATTCCCCTCGCCTGCCTCTCCGCTTCTATATTTTTAGATTTGTTTCTTTGTGGTGGATCTCATGTTATTATAACCTTGTTTGTGTGTACAGGGATTTGATACCATCGAACTTCCTGCTAATGTGGCCCAGATTGGTGTACACGTTCCACTTCCTGTTGCTGAAGAAGAGGAGCCACTTATGTATGCGAATTTGATGGACGATTCGAAGGCAGCCATTGACCATTACAACAATGAGAATGTATGTCGGTGTGTGTGTTTAAATTTATTCTCCATTCCAATTTATTTTATTGAATTTTTTTTTTCTTGGTTTTGTGGTTTGTTTAACTTTTCGCTTGTATATTTCCTAGGGAACAAATTTTGAAGTTGTGAAGGTCCTCAAGGCGAATTGGCGGTTAGTTGAAGGTGCTCATATCTATATCACCTTCCAGGCTGAGAATAAGACTACTGGCGCTTTTGACAACTTCCAAGCAATCATTTATGTCTTCGTAGCAGTAAGAGAAGTTCAACTTGTCAGGCTTGAGCCAAAGAAATCCCAATTGCTTCAGGGTAAATTTTGGTTGCTCGTATATTCTTTTCATAATAGTATGATTTTCCGGTGGTTTTGGTTTGCTCATATATTCTTGCACTTAGTATTGTCTAGTATATTTCAAGAATATCATTTATAAACTATGTATTATGCTCAATGTGTGCGTGTGTTGCTTCTTAGGACTTTAAACAATGTTAGATTTCTTGTAGGCATCTAACCTTAAAACCAATTGACTAGTCTAACACTCGCTCATGTCAGTGTGGAGCTCGGTAACACATGGTGGTATGTGTATTGCCAGTAGGGGTGTGCACGAGTTGGTTCAAGTGGTTTGATCCTTACCCGTCATTCGACCTGAACACAATCAGGTTGGAGATTACTTTCACCCGTTATCGACCGATTAACACTTGAAAACTGGTCGGGTCGGTCAAAACCGAACCTTTAAAGAGCAAATTAAACCTCTTAAGGAAAACCCAAAATAGTTTAAAAATCTCTTACGAGTACTAGATAGACAACTCTTACACAACAAGAACAATGATTTAAAGAAAACTCCGATATACTGACTTGAGGAAAAAATGAAAAGGGAGATATTAAAACAGATCACTAATCAGCAATAACCCTTAAAAAATAGGAATCTGATCCCGGGGATTCTTTACTCCTAATGTCGCCCTGGTCGAATACACGAACCATGGCCTCCATGACGAGGGACGAGCAGATAGATCGCAAAGAGAGATGTGCAAAGGTTTTTCTATGGAATACTTTGCAGAGAGAATAGGAAGATAACATATCTAGTTTAGACTCTAGAAAACAACAAAATGAATGATGCATGGACAGTGTTCTAGATGCCGGCCTAGGCGCTCAGCGGCAGGTCGGCGCCATGATTTCACCCTCAGGGGCTCGCTCGGCGAATTTGGAGATTTGGCGGAGCTTGGCGGCCGACTTGGCAGAACTTGGAGGAGCTTGGCGGCTAGGCAGCTAAGAGAGATTTGGAGGAGCTAGGCGGCGTCTTGGTGGGCTTGGCGGAGCTAGGCGGCCATCTTCGCGGGCTTGATGGAGCTTAATTGCGTTAAAAATATTTTGAAAAAAAACACCGAATCGCTCGGCAGCCGCCTAGGCGGCCTAGGCGCTTAGCAGCGGGTCGCCGCCCGACTAGCGCCGGACGCCATTTAAGAACACTGTGCAGCATGGAGAGAGAGCAGCTTAGAGATAAGGCTTAATCTCACGAGTCAACAGTATTTTGCCATGTACAGAACTTGCTTTAAGGCATCACAGGCGTACCAACAACAGCATTAAATAGGAGTAATTGAAAATGGTCGGTCGGATCGGGTCTACAGATTGAAGTTTCTCTAGCTTGACACCAGTTTGAGTCTCTCGGACGACGTTCGCATTGGGTCTCTAGACTCAAAGCTTCTTTCTGCGCATGGTCCCCAATAAGTTTTCTTTATAATTATTACTGTCATTTTTCTATTTCTCTCTCTACTTATTACCCCAAAAATCTACCTCAAGCCCACCCAAAATCGATCTTGGGTGGGCTTAGTGTTTCCCTTAGCTTCTTGTCAATTGGAATGATCTATTTTATGATTTTTTTAATGCAAACCAAAAAGGCCTTAGATTGTGATCCACACAAAGAAAATATTTAATGTCAGTACTACCAAGTAATTATGGAATAATTCCTTGATTAGCTCTGGAACCTGAGTCCTAAAAAAAACAGTGATTGTTAGCTTAGCCCAGCTGATTGTGCTTAGGTCTTGAGTTCGACTTCTATGAACACGATACCTCTTTTTTTGTTGTATCTCTAACAACTACTACCATACTATTTCTATATCTCTGTGAAAAAACTTGATATCGGCAAAATTGAAAAATTATATATGTATCTACCAATTCCCATTATGTATCCATTTGTTTTGAATATTCACACCGATTCATGTACAGCTACTACGATCGATTTAAGCGCTCTAAACCTTTTAGTATAAAATAGTTTCTAAAATTCAAAAACTACTAGAACTGGTTTCCCTTAGCTTATGAATTGATCCTCTCGTGGATTGATGAGACGAGACTATCCCACGTAAGCCCACTCAAGACCTAGCTCTAATTCCATGTTACATTTCTTGGAGGCATCCAACCTATAACCAGTTAGCAATAAGTGAAGCTGCCTCCAGATTTTATTAACCAAGCTTGAATGGCTTGGAGAAGCGATGTGAGACAAGTCTAACAATTGAAATATCGAAACTCAAAAACTCTCTTAGATCAATCTCTCACCTATTTGGATCCACACTTGAAAAATCACCTATAGCTACTTTTTGATGAATTTTAATTATTTGTACCAATTGCAACCTAAAATGGACACCCATGGCAGTCATTAAGAAATGCTAATAGATACCATTGAAGGAAATTCTCGGTTACGCAATTGTTTCAAGTCTTTCGACTGATTGACTTGTTTTAGGGTTGAGTTTTTCTGTTTGAGAGGATCCCGGTCCCTATACTACTATCTGTCTATGCTTCTATTAGTGAATGTATATAGGGACAAATATTGTAGGGTCTTAGCAGTTTTTCGTGGTAGTATGATTTTGTCTTTGCGAAGATTGCCCCTACTGGATTTGTTTCAAGGGCCTTGTTAGCCATTAGATCGATAGAATAATTATGAAACCCCATTCTCCTTAATGCCATCTGATTCTCTAATTGCAGAGAGTGGCAAAGAAGCAAGACTTGATTGGCCGAGCAAAAAGAAAGCTAGACTTGATTTGATGAGCCCCAGTGAAAGCAAATGCACTCCTAGGTCTCTGAATAGTGAGTCTCACTATCTCTCCTCCAGATCCTTGCTCTTCATTATGTGGTTTTCATTCCTTTGAAATTGTCACGCTTTATTTTCCCATGCAAGGAAAAAAGTTCCACATATATTAATGTTGGGGCATGGTTTTATCTTACTGTGTTCGTCCTTTGTTTTCCTCAAGCCAGTAGGATAGTGTGAATATTGGTACATTCACGTTATCAACTAGGATAGTGTGGATTGGTATGCTCACATTATCAACTGATACTTGTATGAACGGTCATGGGTGACGTATTAAGACCTGGCGGTTACGATCACGTGTATGAACGGTCTGCCTGTAAAGTACACAGATCTGCCAGCTGTTGACCGTGTCGGTTCGCACCCAGTCCGGATTCACTCGGTTAGGTCAGATCGTACTGGCTAGCGTGAATAAGTCTATTCACTTGATTAAGTCTGTTAGGACTGACCTGACCCAGTCCAATCCGAAGAGCCCAAAGGCCGGTGCTGGTTCGGCCCACTACGTGAGGAAAATAGTTCCAAATATATTATTTTAGGGGCAGGGTTCTGTCTAACTGTGTTTGTTTTGGTACGTTCTCGTTATCATCTGATCCTTGTAAAGTAGAAGAATCTCATTAGCCTCCTCTGATCGCAGGTTCCTTGTGAATCAACTGGGAGTCACAATCTTCAAGCACATGTTCGGAGGAGTTTAATTATTGCGTACATATTGGAGTGGCAGCAGCTAATATGGACTGTAACATGAAACTGTTCTTTGTTGTTTTGCTTTTGTTATGCAACATGTTGGAGGGGTACCTTATTCTCGTACTATGTATGAACGTTAACTTTATTTACCGAATCACCCAAAAAAAAAAAAAAAAGAATTAGGTTATGAACCTGGGATATTTTTGATTAGATGCCATGAAATCCCCCAGTTGAAGCTCCATTTCAGTTTGCCTGCCTAGTGTTGTTACATAATTTGCTCGTCGTCTATTTTTCTCCAATCCATGTCCATTTGAAGGGGTGAGTAATTTTGCAGCATCCGTGAACTTGGTACGGTTCCTTGGTGTGCTTAACCAATAAAGAGGAATCATGTGTTGATACAAAATTTTGTTTTTTTGACCAAATATAAACTGCATATATAAAACACAAGGAACAGAAGTCAGAAAGAGCAGTTTGAGACTATACGATACGTCTCAAGCTAGCTACTTAGATAGTGTTCATACATTTTTGGCTCCCCGCTATTTTTCTCCGCCGTGTACCATCTGAAGGGATGAGTAATTTTTCTGCATCCAAGATCTCACAATATGGACAGGTGGTGTGCTCAACCAATACGTACAAGCTAAGTGCTGTCAACAGGAAGCAAAAGCCACACCTCCCCCTCTAAATGATCATTATAAGGTTTTTTCTTTTATGTTCTTTTGGTAGGTTGTCGATTTCATCCTTGCGCTTATTGTTCGAGGTTTGAACTGGGGTTCTTTGGAGCCTCTACTTCTGAGTCGCTGACGGGTCCTTCATACCAGCACGTAGTTTAGGTTTGCTTCGGCAGGGTGTCCTAGTGTCTGTAGCATGTGTGCTTAAAGCAGTAACTCGTGTCTCGATTTAGTAGTTTGTGGTTCTCTCATTGTATTTGTGATGAAATCTTTCCCTTTGGGTGATGAAATGAAGTGACATTTAAAAAGAAGGTTATTTTCAATGTCATAACCAAAATTAAACAATTTCTAAATTTTCAATGTTTGTTTGAAAAAATGGCTTGCATAATCAAAAGATAACAACCCCTTCACATTACCGAAATTGTGGCTCTCAATAATCAAAACAGAGGCAACTTTGCTCAAGTTCAAGTTGGCTATTTTTTGTACCCCATGGCGAACCTACTTTAATGATCGAATTCGTTCATATTGTATAACGCATTGATGAGAGGTTCTCATTTTAGTTTAGTTTTAGTTTTGTTTTCTAATCATTACTCTATATCTTTCTCCAATCATTACCCTATATTTTTAATTATTAATTTAATTTCTCTCTCTATCTTTCTCCAATCATTATCTCTCTTTTCAATTATTACCCTATTTCCCTCTTCACCCACTACCAAAACTAAACTAAACTAAACTACCAACCAAACACAACCCAAGTCCCATAATGTACTATCAAGATTTTCAAAAAATGAATTGACCATGCTTAGATCATAGTAAACTTAAAGAACCCATTTTTAGCAGTTTTTTGGCTTATTTTTATTTTTATTAGAAAGAATTTTAGTTTGTATACTCCCTCTGTTCCACTTTAAATATCTTCTACGGGAACTGAGCAATTTCATCAAACCCCAAAAAAAACATATTTCTACATATTAATTTTTTGTATTTTCTTACACCGAATTAAAATGCTCGTTATATTTATTTACTTCTCTAAAACGAAATAGTAATAATTTACTAAAATTTGACGCAAAACTAATAAATGCGAAAAAAATTAAATAGACACCAAAAAATATGCTAGGTGACATATACTCCTATATCTTATCCCAAAAGATGCTCGAGGAGAGTGAGGAATGTGTCATAGGTATGCAGATTTCATACTCCCAACATCGAAAAGTCTAGGTACGCTACACCATCCACTACAATTTTTGTAGGACCCGGAGTATTTTTGTGGAGCCCACTTTGGGTCCTACAAAAATACATAAAAATGTCCATAAATATCAAAATAATAGGGCTTTGTAAAAAATTAGCTTCAACAGATATCGATAAATATTATTTCTTAATTCGTAAAGGCGAAACTGCGCAATTGAGCAATTTCGACCCTACAACGTCTTAAGATAATCGACAAGTAAAGAACCAAGAAAAACAAAATATTCCAAAAAACAATAAGTACGGAGAGGAAGATGGAGGTGTCGTGGCGTACATAGGTTGTCTTTGACGGTGTGGGGAGGAAGAAGGAGGTGGTGTGCGCAGTAGTGATTAGGTTCTGCCCTGAGTTTCTTGGAGACCCGAAGCAAACTCCTGAAGATGAGAACTCTATACATTTTCCCATTATGTATTCAAAGATATCTCTTTCTCTTAAATGTGTTAAAAACAGGGATGGGCAGATGGATGGAAATGTGGCCATTTTAAAAGTGGTGGCGGATCCGCTTAACACTTATTTTGACACCTTTTTGTTTTAGTTGATTCTTGTCCAAACCAAACAGAGGAAAAAGAGGACAATACTTTTAAGGAAAAGAATCTACGTTCATGCAATCACATACAAAAGCACAAGCCGAAAATGCAAGCTACAAAAAAGGCCATTAATGATTTAAAGTTTTCTATGCCCATCTCTCGAAGCATCCAATCGAAAACTGTAACTAGCATGAGATCTTTCTTTACGGCTATGTTTGGATGACAGGTATCTTAGGGAGAATAATATCTTTCCCTACGACTGTGTTTCAAAAAAACAATCAGAACGAGAGGCTCTTTTGACCCTCTTTTCGCACCCCCCGGGCCCCACCACCTTTCCCCCTTGCCCCTCCTCCCCTCCCCAGTTTTAACGCTTGTTTGTTTATTTTTTTACTTTTACTTTTAACGCTTGTTTGTTTATTTTTTTACTTTTACTTTTGCTAGTTTTTTTTTTTTTACTTTTAAAAGACTCTAATTACTTTTTTTTTTACTTTCACTAATTTTTTTATTTTTAAAAGACTTTAATTACTGTTTTAGTTTAAGGGGGCAAAACCCTGTCACCCGGCCACACTTTGCCCCCTTCAACTACTCAATTGAACACTTAACCCCCTTTAACTATGATTTCGCTGCCACTCTAACCTTTGCGTTGTCTGTTAGGGTTTTGGATGGAAAAATTTTCCTGGCCATTATTTTTGAAATCCAAGGACAAAATCACCATCTCCTTCCCTTTCTAGCATACATAACCATCTCAAAATTGAAATTTCCAGACTTTACACAAACCCCTCTCTCTCTTTCTCCATTGACCAGTTCATTTTCTTCTTCCCTCGGCGGAATACAATTCCAGTCCATACCAATTTTTTTTATTTATAAAATTCAGTTTTTGCTTAAAAAATTAAGTGTTCCAAATTTCAATCTGTTTGAACCGGTGGAAAGATTTTAGTTTTCTGATCATTGTATCCAAAATGGTCATAATTTAATTTTGACTATAAGGCTCTCGTTGATTAGCCCTAAGAGATATTTGATTCTAAGACTTTCTACGGGTTAATCAACGAGAGTTCTAGAGTCAAAATTTAATTATGAATATTTAGGATAAAATGATAAAAAAAAACTGAAATCTTTCCACCGGTTCAAATGGATTGAAATTTGAAATGCTTAATTTTTTAACCATATTTTTTAATATATATTAACTGACACAAGAGGCTGAAAAATTAAGTGTTCCAAATTTCAATCCGTTTGAACTGGTGGAAAGATTTTAGTTTTTTGATCATTTTATTCTAAATGGTCATAATTAAATTTTGACTCTGTGACTCTCGTTGATTAACCCTAAGAGATGTTTGATTTTAGGACTTTCTTAGGGTTAATCAATGAGAGCCCTAGAGTCAAAATTTAATTATGACCATTTAGGATTAAATGATAAAAAAACTAAAATCTTTTCACCGGTTCAAACGGATTGAAATTCAGAACAGTTAATTTTTTAACCATATTTTTTAATATATAAACTGACAAAAGGGGCTGAAAAATTAAAGTGTTCCAAATTTTAATCCGTTTGAATCGGTGGAAAGATTTTAGTTTTCTGATTATTTTATTCTAAATGATCGTAATTAAATTTTGACTCTATGGCTCTTGTTGGTTAGCCCTAAGAGATATTTGATTATACGACTTTCTTTGGGTTAATCAACGATAGCCCTAGAATTAAAATTTAATTATGATCATTTAGGATAAAATGACCAGAAAACTAAAATCTTTCCACCGGTTCAAACGGATTAAAATTTAGAACACTTAATTTTTTAATCTTATTTTTTAATATATAAATTGCGTCTAAAGAGGTTGAAAAATTAATCCCTTGTCAAACCCCATCCAAACGAACCCCTACAGAAAAAGAGTATCGTGTAGGAGTATCGTGTATGTATATCTACTTGTAATGTGTAAGGGTATATACGTAACTTTGCTCAAAATGTTAACAGAGTTAAAGGGGTGGCAGCAAAATCATAGTTAAAGGGGGTTAAGTGTTCGATTGAGTAGTTCGAAGGGGCAAACTGCGGCCCGGTGATAGTTTAAGGGGGCAAAGTATAATTTCCCCCATTAGATTATTAGTGTGTAATTAGGGCTAATTCTCGCGTGTTAATTGATTTTATGCTAAACTCGTTGCCTTTTGATCTTCTCGTATGCTAAGTGCTAACTAGATAGATGTATTCTTCTTCTGTTTTGATTGTAGTCTCATCATGATTAGGTTATTAGTGCGCTAATTCGTTCGTGTGTTAGGGCTTTCTTTTCGAGACCAGGCATAGATTGATTACCTTGGAAGTTAGTAATTCGTTTTATGCTAATTACACGAGTCCTCCTGTGTTTTTATCAATCAGATGTCTGACGGAGTGCCTCCGTGGTTGGTGGATGACCCCAAGGAAATCGCTGCCCTTTGGTCCGCTGTAGAAGGAATCACTTTTACTGATGATCAACCACCTACAACAGAGGAAATCAACCAGCAATGCCGTCTGTTTACCGATGAAGAGTGGGATCTCTACAACAAGACAATCGAGGAGAGCGAGGAATGTGTTTATTATATATATCCTATCCAATATTTGAACTTTACAGCCCATTTGGATGGAGGGATTTGGTGAGAAAAGAAAAGAATGGAGAAGGAATCCTCACCACTTATTTGATAAATAGGTGAGAAATGACGGGGAATGTGTGTAAATGAAAGGCTTGCATGATCAATGCAGCCGAAGTTGATAGTGCGAAACTCAAACGCCTGTGAAGCCGAGACTAGACCAACAAGTGCGTCGGCGTGGGTGTTGTGTTCCCGGCTGATCTGCTCAATCTTGAAAGTTTTGAATTTGGCGATGAGCTCTACCGCCGTCGCCTGATACTTCATCATTCTTGGGTCTCTGGCCTCGTAGTCCCCTAATACTTGATTCACAATCAGTTGAGAATCGCAGTAAACAACAAGGTCATCTGCTTTCATTGCAGAAGCCGAACGCAGCCCTGCTAGGAGCGCTTCATACTCGGCCTCGTTGTTTGTGGCGGGGAAGTCAATGCTGATGGAACTCTCGTGTAGTGCCCCACAAGGGGAAACTAAGACTACTCCCGCTCCTGCTCCGTTGCTGTTTGAGGCGCCATCAACGTGAAGTCTCCAGGAGTCGCTTTGGAAAAGTAGCCAAGGTTTTGCAGCTTCCGTGTGTTCAGTGACAGTTTGTGGTGCAGGAGGTTTGTTGAACTTGGCTGCATCGTCAGGGGTGAGTTCGGCTATGAAGTCGGCGAGAACTTGGCCTTTGATTGCTGTCCGAGGCTCGAAGTGGATGTCGAAATTGGCAAGTCGACCGCCCACTTTGAAACTCGGTTGGAGAGGTCGGCTTTGCGAAAGAGAGCTTTGAGGGGGTATTCCGTCAGGACGGTGATGGTGTGGGATTGGAAATAGGGGAGTAGCTTCCTTGCTGCAGAGACGAGAGCAAGAGCTAACTTTTCCAGGGAAAGATAGCTTGTTTGTGCTGGTAGGAGTGTTTTGCTGGTGAAGTAGATGGGCATGTCGTCGGCACCTTGTCTTCGGACTAGAGCAGAGCTGACAGCATGGGCCGAGACTGCTAAGTATAGGTAGAGGGTTTCGAATTCCTCTGGCTTCACCAAGAGTGGTGCCGAACTTAAGTAGACTTTGAGTTCGGCCAGTGCTTTGTGGCAGTCCTCCATCCATTCGAAATTGCGCCTGCTTTTACCCTTCAAGGCGTGAAAGAAGGCGTGGCACTTGTCAGAAGACTTGCTGATGAAGCAATTGAGAGAAGCAGCCATGCCTGTGAGCTTCTGGACTTCTTTGATTGTGCGTGGTGGGCGCAGGTCTGCCACGGCTTTGATCTGGTTGGGGTCGGCCTCGATTCCTCGTCGGTTGACCAAATGGCCAAGAAACTTTCCCGCGCTTACACCGAAAGCACATGTCACGCCCCGCCCCGGAACGACACCCGAAGTGGGCCCGAACCGACACGGCCACGTGGCATTCCACACAGAAGAACAACAACTAAACGACAAACCATATATGAAAACAGAGAACCATTCCAGCGGAAGACTTAACATTAATATTAACAAGGTGTCTACGATAATTACAACTTGCATTTTACAAATGAAACCCAACATATTTACAAACTTGAAGTCAAAAAAAAAAAATACTTGACAACATTAGTCACAAAATGAGTTTAGCAAAAATCAGAGTTTGACCCATTACAACCAATTCGACTACAAACACTAACACTCGATACTAATCCAAGTGTTCCCAAAACGTCGACCGGTAGTGGACCAATTCTACGACCACCTGTGGCCTGGCAATCCAAAAAGAAAACCAGAGCGTGTGAGATATAGAATACATTCACTAACATACTACAATACCCGAAGGACATCTCACATGAATGTGACTCACATAACTTAGCACAAGTATTCAATTTGAACAACACACATATAAATACAACACATGCTGTGGCACGTCTACCACAATCCCATATACCCCAGGAGTGGTGTCCCACACACCACGCTCCCAACTACCGTTAATTAGGCGGCATGGCTTACGACATGGTGTGCCTCACACACAAACCTTCGGCGGTATAATCAACATCCCACAAGTATGCATACCGTTAGCTAAATTTCAAATAGCATGATACACAAACACCTCCATGCAATATACCATTGAACATATCCATATCAAACACACTCACCTTCGTGTCGACCGAAGTATGCCAAACTAAGGTTTCGGCACCTCCCGAATGACCGGCTCTTTACCTAGCCACAAGTTAACTCATATTAGCTACGAATTCAACAAATACTCGACACAAGGTTATAAAGCTAACAAGAAGCTAAACAATGTCTAACGGATACAAACATGTTCATGTTAATACCTAGAAGTGTCTCACAATAAATGTGAAACTCAAACACCGCCCAATTCACCAAAAGATAACATATTCCACAACCAATCTGTCTTAGAATGATCATAACATTTAATAGGTTAATAATTGGATCATGAAATCATCACCATTAGAAAGAACACTTCCAGTACACCAATATCGATATAAAGTTTGTCCCAAATAGATTCCGGATGACCAAGATACGCTCAAACGAAGTTACACAACTAAAACAGAGCTCACAGTTTCAGCAGAACAGTCTACGATCGAAAACCCATTAAAAATTACCTACTCAATAATTTTCAATGTTTCCAATACCAAAACTTTACCAACTAATCAATGTTTAAGACTCATGAGATCCCATAGTCATTTAGCACACTCAACTATGATAAAATTGATGAAAACATAGCTCCAAAATCTGCCCAGATTTCCAGATTTACCAAAACCTGAACTTTAACTCGAAAACTGCTATAACCTAGAAAGATTCACGGCACAACCCATACATATTCAGAAAGATATGTAAGTCTAGTTTCAGAATCAAGAAACGGTGCATAAAAACGATACCCGAGCAAGAAGTTATGCCCGTTTTTCCAACACGTGTCTGTGCTGCCAGCACAGACGCGAACCAGACACCAGTTCAGTCCACGAATTTTGTAGGCCAGAATACTTCGAGTTATTTTCTAAAAATTTTATACGATGCAATAGACCCACAGAAGAACGTTCATGATTTATTTCAAGAATTTAGAAGATTTCTAGGTACCTTGAATAAATTCGTCAAAAACAGGACAGATGCAACTTGGTTCAAACACAGTTTTGCATAATCATAAGATGCACGAATTTCTTGGAATAATTCTCAACTTTAACCTCAAAAACCCTCTCCCATGACTTCAATTTAGTGCATATAAGATGCAAAACAAGAAACCTAGCATGAGAAATAGGAAATTCAACACTTAAAAGAGATGTAAATTACCTAATTAAGCTTGAAACAACCTAACTCTAGTTTCTCCTTCTTCTTCCTCTTTCTCTCCTCTTCTTCTTTTTCACGGCTGATCTCTCTCTCTCTCTCCCTCTCTCACATAGAAAAGCAATGAGATTGGGAAAGAAATATCTCCCAGGATATTTAGTAATGACTCAAGGAAAAATTATCCAATACAAGTGAAGCCAAGCTAACTTATGCTCCACACCTAAATCACATACAAGATCCTCGAACTTCCATTATATGCAAATCAACTCCGAAAGCATATAATTCAATTAAAAGATAAATTAAATATTCTAATATCCGGGACGGGTATTACAGCACACTTGTCCGGGTTTAGGCGGAGTTTATGGAGTTTGAGAACGTCGAATACCTCCTTCAGTTTGGCAACGGAGTAGGAGCGGGAGTAGTCTTAGTTTCCTCTTGTGGGACATTACACGAGAGTTCCATCAGCATGACTTCCCCGCCATAAACAACGAGGCCGAGCATGAATCGCTCCTAGCAGGACTGCGTTCGGCTTCTGCAATGAAAGCAGATGACCTTGTTGTTTACTGCGATTCTCAACTGATTGTGAATCAAGCATTAGGGGACTACGAGGTCAGAGACCCAAGAATGATGAAGTATCAGGCGACGGTGTTTATGGAGTTTGTCAGAAATCTCAGGGGAGGTTAGTGAAATTTGCCCAGTTTTTTTCTTTCTTTGTTATCGAAAGTACAATGCTACTCACACAACATCCAAACACAACAACTTATACAACTTCTCACATGCACGTGGGTTCCACACACAACCTTTCCCCTCGGTATCATCTTCAATCTTCTTTCTTCTTATTTGATTGATTTTATTTTATTTTTTCCCAATTTTGTGCTTGCTTATGTTCTGTATTCTATTCTAGGGCTCCATTTTCAGGGCTTTTGGCTTTGGAATTATAAATAAAAATCACTGCCTTCCTTTTGATCTCGTATGCCTGGTTTTTCCGGTCTCTCTCATGATTAGATTATTAGTCTGTGTAATTAGGGCTAATTCTTGTGTGTTAATTGATTTTATGCTAACTCGTTGCCTTTTGATCTTCTCGTGTGCTAAGTGCTAACTAGATAGATGTATTCGTCGTCTGTTTTGATTGTAGTCTCATCATGATTAGGTTATTAGTGCGCTAATTCTTTTGTGTGTTAGGGCTTTCTTTTCGAGACCAAGCATAGATTGATTACCTTGGAAGTTAGTAATTCGTTTTATGCTAATTACACGAGTCCTCCTGTGCTTTTATCAATCACATGTCTGACGGAGTGCCTCCGTGGTTGGTGGATGACCCCAAGGAAATCGCTGCCCTTTGGTCCGCTGTAGAAGGAATCACTTTTACTGATGATCAACCTCCTACAACAGAGGAAATCAACCAGCTATGCCGTCTGTTTACCGATGAAGAGTGGGATCTCTACAACAAGACGCTCGAGGAGAGCGAGGAATGTGTTTATTATATATATCATATCCAATATTTGAACTTTACAGCCCATTTGGATGGAGGGATTTGGTGAGAAAAGGAAAGAATGGAGAAGGGATTCTCACCACTTATTTGATAAATAGGTGAGAAATAATGGGGAATGTGTGTAAATGGAAGGCTTGTATGATCGATGCAGCCGAAGTTAATAGTGCGAAACTCAGACGCCTGTGAAGCCGAGGCTAGACCAGCAAGTGCGTCGGCGTGGGTGTTGTGTTCCCGGCTGATCTGCTCAATCTTGAAAGTTTTGAATTTGGTGATGAGCTCTGCCGCCGTCGCCTGATACTTCATCATTCTTGGGTCTCTGGCCTCGTAGTCCCCTAATACTTGATTCACAATCAGTTGAGAATCGCAGTAAACAACAAGGTCATCTGCTTTCATTGCAGAAGCCGAACACAGTCCTGCTAGGAGCGCTTCATACTCGGCCTTGTTGTTTGTGGCGGGGAAGTCAATGCTGATAGAACTCTCGTGTAGTGTCCCACAAGGGGAAACTAAGACTACTCCCGCTCCTGCTTCGTTGCTGTTTGAGGCGCCATCAACGTGAAGTCTCCAGGAGTCGCTTTGGAAAAGTAGCCAAGGTTTTGCAGTTTCCGTGTGTTCGGTGATAGTTTGTGGTGCAGGAGGTTTGTTGAACTTGGCTGCATCGTCGGGGGTGAGTTCGGCTATGAAGTCGACGAGAACTTGGCCTTTGATTGCTGTCCGAGGCTCGAAGTGGATGTCGAAATTGGCAAGTTCGACCGCCCACTTTGAAACTCGGTTGGAGAGGTTGGCTTTGCGAAAGAGAGCTTTGAGGGGGTATTCCGTCAGGACGGTGATGGTGTGGGATTGGAAATAGGGGAGTAGCTTCCTTGCTGCCGAGACGAGAGCAAGAGCTAACTTTTCCAGGGGGAGATAGCGTGTTTGTGATGGTAGGAGTGTCTTGCTGGTGAAGTAGATGGGCATGTCGTCGGCATCTTGTCTTCGGACTAGAGCAGAGCTGACAGCATGGGCCGAGACTGCTAAGTATAGGTAGAGGGTTTCGAATTCCTCTGGCTTCACCAAGAGTGGTGCCGAACTTAAGTAGACTTTGAGTTCGGCCAGTGCTTTGTGGCAGTCCTCCGTCCATTCGAAATTGCGCCTGCTTTTACCCTTCAAGGCGTGAAAGAAGGCGTGGCACTTGTCGAAAGACTTGCTGATGAAGCGATTGAGAGCAGCAGCCATGCTTGTGAGCTTCTGGACTTCTTTGATTGTGCGTGGTGGGCGCAGGTCTGCCACGGCTTTGATCTGGTTGGGGTCTGCCTCGATTCCGCGTCGGTTGACCAAATGGCCAAGAAACTTTCCCGCGCTTACACCGAAGGCACACTTCTCCGGGTTTAGGCGGAGTTTATTTGAGGACGTCGAATACCTCCTTCAGTTCGGCAAGGTGGTTGCTCTCCTTCTGACTCTTGACGACAAGGTCGTCGATGTATGCTTCTAAGATGTGGCCTATCTGCTCGTGAAGAATCTTGTAGATTGCTCGGTTGAAGGTTGCGCCTGAGTTTTTGAGTCCAAAGGGCATGACTCGGTAGCAAAAAATGCCATGTGGGGTGATGAAGGCTGTTTTCTCCATGTCATCTGGATCCATGGCTATCTGATGATTACCACGGTAGACGTCGAGGAAACTGAACCGAGCGTGGCTTGCGGTGGCGTCAACCAACTGATCGATCTTCGCTAGTGGAAACCAATCCTTTGGACAGGCATCGTTGAGGTTGGTGTAGTCGACGCAGACGCGCCACTTGCCGTTTTTCTTTTTGACCACTACGGTGTTGGAAAGCCACGTTGAGTACTGTACTTCTTGGATTGCGTTGGCTTCCAGCAGGCGATTCACCTCCTCGATAACGGCGTCAGCGTGTTCTGGAGCGGAGCGCCGAGCCTTTTGGATCACCGGTTTGAAATCCTTCTTGATGTTAAAAGAATGACAGGTGAAATTAGGATCGACACCTGGCATCTCACTGGGTGTCCATGCAAAAACTTCCATGTTGTCTTTGAGGAATTGGAACATCTCTTCGCGCTCGGCGTCGCTCAGGGAAGAGCCGAGCAAAAAGAAACGTGATCCATCCTCATTGATGGGCATTTGAACCAGCTCTTCTTCAGCTTTATCCTCAGCCTTATGTCCGACGTCTTCGATGACGGCCATATCTGGAACTTCAACCCATTGGACTTGCTTTGCTTTGGAGGAGGTGTGCACGGCTGAGACGTAGCATTTTTTGGAAGCGACTTGGTCGCTGCGCAGATCCTCTTGTCGGCCACTTGTTCCAATGAAACGGACGACCTGGTGGTAGGTGGAGGCAATGGCCTGCATGCCGTGCAACCAGGCTCGGCCGAGGATGGCGTTGTATGGGCTTGGAGCGTTGACGACGATGAACTCGACGGAAACGGTCCTAGAGCCGACGATAACAGGGAGGAAGATTTTGCCAATTGGCCAGACAGGAGCTCCGTTGAATCTGATGAGAGGAACTTCGGTGTCCTGTAAGGCCGATTCTGGGAGATCAAGTTTCTTGAAAAGGTTGTAATACATGACCTCTGCCGAGCTTCCTTGGTCAATGAGGACACGTTTGACGTCGTGGACACCAATTTGAACAGTAACAACAAGTGCATCAGAGTGGGGAGTTTGCACATGTTTAAGGTCGCGCTCGGTAAAGGTTATCGTCCACTTGGGCACGTCCTGCGGATACGAGCGCTTGGATCTGCACCCGACAAAGAGTACCTGTTTGGAGGACGAGGCTTGAGTGATGTCGACAAAGAGTACCTGTTTGGATACAATCAATGTTTTTTTTTGAAGTTTGTCACTCTTTTTGTGAGGATCAGTAGTAGCAAGGATATTCCATTTAATCTCAGACATGAATAAGGCGATAATCCCATGAATGTAGTTTCTCATATCATCAGACCAAGGTAAGCTTCTTTCCTTTCTTAATGGCTGAATATCTCTAGCATTAGGGTTCCTGATACTTAGATTAGCCCTATGAAGAGCTACACTAAAAGCATAGCTAATGTGAGCAAAAGATGGCTCAAAACCCTTTCCAAAGCAAATTTCTGCTTGCTGAAAACATAAGGGTAAATCCGAGTATGCTTTCATTGGTGGAGTAGTGCCACTGGCTGAACGAAGCATGCACACCTTCATCCATCTCCCAACAAAGACATCATGCTGAATTTGGAGATAAAAGCATGTCGCCTGCCATTAATTAAGGATCATTCAATCACATGCTTCATCAAGAAGTCAATAGTCATGGTTCAATATCGTAAAATGCAACGTAACCAGAGTTTCGAACAAAAGATCCAGCTTTAAGGACCCATTTATTTGAGAGGGCTAATGGTGAAGGGATATATAATCATATAGGTGTGTAATCTCGTCAGAAGATGAAATAAATAACACCACCCCCATGTATATCCCACAATTTGTGGGATTTTATATCCAATGCATATTAATCTGGACCGTACAAATTTTAACCAAAAACAGGATATGCCTTGGATATATAGTCCTTTCCAATGCTTATATCCGGTCAAAAAAACAGACCCTAAATGTATAAAAGCAACGTAGAAGTGTCTCCACCGTCACTGTTCAACTCCCAAGTGCAACTACTTTTCATATTTTATAACTCTATAAACTATTTTCTTCTCTCACTTGGGCTACACCATTAGGAATAGAGTCGACATCACGCCCAAATTTAGAGGTAGATTGCATCTTCCGTGTAAATTCACTCAGTAGTTATTTCCAGTTATTGCCTGTGCACAATATTACATAAGCTGTTCCAGATTCATGCAGTGTCAATAGTTAGGGATGGCTACGTCTTACGCATGACACTCAGGTTAGGGTATGGCAAATGTGCCTAACAAGTCTAGTTGGACATGCATCCACACAAAATCAATAAGAAACTATTTTAAGAGCCCAATACCATGTGCTGTAACATCTTTGTTTATTTGTAAACACATTTTACCAAAAACAAAAGCAGTTAAGAAAGATGGTTTCAGACGTGCCTAATGTCCTTGGTCATGAGAAATTGATCAAGAGAGTATACCTAGTTCCTTAGATGAAGTAGGCAATAGATAATGTGAAATGATCAGACCATCAGAGTAGTAGGACAACAAATAACAAGGGTAACCTAGTATTTTAACATCAAATCGACCTTTCACAAATTGATTGAATTTCAGTTAAAATATGTTGCAAAAACGTAAAAGCAGCAGAGTAATCCGCAAGTTTCTTGAACTTCATTACTCAACAAACAATGGCATGGGAGTTCAATACTATTTCAGACTTCCCCGTTCTTTTCTACACGTGGTTAGAAAGGGGCACATGCCAGAGAAGGAACACTAAAAAAGATTAAAAAAATGGTGAAGAGAAGGAAGTAGAATTGAGGGCAGACCTGTTGAGCTAGCACAATACAACCTTCACATCTATCAGAAGTTGCAGAGAAAAGTGGATATGTGTAGTTACTTATTTGAACTACAAGATTTCCGGTACGCAGAAGATTGCTTCCGTAAAGTTGGGAAAATGGTGTGTTATATTCTCGACTGACTGGATCAAGCTTCTGTATAACCTCTATCATCCCAGCATCACCGCCTACAACTTTTGTCAAGCTGACATCTAAATCAGTTGTAGAGATAGAAAAAAGGGAAGTTCTAGAAGTGCTAGGTTTGAAACCAGCTTGAAACCCATTCCTACAAGCACCTGATCCTTCCAAGGGCACTAGATTCTGACATGCCTTGTAATACGACTCCAATGATTGCTTATAAATCTCCTCTCCCATTTTCTTAATAGCTGACGCAACTTGAAGATAAATTTCCTCGCCATTATAAAGAATCTTACTATCATGAATAGAATCCTTTGTTTCAGCAGTTCCAGGACATTGACTGCCTTCGGAAATAAGGCCATTAAGAAATTTCAACCTGGCGGCTAATTCCCAAGCCTCATATTTCATCAGCTGATGGTGTTCATCGAGCCAACCCTGTATTGGTTCTTCGCCTATGTCAGCACTTAGTTTACTCATGCACAACTGCACACATCTAAGCATTGTTGAACTAGGCTTTTTGGGTTCTGCACCTTCTATCTTCGTTGGAAACGTCAGATTGGCTTTCGCTGAAGTGACAAGCTTCCAAGTTCTCAACATATCCTCTATGGAATCATCAATGGCACGTAACTGCAACCTGTAGGGCATACAAATATGTACATCAAGGCCTTGAATAACCCAATCCCACGTAGTGGTTCCCTCAAGTTTTCCATCAGATGAACCACGAGACACATTAGGAATGCAAGAAACTTGAATCTGGCTGCTTTTAGATACGCCTGCTTCATTGAAACTGAGCATAACCCCTTCAAGAAGTACTCCTATAGAGGCATCCCCCCCATCTCCGACCGCAGCAGATAAGCTCAGCATTTCAATATCAATAGCGAAAAGAGATTTTCTTTTCATGTTTTCATTTTGTAATTGTTCCACGGAGTTGTCTTTCTCCTGGTCATTACCTCCAACACAAGATGTGTCTTCCGCATTATTAGAATTAAGGTCTTGAAGTTTCTGATTATGCCTGAGTAACTTCACATGTAGCACAAGTTCAAACGATGCTATATGCACATTGGGCTCCCACCTGGCTGTACTATCAGTAGCACTAAAGAGAGAGCAAATAGCTATCTCCTTAAGACCACCAGTTCTAACAAATTTTGCAGTCTGCATATCAAACAATGCCACTTTTATTCCAGGCGTACCATCTTCCACATATTCCTGATAGGTATACCTTGCTCATTCAAGCTCCATCTGGGTGGGCTGTTTCTCCTTGTTCATACACATATTGAATAGGTAGATGTCAAAAGATACAGGGTACTTCAACTTATTACACTCACCGGAACTTGTGCACATTATGCTTGCACAAAGTGGGGTGCTGTCACGTGAGACACTAACTGTAAATCGACGACCTTGAGATCCATAGTTCACTCGTTTGGGGTCTGCAACAATTGTGTTCTCCAAACCCACATCACCTCTGAAATTCACAGAGCACCTTTCAAGGTTAAATTTTAAAAGCTGAATCCTCTTCCCTGATGGCTCGGAAGCAAGCCCGCTTCGGCTTTGCATTGGTTTTTTACTTGAGGTAGACAAACTTTTCGATAAATATTTGCAGGACAAAGCTGTTGATGTTACAGATCCAACACGCTTAAGGGTCAAGAAAGAACTCATACCAGTCACATCATTAGAAAGAACTAATGTACTCTTGGGGCCATCTCCTTGAATTGATTCCATGTCCTTTGTGCCCCAACCCAGGCAAAATTTTCCCACATGCATTAAAGACCCTGTATTTGTTTCTACACCAAACAGGCTATCTCTTAAACATTCTTGACATACTTCAGCCATGTGTAAATTCAGCTCACCGCCTTCCAACACTTGTGATGATTGAGAGCAACCCTGCATTTGGAATCCCTTGCAATAGTCAGGTTTTAGTAAGAAATCGTATCTTGTTAGATATATTTAAAAAGATCGCCTTCAATGTATACAGTAGTACCATACAGATGGATCATCTCCAATAACATTATCAATATCTAAATCACAATGTAAACAAAGTTCCATAATCAGCTCAGCCATTACATTAACTGTTCAGCTGCGATACTCAATTTCAATACGATCTAGTCCACTTGTGATCTGTTTAAAGGCCTCGTCGCCCAGCCTATAGAGGGGAAGAACATACTAATCCTGGACAGTGCCTTCACTTTCTGCAATTTGGTCCATTTGGACTGGAAATGAACCTAATTAGTTCACAAAATAACTCTTTCTCTGCTTAATGAGAGAATCTCCCATGTGTGTTTTCGTCAAGTAAATGAGCTCAGGTAGAGCTCAATTCGTAAGCTCATTTGTTACATGAGCCAGGCTTTGCTCAAGCTGGTGTGTAACGGGAGAGTTGATAGGTAGCTGTAAGAACTCCCAATCTTTTCGAATTTATGGAAATGTAGGTGATATTTGGCACTTTTTCAGAGATAGAAACAAATGCATTTGCATACTGTACAATTAGAAACCAATGCTTTGTTAGACTTTTTTACCCACCAAGATTTTGTATAAGAGAAGGCACCAATGGGGTGCAATGCGCATAACCTTTTAGGACACAACAAAAGACCTAACAAATATATACAATGAAAGCTTTACTCCTTCATTTCAACCAATGAGATTGGAACTTTTAATTTTAAAAAGAGAGAGTTCTTACTTCCTCAGTTGTTTCTTCTTTCTCGGTGGAGTAACCAATCCCATATTTCTGAAACATGTGACCTCTTGTAAAAGCCTTTCGATACGAAATCCCTACACTTGGTCGGTGCAGATATCATGAGAAATGGTGACTGCAAGTCGGTACGAAATTCCTACACTTGGTCGGTGCAGATATCATGAGAAATGGTGGCTGCAAGCAAGTTAATTGCTTCTTTAGCTTTAGGGGTTCTCTTCCTTGTAATTGGCCAGCTATTGGTCCCCATCTTCTCTTGTTTTATTTTTTTTTTCTCAAGCCGATTTGGCTTTGTAACCTTTTAGGCGTTTTTGTGGATAAAAATGAAATAATAATAAAAATTCACTTATGTGTGTGGGCCTTACACACACAAAAAAAAAAAAAAAATCCCCTGACAGACATATAAAAATTAGGGAAATTTTTGAAAATTGTCCTTCTAATTTCATCTGAGTCTCCATTTCGTCATTCAAGTATCAATTGTAACTCTTTTGACCTTCAAGTTTAATTTTTGTACCAAATTAGTCCAATGGATAACTTTTGTCAGTCAAACTGGACAAAAAAATCAGATTGATGACAGTTTGGACATTGGAGTTCTTATTAAGTTGACCCAATTGATAACTCTTGCCGCAATTTTATTTTATTTTTTGTTTAGTTTGACTCAGAAACGTTATCAATTGGACCAACTTGGTACGTAAATCAAATTTAAAGGTCAAAAAAGTTACAATTGATACTTGAAAAATGAAAGTGAGACTCGAGTGAAATTAAGAGAACCATTTCTATATATTTCCAAAAAAAATAAAAATGCATCAGCCAACAGCAATCGAGACTTGACTCCTTACAATCCGACCGTAAACCCAAACTGCAGATCCCAGCCGTTCATAACAGTTCAGCAATCACACTTTTTTTTTTTGCTTTCTTTTTTATCCGATCTAGACCATTTTGTTACGGTCCATACCGTACTCAAAAAAGCACACGGATCAGAACAAGTTTTCACGCCACACGCTACCCTCTCCTGAGTCCTGACTCACAGAGAGAGAGAGAGAGAGAGAGAGAGAGAGAGAGAAGGAAGAAGCGAGGCTTGAGAGGTAGCGTTCTTTACTCTTTCGGTATCATCTTCGATCTTCTTTCTTCTTATTTGATTTGATTTTTTCCCAATTTTGTGTTTGCTTCTGTATTCTATTCTAGGGCTCCATTCTCAGGGCTTTTGGCTTTGGAATTATAAATAAAAATCACTGCCTTCCTTTTGATATCGTATGCCTGGTTTTCGGTCTCTCCCATGATTAGATTATTAGTGTGTAATTAGGGCTAATTCTCGTGGGTTAATTGATTTTATGCTAACTCGTTGCCTTTTTATCTTCTCGTGTGCTAAGTGCTAACTAGATAGATGTGTTCTTCGTCTGTTTTGATTGTAGTCTCATTATGATTAGGTTATTATTAGTGCGCTAATTCTTTTGTGTGTTAGGGCTTTCTTTTCGAGACCAGGCATAGATTGATTACCTTGGAAGTTAGTAATTTGTTTAGTGCTAATTACACGAGTCCTCCTGTGTCTAATCAATCAGATGTCTGATGGAGTGCCTCCGTGGTTGGTGGATGACCCCAAGGAAATCGCTGCCCTTTGGTCCGCTGTAGAAGGAATCACTTTTACTGATGATCAACCTCCTACAACAGAGGAAATCAACCAGCAATGCCGTCTGTTTACCGATGAAGAGTGGGATCTCTACAAAAAGACACACGAGGAGAGCGAGGAATGTGTTTATTATATATATCCTATCCAATATTTGAACTTTACAGCCCATTTGGATGGAGGGATTTGGTGAGAAAAGAAGAGAATGGAGAAGGGATTCTCACCACTTATTTGATAAATAGGTGAGAAATGACGGGGAATGTGTGTAAATGGAAGGCTTGTTTTGTTTCTCACCAAAAATGATAAGATTTGGCGAGAGACCACAACCCTTTCTTTTCTTGCGAAATCGCACCATCCAAAGGCGCTGTAACTTTTGTGTAGCTTCTACTTTATTGTACAGCTGTTTTGGGACTTGAGGAAAAGAAAGGAAAAGGAAAGATATGGAAGGAAATTGTAGAGAAAAATTCAGTGTGCTTAATTCTTCGTTTTGTTATTGTCCTCTCTGTTTCCGCAGATCATTTTTATTCCCCTCGCCTGCCTCTCCGCTTCTATATTTTTAGATTTGTATGTTTGTGGTGGATCTCATGTTATCATAACCTTGTTTGTGTGTACAGGGATTTGATACCATCGAACTTCCTGCTAATGTGGCCCAGATTGGTGTACACGTTCCACTTCCTGTTTCTGAAGAAGAGGAGCCACTTATGTATGCGGATTTGATAGACGATTCGAAGGCAGCCATTGACCATTACAACAATGAAAATGTATGTCGGTGCGTGTGTTTAAATTTATTCTCCATTCCAATTTATTTTATTGATTTTTTTTTTTTTTTGGTTTTGTGGTTTGTTTAACTTTTCGCTTGTATATTCTAGGGAACAAATTTTGAAGTTGTGAAGGTCCTCAAGGCGAATTGGCGGTTAGTTGAAGGTGCTCATATCTATATCACCTTCCAGGCTGAGAATAAGACTACTGGTGCTTTTGACAACTTCCAAGCAATCATTTATGTCTTCGTAGGAGTAAAAGAAGTTCAACTTGTCAGGCTTGAGCCAAAGAAATCCCAATTGCTTCAGGGTAAATTTTGGTTGCTCGTATATTCTTTTCATAATAGTATGATTTTCCGGTGGTTTTGGTTTGCTCATATTATATATTCTTGCACTTAGTATTCTCTAGTGTATTTCAAGAATATCATTTATATACTATGTACTATGCTCAATGTGTGTGTGTGTTGCTTCTTCGGACTTTAATAAACAATGTTAGATTTCTTGTAGGCATCCAACCTTAAAACCAATTGACAAGACTAACACTCGCTCATGTCAGTCAGTGTGGAACTCGGTAACACATGGTGGTATGTGTATTGCCAGTAGGGGTGTGCACGAGTTGGTTCAGGTGGTTTGACCCTTACCCGTCATCCGACCTGAACACATCAGGTTGGAGATTACTTTCACCTGTCATCGACCGATTAACACTTGAAAACTGGTCGGGTCGGTCAAAACCGAACCTTTAAAGAGCAAATTAAACCTCTGAGGAAAACCCAAAATAGTCTCAAATTCTTTTACAAGTACTAGATAGACAACTCTTACACAACAATAACAATGATTTAAAGAAAACTCCAATATACTGGCTTGAGGAAAAAAATGAAAAGGTTAAAACAGATCACTAATCAGCAATAACCTTTAAAAAATAGGAATCTGATCCCGGGGATTCTTTACTCCTAATGTCGCCCTGGTCAAATACACGAACCATGGCCTCCATGACGAGGGACGAGCAGATAGATCGCAGAGAGAGATGTGCAAAGGTTTTTCTATGGAATACTTTGCAGAGAGAATAGGAAGATAACATATCTAGTCCAGACTCTAGAAAACAACAAAATGAATGATGCATGGACAGTGTTGGCGGCCTAGGCGCACGGCGGCAGGTCGGCGCCATGATTTCGCCCTCGAGGGCTCGCTCGGCGAATTTGGAGATTTGGCGGAACTTGGAGGAGCTTAGGCAGCTAAGACAGATTTGGCGGAGCTAGGCGGCGTCTTGGTGGGCTTGGCAGAGCTTAATTGCGTTAAAAATATTTTGAAAAAAAACACCGAATCACTCGGCGGCCGCCTAGGCACTTGGCAGCAGGTTGCCGCCCGACTAGCGCCGAGCACCATTTAGAACACTGTGCAGCATGGAGAGAGAGCAGCTTAGAGATAAGGCTTAATCTCATGAGTCAACAGCATTTTGCCATGTACAGAACTTGCTTTTAGGCATCACATGTGTACCAACAACAGCATTAAATAGGAGTAATTGAAAATGGTCGGTCGGATCGGGTCTACAGAATGAAGTTTCTCTAGCTTGACACCAGTTTGAGACTCTCGGACGACGTTCGCATTGGGTCTCTAGACTCAAAGCTTCTCTCTGCACATAGTCCCCAATAAGTTTTTTTTATAATTATTACTGTCATTTTTCTATTTCTCTCTCTACTCATTACCCCAAAAATCTACCTCAAGCCCACCCAAAAATCGGTCTTGGGTGGGCTTACTGTTTCCCTTAGCTTGTTGTCAATTGGAATGATCTATTTTATTATTTTTTTAATGCAAACCAAAAAGGCCTGAGATTGTGATCCACACAAAGAAAATATTTAATGTCAGTACTACCAAGTGTTATGGACTAATACCTTGATTAGCTCCGGAACCTGAGTCCAAAAAAAAACAGTGATTGTTGGCTTAGCCCAGCTGATTGTGCTTAGGTCTTCAGTTCGACTTCTATGAACATGATATCTCTTTTTTTTTTTTTGTATCTCTAACAACTACTACCATACTATTTCTATATCTCTGTGAAAAAACTTGATATCGGCAAAATTGAAAAATTATATATGTATCTACCAATTCCCATTATGTATCCATTTGTTTTGAATATTCACACCGATTCATGTACAGCTACTACGATCGATTTAAGCGCTCTAAACCTTTTAGTATAAAATAGTTTCTAAAATTCAAAAACTACTAGAACTGGTTTCCCTTAGCTTATGAATTGATCCTCTCGTGGATTGATGGGACGAGACTATCCCACGTAAGCCCACTCAAGACCTAGCTCTAATTCCATTTTACATTTCTTGGAGGCATCCAACCTATAACCAGTTAGCAATAAGTGAAGCTGCCTCCAGATTTTATTAACCAAGTTTGAATGGCTTGGAGAAGCGATGTGAGACAAGTCTAACAATTGAAATATCGAAACTCAAAAACTCTCTTAGATCAATCTCTCACCTATTTGGATCCACACTTGAAAAATCACCTATAGCTACTTTTTGATGAATTTTAATTTTTTGTACCAATTGCAACCTAAAAATGGACACCCATGGCAGTCGTTAAGAAATGCTAATAGATACCATTGAAGGAAATTCTCGGTTACGCCATTGTTTCAAGTCTTTCGACTGATTGACTTGTTTTAGGGTTGAGTTTTCCTGTTTGAGAGGATCCTGGTCCCTATACTGCTATCTGTCTATGCTTCTATTATTGAATGTATATAGGGACAACTATTGTAGGGTCTAGCAGTTTTTCGTGGTAGTATGATTTTGTCTTTGCGAAGATTGCCCCTACTGGGTTTGTTTCAAGGGCCTTGTTAGCCATTAGATTGAATAATTATGAAACCCCATTCTCCTTAATGCCATCTGATTCTCTAATTGCAGAGAGTGACAAAGAAGCAAGACTTGATTTGCCGAGCAAAAAGAAAGCTAGACTTGATATGATGAGCCCCAGTGAAAGCAAATGCACTCCTAGGTCTCTGAAGAGTGAGTCTCACTATCTCTCCTCCAGATCCTTGCTCTTCATTATGTGGTTTTCATTCCTTTGAAATTGTCACGCTTTATTTTCCCATGCAAGGAAAAAAGTTCCGCATGTATTAATGTTGGGGCATGGTTTTATCTTTACTGTGTTCGTCCTTTGTTTTCCTCAAACCAGTTGGATAGTGTGAATATTGGTACATTCACGTTATCAACTAGGATAGTGTGGATTGGTATGCTCACATTATCAACTGATGTTTGTATGAACGGTCATGGGTGACGTATTAAGACCTGGCGGTTACGATCACTTGTATGAACGGTCTGCCGGTAAGGTACGCAGATCTGCCCGCTGTCGACCGGGTCGGTTCGCACCCAGTCCGGATTCACTCCGGATTCACTCGGTTAGGTCAGATCGTACTGGCTAGCGTGAACAAGTCTATTCACTTGATTAAGGGGGTGTTCCACTAAGCTTTCTTTTTTAAAAAGTTCTTTTTCTTCAATTTTCAAATTTAAATATAATGAAAATGAAAAATAATGTTTTGATTTTTTTGCATCGTATAAAAGATCTCAATGAAATCTATCAAACAAGATCCACATTGGTAGGAAAATTATTTGCGTAAACACATGATTTTTGGGCTTGAAATTACTTTCATTTTCTAAAACCTTCCTTTTCCAGAAACTGGAACGGGGCCTAAGTCTGTCGGGACTGACCTGACCCAGTCCAATCCGAAGAGCCCAATGGCCGGTGCTGGTTCGGCACACTACGTGAGGAAAATAGCTCCAAATATATTATTTTAGGGGCAGGGTTCTGTCTAACTGTGTTTGTTTTGGTACGTTCTCGTTATCATCTGATCCTTGTAAAGTAGAAGAATCTCATTAGCCTCCTCTGATCGCAGGTTCCTTATGAATCAACTGGGAGTCACAATCTTCAAGCACATGTTCAGAGGAGTTTAATTGTTGCCTACATGTTGGAGCAGCAGCAGCTAATATGGACTGTAATATGAAACTGTTCTTTGTTGTTTTGCTTTTGTTATGCAACATGGTGGAGGGATACCTTATTCTCGTACTACGTATGAACGTTAACTTTATTTACCGAACCACCCAAAAAAAAAGAGAAAAAAAGAATTAGGTTATGAACCTGGGATATTTTTTGATTAGATGCCATGAAATCCCCGAGTTGAAGCGTCATGGGCAGCCTTAACATTCAGTCTTGAAACCTTTAACAACTTTGATAACATTAAAAGTAGAACACAAGGAACAGAAGCCAGGAAGAGCAGTTTGAGACTATACAACGTCTCGTGCTAGCTACTTAGATAGTGTTCATACATTTTTGGCTCCCCGCTATTTGTCTCCGCCGTGTACCATCTGAAGGGATGAGTCATTTTTCGGCATCCAAGATCTCACAATATGGACCCGTGGTGTGCTCAACCAATACGTACAGGCTAAGTGGTGTCAGCAGGAAGCAAAAGCCACACCTCCCCCTCTAAACGATCATTATAAGGTTATTTTCAAATGTCATAACCAAAATTAAACGATTTCTAAATTTCCAATGTTTGTTTAAAAAAATGGCTTGCATGATCAAAAGATAACAACCCCTTCACATTACCGAAATTGTGGCTCTCAATAATCAAAACAGAGGCAACTTTGCTCAAGTTGGCTTATTTTTGTATCCCATGTCGAACCTACTTTAATGATCGAATTCGTTCATATTGTATAACTCATTGATGAGAGGTTCCCATTTTAGTTTAGTTTTAGTTTTGTTTTCTAATCATTACTCTATATCTTTCTCCAATCATTACCCTATATTTTTAATTATTAATTTAATTTCTCTCTCTATCTTTCTCCAATCATTATCTCTCTTTTCAATTATTACCCTATTTCTCTCTCCACCCACTACCAAAACTAAACTAAACTACCAACCAAACACAACCCAAGTCCCATAATGTACTCTCAAGATTTTCAAAAAATGAATTGACCATGCTTAGATCATAGTAACTTAAAGAACCCATTTTTAGCAGTTTTTTGGCTTATTTTTATTTTTATTAGAAAGAATTTGAGTTTGTATACTCCCTCTGTCCCACTTTAAATGTCTTCTACGGGAACCGTGCAATTTCAAACTCCCAAAAAATATATTTCTACATATTAATTTTTTGTATTTTCTTAAACCAAATTAAAATGCTCATTATATTTATTTACTTTTCTGAAACGAAATAGTAATAATTTACTAAAATTTGACGCAAAACTAATAAATACCAAAAAAATTAAATAGACACCAAAAAATATGCTAGGTGACATACTCCTATATCTTATCCCAAAAGACACTCGAGGAGAGTGAGGAATGTGTTATAGGTATGCAGATTTCATACTCCCAACATCGAAAAGTCTAGGTACACTACACCATTCACTGCAATTTTTGTAAGATCCGGAGTATTTTTGTGGAGCTCATTATGGGTCCTACAAAAATACATAAAAATGTCCATAAATTTTAAAATAATAGGGTTTTGTAAAAAATCAGCTCCCACAGATATCGGTAAATATTATTTCTGAATTCGAAAAGGCGAATTGCGCAATTGAGCAATTTCGACCCTACAACCTCTTAAGGAGACCAGATCCCCTGTCCGAGTGAAATCCGGACATGGGCCTGTCCCACCCCTCGGAGCCGTTGATCTCGCAAGCAAATCAACGGCTGAGATCTGCCGAACACTTTCTGGTCCAAAACGACGTCGTTTTGGCTCGGCAGATCTTAACCGTTGATTTGCGAGATCAACGGCTTCGAACGGTAGGACAAGCCCCTGTCCGGATTTCTCTCGGACAGGGAATCCTCGGTGCCTCTTAAGATAATCGACAAGTAAAGAGGAAAAAGAGGAAAATACTTTTAAGGAAAAGAATCTACGTTCATGCAATCACATACAAAAGCACGAGCCGAAAATGTAAGCTACAAAAAAGGCCATATTAATGATTTGAAATTTTCTGTGCCCATCTCTCGAAGCATCCAATCGAAAACTGTAACCGACATGAGATCTTTCCCCACGACTGTATTTGGATGGCATGTATCTTAGGGAGAATGATCCCTACGGGTGTGTTTCGAAAAAAGCAATCAGAATATCGTATCCACAAAATCTCGGCAGACCACGAAGGTTCAACTTCTCTTTATCCTCTTCACTTTATGGGCAGCATAGTAAGAACTTCTATCTCTTGAAAGCCAATCTTGCATGGAAGAAAGAAAGCAGAGTTCCTTAGTTCGATTGGAAAGAACTACTACAAATGAACCGGCCGGCCGGAAGGCAACGCCTAAACACAAATTCTGAAATGTGATATATACTACGTTGTATATGATATTCGAAGCAAACAAGAGATCAAGCTCCCAAGAAATAATATATACGCCATTAACTCATGTGAAGAGGATTAAGGATTCAAAACCAAAATTTTATCATCTAAAGTTGCAAAGGGATCATCTAACTTTTGATTTAGATTCCTGAATAATAAAACATTGAGGAAAGTCCACTTTCACCCCATGTGGTTATCGCCATGTGCAGATACACCCCATGTGGTTTAAAAGTGTGCACATAACCCCCTGTGGTTTTCAAATTGTGCGGATAGACCCCCTGCCGTCATATTTTCCATCCATTTTAACGGAGGTGTATCTCACACACCTCTAGAATGTAATCTGAGTCGTTCATAATGTATGAAATAAAGAATAGAGTATCTCTGTAAAAAATCGTCTCGATCAGGCATCAATAACTCAGTGATCTAACTTGTAGTAAATTCAAATTTGAAATTTTAATTTCATAACAAAATCGATTTGACCATAAACTTTTCATTTATTGATTGACTTGAATTTTGGCATAGACGCAGTACTCATCAAAATTTATAATATCAATGGTTTGGATTCAACTTTTGGTATACGGGATGGTGTGGTTAGATTTAAACAAGATGAAGAATCAAGGGACGTGATGGGGGGTATAACGGTCTTTTAATGTTGTTTCCGTTAAAATGGATGGAAAATACGACGACAGGGGGTCTATCCGCACAATTTGAAAACCACAGGGGGTTATGTGCACACTTTTAAACCACATGGGGTGTATCCGCACATGGCGATAACCACAGGGGGTGAAAGTGGACTTTCCTCTAAAACATTTTATGATTGGATCGAGCATCTATAAGTATCGGATTGAACTGATTTTTTGCAAAAACCCATGAAAACTGTTTTACATTTAATGAATGACTCAGATCATTTGTATGGGGCCCGTAGTGGGCCCCACAACAAATCTGTACAGAAAATCTAGATTTTCTGTACCAGTAGACTTATTGTTTTTTAAGGGGGAGGAGAGATTTGATTAGCAAATGTAGTACTACGTAGTATCTAGTATAGCGGTATAGGAAACAATAGTAAGAATGCTATTACGAGAATTAGCAATAACGTACAGGATGGGGGTGAACATATGAACGACGGATTCAAACCGACTGGAATTTTTCGATTTTCGAACGGTCTAGACTTGACCGTGGTCGGTTTTGGTCCTGGAAGTGGGAAAATTTAAATTTTCGGTTTGGTCTTGATTATTTTAAATTTTATCTGAACCAAACCTAACCAAAATAAGCGACCGATGTAGGACCGAACCGACATGAAAAATAACTCTAAAGCGCCATGTGACAGTGCCCCAAAAGCACTAAATAATTTTTCGCGTTCTACCTTCTCGCCTCAATGAGACAAGAAGTAAACCCTCCAGCTCCAATTCATAGAAGGGCTCTCATCATGGTAGTATTGTGGAAAGCGGGGGCATGCTATGCATAAGTGCACAGCATGCGTGTTGTGCATGATCTGAGCCGTCGGATGCACAATCCTTGTGCACAACAGGGCAGTATTGTGACCCCTTCTTGGGCTCCGAATGACAGGAATTATTCAATTTCTAAAAGGCATTGAGAATATCACATACTATGTCAAAGCACATTTATCCTGGAAGTGGAACAATAGCCATTGCGGCCACCATGTATGCTCACGCGCAAGACCAAGACCAAGGTGCAAACCTCACCAACTATAACAACAATTAACACTTTTGCCCTTTCAGGTTGTGTTCGGATGGTTGTGCACACATGTCTCTTTCAGGGTTCAGCAATCACTCCCGGACCGGCTAGATCAAGATGAATATCTTGACCGTTGAATTATTTTAATTGAAATATCCTCCGATTAATAAAATAAAAGCGCACAGTCAAGATGAATATATCTTGACCGTTGAATTTAAATTGGATTCAATTATTAGAGGATGGTAGAGGAGCCAAACTCTCCAATACCACCCCCCTCTCTCTCTCTCTCTCTCTCTCATTTATCACCCACCATTGTCTCCAATTTTTCCTCAACAAAGTAGAAACACCCACCATTGTCTCCAATTTGCCAAAAATATGCCAACCATTTTCTTCTTGATTTTCCTTGTTTACAGCATCCTAAACACATCCCTTTTCTAGTTGGTCCCCAAAAAGCCAAGCACATACCTTCCCTCCATCCAAAACCACCCCTCCACCACCCCGACCACAGCATTCTCCGGCGGCTCGTATCCTCCGGAGAATGGACGCCGCCGAGCTCCGTCGGGTTTTCCAAATGTTCGACAAAAACGGGGACGGCAGGATCACGAAGAAGGAGCTCAACGACTCGCTGGAGAACATGGGCATCTTCATCCCCGACCCGGAACTGACCCAGATGATCGAGAAGATCGACGTGAACGGAGACGGGTGCGTTGACATCGACGAGTTCGGGGCGCTGTACCAGTCGATAATGGAGGAGAGGGACGAGGAGGAGGACATGAGGGAGGCGTTCAACGTGTTCGACCAGAACGGCGACGGGTTCATAACCGTGGAGGAGCTGCGGTCGGTCCTGGCTTCTCTGGGGATGAAGCAGGGGAGGACTGTGGAGGATTGCAAGAGGATGATCATGAAGGTGGATGTGGATGGAGATGGGAGGGTCAACTTCAATGAGTTCAAGCAGATGATGAGAGGTGGTGGTTTTGCAGCTTTGGAGAGTTAGAAAAGAACCCAAAAACACAAAAACAATTTTTTCATTGGGGGGGTTTGGAATGAGATTAAATTCCTTCTGCCGCCATCATTTTGGGTCCCATTGTGCGTTAATTGCCGATATGAACCATTCATTTTGTAGGACTCGTAGAGTTGTATTCTTATTCAAAAAATTAGCTTCACCGAACATCGATAGGTGCATTAAAATTTTGATTTATAAAATAGATGGTCATGGACAATTTAACTTGATAGGATCAGATTGTCCATTTTATAAATTGAAATTCAACTTTTGATTGATCTATTGATAACCAATCAAGCTGATTTTTTGAGTGAATATACTACACTATGAGTCCTACAAGATGAACGGTTCGAATTATAATAATAAACGTACGATGGGGTCCACAAGGGGCTGCGGTGGAAAACCCACCGTTTCCACCGCCGGCGGAAAGAATATAAATCTCTTTTGGGATTGATTAGTTTGAGAGTAAATTTTTCGGACACAGAAATCGGACACAGAAAGTGCGAACGGGCCACGGATGACCTGGTTGTTTTCCGACGCGACTTTTAAAAATCGTGGCTATCCATGGAGATTCTGTGACGGATTTTGTGGTTTTGTTTATGTATCCGTAGAATTGTTACTAGTTTATTGGTTTGTAAATACTGTTCCTATGGAAAGGTCATTTCGTGGTGATCAAAATGCGATCGACTGCCACCATCGTTTGGCGTTTCGTTTGTTGCTGGATTGTTGTTCTAATTTCAACATTTGCTAAACATTTTTTTTGTTTTCAAACCGCGATCGCCACTGTCGTTTGGCGTTTCGTTTCGTTTGTTGCGGGATTGTTGTTCTAATTTCAAAATTTGCTTAAACATTTTTTTTTTGTTTTCAATCCGCGATCGGTGATCCTCAAGCAATCTACTAGATTCAAGCTTTGAAAACAGGGAGCATCGCCATCCGCATGTATTTCACAGCAACCTTGAAATCCATCAGAAGCATTGGTGGGAACACCACATTTTATCACAAGCATAAACCCCGAAAACCCTCAGCATCCCCATCCGAGATAAGACGGACCGCTATCCCGTAGTCCCGTCCATAATTCTTCATCCGACTATCGATTGCAGCTTTCTCCAGACCTCCGGGATTCTTGATTCGAAAGACAATCAAGAATCGCCAGAATCCACAAATGATGCTTCTTGAACCTTCAGTGCGCCATTGCAACTCAAATTCAGTCCAGCAAGTAAAATGCTCCTCCCCTATATCCCTCACCTTGATCAATAACGAACCCAAGAGAATTTTACCGCAGAAGTGCTCTCGTTTTTCTCAAGCCAGCTCGTAATTGCAGTAAAGTAGTGCTCAAATCCATACCGAAGGGAGATCAGAAGGCAACAAGTCCAGAACATCGTCGGAAACCTTCTCATTTTCATCCCTTGCGCAATCCCGGAAATTCCCTAATTCCCAATTGAAATACATGTGATTCCCAAAACCAGTGGAGTCGTAATCTGGAAATTGAATCGGTGCAATCGCTCGAAACGTTCAACATTGTTTCTTCACTCACCCAAACAGAAGCAAGAAACACAAACCCTATGACCAAAAGTGCATTACTCATCTAACAAATCTACCTTCAGAGGGACAGATCCAGAATTTTAACTTCTGGGTGCAAACTATTGCAACTTGGGAAGGATCCCTTCTATTTTCGCGATTATCTCTTAATACTAAGTATAATATGCACATGAACAACAACAAACACATCTGAACAAAATAACCCACAAACTTTTGATGCAATACCAAAGCTGAAAGCACCCATTTTCTCCCAAGATTTCAACAAAACAAAATAACTCAACCACAATCAGAACAAATAACCCTTAATTTTGGGATTGCATACTATAAAAAAGCACTCATTTTCCCGTAAGATTTGCCAAGAACTAAATAAAACTCAAAACAGTCTGAACAAATTACCCCTCAATTGTGTTTCTTAGTTGTTTGGAATTTGGATCAAGATTTGTGGAGGAAACGAACGCAATCAATTTCAGTTTCTTATCCTATTACCGTCCTCCAGAATTTTTTTCAAAACATAACCTCCAACTGAATCTTGATAACTCACAACAATATTCATGAAGCTTAATCTACAGTCCCTGCAATTAAACGATTTCTGCAAGGGTCAGCTAAAGAGACAAATCGAACAGAAATTCAAAAGACGAATTCATCCATATAGATATTGTTTCATTGTACATTCCAAGAAGTTATATCACAAACTTTAAAGAAAAGAGCAAAAGGCACAAATGAGTTAGATTTGCATTTGCCTCAGGCCATCATCTGGTTAACATAATAATAAATCAGCCACATTGCTAGTTCAAGAACCTCGAACCGGAACCGGAAATCGATGGATTACTGATATACATAGGGTAGGAACTATATACACTGAATCAAACACACAAATAATAGTAATAGCATACTTGGCTACTTGTCACTCATCTTCTTTAACAGCTTCAGCCAAAAGGTGACCTCCCAAAACAAAGCTTTTCTATAAGCAACAATGCCTTTCCAAAAAATCACCTTTTCATCCTTTTCTAGCTCTCTTCAAGCACCCTTTTTTGCAATTCTTGCTTCAGAAGGCAATTTGCCGACTGGGACCCACAAGATCAGGGTAATCATGCGTTACGTCGGGGCTGGTGGCACATCTCGCATGTGGGCAAAGATCTGGTGTTGAAATAAGTGCACTGATCGCATGTCCAAGAGCCATGATCATCCGAATTTCTACTGGGCCCGCCCGCTCGGGATGATTTAACTCTTCCGCTTTTACCCTTTACAACAGCCACCCCACTTTTCGCGGTTGCTGTCTTGCTGCTAGCCCCCTGGGAATCCACATCCGATAGACCATTCTCTAATGCTCTAACCAAGTTCTCAAAGTAATTCCGAGTGACGCTGTTGAATCGCAGGTAAGATGGTCAGTTAAACAAGGACGAGTTTAATATTTACAGATCCATTTGTTTCATTTTTTTGACACAAATCTCAAGCGAATGAGATCAGAGGAGCGGTCTCAGTTTGAGATGGGACTGCACATGTTTAGGGATCGAATCTTATTCAATCCAAGGGAAATGGTGGAACTTGCCAGCAGTGTGAAGGAAATAGCATTGAAACTCAAGGATGAGAGCAAGGGATTGTTGTCTCTTTGGAGTGATAGTGTGATACTGCTGTTCCACAATATTATCCACGGAAACAGGTTTCTTGTGTTTGGTTACAGCCCTGAAAATGGTGGCGCTATCGTGGTGCAGTGCAAGGGTGGTCATGGTTGCATGAGTGGAAGTGTAGTGGTGTGGTAGCAGTGCTGATTCGTATAACATTTTCCACCTTCAAAAAAGGTGGGTGGTGGCATCAAGAGAGATGGATATAGGTGGCAGCAGAGTGGTGGGGTAGTTAAATGGTAGTGATAGTGGTGCAGTAGTAGTGTTGACAACATTTTTTAGACCAAATGAACTCATTTCCAGTGATCACATGAAACAACATTCATTGACTTTGTCTCCGGCAAACGTATTCAGCCAAGAGAAAAGAAGCATCACAGGCGAATGAAAATAAAACACAGTTGACAATGTTTCTGGTATATATATTCAGCCAAAACAAAAGGAGCATCACAGACAATAAAACTATATTCTAGACATAATTACCTAGTAAGTCCAGCCAATTTTGTGCGGAAATCATTAAAATCAGTTGGAGGCGGTTCAAGACCAAGGTAAGCCTGTACGTCCTTCTCAGCGCATTGATGAAGCCTTTCTAAACCAGCCTCGGCCTCGCCTGAAAATAAAAAAGATAACACTTCTGCAAAATAAGCCACTAACAAGTAACATTTCTAAAAGCTGCATTTGGAAGAGGTTTGGAAGAAAACTCATACCTTGCAAATATTCAAAAAATTGCCTCTTTGCATGTTCAGGCTCAGGTAGATAGTATCCATAGGCATAGGTCCATTTCAACACTCGCCGACATTCAACTATCTGCGTATGTGTAATAGCCTCAGACATTGTAGAGCATCTTAAACCCCCAAGTATTTCAAAAGGACACCCAAAGCATAATCCCAACTCAAAAAGACCTTATAGTGAACATTACTAGTTATCACATTTTCCAATCCAACTCCAGAGTTTCATCTCTACTCTCAACAAACCACTAACATCATCCCACCTCCAAATTTTCGAATTGTGAATTCGCAAATCATCACAAGACATATTTATTATGGATCTCATTTGGAAAGGTCTCACAAAAATCTTGTTAGTTGAGCCAATTTACAAAAAAAAAGCAATTAGAAATATAAAAGTAGATTTTGTTGCAGCGAAAAAGAAACTCAAAAGCAAATATAAATCTCCATTCTGAGAATGTGTCGTCAACATTTGAGAGTCAAAAGGCTATTTTGGAGACTTTGGCTCTTATTTAGGAGATATAGAGCATGATTTAAAGAATCAAAACATTTGAAGGGCATCTCCAACCACACTTTTTTAGTTTTTTTTTTTATATATCTGTCCAAATTTTTAGTTTTAGAGTATGAATCCTCTGCAACCCACTCCATATCTTCCTCTGGTTTTTTGGTACTCCAACTATGGAGGATGAGATGGTGACCCTCTATATTTGGAGGATGCAAAATATATACAACACGGTATAACATTTAATTTATGAATTTACGTTATAATATTAGTACCATTTAGAAGATATTCACAACATCTTTAAAATAAGACCAATGTCTAGTATTTTTAACAAAAAATTACGAAACGATAATTTAATTTTGGCGGGAAACTGAAGAATGTTAGATTTTTACGTTGATTTTTTAGAAATGTAGAGGGAGAAATAGAGTGTTGGGTTGGAGTATAGATGAATAGTCGAATGCTCTAATTCACTTCTATTAACAATAGACTATTTTGATCCCCTCCCAAATAGAGATTTGGAGGGTGTTGGATTGGACATCAAAATAAAACAGTACAAAACAAGAAACACCACATGATAAAACTCTTTTAACATATAAATGCAAATCTGAAAACTATTTCAATTATTTTGTTGAGGGCTGATTAATGAACGCCGATCTACCATCAACGTGGCTAAACAGAATTTGGATTACATGTGTAATTAATGGTTAAAGCACCAGGTTGTTGACTATTTGATTGGAACTCAAACATGGAAGTTCTGGTTTCCCAAATAACTAAGTACAAATGACACTCGTGGATACTCCATAAATTTATCTTCTGAATAAATGCCTCACTTAAAATTATAATTGCATGACCTCTAAGATTAGTTTTGAGGTCATCAAATTGGTATCTAGCACCACAAGTCCACAACATAGGAAACTGCATCCAGTCACATCTTAATACTTGTACTAAGATGAAGTCTCAACACATCATTTGGTGCAATCATTCTCTAACAACAGAAAAAGACAAAAAACATCTACTTTTAACATATTCAACTAGAAGCAGTTCTAGACAAGCATAAAAGGAAAACCTTTTGTGTGGCCCTTCAAGATACTTCACAGCCAAAAACGGAAAACCGTCCACTGCGTAATGTGCCAATTCCTTGATTTCAATGTAGTTGAGCAACAGAAAAATGGCGAGGTTCTATAACCGTTGATTAAAAATGTTTCAAGTGTTCTCTTAATTCTCATTATTCAAAATCTCAATAATACATCAAAGAAAGCTCTTATTTATAGACCTAACATCCTAACAGAAGAGAAATTAGAATCCCACCAAAACTAGATAACATACTCCTAACAAAACATATCATAACTACTTATCCATCATAACTTAACACTTATCAAGATATTATCCTACTAAATTACTATAGCAACAATGGCTATAATAATAATAATAATAGTAGTGGTGGTGGTGGTGGTAGCAGTGGTGCCGTGGTGGTAGTAGGAGTATTAGTGGTGGTGGTGGTGGGAGTAGTAGTGGTGGTGGTGGTGGGAGTAGTAGTGGTGGTGGTAGTGGTAGTGGTAGTAGTAGTAGTAGGAGTAGTAGTGGTGGTGGTGGTGGTGGTGGTAGTAGCAGCAGCAGCAGTAGGGGTAGTGGTAGCAATGGTGGTGGTGGTGGTGTTAACATTCCGCATCACATACATGCAGAATGTGGACTCCCACATTGATTAAAGTTGGATTTTTTAAAACCAGGATCGTGGTACCCAAACATAACAAATGCCGAAATAACTAAACGCAAAACAAGAAAATTTTGTTTTACCTGCAGCCAGGCTTCTGTGATGAACTTGAGTTGCGATTCAGGTTGAGACTGTTTGTCACTAAGCTTCTCGAGCTAAGCAAAACAACAAGCCAGATGTTTCAGCAAATTAAGAAAGAACTGTAGCATCTAGTAAAGCGGGAGGTAATTAAAAGGTCAGTTTATCAACTCATAATATGTTAGTGGATCATTCAATACTGATTTTCTAAGTATTCAGGGGTATATACTATATAAAAGCAGGTCCGAGTCTGACAACCATACAAAAGAAAAACCTGCTGCTATATGATAGTTTGAGAACATCGACGTAATCCCTCCTCCCTCCCTCACTTTTAAAGATGGGAATCGTAAGGCAAGTTTCTAATACCATCTAAACAATTAAAAAGGAGCTATACAATGCCCAGGTTGATCAGTGAATGAAGAAGGTTCATGCCTGTCCATCTCTTGCATTTGCACATCTTTCTCTGTACTCTTGCAAATTTCCAGAATTCAGCAACACCCATTTTCAAATTTCCCACATTGACATTTATTCAGTTAGCATGGGCTCCAAACTGGGAGACAAAAATCGGCCTTTAAAATGGAAATATGTAACACCAACACGGACACGAGACGGACACTCTTGGCACGTAAATTGAAAAAAATGGAGGACATGATACGTCAGGGGGGACACATTTTAGAATGTAGTTACTTGTGCTATTATATAAAAATAAAAATGTAGCATAAGGCTCTAACTGTAAGATGTTACACCATATATACCTTGAATCATACTATCATTCACAAAAGTATTCAAACAAAAAGCGTTTCATCCTTTATGTGTCTTTATAATCAAGAAACCATCATCCGTAAAAAATAGGACTTCCCTAAATTTTAATTAGAGTCTACTATTTTGTTTAACACCCCCGGCTTGTTCTGCAAGTGTCCAAAGAGTGTCGGGAGCATTTTTAAAAGTGTCCCCGGAGCGTCCAAACTAAAAATGTTGAGAATAATAAGAAACTTTGGATTTGAGTGTCGAGCAAGTGTCCGACACTGATATGAGACCTTCGACGAAGTGTGTGTGCTCTACATAGATAAGTAACTAGCAAATTGAGCACAAAGGGAAAAAAAAGTTCAAATATCTAGTGTAACATGCTTAAGTGACAAAAGTTTAGACATGCAAAAAAGAGTTCCTACTACAAAGCTACTCCTTCTGCAGTGATTATGGTATATCCTCTACAAATACATCACAAAAATATGAAAGTTGCACCAGGAGACCATAGAAACTAAGACAATTTCCACAGTCTAATTCATCCAACATTGCTTGTTCATTTAGCAAAGCACTTGATGTCACATAGTAAAACTACAAAAAAGTAGTAAAGGTGAAATTGCTTACATTCACAGTTTGCATTTGATGTAAATCCGCAAGGGCTTTTTGCCTCGACTGCCAGTGAAAAAAATTGAGAAATCAGATTATGCCTCGGGGGAAAAAATGATGATGATGAATGACATTTATTAATGCATGTTCTAATAGTGCATCGGGGTAGTGATAGTCGCATTCCCCTGTTTCATATGCCCACTCCTTTTCTCATATAAATGACTTCTAACACCATGATTGCCATATATCGCGGGAATCAAGAGTAAGGACACTGATAGTCACAAGAAGGAACATTTATTGGAGAATTAGGTATCTATTTACATATGCAGATTGCAGACCAAGAGAAAGCCATACGAAATTTTGAACTTCCCAAATCCCAAGCTACAACGTATGACTACAAGAATTCAGGCAAAAATAGCCCAAGAATAGAGACGTGTTTGACAAATTTGTACATACCGATTGATTGGTAGCCCACCGTTCATAATAATGAGTGTATCTCTCTAGAGAATTCTTGGCCATCTCTCTCCTTCTCTCAGTTTCATCATACTACAAGAACAAAATACGTATAGGGAAACCCAATCACTAGATGTTCAAAACGCCAAAGCATGTGGTAGGAAACAGTTAGCAATAATGCCAGCCCTACCGCTCCCTCTTGCTTAGCTGCCTCATACCGGTTACATGCATAGAAACCGCCCGTCCTCTCACCATGGTCCGTCCATGCACCAAGGCATAGCCTGCATGTAACATAATAAAATACACAAGCAACTTAAGAACACAAACACATATGTTTATTAGCAACAAACAAAACACTCCAACTCACCGCGAAGGGAAAATGACATGGGGTGCTTTATGCACAAATAATTAACAAAGACAATGCTACATAAAATATGGACAACTGCCATGTTATCAATACTTACCAGCAGAATTCAAACTTGCAAGGAGGCGTGCACGTCATGTGCATACAACCTTGGTTTTTCTCAATTGGTCTCTTACACTTCGGACAAGGCTTGGAATTAGCTAGTATCCTGACAGTCAAAAACATTGTATTTAGCTTTCTGCCAAGATGTAAGACGTCAACATATCACCACTACTACAGGATGACCATAAAAAGACAAAAGCAACAGGCCACCCAGTAGTTAAATGACCATGGGGAAAGTAGAATATTTGCCTAAGTGAACAAAACGGTGGCAACCCAATCAAACAGTCAAGGGTCGAAATCATGAATACATCGACTTTCGAAGTTTAATCCAGTGATTAGGGTTTGAATCAGCAAGATTGGGGTTCAATTCTTAGACCCAACTCGATATCGTACTTTGAAGATGCAGATTAGGGCTCGAATGTTGTTGTACAGTGTTCTGATCGACCCAGAGAAATCGATCAGGGAGACCCAGAGAAATTGATCCCCTGCTGCTGCTGTTTGTTATAGAGAGACCCAGAGAAGTCGATCTGTTCACTGCTGCTGTTACAGCCTTCAAACAACTGAGGTATATGTTTAACCTAAATCTTGGATCCAACAGTTGTGAATCAAAGTTGAAAGAAGCGCGCTTTTCTTGCACTTGCCACCTCGTCGCTTTTTCTCGCTTCTTGCGCCTACCCTGCGCCTTGTTCAAGTCGCCTCGCCTGGGCGCTTGGGGTGCACCATGCCTCGCATGGCGCCTAGACGCGCTTTTGACAACTAAGGATTCCTCCGGGTGGAGCCTAGCATTGCCATGAACTTAAGCCAGACATCTAAATGGAAACCGACGTCCAAAAACCACTCATCCAATCTTGCAACTATTCCGTAATTTCTTACTGCTTACATTCTACTATATGCAGATCTACTCAAAGAATATAGTTCAATGTATGAAGCACCAGTAAAGTATAATAATTAACATTGTCAAGCTCATGTACTTGAATGCGAGCGCACCCATTAACACTTCTGATCCTCCCCAACCCACCTACCAATGAACATAGTTCTCATGCCCAATGTTCTAAAAGTCACTAGGCACTAGTCGGCTGGTCAGCCACCTTCGAGCGATTAATCGGTGCATATTAATTAATAATAGGCGATTTATCGTTAGTTGAACCTAATCAGATAGGCCCGCCAGCAATTAATCGCCGATTAATTCCTTGTTTTAGAACACTGCTCATGCCTAAATTACCTTTATCCAATGGAACAAATAGAGAATAGCCCACACAATCAATGTTTGCATTCTCAATATTTGTTAGAAATGGCCGAACCTCAAAATGCAAAGTTTACAATCTCATTATTAAGAATGTTGAAACTTATTTTCTTGGCCAACCAATTTCCATTTGCCATCAAGTGCATGATATGTCCTTGATTAGGTGAAGGTCCGTAGTTGTACAAAGGCAAATTTTATGGCCTACTCCACGAACCCGCTCTAGATTCTATGATTTACCACAAGCATATGATTAGAACCTCGTCCCATGAAGAAAGAGCCAGATCACTAACTGGGATGGAACCTCTCAAACATATGAACCCTAAAGCAACAAAAGAAACGCTAAAAACTAAAAAGTAACAAAATCTGTAATATACATGAAAACTACTCAAATGCTTTTTAGTAAGTCTATTTTACAACTAAAAATATTTTTACGCAAAAAAAAAAAGAAGAAGGTTGAAGTTGACATCAATGTCCAATATCTACCCATAGTTTGTTGTATCTTTGTCTCTTCTTCATAATTTTTCTCTATGGTCTCTTCTTCTCACACCCCTTCTCAACATTTGTGTTTGTTGTTGTCAGCTCAAAAATTATTTGTGCTTCACATTCATATATAAGTCCAGAAATATTTCCGCATTTTTGAAGATCTTTGGGAAAACATTTTTTTTAGTGTATCAATAAATGCCACCTTATATTGAATGCTGGCTGCCATTTGTTCCCAATGTCAGATGCTGCACTTACCAAACATAATCTACAGATCGAGCAACAAAAGCTGAACAAACGATTACGGATAGAACTAACATCAGAAGCCTCCAACTAAAAAGAATTTAACAATTTACCAAGCATAATGGTGCAAACTAAGTGAAAATATAGCACATCCAAGCAACAACAAAAAAGAGAGAAAGAAAGCACACTATCAAGCATACAAACAACTTAATAAGCTGTGACACATAAGCTATACCAATTCATGTTTTCTGATTCTGCGCTGTTTTTCATAATCCACTTGGCCACAGTGCCACAGTCCACAGGACGATGAGCTTCTTCTGTACACTGCAATTTCAGCTCAAAAGAATAAGCTTTAACCTCATACACAGAAAATAATTGAACTATAAGTTTTCCAACCCACAAGAGACTTACATTCCAACAAAAGCCATAGGAGCATAGGCAGGAAACATCGTAGTTTTCACTACCAACAACAAATTCAACAGCATACTCACAGCCTGGGGCAGGACACCACTTGGTCTAGCAAGTAGTACAAGAAACAATCAAAAATTCAGGACAGTGAGAAAAAATTAAAGACAGCAGATGCTGCAAATGATATAAACCAGTCAGTTGGGAGAAACTAAAATCTACTGAAATCACAACCCACTTCAAGGGTATTGTAGTAGCACTAGAATTCTTAACTTGGCACTACCCAATTGGTTGAACATCTTCAATCTCCAATATAAACAAGCAAAGAAATTGGAACACTTGGGGGAATGCCAATAACTACAACTTAATCAGACCATGTGGGGAAGGGAAAAAAGAAAGGAAAGGAGACCAAACTGCAAGGGACGTATTATAAAAACTTGCAGCTCATGAAATGCAGACTACATATTAAACAGGTCCCTGTAAAAGCTGCATAAATTTGTCACTCGAGAAAGTTAATGACTAACCTCTAATCATTTGTCAAAGAAAATTTAGGGGAAAATATATTCAACATTAGGGCTGATAGGGTGATAGCAACTTATAAACTAGCTAGTTACCAAAAAAAAAAACTTATAAACTAGCTGGATATTTAATACTTGCCCTACTGAGAGAGAGAGAGAGACCACGTGGGGGTGCAAATAAAGCTCGAAAGCAAGGACTTATCCTCACCCAATTCAAATTATTCACTACCGAAATGAAATGGAAGATTGACAAATAGCCTTTTCACTTCAAAATTGTCAAAAAACAGGTGGATGCTATATCACCAAAATCAAATGTTACCATACGAGTTTCAAATGAGCCCCCATTTCATATAAAAATTGCAAGAAAAACTTCACAATTCAGGAACAGCTCCCGGGATACATAGACGTGAGCTGACCGAAATTTACTTGGCTTCTCTTCAATTCTGTCTCTCTTCTAATGTTATTACATATCCCTAGGGCTTCCTACTTTATTCGCCTCTAAGAAACTTTGAAAGCTTCTCTTTTGTGCCCGTTTGAAGCCAACCTTCTAAGGGTTAAGCAGGCTTCGCGTTTAGGTAATCGTCATTTCGATTACTCTCCTATACAGAAAGGACTGCTAATAGAAAAGGAAGTGAAGTTACATCCCTTGTTAAATGAATATTATGCGTCTACAGCAATCATCACGTAAATTCACATGAAACAACACTTAGCAATAGCATAGTACATAAAAATATAAAATGTAATCAAATCAATTTGCGAGTATCAGAAGATATTAAAACAGTTGTCAGGGAAACACAATATGAAATAACAAGACCAGAGATGACCACATTATCCAGAAAACCGTCAAAGAGCCATATTGATAACCTAATTCAATGTAATCATTTGGAAATTGCGTATTGGATTGATCCAGAAAACTGTCAAAGAGCCATATTGATAACCTAATTCAATGTAATCATTGGAAAATTGCGTATTGGATTGATTTATCCAATGAAACAAAGGGAGTGGCAAATTTTATTAAACAATTTGGACATGCAAAATTTCTGCTTTAAAAAGTACAGATGAAATGAACAATTCAGAATAGACACGCAGAAAACAAGATTGTTGCAGAAACAACATTGGACATGCTCATCTTCTGAAAATAGTAGAAAATTTTAAAGAAGGCTAAGCAAAAACATTTAATAGCCCTAAGGAAGTCAAGGCCAGCTTTCGGGATTCTTTTAACATTCAACCAAGTCATCTTCAAAGTTACAAGGGAGTTGCAATTTAACACAATTACGTCTTTCAAAAGTCATATACTAATCAATCAGTGTGTGGGTAGAACTTTTTTTTGGTTAAAATTGTCAACCTAGTTCTCGTTTGATAAGGCCATAATAAATCCAAAAAGCTGGGGACAGATCTACTCAGGAAATCAAAATCCGTTTCAAAAACACAATTAAAATTAGACAGAGAAGGTTAACATCCCAATTATACCTTTCGATTATCTTCTATATAAGAACGAAGAAGGTAACGAGCATATTTCTCCTTATCTTCCTCAGATACCAACAGATTGATCATATCTTGACCGATAGCAGCACCACAGGATGGATCGGGGCATCTCAACATCAAACATCCAGGGCCGCCATTGATGGATGTGCTCATGTAAGCTACCAAAATAGATATAAACAGGTCAATATAGAAGTCTAGAAGATAACAAGTTGATGCACAACAATATGGTAGTTGAGTAAAAATATGATATTCTTTATATAGAGCGTGGGGAATAAGCATCCTGATTGAAGATATTTTCATCCAACAAAGAATTAGCCCTGAGCTTGACCCTTTAGAAAAGCAGACAAATTGAATGAATGAGACAATTTTTACGCAAGCTACGGCTAACTATGCGTATGATGTTGACTGTAGACCAATACCATTGCCTCCAATAAAATTTGCAGCATAAATGTCTCCTTGCATAACAAACACTCTAAACCTTAATGTCTGTCTTCATTCCTTCCACCCCCCATCCCATACCCCCATCGTCTGTAAGCTTTGAACCTGGCCCCCAACTTGTGCCCTATTACCAACCGCTTTAAATCGAAATTCCATTTACTTACAAACAATAATGCAAGTAGATGCTTTCAATGTTTTTCAGAGACCAGACTCGCACAAATTAAGAGAGTTAAATGAAGGTAAAAAACACCTCTCCAGCATAGGTTACAGAAAGGATGACTGCACGCAGCAGAGCTGATTCGATCAAGAGGAAAGGATTCAAAACAAATTCCACAAGTCAGCTGCCCAAAGAAAATACAAAATCAATTAACTACATATAAAGGTTATGGATCCAACAGCCTTTTAACAAGGAAATTTCTTGAATCATAAGTTCTAAACATCAAGAAACCAATTGTTTTCTATCTTGAGCATATGATAACTTACTTCCTTAGCATTTGGAAATCGGACAACTGGCCTTTCCAACAAGCCGACGGCCTTACGAACTCTATCTTCATCCGCAAACCATACCTCATGCACATTACTCACACTCCTATACAATGTATTTAGCACGTCAAGGAAAAAAAAAAGAATGGGATTTGCAGGCATACAATATCTGAATTGCAATTATGCTTCACATCGTGCAAATTTGCGAAAAGATAGCACTACCTGACCAAATACATCAATTCAAAACAACAAACCTAAATGGAAACCATAGGTAGCGTGATAAGAGAAATGAACAATTACCAATGATAGTGACGAAGTAGAATGCTTGCATCTACTCTCGATATGGAAAGGACTGTTGAAATTGTTGTAATTTCATTCTCTTGATGCTGGCGTATATCCACTTCTTTCAAGGCAATATAATTCTTCTGAAACATTTAACAGTAGGTGTGAAACGAAGAAACAAAATACAAAATGACATGAACCAATAAGCTTATGAGCTGTGATAACTGCAAACTCGCATTTAAATATGTGCTCAGGAAGTTCCATGGCTTTATGTAGAAATTCAATTGTAGTGCACCCGTCGCAGGAAATGCATTCTAAATAAAAGCTTCTACAACGTCAAAAATCTATACAACTTTTTTTCAAATTAAAAGCATCAAAACACCCATCTATTTCGGATCGTGTGGATGATGTTTTGGGAACTAGGGAATTGACCTCATTGAGGCCTAATCTTCTATTTTGCGAATTCCACATGAATATACAGTTTATACACTAAAACAACCCATAACAGCAGTCAACCACTTTCAATTCAGAATCCCTGAACCACTTAACCTTAACCCATCAGCGAAATAAAAACAACAAACCACAAATCAAAACAGAAAGGAACACACCCTAAACCTACCAACAACAACAATCAACCACTTCCCTTCAGAAGCCCTAAATCAGCTAACCTTTTGCTCCTTTTTTTCGGATTAACATTAAACCAAAACCAAATTACTGAACTTCCACATGAATACACACGAGAACAACCTATAACTGCAATCAAACACTTCACATTCAAAAGCACTAAACCCAAACCAAATTACTTAACTTCCACATGAGTAGACACTATAACAAACAACCACCCCAAGCAACCAGTTCCCATTAAAAACCCAAAATCAGCCAACTTTTTTTCTCCCTTTTTTCTTCCTGACTAAAACCAAACCCGAAACCAAATTACTGAACTTCCACACTAACACATACGAAAACAACCTACAACAGCAACCAAACACTGTCAATTCAAAAAGCCCCAAAACATCTCTTTTTTCCCATCAATTCCCCTGTTTACACTAAAACAAGCTATAACAGCAATCAAACACAGTCAATTCAAAACCCTTAAATCATATTAAACCTTTTTCCCTCTCTTTTTCCCCGCAATTCCCCTTTTACAGTAAAACAACCTACATCAGCAATCAAACACTGTCAGTTCCAAAACCCCTAAATAAGTTAACTTTTTGCCCTCCTCTTTTTTTCCAGCAATTCACTTGTTTAGACTAAACCAAGCTACAACAGCAATAAAAAACAGTCAATTGAAAAACCCCTAAATCATTTAACTTTTTACCTATCTTTTTTCCAGCAATTCACCTGTTTACACTAAAACAGCCTACAACAGCAATCAAACACTGACAATCCAGAAATCCCTAAATCATTTAACTTTCTGCCCCATCAACGATTCACCTGTTTACACTAAAACAACCTACGAAACAGCAATCAAACATTTCCAATGCGAAAACCCCAAAGTACGTTTAACTTTTCTGCCCTCTCCTCTATTTTACCTGTTGGCGGCGGCTCGCGGACACATCGTCCGAGTCGACCGAGTCGTTGTCGAACTCGTAATCCCCGTCATCATCACCATCATCGTCGTCCTCGCTGTACTCCACGGCCGTGTCGCCGCTGTAGTAGTCGTCGTCCATCGACTCGGCGTCGTTCGCATCGTGCATGTCGTCCTCCGAATCCATCAACAGATAGCCCCAGGAACCAAAACCCCAAAATCGGCTTCCTCTTCTTAGCTCGATGGTCCGATGGTTCCGCCGCCAAACAGCAGCTGAAGGACTAAAACGGAGCGATCAGATCGCTACAGGAAGATGCAAAATATCCACTCGCGCTAACAGCTAAAGGGATGCATCGAAGAATGTTGCTTTCGTTTTGTGGGGATTTTTCCGGCGCTTGGCAGCGGTTGAGGGTTTGGTTTTGGGATAGCTTTTCAGCTTCGCTTTTCTCCTTCGGGTGAAATAATGTTTTACTATTTTATTTTATATATATATAAAGCCTGTGGGGACTGTGTGGTGGTGTTCAATTGAGAGAGAGGAAATGTTGATGGGAAGACGGTGGTAAAAGGAGAAGCGGAGATTACGTACACTCTTGCCGTTTAGGGGTTGTTGTTCTAAATAAGTCATTTTTGGTTATTTTTTATTTTTATTTAAATTTTTTAAATATTATTTGACTTATTATTTTTTTTTGGAGAATTATTGCATCCTTATAATAAGAGGAATTTAAAAAGTAAAAAAAATTTATCGAAATCTATTTTTTTTGAATAAAAACGAAATAAAAAAATTTGAATAAAGATAAAAAATAAGCCAAAGTGGCTTATTTAGAAGAATAACCCCTTATTCTGTTTTATATATGTGGGTTTTACACATTTAGGCCCATTCGGCTAAATAAGCCAATTGACTTATTTTTCTGTTTTTATTTAAATTTTTTTCGTATTTGTTAGTTATTTTTTTAGAGATTATTGCAACGTCATGACGAAAGGAATCTAAAAAGTAAAAAAAATTATGATTGAAAATCTAATTTTTTTTAATAAAGACGAAAAAATTGGTTTATTGGCTTATTTTTGTCTTTATTCAAAAAAATTAGGTTTCGATCGTAAATTTTTAACTTTTAAGCTCTGTCCCGGAAACCTTCTTAAAAAATAAGTACTTCTTTTGGAACTTCTCATTCAAAAATAATAAGAGTCATTCCACAAAACCCAAATAAAAATTCCTTTCACATTTTCAAATTCAAAAATAATGTAAATGAAAAAAAATTAATTTTTTTTTCACCGTATTAAAGATCTCAATGAAATCTATCAAACGAGATCCATAGTGATAGGAAAATTATTTGCGTAAACACATGATTTTTGAGCTTGAAGTTGTCTTATACAAAAAATAAGACTGTTGCTATGAGAATGACAGTGAGGAAATCATCTGGAATGGCCGCTGGCCCGTCTCCGTAGGACGGCCGATCGAGCCATCCAAAAATTCTATAGAAAAAAAAACCGAGGGGGTCTACGCGGAAATTAACGGCATCCGAGGTGTGTCGGATGTTTGATCTGAGCACTCCTTTTCCGTGTAGATATGAAACCCTACATACCTCAGATGTTGTTAATTCCCGCGTTGGCCCCCTCGGTTTTTTTTTTAAAATTTTTGGACGGCTCGGATCGGCCATTCGGTGGCCGGAGACGGCCCGGCGCGGCTGTCGGTACAATTTCCCTGGCTGGTCGGTACCTATACAAATTCTTCCAAAATAAATAGCAGTCTTCTTATTTTCTGGAACAATGCTTCTTTTTACACAAAAAATAAGTTCTTATTTTGGTTCTGGAACACAACCTTAGATTCCTCTTGCCATGACCATGTAATAATCCCAAAAAAAATGACAATAATTCAAATTCGGCTAAATAAGCCAACTGGCTTATTTTTTTGTCCTTATTCAAAATTTTTCCGTATTTGTTAATTTATTATCAATTTTTTTGGGATTATTGCATCGTCGTAACGAGAGGAATCTAAAAAGTAAAAATTTATGATCAAAATCCAATTTTTTATAATAAAGACGAAAAAATTGGCTTATTGACTTATTTTTGTCTTTATTTAAAAAAAATTTGATTTCGATCATAATTTTTTACTTTTTAGACTCCTCTCGTCATGACGATACAATAATTTCCAAAAAAAATTGACGATAAATTAACAAATACAAAAAAAATTGAATAAGACTTATTTAGCTGAATGAAACCTTAATTGTAAGATCGACTCCACACATATATAAGAGAAGAATGGCCGAAGAGTACGGATAAGCGTGTACGTAACATTATTTATTGCTTTTACCAATGCCCCGTGAATTGTTGCTTTAGTTTTTTTTTCCTTTTCAAAGTATTTTTTTCCAACTTTTTTCGTCATAATTTTTATTTAGATTAAACATTCATAATTTGGGTTTTGGTTATATTTTTTACTTTTTTGATTTTCCTTGTCAAGATGAATCAATAATCTGCAAATTTGACACAAATAATTAACGGTTTTGCTAACCTCTGTCCACTAGGCAGAGGATAATATACACATAATTTAAAACAAGTTCGGATATCATGAATATCTCACGGATAATAATACACTTTCACAAATATCAATACATCTTCCTCGAATATTAATACACCTTTTAGTTGTTATCCTACACGCTTTGGGTGGATGTTAGAATAATTCAATAACTAACAAGCATGAATTTTTTTTGAATAATAAAACTAAAAAAAGAGGTCAAATTGCTTTTTTTTTTAGGAAAACAATGTATTGTTTGATAAAACTGAAGCTAAAAAATTAAATACTGAATGCTGAACTTTTAAAGCTAATTTAAAAAAAAAAAAAAAGGGTTCTTGAGGAATTTATGCAGACCCGCAATTTTGATTGTTTGTATTTCTTAAGTTGGATCTCGGAGGCATCTCCCGTTATAAAAAAACGATGCAAAAAATAAGTTCTTTAATTGTTCTATGCTTCAAGAAATTGGATTATCCCATTTCCAAACCCCTTAACCATCCACGATGGTGCTAATACAATATTAGTGGGATCGCGGACCTCCAAGCATGTTTCATAAAAAAAAATATAGTATATATGATTTTTCAAACTATCATCTTGGATCAATTTTGCAAAGGAAATATCTCGGACCACTTGAGAGAGTTTAAGAAAATGGTAATTTGATGGCCATTTTTTATGACCCAAAAACTGACATTGCCGCCCTAATATTTTAGGTGGTGTTCCACTTTCTTAAAATAGAAAATTTTAGAAAAAGAAGGTAATTTCAAGCTCAAAAATTATGTGTTTACACAAATAATTTTCCTACTAATATGAATCTTATTTGATAGATCTTATTAAGATCTTTTAAACGGTGCAACAAAAATTGAAAAAATATTTTTCGTTTTTATTATATTTGAGTTTGAAATTATCTTCTCTTCGTTTAAAAAAGAAGTACTTTTTAAAAAAGTGGAACACCACCTTTATAGTTGGCAAAAGCAATTTGTTAGTAGGCAGTCGCATGTTTTTTTTTTTGACCTTGCAGCTGCAAAGTCCGGTATTACGGCCGCAATCTTAAAAACCCCAAAAAACAGACAGTACAGAGTTTGAGCATGGGCAAAGTATGGAGAATTCAAAAGCCTCCTTACCGATTGTAGAGAAGAATTATGTACAAATAAGATTTTGTGATTTCAATATTCGGTAATCTAATGGTTTGTTTGGTTTAGATTTTGATAGAGGTTTCTTGAATAACGAGTTGAGAGAGATAGAAAGATAAAAGAAATTAATAGTTGAAGAAGAAAATTATGAGAGACCGTGCACAAGGAGAGGAAGAGAGAAAGATTGGGTTTGGAATCCAAAACGAGAACATTCTTAAACCATTTAAATGTTTAAATAACATCAAATATAAAATACAATATATATCTAGGTGTTCTTACCAAACAAAAAACAACTAACCAAGTTCCCGAAGTAAGCCCGAGTGACACTAGGGGTAATCATACGTTATGTCGGGGGAGGCCCGCACATCTCGCATGTGGGCAAAGATATGGAGTTGAAATAAGTGCACTGATCGCATGTCCAAGAGCCATGATCGTCCGAATATCCTCCTCCGCCTTTACCCTTTTCGGCCGGCCCAATTTTCGTGGTTGCCTTTGAATCCACATCCGATAGACCATTCTCTAATGCTCTAACCAAGTTCTCAAAGTAAGTCCGAGTGACACTAGTCAGTCCAGCCAATTTTTGGCGGAAATCATTAAAATCAGTTGGAGGCGGTTCAGAACCAAGGTAAGCTTGTAGGTCCTTCTCAGCGCATTGATGAAGCCTTTCTAAACCAGCCTCGGCCTCGCCTTGCAAATATTCAAAAAGTTGCCTCTTCGCATGCTCAGGCTCAGGTAGGTAGTATCCATAGGCATAGGTCCATTTCAACACTCGCCGGCATTCAACTATCTGCAGCCAGGCTTTCGTGACGAACTCGAGTTTCGTTTCAGGTTGGGATTGTTTGACGCTAAGGTCCTTGAGATTCACGGTTTGCATTTGATGTAAATCCGCAATGGCCTTTTGCCTCGACGAGTGATTGGTTGCCCACCGTTCATAATAATGAGTGTATCTATCTACAGACTTCTTGGCCATCTCTCTCCTTCTCTCAGCTTCATCATACACCCCCTCTTGCTTAGCTGCCTCATACCGGTTACATGCATAGAAACCGCCCGTCGTCTCACCATGATCCGACCATGCACCAAGGCATAGCCAGCAGAACCCAAACTTGCAAGGGTATGTGCATGTCATGTGCATACAACCGTGGTTTTTCTCAATCGGTCTCTTACACTTCGGACAAGGCTTGGAATTAGCTAGTAACCAATTCGTGTTTTCCGATTCTGCGTTGTTTTTCATGATCCACTTGGCCACAGTACCACAGTCCACAGGACGATGAGCTTCTTCTGTACAATTCCAACAAAAGCCATGGGAGCATAGGCAGGAAACATCGCAGTTTTCGTTACCAACAACAAATTCAACAGCATACTCACAGCCCGGGGCAGGACACCACTTCGTCTTTGGATTATCTTCGATATAAGAACGAACAAGGTAACGAGCATATCTCTCCTTATCTTCCTCAGATACCAACCGATCGATCATATCTTGGCGGATAACAGCACCGCAAGATGGATCGGGACATCTCAACATCAAACATCCAGGGCCACCATTGATGGATGTGCTCATGTAAGCTCTCCAGCATTCGTCACAGAAAGGATGACCACACGCAGCCGAGCTGATCCCATCAAGAGGAGAGGATTCAAAACAAATTCCACATGTCAGCTCTTGAGCATTCTGAAATTGGACAACTGGACTTTCCAACAAGCCGACGGCCTTACGGACTCCATCTTCATCCGCATACCATACCTCATGCACATTAATCACACTCCAACGATGGTGACGGAGGAGAATGCTTGCATCTGCTCTCGATACGGAAAGGACTGTTGAAAGTGTTGTGATTTCATTCTCTTGATGCTGGCGTATATCCGCTGCTTTCAAGGCAATATAATTTGGTTGGCGGTTGCTCTCGTCCGAGTCTTCGATGTGATCGAACCCGTAATCCCCATCGTCATCACCACCTTCGTCTTCGTCGCTGTACTCCAAGGCAGTGTCGCCGCTGCAGTAGTCGTCGCCGCTGTAGTAGTCGTCGTTCGCATCGTGCATGTCGTCCTCCGAATCCATCAATAGAGAGCCCCCAAAAACCAAAACCCTAAAATTGCTTTTCTCCTTCGGTGAAATAATGTTATTTTATTATTTATATAAGGCTCTGTGTGGCGGTGTTCAATTGAGAGAGGAATTGTATATGGAAAGACGGTGTGGTAAAGGAGAAGTGGTAGAGTCCAAACCCAAAAAAAAAAAAAACAAAAGATTGGGCAAATTTCACCGATGCTCTAGTTTTTTCCTTTTCAAAGTAGGAGTATATTTTGCGGATCAAAAAAAAAAAAAAGTAAGGAGTATATTTTTGCTCGTGTAAAAAAAAAAGAGGTATCTCCTTCTTCAACTTTTCGTCGTAATTTTTAAATTAAGCATTCATAATTTGGTTATATTTTTTTTTTACTTTTCTGATTTCTCCCGTCAAGACGAACCAATAACCCACAAATTTGACGCAAATAACAAGTGTGAATTTTCTTTTGAATAAAACCAAAAAAAAGAGGTCAATTTGGTTTTTTTTATGAAAACTAATGCATTGTTTGATAAAACTAAAGCTGAAAAATTAATTATTGAATTCTAAATTTGTTAAGCTAAAAAATTGTTTGATAAAATATCAAAAGCTGAGTTAAAGTAGCCGATCAAAAATGTTAGAATAAATGCATATACAAAATAATATCGCGATCAAATCGTGATCTTGAGATTGTGATTTGATTGTAATTAGGATGATTTTATTCCATAGTTAATCAATATGATTTTCTTTCCATAGTTAGGCTCTCTCTTCTTGTATAAATAGAGGCCTTATTTTATGGTTTCAATAATTGAATTCAATATTTTTTCTCTCATATTTAACAAAAAAAAAAAAAAGCTGAATTAAAATAACTTTATTGATTTAAAGACAAAGGAATATAGCTTAAATTTATTTTTGATTGTTCTCTTTTAGAGTTATTAAGGAATGTAATCTGTTTGTACTCATCAATTTGTCAAAATGGCTAGAGAGAGAGAGAGAGAAAGAGTGAGAGAGAGAGTGAGAGAGAGAGAGCAAGTGCAAAACACTGGCCAGTGTGAAGATGGTGGGTGGATCCCTGTTATCAGGAACCACAGGGGAACAAGGATGCCCATGGAAAGGAGTAAGGAAATATTCACTTTGTATGTTGACAATATTCCTGAGCACAATGACCAGACTTGGTTAAAGAGAACTTTCAACAAGTTTGGGGAAGTTAAGGATGCGTTTATACCGCGGAAAAGAAGCAAGCGTACAGGCAACAAATTCGGTTTTGTCAGGTACAACTGCTATGCGGCAACAACCATGGCCATCTCTCGTATGAATGGAGTTTGGGTGGAAAACGAGAGGCTCTTTGTAAAAGAAGCCAGTTTTGGGTTCACTGAAGAGACCAAGCAATTCAGGAGTCCATATTTGGCAAAGAAGGGTTTCACTCAACAGGCGATTCCGATCAAGAGAAGCGGTAAAGAGTTGGAGCCGGGGAATAGTAAGGTTGAGTTCTATGGTCGCTCTGCTGGGATTAACAGGTCCTTTGCCCAAGCTCTAAAAGGTGAGTCCTCAAAAATAGGGGCCGATCAGATAACTAAACTCAAGTTCAAACCGTGTGGAAATGGAGGGCTCTATAGGAGTGCCGTTGCAGTGATGCAAAGAGTGGTGTCCATGAAGACATTGAGTGTGAGCTTCAGTATAGAAACTGATAGGGTGGCTCAATTTCGTTCTTTAGGAGGAAGGGCTGTTCTGATTACTTTCCAGAACCAAGAGGTTAGGGACGAGCAATTGCAGAGACAATGGATGAAGATTTGGTTCTCTAGTGTGAAACCATGGAGGGGGGAACCAGCTAGCTTAGAGAGATTTGCTTGGCTGAGTTGCAGAGGGATTCCTTTAAATGTCTGGAATGCAACAACTTTTAAAGGGATAGCCGAGATGTGGGGCTCTTTTATTTTGTTAGATGAATCAACTCTCAAAGAATTCTCGTTTGCGGAAGGAAAAGTTTTGATAGCCACGGAGGAGACTGCTGTCATTCAAAAATGGATTCAAGTGGAGGTTCAAGGTGTAAACTATGATGTCAAGATTCAAGAATATTCAACTTTTGTCAATCCTGATGAAGTTGAAGCATTATACTCTCAAGCTACGAATAATGGTGGTGGAGGTAAAGCTATGGAGCTGGAACCCAGAGAGGACTGGTTCAGTAGAGAGAAGGAAGAAGGTGATGACGTGGCGTTGAAAACTGTGTCCAATAGAAATGGAGTGGTTGGTGAAGGTGGGGTCTTGTCCTCTGGGAAAGCTGTTGGAGGAGGCGAGGGCTCGAAGCACTGTCAGGCAGGCGAGCATTTAATGCATGTGTCTGCTTGTAACCAGGACAGCTCGAAGATATTTGAATCTAGAGTGGAGGACTCTTTCGAATTGCTGGAAAAGGAAGGGAGTGAGGTGGACTGTATGGCCCATTGCTCTCTTTTCTCTAAGGAGGCCTACTTGGCCCAAGAAAGGGTAGTGGACCTTGTAAAAGATAATGGGCCCATTATTCCCTTTTTTCCCGAGACAAGATTGGGGCCTCAATTATCCGTTAGGCCTACTCCCTTGCCTGGCTGTGAGGAAACTCCAGCTACGAGCTCTACTCAACTGAGGGGTACCGAATTAGGGCCCCAAGCTAGGAGCTCTGATCATGTCATGGGTAACAAAGCTGGGAGGGATAATCATAGAGGGCCTCATCCGCAGTTGTCAACGCTAGCTGAATCTGTGGGTAAGATGGGGGATCGTGGAGATGAAGGCCCCTCCGAGATGGTTAGATTATCTCAGCTTCCTACTATTAATTTGATGGTGGACCTCAACGATGCTGGGTGTAGAAGAAGGAGACGCAGACAACTCTCAAGTCTGATGAGTATTAGCGAGGAGGCGGATGCGAATCCAGATCAGGAGGACGCAATTTCCTCTTTCTCCCCGAACGAACCTGCTCAAAGCAATTCAGCCGTGCTACAGGAAATCAGAGCTACTATGGCGATCGGCAGTCAATTAGGTATTATCTTTCGACCTAATGATGATGTGATTCTTGGTAAAATGATAGAAATTGAGGCGCAGGAATACTCGGCCCTGCTGGAGAAGGATGCAAGAGGGTAGCCGTTCTATCCCTCGGTGTTTGGTGTTTGGATTTTTTTTAATGCAGATTTTATCTTGGAACATTAGGGGTCTGGGAAGTGTTGTCAAAAAGCGTTTTGTTTCAAAGCTTATAAAAAGAAGGAAGCCAGATATGATCTTTATTCAGGAGTCCAAAATGGAATGCATGGACAGATTTACTGTCCAGAAATTATGGGGTAATGGGGACTTCGATTTTGCTGTGTCTAATGCCATCGGATCTTCTGGTGGTTTGTTGTCCATTTGGAATACAAATTTTTTCAAAGCTGATAATATCATCTCCCATAGGTCTTTCATTGTTATGCATGGTGTAATCAATAATTCTTTTCCATGTTGTTTGGCTAATGTATTGTGGGCTCCCGCGCCCGAGGATGAGCGCTTCGCTCGAAGAGTCACCACCCGGATTTTCGAGATGGATGATCCGAGAAACCGAGAGTTTGCTTGAAAAAGGCTTTAGGTCTAGCGAAAACGTTGAGATGATGGGTTCGGGAGCCACATTACGAATGAGGAAGGTTTTTCTTTAAAAAGCACCCCATTCGCCCGGTAAGACCGGTCTCTACTTGATGTTTTCAAAAAGGGGAGATCTTCGGTATCGTTCGGAATATCAAGCTCTTTAATAAAGCACGGAACGGGAAAGGGACATGGGAAATATATCACATTGGCATGCAAGTGGTGCCATCTGTACTGTCGTGATATGAATGAATGGAGGTAAATAACATTCAACAGACTGTTTGGACCTCTGAGCACCGCTCACGGCACCTTGAGATGCCGCGCGAGGCATCTCAGCATGCCGTGCGTGGCAACTGCTCTGCTGTCGGATTGTTGGGCCTCAGAACACCATCGCGGCACCCTGAGATGCCGTGCGAGGCATCCCACCATGCCGTGCGTGGCACCTGCCCTGCTGTCAGACTGTTGCAATCTTTCAAAACATTATTTGACTCGCTAGTTTTTCTGTAGATCTTTTAAAAACTCATGAGTAGCCTCACGGCGGTCAGATTATGATAAGAACGTCATTATCCTTCTCAAAACATAGTTTCAAAGTAGTTTTCAACGTTTTTATCGTTTGGAATGATCTTGAAAAGATTTTTGAAGAGCCGGAACATGGCTTGTAGATATGGTCTTATTTTAAGAGCTACGAAAACAAGTAAACAACAAAAACAAGTAACCACAGCGGAGGAAACCAGTCAGCATGTTCACAATAGCACTAGTGTGCATCATGCCGTCTTATTTGAGAGTCGAGTGCCGCTGATGAAAACGACATGCGGTTCCCCAACCTCAACACAGTGTTGGTTTTATTTTATGAAAACATGTTTTGAGTCGGATCTAACCAAAAGGGGTTAGATCTGCTGATAGAAAGTCCCCTCAGAACGGAATCTAGTCCGAGGAAACTAGTTTATACCTTTGGTTTTGAGCTTGATCAAGGGTCGCGGATGCAAGGATGGGGATGGATCGTCACGGATGTGGATGTGGAGGTTAAATGAGACAAAGAGAGTATGGGTGTGAGTGAAGGTTAGGTGTTTTGGGTGATGGGGTCTTGGAGTCAATGAGTGATCAACTTTAATGATGAGAAAGGGGAGTGAGTGAAAGCTCTTGAAGAATGTCTTTTGGGAATGACATCCTTTAAGGCTTGGAAATGGAAGTGGTGATGGAAAGGGGGTTTGAGAACTTAGAGAGAGAAAATAGAGTGAGAGAGACAAGAGAAAAGCAAGAGAAGGGACTCAAAAGAAGGGCTAAGAGGGACCCCTTTCCCTTGAGTGGAGGGGTCAATTTATAGGCAAATGGCCAAGGATTTTGAATTCAAATGGTGGAGGTATTTTAGGCGGGCGAGAAGTGCATTTAAGTGAGCCGAGTCATCAACTGTGGCTCCTGCTGGTGTGGCCGCCGACTTCGAGCCAGTAGGCTTTTGCTCAAAGTGCCGTCACGGTTAATGTTTGCAGCGCCACGGCAGCTCTTGAATTTCAAGGTGCCGTGCGCTCCCATTCCGCTCCGCACGGCTCCTCTTCCTTCGGTCCAGGGTTCTTTTGGGCTTTGTTTGGGCTTTTATCTGGGCTTTGCAGGTTTTTTGAGTTTTTGGGCTCATGTGGGCTTAGAGAGACCCTTTTTCAAGCTCGTAAAGGTACCGTTTCCTCTATTTCATCATCGGGGTGGACAAAGACTCTCCGAGGTTCGGATTGGGGTGTCTACAGTAGTCCCTCTTTAACGTAACTCGGATACCATTAGTTGGTACGAGTGACGCTTAAAGAATAGGCATCCCAATCCGTTGCTCTAGTGCCTTTGGCCAGAGACAAAACAAAAATGTAAGTAAATATGACGGTGGTCGCGCTCGGGGAGCTGCCTACGTACCCCACTGTAGGGATCAGACCAGCGTAGTTCAATCGGGACAATGCAATGCGAGAGAACAAGTCCCGGAGGACAAACTCATGCAAAAGCGTGCTTGCGGTGCGGTGTGTCATGCAGAGTATTAAAAAACCTGAGACGGGCCCTCGGGAGGCGAAAATTGAGATGAGCCTTGGCGGCGAAGCGAAAAAGGCGTTAGGCCACTGGCGTGCTTCGAAAACGAAGCGTTAAACTGTTGGCGTAACCGAAACGAAGCGTTAAACTGTTGAGCGTAACTCTGGAAACGGAAAGCGTTAAACTGTTGAGCGTAACTCTGAAACGAAAGCGTTAAACGTTAAGCGTGCTTCGAGAAAACAGCGTTAAACGTAACTCTGAAAACGAAAGCGTTAAACTGTTAGGTAGTAACTCTGAAAGCCGTAACTCTGAAACGAAAAGCGTTAAACCCGTTGCGTGCTTCGAAAACGAAAGCGTTAAACGCGTTGAGCGTGCTTTCGAAAACGGAAAGCGTTAAACCCGTTAGGCGTAACTCGAAAACGGAAAGCGTTAAACCCGTTAAGCGTAACTCTGAAAACAGCGTTAAACGTTAGGCCGTGCTTTCGAAAACCAGAAAGCGTTAAACTGTTAAGCCGTAACTACAGAAAACGGAAAGCGTTAAACTGTTAAGCGCGTAACTCTGAAACGAAAAGCGTTAAACCGTTAAGCGTGCTTCGAAAACAGCGTTAAACCGTTAAAGCGTAACTCTGAAAACGGAAAGCGTTAAACTGTTAAGCGTAACTCTGAAAACAGCGTTAAACCGTTAAGCCGTAACTCTGAAAACAGCGTTAAACCCGTTAAGTAACTCTGAAAACGAAAGCGTTAAACCCGTTAGTAGTAACTCGCGAGCAGAAGCGTTAAACCCGTTAAGCGTGCTTTCGAAACGGAAAGCGTTAAACGCGTTAGCGTGGCTCGAGAAAACGGAAAGCGTTAAACCCGTTAAGCCCGTGCTTCGAAAACGGAAAGCGTTAAACGTTGGGCCGTAACTCTGAAACAGCGTTAAACCCGTTAGGCGTAGCTTTCAGAAACGAGCGTTAAACGTTAGGCCGTGGCTCGAGAAACGAAAGCGTTAAACCCGTTGGGCGTAGCTCTGAAACGAAAGCGTTAAACCCGTTAGTAGTGGCTCGAAACGAAAGCGTTAAACCCGTTAGGCGTAACCGAAAACGGAGCGTTAAACCGTTAGGCGTGCTTCAGAAACGGAAGCGTTAAACGTTAGGTGGCTCGGGAAACGGAAAAGCGTTAAACCGTTAGCGTAACTCTGAAACGAGCGTTAAACCCGTTAGGCCGTAGCTCTGAAACGAAAAGCGTTAAACCCGTTGGCCGTAAGCTCTGAAACGAGCGTTAAACCCGTTAGGCGTAGCTCTGAAACGAGAGCGTTAAACCCGTTAAGCGTGGCTCGAGACGGAGGCGTTAAACCCGTTGGGCCGTGGCTCTGAACAAGAGAGCGTTAAACCCGTTGGCGTGGCTCGAGACGGAAGCGTTAGGCCCGTTAGGGCCGTTGGGCCGTGGCTTTGGAGAGCTAGGAACCCTCGGAGGCGAAAATTGACCTTTGAATTTTGAATTTTTGAGGCAGCCCTCGGAGGGCGAAAATTGACCTTTGAATTTTGAATTTTTGAGGCAAGCCCTCGGAGGCGAAAATTGACCTTTGAATTTTTGAGAATTTTTGAGACAAGCCCTCGGAGGCGAAAATTGACTTTGAATTCTGAATTTTGAGACGAGCCTCGGAGGGCGAAAATTGACCTTTGAATTTTTGAGGCGAGCCACCGGGAGGCGAAAATTGACTTTTGAATTCTTGAGATGTCAGACTAAAAATCCAGAGACCGATCACGGCGAGTCCAGTATCGAGAAAAAGCGAATCTGGCGAATTCCCGAGGATCAAATGGTGTTGTAACCAATGCCACGATATTCTAAGAGACCTTTTTACGCGGTGAGGATTGAGATTCAAGAGGATTTAGGTGCTGATCGGATCAATTCTCGAGGCACGGCATTAAGCTTCTGCACCAGGGTGCCGTGCGGGTCAGATTGAGGGCGCGCGGCACCTCGATTTCACTGTCCCTTCGATTTCCGAGAACAGTTGAGAGGTTTAAGGGTGCCATTAATTCGAGCGTGCCGCTTTACCGTCATTGGGGCGTCTGCTTTAAAAAAGGAGAAGGTGCCTCAATCCATGCCTACTGACCAAACCCCTCGAAGACCGTTTCAAATTCTTTTTTGCAGACCGTTTTCGACATGGCAGGCAGCAACATGAGATCGGGTGGCGTCTCTCGAGGCCGAGATGGCCTTTTCGGGAGATCGAGCAATTTAATGAACAAATCGCGCGGCTGATCACTACATTCGCTCCCTCCGTCGGGCCGTCTCCAACCTTGAGACTTCACGTTTGATCGGTTGGGCGACAAGGGCGACCCAGTTCCGTTCTCGGCGCGAGTCGGAGGAGTGCGGAGGACTCGAGGGAATCGAGCAGGTCGGATGATCGTTGAGACGAGGCGACTAAGGCGGAGGCTTGGAGGAGGAAAGGAAAAGAGGGCAGTAGATTCTAGTTGTTTTGTTGTTTTGTCTCCTTTCTCTCTCTTTTTTTGTTGAATGTAATGGCAAGATCCCGGGGACCCGGATTTTATTTAATGAAAAGCCCCTTTTCCTCTTCCATTCTGTTGCATCTTTCTCTTGATTCTGGATTAAATAGAACATGAAAATGCCACGAACTGTTCTCAAGAATCATACTGTTGAAACGAACCACTATGCCGTGCGCAGTCAAATTAGGGACGCACGGTAACGCGAACTGAGAACACTGCATATGCGCCCAGGGTACCGTGCGACTGGACCAAGGTGCCGTGCGGCCAGGGAAGCTTTGAACCCGGTCCAAAGTCAATTTCCAGGCGAACCGGTTCGAGGGATATACATATATACGTGTACACCCCACTTCGAAATTTCCCTCTCTCTCTCGGTTTCTCTCTCGATCATCTCTCCCTCTCTCACTGCTCTCTCTCTCTCGATCATCTCTCTCTCTCTCGATCATCTCTCTCTCGCTGCTCCCTCTCTCTCTCGGGGTGCTCTCTCTCTCTCGGTGTGTTTCTCTCCCTCTTATATACATGGATAGCGGCGAGTGCAGGGTGGCGATCATTAAATGCAGCGGGTTGCGACCTACCTCCTCTCCCACTCGGGCGTTATGACAGCCGAGACATCCGGGGAGTCGGACCCGGCGGCATTGGCCGAGAGGTCAAGGCCCAGCACTACGGTGGTCGCGGCGATGGAAGGTGGCGAAGCGATGTAGTGTTGGCCGGATACGGTCAAGGGGGACTTCGGGTGCAGTGGAGTCGAGGATGATGTTGGGGTTTCGGGCGGTCGGGCGGCGGCTAGCGTGGAGAGGGAGAGGGCCACGGAGGAGCCACGGTGGTGGCGGTTTAGACCCGGTGGTAGGAGACGGAGGCTTCTCCCGTGAGAGAGCCTCGGACCGACGCCCATTGTCGCGGACGAGCCGGCGGTAGAGCCAATAGTGGAGCTGGTGGTGGAGGACACGCCCCTGTTTGTGAAGCGTGATGCAGTGCGGGGTCGTCACGCCCTATAGGCATGGGCGATTACTTAGCGGCAGCGTCCATGGAGGAGCGTCTTTGGAGGTGGTCTTGAGGGTTTCTGGGTTGGCGGGCGCTTACTCGCGGCCGCGAGGTGGAGTTGGAGAGGTCGGGCTAGGGTGAGGTGCCAGGCGGGAGTTAGAGGCGGCGAGGAAGCGGGGTGGCGGCTCTCGCGGCGTCTGTGGTGGCGGCGACTCTGGCGTTGCGGCGAGGCCTACGACGAGGCGACCTCGTGCCACTTTCGGCCGTGGTGGTGCCTCACTTTGACCACTACAGTCAGGAGACCGACGACGAGGCTCGGTCTTGAGGACCCTCGGCGACACCTTTCGCTGCGGCGAGGCAGGTATACTTTAAATATACGTATTTGAATTCCAATGCATCGTATTTCCATTTCATTGCATCTAAGTATACCACTTGCATTTTCACATTTCTTGAATATTTGTCCATTTGTTGTTAACAAGGCGATTTCGCTCTCATGTTACGGGGGTTCGGCGGCTGTGCCGACGTTTTAGGAGAAGGTTGCCGAGGCCTCGCGGAGATCGTTAAGCGGCGGGCTTTGGAGAATTCGTAGGGGTGTTGGCGAGGGGCTGTGCAACGATCGCCCAGCGGTGAGGGCTTTGGCCGAGAGGTGGTGGGACACGACAAACACCCTCCATTTCTCTTTTGGTGAGCCGGACCGCGCCCACTGGACTTTGCGGCGATCAGCGGTCTCGGGTCGGAGGTGACCCTATCCTTTTTGACGCCGCCACAGCAGGCGGCGTTCCAGCGGGCGATGTTGGGGCACGAGCGAGCCGAGGGGGATGATGCAGTATGCCCAGCTTGCGAGGTATGTGGAGGGGAGGATACCCACTTCAGAGGTGGAGGAGGAGCGGATGGCGAGGTGCTTCTGTTGTACTTGCGTCCCTGTTTCCCAGCAGGCGCAACCAGTGCACCTTTCACTTCTCCCAGCCTGAGGGACGTCGGGAGATCGCCCGCTTCGACCGGGGAGGCGCAGGCGCTGGGGGCGTGCTATGCCTTTATGGGCTCCCTCTCCCGCGGGGCAGGAGTGAGCCGGGAGGCTATTGGAGGGTCTAGGAGGTATATCTTGTTTCCTTCCTCATGAATAGTTAGCTTTCCATTTATATCTATTCAATGTACATCTTGTGCTAACTTTCAATGTCTTGAATTGCAGCTTTGGACGTATGAGGTGATAGGGATGTACCCTCACGAGACTCGTGTCTGACGACACGATACTCCTCGAGCCTACTTGTTGATCGACAAGTACAAGTGAGCGTGAAGAGAGAGGGAGGGCAAGGCTGGGCGCCTTAGTCTTTTCCTGGGCAGTGCGTCCCAATCAGTACTAAAGCGCTTGCGAATCTATTTTCAGCTTATTTTCATTCAATCGGCACCTTGATGTTGCTTATTGATGACAAGTCCACTGGGGTGTGGGACCGCTCCGAGATCCCCTACGTGGCACGGAGTAGGGAGGTTGCCAGGGGGATGGTGCTTCTGAGTCCCCTTACGGTTGGCGATGGTACTTGGGTGGCCGAGTGTCACGCCCGATCGAGTGGGCGCCTTTAGTCCGGTGCTTCTGCTCTGAGTCGGAAGAGACAGAACCCGATACGCGAAGGAGGTCGAGCGATTCACCTGGCCGGACCTCGAGTTAGAGCCGCTGAGGCGAGTCTTGACGCTGCTGGCGACTACGCAGCATCTTGTTCCCGACTTGATGGCGGAGTCAGGGATACGTCTTTGCTTGGGAGGCAGCGAGCGGCGAGAGAGGCGCCGAGGAAGAAAGGGACTAAGAGAGACAGGGTGACAGAGCGCCGAGGTGCAGGTGCCGGGGTCACGTGCGGGCGGCGGCACTAGTCTCCCTCCTCTCTTGGGCGATGGGCGTGGCGACCTCGTGAGTCCCTGGTTTGGTCGCGGTGCCACGTCCTCCCGTCGAGGCTCCAGGGTTTCTTGCTCAGGTATATCATGCTTTCAACTTTCTGTACATTCGCTCCGTTTGCACATTCTGATCAACTTCCTTCATTGCAGGCTCCTCCAGGGTATGTGAAGGAGATGGCGGAGGCCATGATGGGCCTGGAGCAGCTAGTGAGGCAGTACGCTATGGGCCACCCTCCAGAGGTGTTGCCTCGTGTTGGCGGGGCGATGGTACACTCTCGAACTTTAGTCAATTGCTTTACTTCGACTGCTTATATCATGATTATTATGCAAATGTTATATGAATGCTTATACCATTGTAGGCCAGAGGAGGGGCTACTCGAGGGTTGCGGCGGAAGTCCGTCCGCCCGATAGTGCGGCAGGTCTCCTCTGCTGGCTCACGGGAGGAGCCGGCGTCGAAGAGGACACGACGCTCCGTAGGGACCGAAGACGAGCCTATTGACATCTCTGAGGACGATACACGTGAGCCTACAGACGTCGACCTGGAGGTCACCTCAGGAGATATTGTGCCTAGGGTGACCGGTACTCCAGCGGCGAGTAGCTCTCCCGCGGACGAGGAGATCTCCGTAGAGGACGAGGAGGAGAGCGAGGGCGAGGACGAGGATGAGAGTTGAGCTCCTCTTTTGTTTTGTACTTTTGACGGAGCCTGCGTGCTTCTTTTTGTGGGGCGCCTGTTTGCCTATGATAGATAGGACTTTGATTATCGGGCCACTGTGCCCCTTTTTGTACTTTGATTCATGGATGCCTTTGGGACATATATACAGGGATTTTATCCTTTTATTGTTTATGCCATTCAATCTCCTTTGGTTTGTATGAAGAAAATTGAATAACTAAACATTAACCGGGGTGTGCAACCAACCGCGGAATCGAATGTGAGATTTGTGACGAGAAATCGAAACATATTGACAGTGAAATAGAAATCAAAGAAAGCGACTAGATAAATCTTGGTAAAATTGACTCTATACCCCAGACTTTATGTAGACATCTTCACAACTGACTCCGGACACAAGCATACGGCAATAACGACCTTTAAACCTTGGCATGCGACTTGGGAGTTCTACTTTGCCTCTGGAATATACTCAAAAAGTAGGAAAATGTTGACTTTAACACGCGACCTCCTCGAGTTTTGACTTTGGACACGAACCGGAACTTGGACCAGGTCACTATTGACCATTATGACTTGTGGGGCTTGGAAGAACGCCTTGAAACGACCCAAAATGGACTTTGACACTTCGACATGGCTTAAGAAACGGACATTATCGAGTTTTTGTGCCACGATGACGAATTCTGGGGGTTATCTTGAAACGAAACATCCCCGAAGTCCCAAATACCTGTTAGAGTCTGTCCAGGTGTTGGTTGGTGCTTCGTAGGGCCTCGATTCTTTCTTGGGGAGTTGCTGCCAAAACTGCAGAAATGCAGAGTCAACTTGCCGTGCGTATACCCCAGGGTGCCGTGCGGTTGAGAATCCTTCGCACGGTACCCTAATTGACTTGCCGTGGTATTTCTCTGGTTTCAACATGCCGTGCGATCTCTCAAGGTACCGTGCGAGGCCGTTTTCCTGACAGATTGCAGTTTTTGCCGATTTCCAAGGCAGATTGCTCGAGGGTTGAGGTTTGACCCATGCAATGGCATTTATGAACCAGTGCATGTCTGTTTTGGACCTTTTGGGACTTGACCAAGCTTTTCCCTATGTTAGACTCATGGAAAACTTGCACTTTTGAAACCCGAGGCTCTTTGAAAGTTGAAGTTGTCTCTTCTACTCCTCCTATAAATTCAAGCCTTCTTACCACATTCTCCTCATCTCGTCCAAGTCCCATCTTCTTCCTTTACTCTTTGAAATAGCTCTCCCCTTACCGGTTGTCTCCGTCCATGGTTGGCTTCTATGGAAGGTGTCGATTGGCTCAACTTTCGAGCTCACGGTCTCTATTCCTTGAGGTACCTTCGCAACATTCGCCTTCGTCCCGAGCTTTTGAGGGCAGCCGTGAGTTTCTGGGATTCGGAGGTTCACGTGTTCCGATTTGGCGATCAGGAGCTCTGTCCCATTGTCGAGGAGTTCCGTGCATACCTCGGGGTTTTGGTTGGGAGGTCATCATTCCCCTACGTGAGAGTGCGTATAGAGTCTTGGTCGCGACCCTCGGGGTGGGTGAGGGCGTTGCCCGCTACTTGGTCAAAAATGGCCATCTCAATGTCATGCGTCTCATTGAGCTATTCTCTTCTCCTGGCGATCTTAGAGACATGACTTACCAGACTCGACGCATGATTGCTCTCTGTATGTGCTTGCTCGCAGCCTATCTCTTGGTTCCTTCCGGTCATGCTAGCTCGGCGTTGGCGAGTGTCGCGGTTCAGATCGAGGCTCGGAAGGATGTGATTCCGATGGTTCTGGCCGAGACATTGATTGGTTTGGACAAGGTTCGCTCTGGAGACACTGAGACTTTTGGGGGTAGTCCACTCTCCTACAGTCGGCTTTACTCGGCTCTCCTTTTCGGGTTTCTCCCACGTTATCTTTTACCTCAACGCTCGGCTTGGTTATCTAAGGCTTCTTACTTGTCTCTCTTCCCCCAGATTTGGCTTTGTGATAAGGTGAGCGTGCTGACCATTCCTCCCGGCAACCGGGCATACGAGGCGAGGTTACTCTCTCAGCGATGCTTTGAGTTTGAGGATAGGAGCAGGGTTGAGTGGGTCGTTTTCTCAGGCGCCGGCGGGCGGAGACCATTGCTTGGAGGTGTCGATGGTGGATCTTCGTCCCATGACGAAGGCACTATATGGGTTCTCGATGGGTTGTTCTTGCCGCCGAGCTTTCACCTTCTATATTCCTTACCGTATCCAACGACAGGTGTGAGACAAGAGGCCCCTGCCGAAGTTCTTGTGGACGTGGTTCCCTCTTTTCAGTCATTCAGTCCTTTGTCATTACCAGCGCTTGGATGAGCGAGGTGACCGATGCACATCCCTATCCTTCTGTGGCGGTGCGTGGGAGCTATCGAAGGTGGCTTAGGAGGGACATTGCGGCGAGAGTTGGGGCTCAAGGAAACTGACTCAATCCTACCACCCTGACCGTTGAATAAATTGAGGACCCCTTTTTCATCATATTGCACTTCTTTTGTTATGAAAGCTTTGCTCGACCTTGTGTAGTAGAAGTAATTGTATTAATAAAAACGAGTCTTGGAGGGTTTCCCCCTTCTTGATTTTTGTTCTTCAAGTTTTCTCAACCTGATTTTTATTTTGATGGATCGTGACCGGGTCTCAGCGTGAGACTGCCTCGTATCCTTCGGTGAAGGAATCAGTCATGGCGTAGTTCGGTAGGGTTCGCTCGAGTTTTAACACTCTCCTTTTACGCTCTAACTTTTGCCTAGAACCGCCCTTTCGGTTTTCGGTCTAGCGAGCTCATTTATTGTTTGCCTTAACTTTTGCCTAGGATGCCCTGACGGGTTTCATCCTAGCAGGCTTGTGTTCTAACTTTTGCCTAGATCGCCCTTGCCTTGCGGTTTTTAGCCTAGCGAGCTTCTCTGGGTAATAGCGCTTGAGTTGATCCGAGTTAACCAAGGTTGAGAATTCATTTCCGTCCAAGTCGATGAGTTGCGTAGCTCCCGGAAAGGATGGTGCTTGATGATATACGGCCGGACCACTTTGGTGAAACTTTCCTCGTGGAGTCGTAGGCTGGCTCGGATTTCCTTTAAAACCATGTCGCCTTCTATCAAATCCCTTGGTTTCACTTTCTTGTTGAATGCCCGTGCGATCCTTCGTTGATACCCTTGGATATGGTAAAGAGCCCTCAACCGGCGTTCGTCGAATAGCATAAGTTCTTCAAATCGGTTACTCAGCCATTCAGCCTCTTGGACTTCACATTCGATCATTGTCCGAAGAGATGGGACTTCCAATTCAATAGGGAGTACCGCCTCCATCCCGTAAACCAAAGAGTAGGGGGTTGCTCCCGTTGGCGTTCGCACCGACGTGCGGTATCCCCATAAGGCCAGGGGTAGTTGCTCATGCCAGTCTCTTGTTGATTGAATAGTTTTCTCCAGAATGACCTTGATCGTCTTGTTTGCTGCTTCCACAGCGCCATTGGTCTGCGGTCGATATGTTGTCGACTTGTGCACCTGGATTTGAAATCATCCAGAACTTTCCAGGCCCGTCCTTTGAAATGAACCCCATTATCGAATACGAAAGCTGAGGACCCCGTACCGATAAACGATGTTTTGCTTGATGAAATCGCGACTTGAATCGCGGTCAAAGTGGTGTAGAAGCGGCTTCTACCCATTTCGTGAAATAGTCGACGGCTACCAAATGAACTTGTGGCCGTTGGAAGCTGCCGGTACTATCCTTCCGATAACATCAATCCCCATGTTGAGAAGGGCCATGGCGAGGTCATTTGTTGCAGAGTTCGTGCGGCGGGACATGCATGAGGTTAAGCGTGAATTTGGCACTTTTACACCTTCGCACGTATCTACACATTCCGTTTCCATGGTGGACCAGTACCCTGCCTGAGAATTTTCTTTGCAAGCATTATGCCGCTCATGTGAGGACCGCATACACCCTCGTGGACTTCTTCCATTACCCTTTTCGCATCTTCTCCATGGATGCAGAGCTTATGTGTGCCACAGGGCGATCTTCGATATAAGCTTCCTCCGCATAGAAGGTACTGAGTTGCTATCCTCTGGAGGGCGATTCGGTCTCCCTTGTTTGCTCCCACAGGGTATTCTCCTCTTTCCACGTACCTCCAAATGTCATAATACCATGGGTGGCCATCATCAGGCTCGTTGACTGTCATGACGTGTTGGTGTACCGGAACATCCCTTTGTTTTATCACAATTGGTCTTAACTTTACGCCAACAGGGATCTCAACCATTGATGCCAAAGTTGCCAAAGCGTCTGCAAATTGATTTTTGAACCTTGGGACATGAGTGAATGTCACTTTGGTGAAGTGGGGAATGAGATCTTCGAGATCCTGGTGATACGGTTTCAGCTTTTCTTCTTTGACCTTCCAGTCACCATTCGCTTGAGACACAACTAAGTTCGAATCCCCCACCACTTCCAATTTTTCTACACCAATTTCGATGGCTGCCTCCATGCCTACGATGCAAGCCTCATACTCGGCCTGGTTATTGGTGACTTCAAAGTTAAGCTTGAACGCCAATGGGATGTGCGATCCATCAGGCGAGATGAGCAATACACCGATTCAAACCCTTTCTCGTTGGCTGCTCCATCAAAGTACAAGCGCCAAATGTCCTCGGTTACCGTCATTATGTCTTCGTCGGGAAATTGAACTCGGCATCCTCCTCTCCTTTGACTGGGCAATCGGCTAGGAATTCTGCGACGGCTCTTCCTTTTACCGACTTTCGGGTGACATACTTTAGTTCAAACTCGGCCAACATTAGCAACCACCGTGCCATCCTACCCGTGAGGGCCGGTTTTCGAATAGATACTTTAAGGGATCCATCCGGGATATTAGCCTGACCGTAGGCTAACATGTAGTGCCTCAACTTCTTGGAAGCCCATACAAGTGCCCGACGTCTTTTCTAGAAGTGTAACGTTCTTGGTCCGACCATCTTTTACCGAGGTAATACCACGACCTTTCTACCCCATCATCTCCTTCCTGCGCCAACATGCATCCCATTGCGGATGGAGTGGTAGCCAATTATAGGATCAAAAGCTTTCCTGTTATGGGCGGTGTCAATACTGGCGGCTTGTGCGGGTAGGCCTTAATCGAAAGCTTTATGACACCTATCATCCCACACGAATGGCATTCCTTTCTTGAGTAAGCGGAACAATGGTTCACAGGTTGAAGTCAGCCTCGCAATGAACCTACTGATGAATTGCACCTTGCCGATGAAGCTCCTTACATCCTTCTCAGATCTTGGCGGCTCCATTTCTAGGATGACTTTGATTTTTGATGGGTCGACTTCGATGCCTCGGGTGGTGATCATGAATCCAAGCATCTTTCCTGCAGTGACTCCGAACGTACATTTGGCGGGGTTGAGACGCATCTTGTACTTCCTGATTCTTTCGAAAAATTTCCTGAGCGCGGGGAGATGCCCCTCTCGTTCCTTGGCCTTAACAATCATATCATCAACGTAGACTTCCACTTCTTTGTGAATCATGTCGTGTAGTAATGCCGTGGCGGCCCGTTGGTAAGTGGACCCTGCATTCTTTAGTCCGAAAGGCATGACTCGATAACAGTATGTCCCCCACTCAGTGACGAACGTAGTCTTTTCCCGATCCTCTGGAGCCATAAGGATTTGATTGTATCCTGAGAAACCATCCATGAAAGAGAGTAGAGCATGACCAACCGGTGTTATCAACTAACACATCGATGTGTGGTAGTGGAAAGTCATCTTTAGGGCTGGCTTTAAGGTCCCTGAAATCGAGGCAGACCCTTATTTTACCATCCTTCTTTGATACTGGGACGATGTTTGCAACCCAGTGGATACTCGGTGACCATGAGAAAACCAGCGTCAATCTGTTTAGTAACTTCTTCTTTTATTTTAAGCACCCAGTCAGGCCTCATGCGTCTTAGTTTCTGTTTTACCGGCTTTGCATCAGGATAAAGAGGAATTCGATGCTCCACGATTTCGGGATCGATTCCGGGCATATCGGCATGTGACCACGCAAACACATCTTTGAATTCTTTAAGCAGGTTCACAAGAGCTTCGCGTTCTTCAACGGATAGTGCGGAACCGATCTGGGTCATCCGGGGATTCTCTCCATCTCTCAGATTTATTAAAACAATTTCTTCTTTTACGGGTTGAGCACGCTTTTCATCTTCCCTGTCGATTAGGGATCGAATTTCTTTGGGAATGTCCCCATCGAAATCAATCTCTTCATCACCAGGGGCGACGCAATTTATTTCAAAGTCAGGGAAGTAAGCAGAATCAGATTCATTCATTTCATGATCAACAGTGGCCTCGGGGCACCATACACACGGGTGGATTCGAAAGTACAGACTCCGAGAGTTTGGGCCGAGAGGCCCCAACTCGGCTAGACGGACTGAAGACTCGAAGACACGAAGACTTCGATAGACTTAATGGACTCAGACTCGGACTTGGACTCCGATTCGTGGTAGGTTGCACTCGGCATGAAGATCCAATTTTGTACTCTTCAGCAACATCCATGATAAACAAAGTCGGATCCTCGGGGGCATCTTGTTCCATCATCAACTTCTGCTTCCATATCCGTACCCATTGATTCGTCTTCCTAAACAGAGTTGCGAGACTACCCATCTTTGAAAACCTCGATCCGTCGGCGGGCTCTTTACGCTTTTCCTCGACCTCAGTTTCTTCATCGCTATCCGACCAGGCGTCGTTGGCGAATATCTCAAATCTTGCAGGAAGGTATTGGTTTCCTTGTCCCAAAATGGTTCCGCTGTCCTTGGTAAATCTGCTGCTTCTTCTTTGACAAAGTAGTCCTCAGCCTGTTTCCTCTTTTCACCTTACTATTCGAGGGTGAGTAACCAAGGCACTTGTATGCGCATCGAGTGCCCTGGCTTGAACTGCGAGGGCCTTGGAGGTTCTTTCCACCCCAACCCTGGCATGTAGGACATCTTTTTCATGATCTTGATGGCGACGTTGCTAATGACAAAGTCGTCGTCGATTCTAACTGAGTAGATAGACCGAGAGGTGTCTAGAGAGAAGCCTCCCAAAGCGATGTCTTTTTCCCCGTGTTGAATTTCCAAGAGTGGGGCATTGTCCTCAACAGGGGCATGAATCCCTGAGTCTCCGTGGATAGTAAGCATTCCTGTTTCCAGTCCCAGCCGAATTTTCTGATGGAGTGTGGAGGGCACAGCCATGATGTCTGGCCGATGCAGCCAGGGCCTTCCCAAGAGCAGATTGAAAGAGGCAGGGATATTCACCACGTGGAATTCTACGTCCGTCTGATATGGTCCGAAGGTCATAGGAATCATGAGAGTTCCAACCACATCCCTTCGAGTGTTGTCGTATGCTCGGACTTTGACTTCTGATGGGGAGAAGTCCTTATTCTTGTATCCCAAACAGTAGGCAACGCGGAGCGGACAGACATTAATGGCTGATCCATTATCGACCAAGATTGCTGGAACCGACTTGCCATGGCACTTCAAGGTGACGTGCAGCGGACGATTGTGATCAGTTCCCTCGGCGGGTAAGTCTCAATCAGTAAAGGTGATGGCATGTTTGATAGGTATGGTCTTGATTAATGCCACAAGCTCATCGGGAGTTATAGCGGAAGGAACTTTGAGTCGGGAGAGCGCTTGGATGAGACCTTCACGGTGGCATGTGGAGTGAACCAGCACATCCCAGACATCTTGGCATGAGTTTGCTCGAGTTGGCGCTTAATCATTCCTTCGGTTCTTTTTCAGGTCGGGAAGGCTCTTTAACCTGGCGGGTCAAAGGGTCGGAAGGTGCTCTTGGCCAGGGGTGGTGAAGGGATCGAGATAGGTTCTGCGGTTGCAGGGTTGGAAGGTTTCCCAACTTGGAGGTTCGGAGGTTGATAAATACGCGCTTTTGGTTAGATGATCAATCTGGCGGTACTTTGATTCCTCGTTCCATAGGTCGGCCAGGGCTTTACGCTTGTTTCCAATAGTTGCATCTTGTAAATTGGCGGCCAGATCGGCGATAACCAAATCATCCCACAGATCTTCGGGTGTCCATTTTTCAGCCTCCATCATGGCTTTGTTAACAGTCCATTCTTCGTTTCCCACTTTTACGTTAACCACTTCAGTGTCGGCCCACAAGTTTGCCGGTTCATCTTCCCATAAGTTTATCATGGCAACTTCGGCGTCTTCCGGGAAAGTGACTGACGGCCCAGATTCAGCTCCGTCCACGAGGTAGTCCATTGGGTCAAACCCGTTGCTAGCGACTTCCTCCTCGAATCCAGGAAGGTTTGGGTACGGGGTGAGGTCCACGTTTTCATACAGCTTGTTGACGACAAAGTCATTAAAATGAGAGAAATCTGGGCGGAGCGGGGCGAGTTCCGGCCAGTCGTATGTTGCCATCTCAAGTGGGTATCCAAGCTGGTATTCTTCACCGAATAGCGTCGGCAGGGAGAAGGTATCCAATGGGTCGTTCCATGCCAAAAGCTGATACTCATCCGCAGCCGGGTCCCAATCCCATTCGGGTGCATCTTGGAAGACCAAGTATTCTTCCCCTTGATTTTCGAATAGTGTACTCAAAGAGAATCCATCAAGAGGATCTGCCTGGATGTTTTGCCAATCAACCTCCCATCCGGCCTCGAACAGAGGTTCGTCATTTCTTTGGAAGTTGGCAGTTTCAAATTCTTCCCAGTCAGCAATCAGTTCTCCCCACGTGTCTTTCCATTCCCAGATAGAAGGGACGGCAACCCCTCCGGGAATTCCATTGACAGGCATTGGTTCAGCCTCAGGGAATAGGGTAGGATCAGGTTCTGAGAGGCTTGGGTCTTCGGCTAGGGTGATTTGGTTGATACGGAAGGGGGTATTATGCTGTGGCAGTGGGTTTGAAATGGTGTTGGGTTTATCTGTGGGTGGTGCATCGACAACCTTGTTGTCGATGAGGTTTTGGATTTCATGACGGAGGCGGATGCAGTTATCGGTGGTATGGCCGGGCATTTGGTGAAAGTCACAATGGACATTTCGGTTTAAATTTGGCGGAATGGTTTGTGGTGGCGGAAGAGGTTTCAGTATCCCAATGTCTGTGAGTTTCTTGAGGAGAGTAGACCTTGGAGTGCTGAATTGGGTGAAGGTTCGATTCTGGGATTTTGGCTTTTCGGAAATCTGGTTAACTTCTACAGGTTTTGTGGATGAGGTTCCTGCCTGATTGGCATTCCCGAAGAGAACATTGCTGTTTCCTGAATACGCCCGTTTGGATTTGGACCCGGACCCGGATTCTTTCTTCTCCAAAGTTCCGTCTCGCAGAGCCTCCTCTACAGCCAATCCAGAATCGTAAAAAGTTTCGAAATTTGGGGCAGCCTGAGAAAGAACCATGTAAGGTGCAAAAGAGCTTGGCAAGTTCTTGGTTATTATCCGTATTTGTTCCTTTAAGTCAGGTTTATTTTGCATCTGGGCAGCCTTAGCCCTCCAACGTTTCACGAAGTCGGCAAAACTTTCCTTCTCGCCCATCTTGGTGCTTTCCAACTCTCTCGTGGTCATTTTTAGGTCAACATTGAAATCATATTGGGCCACGAAAGCTGTCCCGATGTCTTCCCAAGAGAGGAACCATTGCAGGGCTGGACCGGACAAGGATTCATGGAAGAGTTGGGCCATAGCTTCTCCTTCGATGCCACGCATGGTGAGGGATCCGACGTACCCTTGAAGGTGGGCTTTTGGGTCACCAGTTCCGTCGAATTTTGCAAAATCCACTCCTTTGAACTTTTCTGGCAGCTTGGCATTTGGAAAGAGGCATAGTTTCTTCATGTCGATTTCTCCTTTTCCAAGCCGTTTGGTTTCCTGGACAGATTCCTCCAATTTGCCAATCTTATCCATGATAGCGGCCAGGTTAGGGTCGATTACTGGTACCTCAACTTTAGGTGGTTGCTCAGATTGCAGGGAAGTCTTGATTAGGAGCTTGTCGGTGATTTCCTGCATGCTTTCCATTATCATATTCATGTCATTTTTCATAGAGACTACGGCAGCCTTAAGCTGCGCGTCAACACCAGCGAGGGACTGCTTAAACTGAACATCCATGTTGGCCACGTTCTGCCTGAGTTCCTCCATTCCGTCTCCTTGGTCAGCCATAGGTAAGGGGTTTTCAGTCGGGAATGAGACCACGGATTCTTCTACCACAGGTTCTTCCTCTTCCTCAATTTGGACCTCAAACAGCGGGGGTCCTTCCAGGGTGTCTACGCGAACTAGTCTATGGGACAGACGGAACCAATTGGGTACAGCTTCTTTTCTCCGCAAGCGATCAATGTTGGCAACACTGGTAACAAGTCAAAAGGGAGCAACTCATAACCAATCCGAATACTCGCCCTACTTCTACCCATCTCCTAGAAATAAGGCCTAAGACCTACCGTGGCTCGAATCTCACTTAAGACATCCGTACAGAAGATTTCCGATAGCCCGGGTAGGTACCGTCAGGCAGGTTGAATTCCGAACGGGTCGGAACCAGAGCCAATCTCCTTATCGTGACCATCCGAGACAGAGCAATGTGGCTGCCGGAATCCAGATGCGGACATGCTTAAGGCTAGACCCAAACCAAGGGAGCCGTTCGGGCACGGCAAACACCGGAGGTATCTCAAACTCCATGGATTTAAAGTCTCCTGGACTGACCGGAGGGTCCTAAAGAATTCTAAGGAGGCCTATTCCTCTAGCCCACAAGATGCAATGGTGTGCGAATGATGCGTGTGTACAGGAATAAAAGCACGTAAGCAGAATATAGCACATAAGTCCTAGGCATGGGTCCCTGTCCTAGTTGGGAAGGTTCTATGGCTATGTACAAGTGCAAAGGTGGTTTTGGTCTCAAGAGGGTTCCCTGGACTAGAGCCAAGATGTGCTTTACCCGTGTCGAGTGTATTGCAAGACAACGGTCGAATCAGGACGATGGCTCATCATAGTCGAGGTTGCTAGGCATTCCGGAGAGCTTGTCACCGGTAAACCGGGCAAGATAGCCGAAACACGCATAGCGAGGCTTGTGCGGTGCAAAGTGTACAGGGTAAAAGAGTTTGATCTTCCGGAAGATATTCGAAAATCCCCTTTTAGAAAACACCTTTCAAATTTGGCCCTCTTGTTTATTCAATACTTTTTGTACATTCTTTTTTTTTTTTTTTTTAAAAAAGGTATTGAATAAAAGTTAGTCCCAGAGTCGCCACTGTGGGCTCCCGCACCCGAGGATGAGCGCTCGAATCGCCACCCGGGTTTTTGAGATGGGTCACCTGAGAAACCGAGAGTTTGATTTGAAAAAGAAAGGCATTTGGTCAAGCGAAAACGTTGAGATGATGGGTTCGGGAGCCACATTACGAATGAGGAAGGTTTTTCTTTAAAAGCACCCCATTCGCCCGGTAAGACCGGTCTCTACTTGATGTTTTCAAAAAGGGGAGATCTTCGGTATCATTTGGAATATCAAGCTCTTTAATAAAGCACGGAACGGGAAAGGGACATGGGAAATATATCACATTGGCATGCAAGTGGTGCCATCTGTACTATCGTGATATGAATGAATGGAGGTAAATAACGTTCAACAGACTGTTTGGACCTCTGAGCACCGCTCACGGCACCCTGAGATGCCGCGCGAGGCATCCCAGCATGCCGTGTGTGGCAACTGCTCTGCTGTCGGACTGTTGGGCCTCAGAACACCATCGCGGCACCCTGAGATGCCGTGCGAGGCATCCCACCATGCCGTGCGTGGCACCTGCCCTGCTGTCAGACTGTTGCAATCTTTCAAAACATTATTTGACTCGCTAGTTTTTCTGTAGATCTTTTAAAAACTCATGAGTAGCCTCACGGGGGTCAGATTATGATAAGAACGTCATTATCCTTCTCAAAACATAGTTTCAAAGTAGTTTTCAACGTTTTTATCGTTTGGAATTATCTTGAAAAGATTTTTGAAGAGCCGGATCATGGCTTGTAAATATGGTCTTATTTTAAGAGCTACGAAAACGTAAACAACAAAAACAAGTAACCACAGCAGAGGGAAACTCGATCCAGACAGCCTGTTCACAATAGCACTAGTGTGCATCATGCCGTGCGCGTTGAGAGTCGAGGTGCCGCGCTGGTGAAACGACCAGCGCGGTTCCCCAACCTCAGCACGGTGTTGGTTTTATTTTATGAAAACATGTTTTGAGTCGGATCTAACCAAAGGGGTTAGACCCGCTGACAGGAAAGTCCCCTCCGACCAGAACGGAGTCTAGTCCCAGGAAACTAGTTTATACCTTTGGTTTTGAGCTTGATCAAGGTCGCGGATGCAAGGATGGGGATGGATCGTCACGGATGTGGATGTGGAGGTTAAATGAGACAAAGAGAGTATGGGTGTGAGTGAAGGTTAGGTGTTTTGGGTGATGGGGTCTTGGAGTCAATGAGTGATCAACTTTAATGATGAGAAAGGGAGTGAGTGAAAGCTCTTGAAGAATGTCTTTTGGGAATGACATCCTTTAAGGCTTGGAAATGGAAGTGGTGATGGAAAGGGGGTTTGAGAACTTAGAGAGAGAAAATAGAGTGAGAGAGACAAGATAAAAGCAAGAGAAGGGACTCAAAAGAAGGGCTAAGAGGGACCCTTTCTCCTTGAGTGGAGGAGTCAATTTATAGGCAAATGGCCAAGGATTTTGAATTCAAATGGTGGAGGTATTTTCAGGCGGGCCGAAGTGCATTTTAATTTGAGCAGTCATCGGTGGCTCACAGTGTGGCGGCGACTTTGAGCGGACCGACTTTTGCTCAAGGTGCCGTGCGGTTAATGTTTGCCGCGCACGGCCACTCTTGAATTTTAAGGTGCCGTGCGCTCCCATTCCGCTCCGCACGGCTCCTCTTCCTTCGGTCCAGGATTCTTTTGGGCTTTGTTTGGGCTTTTATCTGGGCTTTGCAGGTTTTTTGAGTTTTTGGGCTCATGTGGGCTTAGAGAGACCCTTTTTCAAGCTCGTAAAGGTACCGTTTCCTCTATTTCATCATCGGGGTGGACAAAGACTCTCCGAGGTTCGGATTGGGGTGTCTACATGTATATGCTCTGAATGAGGTGGGCAACAGGAGAGTCCTATGGGATGAACTACTTGGTTTGAAAGGGAATTCCTCTGTTCCGTGGTGTATAGGGGGTGACTTTAACGAAATTTCGTCTATCAGTGAAAGGAAAGGGTGCCAACGATTGGAGAGAGGAATGAAGGAGTTTTTAGAATTTTACAACTCCATGGAGCTTCTTGACATTCCGATGATAGGAAGGAAGTTTACGTGGACAAACTACCAAGATCATGCCATTCTTAGTCGACTGGACAGATTTTTGATTTCTCAACAGTGGCTGGATAGTTTCAAACTTCTTCAATGGGGGTTGCACCGGCCTATTTCTGATCATTGTCCCATTTTGCTGACTGATACAGCAGAGATTGGGGCCCCAAACCTTTTAAATTCATGGATATCTGGCTCTCAAACCCAAAGTGTATGATTATTGCTAAGGAAACATGGGAGAATACGCAGGTGAACGGATGGGCCGGATATATTATTCTGCAAAAATTGAGAGCCATCAAAGATAAGCTGAAGGTCTGGAACAAGGAGGAATTTGGGGACGTCAACATTGCGATGCAAGATAAAGAAGAGGAACTTCATCAATTCGACCTATTGGTGGAAGAAAGAACACTCAATTCGGAGGAGATAGCGTTGAGATGCAAGGCTAGAACTGAATTTTGGAGACTCTCTCGTCTAAATGAAACCATGTGGAGACAAAAGTCGAGATTGAACTGGATGAAATTGGGGGATAAAAACACAAGGTACTTCCAAGCTATTGCTAATAATAGGTATCGGAGGAATATGGTTGGATCGATTAAGGTGGATGACAGAGTGCTAGAAGACCCCTTGGAAATTAAGGCCGCTGCCGTTGATCATTTTACCAACAATTTTAAAGAAGAGAGCAATCAGAGGCCAGTATTGGGGGGAGCTTTCCCGAGGGTTCTTTCACTGACCACATCGCTCCAGCTAGAGAGATCTTTTGAGGAGCAGGAGATTTTTGCAGCACTGAAGGATTGCAACAGTAGTAAGGCTCCGGGCCCGGATGGTTTCAACTTTTCGTTTGTTAAAAAAGGTTGGGACTTTATGAAGGCTATGCTACTGCAATTTTTTTCAGAATTCCATGCTAATTGCAAACTCTTGAGAGGTATCAACTCAACTTTTGTAACTTTAATTCCGAAGGTAGATTGCCCCAGGTCTTTCAAACATTTTCGGCCTATTAGCATGGTGGGTTGGGTTTATAAGGTGTTGGCTAAAGTCCTAGCCAATAGGCTGAAATATCAACTACCTTCTCTGATTGGTGAATCTCAAGCAGCCTTTATTGAGGGTAAGCAAATATTGGATGGTGTTCTTATAGCAAATGAGGTGATTCATTGCTGGAAGAATAGTTCTCAAGGGGGCTTAATCTTGAAAATTGACTTCGAAAGAGCCTACGATTGCGTTAATTGGGGATTCTTATTAGACTTACAAGCAAAATTGGGCTTCGGGGAGAAATGGTGTGCTTGGGTTAAGGAGTGTTTGTCCTCGGTGTCCATGTCCGTCTTGATAAACGGTTCTGCATCAAAGGAATTCCAAATTCAGAAGGGTCTTAGACAGGGGGATCCGCTATCTCCGTTTCTTTTCAATATAGTGGTTGAAGGGCTCAATCTTCTGCTAGAAAGAGCGAAAGTGCAGAACATCATCAAAGGAGCAAGAATTGGACCGACTGGATCAAATGGAATTTCGGTATCCCACCTTCAGTTTGCCGATGACACTATTATTTTTTGTAATAATGATAGGGAGGAGTTGGCTAACCTAAAAAGAATTCTGCGTTGTTTTCAACTCATGTCTGGATTGAAGATTAATTTCTCCAAAAGTTCTTTATGCGGGGTAAAAGTGAGTCACCAAATTGTTTCCTCCTTTGCAACGATTATGGGATGTAAAATTGATCAGTTGCCAATCAAGTACCTGGGGCTTCCATTAGGGGCTAATCCGAATAGAGTGAAAACATGGGATCCAGTGGTTCAACGAATGGAAAAGAGGCTTAGTGTGTGGCGTAGGAGATTCAACACGACTGGGGGCAGACTTACTCTAATGAATTCATCCCTTAGTAGTTTGCCTATCTACTTCATGTCCTTGTTCAAAATGCCAGTGCCAGTTGCGAAGGTGTTAGCAAAGATTCAAAGACAATTTTTCTGGGGCAATACGGCGGAAAAGAGGAAGCTTCACTTGGTTAAATGGGAGGAGATCTCGAAAAAGAAAGAGTATGGTGGGTTGGGGGTAAAGAATTTGATGATCCAAAATCTAGCCCTTTTAGCTAAATGGTGGTGGAGATTTCATAAGGATAGTGACTCTCTTTGGGTGAAGGTGATCAAAGGCAAATACAACCTGGAGCAAAGCTGTTGGTTTCCTCGCTTGCCATCCTCAGGAAAGGCCTCTAACATTTGGAAGGACATATGTTCGATAGGGGATCCCTCCTCAAGTATCGGGTCAATTATACAGGAAGGGTTTAGGTTAGTGGTTCACTCTGGGCAGAAAATTTCATTTTGGAACCAGGTTTGGTTAGGGGACACGACTCTTAAAGAGGAGTTCCCTCGCCTCTACCTTATCTCTACTCAAAAAGAGATGGTGGTTGGAGATCTAATTGATACAAGTAGTGATGGTAGGTGGAATTTGATTTTCCAGAGGGGATTAAGGGATTGGGAAGTTCGTCAATTCGACGATTTGCTTATGAGGTTACGGCGTGTGACTTTGGATTTGTCCAAAAATGATGCATTGAGGTGGAGATGGGCGCCTGATAGTTGCTTCTCGGTAAAATCTGTATATAATAGATGGGAACAACTGAGTTTCGCAACCAACCGGGTGATGGGCTCGATTTGGACTAGTATTAGCCAACCCAAGGTGGAAATTTTTTCGTGGCAAGCTCTTCAGAATAGAGTGGCTACGAGATCGGTTCTACTCCTCAGAGACCTCATTCCAGAGGGACAATCGATTTTGTGCCCCTTCTGTTCATTGCATCTCGAAACTCCGGAGCATCTTTTCCTTCATTGTGAATTTTCTTGGGATGTTTGGGCGTTGTTGATAGAATGGTGGCATGTGTGTTGGGTGTGCCCTGGCTCTTTGATTGATCTATTCACTTGGTGGATAGGTATTGGATTTAAAAATCTTGAGAAATATTTGTGGGAGACGACATTCCATGCTACAATTTGGTCCATATGGTTGGCACGAAATGATATTGTTTTCAACAATGCGTCTTGGCGAGTGGAGGATCTTGGAGAAATAATCAAAACTAGAGTAGCAATGTGGGTCAAGGTGAAGTTCGATATTAAGGTGCACTCTGTGGAAGATTTCAAGGGCTATCTTGATGGAATGAGAAAGGAGAAAGTGTAGCAAGTGTAGCGTGCAGTGAGGATGGGGGCGATCCAATTTTCTGTTGGATGGTCTATTGTTTATTTTCCTGTTTTTTCACTTTGTTTTCTTCACTCGGTAAGCATGTGTGCTTAGTGAGTTCCTCTCTCGATGTACCCATTTCGAGTCAATAAAATTTTCTCTTTGCCGAGCAAAAAAAAAAAATCTGTTTGTACTCGTGGTGGTAGAGAAGTAGTGGTGGTAGCAATTGGTAGCGTGGCGGTAATTGTTGTCGCAAAGATGGTGTGATGGTAGTTGTAACGGAGGTGGTGTGGTGAATCTGGTGATGGAGACCAGTGCAATTGTTGACAGTAACAACCGGTGGCGCGAGAATGGAAAGCGCGAGCGTAGAGCGAGGAATGAAAGAGCTGGAGCAAAAGCCAATTTGAAAGATTATGTGACTAAGATGGTTCTTGACTTTGCTTGAATTTTCACATGCATTGAGTTCGATAGTGGTGCTTGACTTTGGGTAGTGATCTGATTGTGCAGACCAGGGGGGTTGCATGCCCCCATGCGGCCGTAACTTTGCAGTGGCGGACATGGCTGCCAAGGAGCGTTTGTAGTCGTGCATGTACCCATATAATTACCCATTCTACCAACTAATATGGGTTCTTGAGGATTTTATGCAGACCCTCTATTTTAATTGTTCGTATTTCTCGAGTTGGATCCCGGATGTATCTCCACTTATGAAAATGGGAACGACGACAAAAATTAGATCTTTAATTATTTTATGCTTCAAGAAATTGGATTAATTATATATCCCATTCCCAAACACGTTAACCATCCACAATGGTACTAATACAATATTATTGGGGTCGAGGACCTCCAAGAGCAAGTTTCATAAAATTTCAAACTATCAACTTGGATCAATTTTGCAAGGGAAATATCTCGGACCACTTGAGAGAGTTTATGAAAATGGTGGTTTTGGACCTATTTTAAGTACAATTTTGGACTTGAAAAGGAGATAGCCTAAGACCAACCAAACTCATTCAAGCCTCAAACCCAAACTTGTACATGCAAGCGCAAAAGAACCTCAGGAAATCCCAATTTGAAGCCCATATTATGACCCAAAAACTGACATTGCCTCCCAAACTTTAACCTTGCGACTGCAAAGGCCGATATTGCTGCCGCAATCTAAAAACCAAAAAACCAGATAGTACTCACAGTTTGACAATGGGCAAAGTATGGAGAATTCAAAAGCCAACTTACAGATTGTGGGGAAGAATTTAGTGCTAGAACTGTAAAATCCCGTATTTTATTGTCTACTTTATCAAAAGATAGAATTGCATTTGCGAAAGGCCATAATCTGGTTAACATAATAATAGATCAGCCACATTGCAAGTTCAAGAACCTCGAATCGGAGATCGATGGAACCCAAACAAAATAGGGTAGGAAGGAACTATAAACATTGAATCAAGCACACAAATGAAAAAAGCATACTTGGCTACTTGTAACTCATCTTCTTTAAAAGCTTCAGACAAAAAGTGACCTCCCAAAACAAAGTTTTTCTATAAGCAATCATGCCTTTCTATTTTTTTTTTTATTACTGTTTCGTCATGACTAGAAGAATTTAAAAAGTAAAATATTACGATCGAAGCCCAAATATTTTTAAATAAAGACAAAAAAAAAATGGCTTATTAGCTTACTTTTGTCTATAATAGAAAATTTTGTTTCGATCTTATTTTTTATACCTTTTTAGATCTCTCTCGTCATGACAAAACAATAATTCAACAAAAATAGACGAAAACCTAATAAAAAATTTTTTGAATAAAGACAAGAAAAAAATCATTTGGCTTATTATGCCAAACTAGAAATCACCATCACGTTGGGGCAAGAGGCACATCTCGCATGTGGGCACAGACGTGGTGTTGAAATAAGTGCAATGATCGCATGCCCAAAAGCCATGATCGTCCCAATTTATACTCGGCCCGCCCGCTTGGGACCAAGCCTTTCCTCTTCTGCTCTTACCCTTTTCGGCCGGCCCACTTTCCGTGGTTGCTATCTCGCTGCCGGCCCCCTGGGAATCCACATCCGATAGACCATTCTCTAATGCTCTAACCAAGTTCTCAAAGTAATTCCGAGTGACCCTAGTCAGCCCAGCCAATTTTGAGCGGAAATCATTAAAGTCAGTTTGAAGCGGTTCAGGACCAAGGTAAGCTTGTACGTCCTTCTCCGCGCATTTATGAAGCCTTTCCAAACCAGCCTCGGCCGCACCTTGCAGATATTCGAACAATTGCCTCTTCGCATGTTCATGCTCAGGTAGATAGTATCCGTAGGCATAGGTCCATTTCAACACTCGCCGGCATTCAACTATCTGCAGCCAGGCTTCTGTGATGAACTTGAGTTGCGATTCAGGTTCAGAATGTTTGACCCTAAGCTTCACTAGATTCACAGTTTGCATTCGATGTAAATCCGCAATGGCTTTTTGCCTCGACGATTGATTGGTTGCCCACCGTTCATAATAATGAGTGTATCTCTCTATGGACTTCTTGGCCATCGCTCTCCTCATCTCGGTTTCGTCATACGATCCCTCTTGATCTGCCTTATACCGGTTACACTTACCATGATTCGACCATGAACCAAGGCATAGCCAGCAGAATTCAAACCTGCAAGGGGTTGTGCATGTCATGTGCATACAACCTTGGTTTTTCTCAATTGGTCTCCTACACTTCGGACAAGGCTTGGTATACGCTAGAATCCAATTCGTGTTTTCCGATTCTGCGCTGTTTTTCCTAATCCACTTGGCCACAGTGTCACAGTCCACAGGACGATGAGCATCTTCTGTACACTGCAATTTCAGCTCAAAACAATAAGCTTTAGGGGTGGTTTGGCAATATAAGCCAAATGACTCTTTTTTTTTTTCCTTATTAAAAAAATTCCGCATTCGTTAGTTTTTCGTTGATTTTTTTTTTTAGGAGTATTGCTTCTTCATAACGAGAGGAATCTAAAAAAAAAAAAAATTACGATCGAAATTCATTTTTTTGAATAAGACGAAAAAATTGGTTTATTTGTCTTTATTAAAAAAATTGGATTTCGATCTTAATTTTTACTATGTAAATTTCTCTCGTCATGAAGAAGCGATACTTCACAAAAAAACTAACAAATGCAAAAAAAAAAAAATTGAATAAGGACAAAAATAAATGCCAAACGACCCCTTAACCTCATAAACAGAAAATAATCAAACTACTCCCTTCGTTCCAAATTGATAGTCCGGTTCGGTCTCCAATACAAATTTTAAATTGTTGATATCTTTCAATCTACAATAAATTTTATGTGCAATGCGGATGTCATATGATTGATCTCAATTAGTTTCATTTTACAAAGTTTTTAAAAATTTTAAAGACATTATAGATTGAAAGATATTAATTATTTAAAATTTCCATCGGAGATCGAACCAGATCATCAATTCGGAACAGACAAAGTATAAGTTTTCCAACCCACAAGAGACTTACATTCCAACAAAAGCCATAGGAGCATGGGCACAAAACATCAGAGTTTTCACTACCAACAACAAATTCAACAGCATACTCACAGCCCGGGCCAGGACACCACTTGGTCTTTGGATTATCTTCTACATAAGAACGAACAAGGTAACGAGCGTATTTCTCCTTATCTTCCTCAGATACCAACCGATCGATCAAGTCTTGGCCGATAGCCGCACCGCAAGATGGATCGGGGCATCTCAACATCAAACATTCAGGGCCACCATTGATGGATGTGCTCATGTAAGCTCTCCAGCACAGGTCACAGAAAGGATGACCGCACGCAGCCGAGTTGATACCATCAAGAGGAGAGGATTCGAAACAAATCCCACAAGTCAGTTCTTTAGCATTCGGAAATCGGACAACTGGACCGTCCAACAAGCCCAAGGCCTTACGGACTCCATCTTCGTCCGCAAACCATACCTCATGCACGTTACTCTCACTCCAACGATGGTGACGGAGTAGAATGCTCGCATCTGCTCTCGATACGGAAAGGACCGTTGAAACTGTTGTAATTTCGTCCTCTTGATGCTGTCGTATATCCGCTTCTTTCAACACAATATAATTCTGTTTGCGGCGGCTCGCGGATACACCGTCTGAGTCGTTGTCGAACTCGCAATCCCCGTGGTCATCGCCGCCATCGTCGTCCTCGCTGTACTCCACGGCCGTGTCGCCTCTGTAGTAGTCGTCGTCCTCGGAATCCATCAATAGAGAGCCCCAAAAACCAAAACCCTAAACCCTTTGCTTTTCTCCTTCGGTGAAATAATGTTATTTATAAGGCTGTGGTAGAGTCCAAACCTAAAAAAATTAGAGAGCCCATGAATTGTTGCTCTAGTTTTTTCCTTTTCAAAGTAATTTTTTTTCAACTTTCATCATAATTTTTATTTTTAGATTAAACATTCATAATTTGGGTTTTGGGTTATATTTTCTACTTTTTTGTATTTCTCTCGTCAAGACAAACCAAGGGTTATATTTTCTACTTTTTTGTATTTCTCTCGTCAAGACAAACCAATAATTCACAAGTTTGACGCAAATAACAAGCATGAATAAAATTTCAATATAACCAACAAAAAAGAGAGAGGTCAAATTGACTTTTTAGGAAAACTAATGTGTTGTTTGATAAAGTTGAAGCTAAAAAATTAAATACTGGATGTTGAAATTTTAAGCTGAAAAACTGTTTGATTAAAATATCAAAAGCTGAATTATAATAATTGTTTTGATTTAAAGACAAAGGAATTTGGCCTAAATTATTTATGATTGTCCTCTTTGACATTTATTAATTAAAGAATGTCTTCTGGTTGTACTCGTGGTGGTGGCAGCGGTGGCAATTGGTAGTGTGGCGGTAATTGTTGCTGCGAAGATGGTGTGTTACTGATAGTTGTCATGGAAGTGGTGTGGTGGAAGGATGGTGAGGGGGTGGTGGTGGTGGGGACCGGTGCAATTGATGACAATAACGAGCGGTGGTGTGAGAATTGAGAGCGCGAGTGTAAAGTGTGGAATGAGAGCGGGAGCGAAGGTCAATTTAAAGGATTGTGTGACTAAGGTGGTTGCAGAGGTGGCGATAGTAGTAGTGTTGATAGGGGTGGTGGTAGAGATGGCGATAGAGTTTTGTTGATAGGGGTGGTGGTAGAGGTGGCGATAGATCGAGTTTTGTTGATAGTGGTGGTGGTGCAGAGATTGGGTAATGATGGTAGTGGTGACCATGGCAAGGTGTTGGGTGGTAGCGGTGACGATGGAGTGGTGCTGGTACAACGATGTCAGTGGTGGTGGTGGTATGGCAATGGTGGTGGCGACGATGGAATTCTTAGTTGGCAAAGGCAATTTGTCAGCAGGCATCACTTTTTTTGACCATTTTAACCTTGTGGTTGCAAAGTTTGATATTGCGGCCGCCATCTAAAAACCAAAAAAAAAAAAAAACAGACAGTTTTCACAGGTTGAGCATGGGCAAAGTATGGAGAATTCAAAAGCCTCCTCACCGATTATGGAGAAGAATTTAGTGCTAGAATGGTAAAATCCCGTCTTTTATTGTCTACTTAATCAAAAGGTAGAAGAAAGTTAGTTACTCTGGGTGTATTGAGACGCTTTTGGTGTGCACTTAGAAGTTTTCAGGATAAAGCCTTTTTCATATTGAGATAGAAAATTTAATTTATTTGCCAATAATATTCACACCATACTTTTAATAAGTACATTTAAAAATATTTGTCTTTTATTGTGCTTTACTACTGTGATGTGCATAATGTTACACAATAAAAAAAAAAATTTGTGGTACATTTAGAAAAAACATGAAGTACAAAAACCGTTTGTCTATTTATTTCCGTTTTGGATAGGGGAAGAGGGTAGTTACTAATTTTTACGTAACCATTCAGAATAGGTCGACAACCTTGGTTGCCAAACCCCAAAACGTGACTTTATTTTGGGAAAAGACGGCTGTTTTTTCCATACATCATTTGTAGAAACCGATCATGGTTAAAATCGCCAACAATCTCGAGTTGTCAAACCCAAAATACACCCAATTGTTCATATTTAGGCATTGGGTTAAAATGTTATAAATAGAGGTTGAAAGAAAGGGGGAAGGAATCCAATCAGCCGTTGGGTTTGTTGTTGTTTGGGTTTTGGGTTTGTGACAAATTTGCTTCAAGAAATGGGAGATTGCAGGCCATTAGGGTTCTTGTTGGGGTTGCCTTTTGCCCTTGTTGCTTTGGTTCTCTCCTTTCTTGGTGCTGTTGTCTGGCTTTTGGGGTAATTACAATTCCTCTCAATCTCCCTTCTCTTCTTCTTTTTCTTTTACTTTTGTTTGCCTCTAGCTAGAATTCTTCTCCCTGCTTTCATTTTGATATTTCCATTAATTGCATGGTTTTTTATCTTTCACATGCATAACAAAATCTCCCAACCAATTAGAAAAATGATCACAGAACATGGTTTCTCTTTTGTTCTATTCAGCAATGATTTTTCCTGTTTTTCATGCAAACCTCCATGCATTGGCATAGTATGGATAGTTTAGGGGAAGAAACCCTAACCATAAACTTACAAAGACATATGTTATGCATTCGAGGCTATGGTTTGTTTCCTAGAAAAACTCACACTTTATTGGGTTTTCCTTTCAGAAATAATCTCTCCAAAACTTTTGATTGTTTCGTCATCCGTGTTTTTTCGTCTTTAGTGATATTTTGTCAAATTTTTTACTTATTTTATACTTTTTGGATGTTCAACGTGTACCTCTCTATTCAAAAAGTAAAAGGATTTGTTAAAATGTTAAAAAATTTACTAAAGACGAAAAAATACGCAAACCTGTAGAACTTTTTTATCTCAAAACTGCAAACCAAACACAGTGTCAATGCTGTTTGTCAGAATCTTTTTACTTTTTCAAGATTTGTTCAATATTTCTTGTACAGTTTTGGGTCGTGAAGTCGAAAAGTACAAATAACTTAGGGGGTGTTTGGGAGCCTACTTTTTGGCTTTTCATTTTCAGCTTTTTAGTTTTTTGGCTTTTTGAATTGTGATGAGAATGTATTTTGATTTTGGTAGAGTGTTTGGATGATATGTACAAAATGTATTTTGCAACATGAGTAGTGTTTGGGAGATATGGAATGAAAATGAATTATGGGTTGATATTTTACCATGTTGCCCTTTGTTATTTAATATGGAATATAATGTTTATAAATAAATATTGTAAGCAATTTTTTACAAAGTTATATTGTCAATTACTAGATTTTACAAGTTATATTATCAATATTTTAATATGATTTGTACAGAATCCACGTGGGTGGACAGAAACTTTGGTTACTGCGAGGGATGGATTTAGTAATTGTCAAATAAAGGGTGGGTAGTCTGGTAATTGTACATTGCTAGGGAAAAAGCCATTAATCCCAGAATGGGAAAAACACCTCTTGGCCTCTTTTTACCTTTTGCTCTCTAAACACAAAAACTGCAAACTCATTCTACCATAATGTGTTTTGAAAAGAGGTAGCCAAACACCAAAAATGAAAAAATGAGCTAATGAAAAGTTGAAAAGGAGGGATCCAAACACCCCCTTAATTTGACCTAAAGTAAAAACACACATAAAACTAGTACACTTCCTGTGCTTTTGAATTTTATTTATTGGAAAACAAATTGACCAAATATGAAGAGAGAGAGGAAAAAAAAAACTAGAAAAATGACTTTTTAGTTATCTCTTATAATGATGCCGTGTACATTTATGTAATTTTTAAATTTCTGTTTGAAGTTTCTTTGTTATCTGATTTGATTTTCCAAATGCAGGTCTCTGTTGACTTGTGTGTGCCCATGCTGCTGCTGTTGTGCCGGTGTTGCGAATGTGGCTATGGAGCTGATGACGCTTCCCTTCAAGATCATCACATGGTTCACCGGCCAGATCCCTTGTTAAATGCTGATCCTGCTACGCAATGTTCGAACTTATTATCGGAAAAAGAAAATCATGCATCAGTTTAGGCGAACGGATGGAAAATCAAAATCAATCCTGAGTACGGAAATTGATTTCAGCAAATCAAACACCACCCCAGTTTCCATTTGTTCATGTAGGGTGTGGCTCTATCTATCAATTTCATTTATTTGTTTGTAACTAAAAAGCCATCACCGGACATGGCGTAGGGGTGTTGAATGGGTATAGGGACAAGCAGCTATCCTGTAATTCGTTGGATTTGATCTTATATACAATCTAAAGAATTGATTTATGGTTAACTCTTTGACATTTGTTGTTAGCCCTTGATTTTGCTTTTTATTTTTTATTAATTTTTGTAGGGAATGGCAAAAGTAAATTAGTTTTATGTGCACGCCAAGGTTATTCTGGTTGGTTTGTGAGTTTGCTCCTTATATAATTGACCATGGTTCGACTTTTGGGATCATGCAGCAAAAATTAATTTCTTATAGTTCCGGTATAGATGGTTTGCTTTCAACCAGATCAATGAAGGAATTAGTTGATATGCGCGTAACCTAGCCTGGATGCCCCTTACCGTTGAATCCCAAAAAAAGAAAAAGTGAATTGTGGAGCATAAAGTTGGAAGATGTAAGGAGGTAAAATAGAAATTTTAGAGGTAGAGAATACTGATGATGTCATGAATCAACAACTTCTGTTAAGTTGTTTAACGGGAAAGTGGCTGAGAGGGAATATTGATATTGTCAGCAAAAGTAGAGGAGGTCAGTGGCATTTCAAAAACTTCAGGGGGGGTCTTTGTATGTGCTAGAAGCTTCAGGGGAGGTCAGTGAAATTTACCCAAACTCTCAAAGTAAGCATGAGTTGACTCCAATACGAAAGAGTAGGGCTTTGACAAGTGAGGATATCAACTGGTAGTACTCCAGAATTGATGATGGTAATTTGTCTCTTCAACGCAACTCTCTTTTTATCCCACCCTAAAGAGCATCTCCGATCTATGTTCTACTCTTCCATTTGAGAGTATAGAATTCCTCCAACCCATTCTCTCAAGCCTCTTCTATTTGAGAGGATGGGATTTTGATTCTTCATATTTAGAGGATGGGAGAAAATATGGAGGATCCCCCCTATAACACTATTCACCTTTTAAAATGACATTTGTATCCTTAAAGCATTTCCAACCAATGCTATATTCCTCCATTTGAGAGTATGAAACTCCTCCAATCCATCCTCTCAAGCCTCCTCTGTTTTAGAGGGAAAAATAGAGAGTTTGTGGTTGGTGTAAATAGGAATAGTGATTTCCTTAAAAATCACTATATGAATAAAATAGAGTATTGGATTGGAGATGCTCTAAGGTGGTGTTCCGGTTTCTCAAAAAAAGAACTTTTAGAAAAATACGGTAATTTCAAGCTCAAAAATCATGTATTTATGTAAATAATTTTCATAGCAATATGGACCTTGTTTGATAAATCTCATTAAGATCTTTTAAACAGTGCAAAAAAAAAATTAAAAAATTTTTTTTCATTTTCATTATATTTGAATTTGAAATTACGTGAATTTGAGAAAAAAAAGGTACTTTTAAAAAAATGGAACACCACCTAAATCATTTTACTTAGACAAGAAGAATTACAAAATTAGAAAAATATGAACCTGGGAAAAAAAGGGTTAGAAACGACAAAGAAGTCCTATAAATTAGTAGTATCTAGCTAGTAGCTACAACATACTGATACCATATACTGAGCATCTCGAGAAATTACTCCTTGCCCCAAGGGCAGGGACACGTGGTGCCCCTCGGCACGATCCGAGCCGTCCGTTCGGGTACCGAACGGACGAGATTAAAACACCCTCTCTCCTCCTTTCTCTCTCCCCTTTTTCTCTCTGCTTCTCTCACTAAATCCGAGCCGTCCAAGAACTGAATGGACGGCTCGGATGTGCTGGGGCAGCGCCACGTGTTGCTCCAAGGGCACCGAATAATTTCTCGAGCATCTCCAACACTACTTTTCACTTTGCCGAGTTAAAAGTACAAAAAAAGGACAATATCTACTTTACATATTCACTTTTTTATCAATGAATTCAACATTACTCTTTATTCTTACTCTCTATCCTAATAAATATTTATTTTTTGAACATGTCCCATGGAATTGAGTGACAAAAATGTAAATCTAATGAGAGAGAAAGATAATGGAGTCTCTTTCTCTAACCACTGAAGTAGTAGCTAGTGGTAAATTAATTATAAAAGACAAAGAGGCTAGTGAAGTAAAGAGCCAATTGGATAATTCAAAATAGATTTTTGATAGCTACTATAGCAAAGAGGTCTCACGTAGAGAACCGATTGGAGATGCTCTAATACAAAAACGGGAATTGGTGGTATCTCCCACCGGTGAGAAGACAATTATGCTCTTCTTCTCATTAAATGGGGTGCGATATGCCGGACCAACAATAGTAATTTTATGATTTTACATTAGTAGTTAATGATTTAACATTAAAAAAGTAGGGTAGGCTATATGGACTTCGCATTTAGTTAGCATATTCAAGCTTTGTGTGACTTGCAATATTAAATACGGTTGGCTATATGGGCTTTACATCAATTAATAATATATATATATATATATATACTAATATAAAAGCGGGAGTTGGTGGTGTCTCTCGCAGACCAATAAAAAGACAGTTATGTCCTTCTTCTCACTAAATGGGGTCCGGCATTAATAATTTTATGATTTTATATTTGTAATTTTTTACATTAAATAAGTATAATAATACTAGGGTCCATTGCATGTAGTTAGCATATAGTTATTCAAACTTTTTGGAACCTGTAATATACAATAGGGTAGGCTATGTGGGCCCCGCATTAACAAATTTATAACTCAAAGTTAAATAAGTAAAATAGTTACGAGACTCACCACACTTTGTTACTGGTTAGCATATAGTTATTCAAGATTTCTGAGACCCACAATTTAAAACTTAAAAATAGAATATTAATTTTTCCATAGCACTAGTGGACCCAACAAAAATCCTTTGATGGTCACTGTAACAAACCGATGGAAACAATCGAGGTGTAGGACAAAACACATGCGCGATATACAAATACGAAAACTGTAAAGAATGAACACACACAAGAATTTACGTAGTTCCAAAAAATCAGGTACATTCATGGAAACAAGAGCGGTAATTTTTTCTTATTATCATTGAAACAGGGTTTACATAGAGTATGTATAACTCACTAGCTTTATTCCCAACCCTAATCTGGGTATATGACCTTCTCCTTCTAAAAAATATCCTTACTGTACACAAGAATTTTATAAATGACATTGAAAATTCTAAATGATGAGTATGTGGGGTCCAACATTAAACTATAGCTACAAAGTGAGGTCTTAGAGACGATCGACATTAGTAATGCAGAATTTGAAGCATCATTCTGCATTTGTCAGAAATCTCAGGGTAGGTCATTGAATTTTACCAAATATTTTTTATTGATGCAAATGTCTTTAGGCCTATTTTGGCTAAATAATATGGGTGGATAATTTTTTTTTTGTCTTTATTTTTTTTACATTTATTAATTTTTGCATCAATTTTTTATGAACTATTAGTTCGTTTCGATAAAAATTATAAAAAATAAAAATTGCATATAAAAATAATTTTTTTAAATAAAGACAAAATGAATCTAAAAATTAGTCTCACTTGGATCATTTTTTCCCACGAAAACATATGCGTAGGACCATGTGAAGGAGTATTATTTGCTATCGATTTTGTTTTTAACGACTCGGATAATTCCTGTAAAATTCGGAATTGGCCTCACACAGTTGGTTTGGTGTACCCTTCTGCTGTAGCACCTCTCTATTTGTGGTAACTGAGTTACCGTGGGGGGAAACTTTTGTGATATATATCACAGGTACAGGTATAGGAGGGGTCTTGGTATCTCTTTCGGTTTGTTTTTAATTTTTTGGTCATTTTTCGAGCACACTTTGATGATCGACTTCATTCATTTTGTAGAGCGCGGCGAGAACATTAATTTTGACAAAAATTATGGTCATCAGAGTTTAGTAAATAGATGATCGGTACACGTGAAAAATGCAAGAAAACAAAAATTCGATTCAATGTGTATTTGGATCCAATTTTTGTTTTCTTGCATTTTTTATGTGTGCCGACCATATAAATGCTACATTTTAATGATTATAATTTTCATCAAGATTAGTGTTCTCTCTGAGCTCTACAAATTGAACGAAGTCGATCATCAAAGTGTGCTCGAAAAGTAGCCGAAAATTTGAAAACGGACTGCAGGGCATACCAATTCCCTCCTATACCGGGGATATACAGAAGTTTCTCCACCTTGGGGTAAGTAAAGTGCAACTCGTGCAACTCATCTGTCCAAAACCATAAATAACTACCGTACGTTTCACTCGGTTGTTTCTTGTCTGGTTCTTCCCTTCCATTTTCAAGCCTCCGCACCCAAACCAAATTTCCTCAGCAAAATCATCCATTTTTCGGGGGAGAAAATCCAGCACCCAAGACAACCGGGAAATTCGTGTTTGAAAATTCTGGGTTTCCATTATTGGCTGTGAATTCCTCTCTTTCTTGATAGGGGTTTCTCTTGGCCTGTGTGCCGTGTGGCCTTGAACCCTGGTCAGCTTTGAATTTTCTTGCTTCTTACGGTCTTGAGATCATTACCGTCCTTCAAATTGCACAGCAACATCTTCAGATTTTTCTGGGTTCTGGGTCTCTGTGTACTCTGATCAAAGAAGAAGAAAAAGAAGGCCTTTGTGTACTCACGTCTTTGAAACATTTTCTGGGTTTGGTAGATATTAAGTACAGATTTGTTGGATTTATAGGGCTTGCATTTGCTCAAAAAAAGGCCAAATTTTCTGTGTGAATTTCAGAGTCTTTTTGTGTGGTGTTAAAGACTGATCTGAAGATGACAATCGAGTCGTTACCAGGGAGCTCAGGGTACTTAGATGCGGAGAGAAGGAAAATCACGTATTTCAGCAACGGATATGTGCTGGGTTTGACTGCGGTTGCTGGCATTGGTGGACTTCTTTTTGGTTATGACACAGGTATTCATTGACTTGTTATCACAGTTCTGGCCGCCACGTCTACTATCTGGCAGCCGCGTAATTAGTTTACAATCAGACGTTTCGTCTTTCAGTTTTGAGCATGATCCTGTTCTCCATTGCTTTTATGTGTTCCTACTTTTCTGACCTCATTATGACATAATTACTTGTATTTGAAAATTAAATTGAAATAAATAAAAATGTCTTATGTTGAATAAGCAAGGGAGAACATTTCGTTAGGAGGAAGGGAATGCCTAATACTTCCCGGTCTGAATCCTTAGCTAAATACCCCCCCCACCCCCACCCCCCCCATCTGTGCCGCAATGGGCACTTCTGAATTGATGTGCTGCAATGGGTATCGCCAATCTGACATGCTGCAACGTGTGTTTCAAATGATGGAGGCAAAATAATAAACTTGTGAAAAAGCCCAACCTTGTGGGTAAACTGCAATGGGTATCTACACTTTGTCTTTGGGATTTATCAAAGAGATCCTAATTTTTTGTTCAATGAGTCCACGTTCTTTTGTAGACTTGCTTTCAGAGTCTCTTAATAGATTATTAATCGTTCACTCTTGTATGGAATTTCATGATTGTGTTTGAATCTTAATTTTGTCTAACAACAACTATGTTTGTGCCATTTAATAACATAAAAGCTAGATTTTGGTGCACTTTGATTAGTAACCGAGGAAACCTTTGCATACCTCCGTTACCTTGTGGGAGGTCTACTTGAGAATTCCCTTGGCATTGATGGGAAGTTGGGTGTGGTTGGACATGTCTCCATGTTACTTCAATTTGCATTTCTCAATTACCTTGTCTCATGCCCTGATCCCCATTTGAGATGCTGTGTGCTGTTTAATTTGATTGCAGGAGTAATATCCGGAGCCCTTCTTTATATCAGAGATGACTTTGAGGCAGTTAATGAAAGTAGTTTCTTACAGGTACAAGCACAGGCCCATTGGCTCTTTTATGTGATGCAGAAAAATCAAATCTTCATAGCTTCCTGGAAAGATAGACTTAGGGAGTTGTCATCAAGTGTGAATTGTAAGAAGATTTATTTGTGGTAATGTTGGCATATTATTGGTGGGAGGTTCGGGCATCAGTAGTAGTAAGGGTTTTGTGTTTAGTGTTCGAAGGAGATATTCTGGTTTGATTACACGTTTGTGTTCTTTTGTAGCAGTAATTTACCAGTGAAAAAGATCAAGATTTCATTTTATTTAGCCAGGAAAAGCACATTTTGGAAGTGTTTCCGAAACATTTCGAAAACACAGCCGGAACTTTGTGGAGAAGTCAAAGTATTTGGGAAAGTATGGAAATTTCATTGCTGATTATTTCTAATAGGTGTCGAAACAACTCAATGCTTTGTAGGATTTTGACATGTTTCGGTGGGAACATTGGAATTTGGAAATTCAAATAATGTTTTACGTCGGTCTCCTAGGAAACAAAAACTTTTTTGGAAAATTTAATCTTGATTTACGAAGAACCATTCTTCCTTACATTAGAATGAATCTTTTGTGTTTAGTTGGTATTTGGAAGCTTCATAGTTGAGACATATTTTCCTTGACATATTTTACTCCACCCAGTCTATTTCCTCCTAACATTGAGAAATGTCACGTAGTTGTGAACTTTTTTCAGAAGAAACTTTTCGATCTGGATATTGCAGGAGACTATTGTTAGCATGGCTTTGGTTGGGGCAATTTTTGGAGCTGCAGCAGGTGGGTGGATAAATGACGCTTATGGACGCAAGAAAGCGACTCTTCTTGCGGATGTTGTCTTTGCAATTGGCTCTGTTGTCATGGCCGCTGCACCGGATCCATATGTCCTTATATTTGGACGGCTGTTGGTTGGATTGGGTGTGGGTGTGGCTTCTGTTACTGCTCCTGTGTATATTGCAGAGGCATCACCATCTGAAATAAGAGGAGGTCTTGTCAGCACTAATGTGCTTATGATTACTGGTGGACAATTTCTTTCATACCTCATCAACCTTGCTTTCACTGAGGTCAGATTGTCATTGGTTTTTGTTTCACTCACTTTCCCATACTCAAATCAGTATATCGTTTATCCAAGATGAAACATGATACCAAATCTCCATCAGATTAGACTGCTGCTGCTGCTACTGCTATGTTTTTGGAAAATGCTCAGCTTTTGCCCTTTGGGCGGCGGTTAATGTTTTAAAAATTGCATTGCTATCTACAAAGATTTCGTGAACGTGTAATAAAATTTGTGTGATGTGCATTGCAAATCAAACTTTTTTGGCATTAAGTGTTTACTAATATTATTATCGACAGCCCATTCGGTGGTTGTTAGCAGGGCCTTTACTCTTTCCAGAGTATCAGATTAGATTTGTGTTGAAGTTAACTTTCTCGATTTCTGGCTTGTAGTTTTGTTAGCTTTTCGGAGAGGACTCCAAATGGGTTCTCTAAAACCGCTCGTGCTATTCTTGCTAGCCTTTGTTTGACGCCATGGTAATTAGAATTCTTATAGAGGATGGAGATCTGAGGAGCTTATTTTTAACCTCCTTTTTCGTTTGCAGCAGTCCTTCCCCCATTTATCATGTTCTTTTCTTCAAACTAAGAGGACATTGAAATATTGCTGTGTCCTATAATTGAATTTCTGGAGTACCACCACTTTGGTGCTGGTAAAATTGGACTAGCCGGGCTTTAGTTGGGGTATTAGAAAGTTTTGAATAATTGGCGAGGCCACTAATATCAACTGCTTTCTGTGCTAACTGCTAACTGCTAGTACATGTGGGCCTTACAGTCTCCTCGTCAAACCAGCTTTGCTTTCTTCATAGTTATTGTGAATGACAATGGATGTAGGACTTGATTCTTCCTATTGTTACTCCACGAATCAGGACCTGCGGAGTGTATGCCTTTCTTTGTGACTTAAATGACATATTGTCAATATGGTTTCGAGTAAGGCATATTAATTTTCATTTGCAATAGTGCAGGAGAACTTTGTCTTTTGTTCATGAAATGCTTTCTTGGCATGAAGGTGTTCCCTTGTGCAGTTTTGAGGAGGCAGCATCGAGATAGAATTTGGGGCTTGCATTATTTATTTTGGGAATGAGAAACACCAGTGGAGGAAACTATTCTTTCCTTTCCTGCCTATTTTTGTTGTACTGTACATATCTGGTTGTTGACTGCATAGTCTGCATGTGGTTGATTTTTCGCTCAAGTAAACATACCAGTGATACCACCTCCTTCTTGTTTCTAAATGGCAAAAGATTTGAGCAAGTACTTTTGCTGTCATTGTTTACCGGTCTCAGTTTTGCATTTAGAACGTCACATATGAATGCAATATACATTAAGTTGTAGGGTATAACATATTTAAACTTTCAAAGTGAGCTATGAGGATTCCAAGTGTGAACACTCTCTTGTCAAGATAAATGAAGTGAACTAAAAGATACTTTCAAAGGGATTAGTAATTTAGAAAGTGTTTTTAATGTGGTTTAATGTGGTAATCTTGAAAAAATTGGAGTTTGGAGCATTGTTTTGAAGCTGCCATTTGAGGTGATAAAGGATTGTCCATTCAAACTGGTTGTTTTCTAGTTTAACTTTCATTAATGAGCCTGATTTATAAATTGGCTGATGCTGGTTCATTTTTCTAATGTCACTGTCATCAATTAGCCGTAAGTGCAAATTAGCTGATGGTTGCACCTTTTTGTATGCTTTTACGCCTGGTTTCTTTCCTTCAACTTCAGAGTTGTGTTAGACTTTTATATGATGGGAAGAGGCTTTGAGTGAATTTGTTCTTCACTCCACAAAATGGCTGGAACCTGGTAGACTAGCCAACTTGGAAGTTGCCTTGGATGTAATTCGTATTCGCCCCTTCTTTTCTCGCCTGGGGGTATGGTTTGGAGGGAACAGGGAGAGACTTGGGAGGCTAAAATACAGGTTAATTTGGAATTCTGGTGTATGTGGTGGCCTCATTCTCCTAGGGCATTCAAATTTTGTCAGAGTCTGGTAAAGCAGGTCGAATTACCAGTTTACTAGAAGACCAGGCAAAGGAGTGGAACTTAATTAATAGTTTTGTTGAAGATCATATGCTCTCCTTTTGTAACTAGGAAAACTCGATTTTGTATCCCATTGTCAAGAATGTGCATCTTTATTGTAAAACCAAAAAAATGACCCGTTTTAGAGAATCCAACTCAAAACCAATGGACAATAAGTGGAAATGCTGCCCCAGTTTACATGGTAATCAACCGAGGAGGAAAAGCTCTAGCAATGCTCACATAAGCTATTCAGTTGTACCTAATACTTGCGGGAAAGTGGGGAAATAGAGCTATAGTTATATGTTGGAGTTGTAAAACGAGTTGTAGCCATGTGTCGGAAGGGTCTGCTTGCAAACTTGACATCTCCTTTCATCTTTTTGTTTTCCAAATGATCCGTTACTTCATCTTCTCTCTTTTCTGTCTTTAGGAGGCATGAAAGTTTTGTTTTTACTCATTTGCGATTTTCCAATGATGCGTTGCTTCATCTTCTCTCTTTTCTGTCTTTAGGAGGCATGAAAGCTTTGTTTTTACTCATTTGCTATTTTTCTCAGCTTGTGTGTTGAAGTCTTTATGCCATGTCAATGATTGAGCAGGTTCCAGGGACATGGCGATGGATGCTTGGAGTTTCTGCTGTGCCCGCTGTGGTTCAGTTTTCCCTTATGCTATTTTTGCCAGAATCCCCACGTTGGCTTTACATGAAGGTACAAAGTACTTCACTTTTCTAAGAACTTCATCTTCCACGCAGTTCTTTCTCCACAACTGTTTTCCCCCTCTTCAATGGCATTTTGAAGATCTATTTGTATTAACATGCAGAAACATAAATCAGAAGCCATTGTCGTTCTTTCTAAAATTTATGATCCTTATCGGTTGGTGGAGGAGATAGATCAGCTTTCTGCTGCATTAGAGGAAGAACACCAGAGAAAGACTTCTGTCAGTTACTGGGATGTCTTTAAAAAGAAAGAAATCAGACTTGCGTTCTTGGCTGGAGCTGGACTTCAGGTAAAGATTGATGCTTTGCAGAAAATTTGCTTTCCTATTCTGGTGCAATGAAGAGTGGGCAAGTTTGTCCCACCTTAATTGAGATGCTTTCTTTTCTGTTAACTGGAGTGCTGTTGCAATTAACCATAGAGTTTGAGGTGTGGTTTCAAAATTCCCTAGTCTCTTCCAAGTAGGAAATATATCATCAATAATGTGTCAGCAATTTTTGGTGGCTAGAGAAAATTAGCTGTGTAGCCTTTTGTATTGATTAATAGTTAACCCCTTCAATTTTTGCATAAGGGCTTAAATTAAGTTCTGGGGTTTGGAATATTTGAACGTAGACTAAAAGTTACATTTGCTTTCGCTTGGAGTTCCAAGACGAGGACGTTGCGAAAGCTTGCCTCTCCTAGAGTCGTCAAATTGGCCATGTCATAACAGCCTGGCCCATTTACTTCCGTGCCTAGGCCAATTTATCAAGTGTGCCATGCCGTGTCATGTTAGAATACTTTAGGCCCATCCTGGCCAATGGGTACACCACTAGTCGTGTCGTGCTCGTGTAAAGGTAAAAATACAAGTAAAAACAAAAATGGCCTTTTTAATTTTTTGAGAGCTGTAACAAAAAATTGCCAAACGGCTACTCCCTCCGTCCCAAAATGCTTGTCCGGTCTGCAAAACAGAGTGTTAAAAATAATGCAATTTTTTCAAGAAAGAATTCAAACTTTTTTCACAAATTAAAAATACTTATTGATATCTAGTAAGTTGTTAAAAAACTTTTGATTTATTTTTGCAAAAATTGTATTATTTTTAACACTCCGTTTTGCGGACCGGACAAGTATTTTGGGATGGAGGGAGTATAACTATATCATTACAAATATGAAATACACATAGTTTCTTTTATTTTACCATGGTTTTGAAAAAAAAAAAAATTCATCTTTTTTTTTTGGTGCATCTTGAATTATACACTTGTGATCCAACGAAGTAAAAGAATCAATGGTTCAAAACTTAATTCTAGAAAGAACAAATATCATTTTTGTAAACTTAAATTCATAGGCCAGTCCCATTAAGTATATGAAGAGAAACGACACATTCATGCTCATGCCGTGTCGTATGCCCCAAATGACGGCCCAACGTGGCCCACCCAAGTGTCTATGTCGTGCCACGCCGGCCCATACCGTGCTATGCCTACTTGTAAATGTGCCGTGTCGGCCCAACCCAATTTACACCTCAACCTTCTTCAAAATGGGTGAAGTTTCATTGCGAGTTTTGGGAGGCTGCATTCTTGTGGGTTGTGGGCAGCTTAAAATGTTTCACTTGCATTACACTTCATATCATCAGAAGTAATTGGTCAGTAAAAGTTTATTGGTCACATGTAAGAGTGTGGATTTGATCCAAAGATATCCGCTGCAGCTAAATATGGTCAGAGACTCAGAGTTAAGTCCGGTGACCCATTGATGGGGCAATAGCCCAACATGGTTTAAACTACTTTTGCTGTTATCATAACAGATTTGTTTCAAACAGTGGCAGCTTTTGTCTAAGGATTTGCTTGACTTATCAGTTAGGAACATGTAGAACCTAATGTTGGGAATTACCATATTCACAAGCTTCATTTGAGGGGGGGTATATTCTCAGTTATTAATCACACGCAACAGTTTCTTCACTTTCTATGCTCTTTTTCTTTACCACTTTCATGGAAGTGCTCTTAGTTAGATTACATAACTCTTCCTTGCTAGCATAGTTGTTGCTGCTTAATGCCAATATGCAATTAATGTCTGACTTTGAAAAAGGAATTCTTGCATAAAACTTAAGAACAAGATTGGGCACGTTGTTACTGGGTAATTTGGTGCATCCTCGTATGATTTCTCGATAGTCAGGGAACGACAACCTAACTGTGTTTATTTATTCCTTCACCGCTTTTTCCTATGAAATGCTCTACTCATTTGGTCTTGCAAATTCGCAGGCATTTCAGCAGTTCACAGGCATTAACACGGTCATGTACTACAGCCCAACAATCGTTCAAATGGCAGGGTTCAGTTCAAACCAGCTAGCACTTCTCTTATCACTCATTATCGCTGCAATGAATGCTGCCGGAACCATCGTTGGAATTTACCTCATCGACCACTTTGGACGTCGAAAATTAGCGCTCAGTAGCTTATTCGGCGTTATCATCTCCCTTATCCTCCTATCTGTAGCATTCTTCCTAGAATCTTCCATTACCTCTTCAAATGGGCTCTATGGGTGGTTGGCGGTTTTAGGGTTAGCCCTTTACATTGCTTTCTTTTCACCCGGAATGGGTCCAGTTCCTTGGACCGTGAACTCGGAAATATACCCGGAGTCTTATCGTGGCATTTGTGGCGGAATGTCAGCAACCGTGAACTGGGTTTCGAATCTCATTGTGGCCCAGAGTTTTCTCTCGATTGCCGAAGCTGCGGGGACCGGTGCTACTTTCTTGATACTGGCGTGTGTGGCAGTTCTTGCATTTGTCTTCGTGGCGGTGTATGTGCCGGAGACAAAAGGCTTGACATTTGAGGAAGTGGAGAGGCTATGGAAGGTGAGGGCTTGGGGAATTGGGTATGCTAGTGAAGGCCTGCTTGATGGGAGGGAGTCCTGAAGGTTAATTACTTAAGACTTTCTTTTGTATGTACATCTAAGTGTCTTTTAAATTTTAATGCGGTTTAATAATTAAAATAAAGAGTTTGTGCTTTTAATTTTGGGATTCTAGGTATTTACTATTTAGAGTCGTTACTTCCTTATGTTGGTTCATTTCCGGTATGTTTTTTCGATCGGAAACGGGAAGGGTATGTTTTTTCGATCGGAAACGGGAAGGAATCATTGCCGGCGTTGAATATATTTCAATGCAGTTGTACCAGTTATTGTATATAATCAGTTGATCGGATGTTTGGTCACTGTAACTATGTTAGTGCTGTTTTTCTGGACTAGGGTCATTTGTGCCAGCATAATTGGCATTCTGGCGAAAAGATATATACTACTTCTCTGAGACCGCTTCAGATGTTTATGCTGGGCGCAACCAATGATCATTCTTACGGCTCCGCAATTGATTGTTCGATTTTTATTTTGAAAAGCTAGAAAATGAGTTGGATGGGCAAAACATGTCAAAATAAGTAGCAATTTGCTACTTGCCTCCCCGAACAAAGCATTTAATTCTCCGAGGGATCCATTGATTTGGTTGAAAATAAGCGACAATAAGCCCTATGCCCAAAAAATTTTCTCTAACATTTTTTTGAGCATGTGTACCCAAAAAAAAAAGGTGTAGGGGATAAAATTCCGGGGGCATGTGGCCACCCGCTCGGCCTCCTAAAGGGAAGTTCGCATGCTAACTATGCCATTATTTCATTGTTCAAGCTTAAGTTTGAAAACTTAACAATTACGAATTAATTTTCGAGTAGCTTGAATTTTTTAAACTTATAAGACGAACAATAGAATATTGAGCTTAAAAGTCTAACAAATAAATACAAACTTGAATTTAAACAATTTGGTTCGTTTATCAACCCCGGTTTGTAAGGAAAAATGATTTCACGCGTTGGGATTTTCATTCAAACAAAATAAATCGTTGATCTACATGGAGTCAATCGTTCAACACCCATTTCTAAAATGCACCAGTAGACTCTCCTCGAATATGCTAATTCACACTCAATGATATTCCCGCCCCATTCCAGAATCCAAAATGTGTACTTATTTTTTAAGAAGACAAGTTCAAGCTAATGTGTTTACGCAAATAATTTTTCTAACAATATGGATCTTGTTTGATCTCATTGAGATCTTTTGAACGGTGCAAAAAAAAATCAAAAAATTATTTTTCATTTACATTATTTTTGAGTTTGAAAATGTGAAATAAGCTGCTTATTTTTTTAAGAATGTTTGTAGATGCAAATGAACCGAGCAGCTTGGAAGCTCGGCCCAGGTCGGCTCATTTAGTAAATAAGCCGAGTTCGTGCTTGAGTTTTCTATAATCCATAAAAAAAACATTGCTCGTCAAGGGATACTCGACTCGATTAAAGAAACTCGTTTAGTAAATGACTAAACTCTGCTCATTAAAGCTCGAGCTCGGTTTGAACTCAAATTTTTGGCTCCCTTAGCAATCGTGCCGAGCTCGAGCTCTACAAATTTTGACTCGGCTTATTTGCAACCCTTAGGCCTCGTTTGATAACAGTGATAGATGGATGGGATTCGTAAGGAGATGGGATTAGGATTGGGATTCGTAAGGAGATGGGATTGGTAATGAGAAGGGATTGATAATGAGTATGTTTGTTTGGGATGGGATTAGATGATGTGATTATTAATATTATGTTTGTTTAAGATGAGATTAGATGATGGGATTGGATTGTTAGAAGAAATTGGTAATGAAAAGGGATTGGTAATGTGAAGGAGTTGGGATTGGACTATTAATCTGTATATACCAGTCCCACGTAACAATAATACCTCTATTAATCCCATCGACTATTAGTCGAACCAATTTGATTACCAAACAAGGTATTACAAATTTTGACTCGGCTTGTTTGCAACCCTTAATGCTGTGTTTGGTTTGTGTTTTAAATTTTTTTTAAAAAAATAGTAGGGATAATAAGTGCAGAGAGATAGAAAGAGAAATGTCGAAAGTAAAGAAAATTTAGAGGGAATTTTTTAGTAAAAATTACTTTTTGAAAAGTAAAGAGAACAATGCATAAATTATTCCACTTCAATACACCTGGCCGACACACGCAACAGTACAAACGGTTCCCGTAGAGGAGCAAAAACCCCACCCGTATAATTTAGGGTTTTACGACCTCGTCTCTCTTCTCTCTCTTCTCTCTCAGTTTAACGCATCACTGAAAGTCCTCCATCTCTCACCTCGCCGACGCCGCTGCCTTCTCTAGCTGTCGTAAGCCTCATCTCTTCTCGCTCTTTACGTGCACATCAGTTTGTGTGTCTATATGTGCGCGAATTTATCTAATTGCTTCAACTATTTCTGCTCCGATCTATCTGTTTTTGGTTGTACCTGGTAGTAATTTTGTGCTTCTTCTAAATTTGATTTCTTATCGAATTCAATGGAACTATGTGTAACTCTTGAATTTTCGTTGCTTTGATCGAAGGATTCTCTTTTAATTGACTATCCTGTTTTCGATTTGTATCATTACGCGTTCTCAGGAAGCTATGCACCTTTTCCCGAGTATATCTGTGCAAGATACTTTTTTTCTGTGACCTTGCTATGAGCCTTGGGCTGCTTGTTTTGATCAGTAACTAGGGTGACTGATAGAATTCTGCCATGTTTTGCTCCATTTTATTGCAGTTGGTATTTTAACCATTGCTTCTGTCTGATCTGTAGCAAGAATCAGAACTCAAAGCCCTGCTCCTTCCCAAGTCTCACCAAAAACCTTAGCAAGACCAGTTAAGTAATAACTTACCCCAAACTTCTGCACTATAATCGGCTAAATTACTTATTCTGCTATTGTGATGATTCCCAGTTCTTAAGCACCTAATACCAGATAGTGTATCTTTCATTTGTAAGTCATAGTGAAACAAAATGGCTCTTCCGTAGGATTATGTGAAACAATGGCACTTCCCTAAATTTGTAGGGCTCTAACTTTAACCTCAAGGATTATAAGCAGACAAATAACAAAAAAGCTCTCAACTCTCTAGGCTGCATTTGAAATTAAAAGGATTACTTTGAGGTACAGAAGTATGGGATTATTAATTACAAGCAAGTGAATTGGCATTACTGCAGATAACAGTACATATGACTTACTGTGCAAAACAAAGGGTAAAGGGGTTTATCTAGTAGACAAACTCATAAGAAGGGTAGGTTTCTATGTTCGGTACCGAGATTCCCCAGGAACTTCTTCCGGTTGCTAATTTGTCTCCTCGGTATTGTTGTCGTATTTTGAGTGTTCAAATACCTGCAAGGATTAGGAACTAACGTCAGTGGTAAATGGGCAGTCCTCTTGGATCAAAACGAGGCAATTAAGGGCCCGTTTGGTTCATGTTTTGTTTGGTGTTTTTGTGTCTTTGCTTGCAATAGTTTTCAATACACATGTGAATACATGTCCAGTGCATATCTTAATGATTTAGAAAACGATTTTGAAAATTTTTCACATTGATTGACCTTCACCTCATATTTACGTGTCACAATCTTGTGTTTTTTTTCCTCTGATGCATGTTTTATGTAGCTGGAAATTTGCCTAGGTCAGGGACTAGTTGAGTTGTATAGCACCTCCAAGATGTATCTCCTGATAGTGATTTAAAAAAGTTTTCATTTTTCGTTTTGATAATCTCCTTCTTTGATGTATTGGACATGAATACACTTACTTGACTTGTTTGTGTACATATTTGGCTTAAATATCATCTACCTTTTTATTTTGCTGCTTGTAGATCACACCATGCAAGCCGATGAAGACACCACTTCCATGGAGGTTGAAAAAGTTCTCCCTGAACCAAAGCCTGCAGCCTTTCCATCAAAGCCAAGCTTTAAGCCTTTGAAAGCGCATGAGATATCTGAAGGTAAAGTTCAATTTCGGAAGGTTTCAGTTCCACCGCATCGGTATACGCCCCTAAAGAAAGTATGGATGGAAATTTATACTCCAATATATGAGCAAATGAAGATTGACATCCGTATGAATCTCAAGGCTCGCAAGGTTGAATTGAAAACCAGACAAGAGACACCTGATATTAGTAACCTCCAAAAGTGTGCAGATTTTGTCCATGCATTCATGCTTGGGTTTGATGTGGTAGATGCTATCGCCCTTTTGCGTATGGATGAACTTTATGTTGAATCCTTTGAGATCAAGGACGTAAAAACCCTTCGAGGTGAGCACTTATCTCGTGCTATCGGTAGGCTATCTGGGAAAGCAGGGAAAACTAAGTTTGCCATTGAGAACTCTACGAAGACTCGGATTGTGATTGCCGACACCAAGATTCATATATTGGGGTCTTTTGCAAACATCAAAATTGCAAGAGATTCTCTCTGTAGCCTTATTTTAGGGTCTCCAGCTGGGAAGGTGTATTCAAAACTAAGAGCAGTTACTGCCAGATTGGCTGAAAGGTTTTGATCTTCATATTCGCCATTGTTTGGGGCTTCATCCCTGATTTTACATTTCATATTTGCTGTACTACTGTAGTTGCCAGAGACATGTACTTGATTTGATTTCTGCTTCCGACATGCATCAAAACAGTCAAGTTGGCTCTGGGTGCAAATTTTGGTAATCATTGTATTCAGGGGGGTTTTGGCATTTGAACTCGAACTGGGTGATGGCGTGTTCAGTATTTTCAGTTTCCTTGAAATACCTTGTGATTAGAATTTCGTAGCTTGAAGTTAATATCATGATTTGAAATTGGTGTTTTTTGGTATAAATATAGTAGCGCCTACTACTTTCTTCTCTTTTGTTCATAGAAGTCTGTGGAAGGCCGACCACTACATGAGTAGGACTACAAGGGTCAGGCAGAACAGTTGTTACCTGATGGGAACTTCCCTTGTATTGCTATCAATGTCTTCGTTTGCATGATCCGACTTCAATGACTTGTAGTGTAAAATAGAAAAAGAAATGGAATTAGCTTCGGGAAGAAGATCCACTATGCCAAATTAAGCTTTTCCCGGCATTTCATAAATGCCGGTAAAAATGAAATTAATGCCGGTAATAGTATTCCGGAATGTGTCGGTAAAGTTACAAATGCCGGGAATAGTGGACTCATTTGTGGCATTTGTACAAATGCCGAAAATAAAACCGGCGTTTGTTACTAGTTTTCCTGGCATTTGTAAAGTGCCGGAAAAAGAACAAAATTGCCGAATATACATTTATTACCGATAGTTGGTGCAAATGCGAAAAGGTAATATTACCGCCATTTTATAAGTGCCGTATTTTTTTATAACTTTTACCGGCATTTGGAAAATGCCGTTTTATAACTTTTACCGGCATTTGAAAAATGCCGTTTTAAACATTTTATAACTACCGTATTGTAGCTTTTACCGGCATTTTCCAAATGCCATTTTTATATCTTGGTTTTTTCTTTCCATTGCTTTTACCGGCATTTGGAAACCGCCGCTAAAAGTTTTTTTTTTTGGGCAGCTTTTATTTTCAATACATGATTTTTTCATTAACAAATTATCCCAACCTAACACCATTTTTTATAACACATTTCCTGCATACAAAATTGTAACTAACCAAAACAATAAGAAATTCCACTAGCAAAACCAAAATGCAAGTTCCATATATATAACCAAAATGCAAGTTCTATATATAAACAAAAAATAATAATGCGAGGCATAGAATGCCAAGGTGAAAAACAAACCCAAAGCGTCAAAATATAAGTTCCAATTGCATGTGTATCTCCAAACACAAAAGATTATACCAACATAAGCAACACAAAGACCCAAAGCATGCTTTTGGTTGCGAACTCCAAAACAAAAAGAACAAAAGCAATTTTCATTATCAAGAAGAATTTCCGTCATTCCTGTTGCATGTCTTCCATGTTCGTCTACCGCCTTTCAACCTGCAAATACAAGAAACAATTACACATTTATACATAAGTGGATTTTGACAACTATGTTGTAGACACAAAACAAGTTTTCATAAAAACTAATCCAAAAGACTTACTATCTACAAGTCACACAGATACCAATATAAAGACTAATGACTACCTATTTCAGTTCAGCCGGAACAAAGTTGGAACTATACCTAGAATCTTATCAAGAAATCTTTTTAGGTACGCGATACGATCTTACATGGGCAGAAGCAGTAGTCAGATCCAATTTGGTTTCATGTCAAGTCTACCCGCCTTATTCAACATTCCAACTAAATACCAGAAATCCAATTCAAGCAACTGCATATAATCTGACAACAGAAGGCTTCTATACTACATTATGTCATACACGTATGTGATTAATCGAAGATTAGGCAAAATTGGTATACCTAACACATTTATGTATACAAGTTGCAGAAGTGTAAACAGCTATAAGCTATACTCAAAGACACATAAATTTCATTCTGCTATCTGCCATTACCCTATACAAAGAAACGTCCTGCCATTTCCAACAAGAACACTTTTCCTAACACAAAGGTGACTATTAATTGGTTCAAGTGAGTTGTCAAAAACTCAGCCTACTAACCTCTACGCTGTGGATTGAGTTTGAGAACAGCCACATGGTGCAGTTAATGTAAAAGGTCAATCTGTACACAGTCTATCGCAGTTAATGTAAAGGGTCAATCTGTACACAGTCTATCGCTCTACAACATTCACTAATGGGTACTAACCGGGTGTATTCTAATCTTCCTCCACAAGGAAAAGCTTTAGTTCTGAAGCCTTCAATTCCATAGACCAACTGGAGTGGAAGCAAATGTTATCAATAGTTTGTTAAGCTTATGCCCAATACCTGTTTTCATCAAGTCTTCTCTCCACAAAAAATGAAACAAATAGATTTCTACTTTCTTCCATGAAACAAAAGCAAAAAAGAAAAGAATGAACTAAATGAGCTTCACAATGCAATGACAATATCCTGAGGTATGATGCACGGACACGGATATGGATATGGATACGGACACGGACACGGGAATTCTAACTCGTACATGGAAAGATTCCTTGGAAGGATACAGATTAAAGACTGATCATGTTAAAATGGTCAGAGGGAGCAATATTGATCATACTCTCTCTCTCTCTCTCTCTATCTCTCTCTATAAACTTATCTCCTTCCCATGTCGAGCAGAAGGATTCTTCTTTCCCATGGGCGCCAACTTTACATCTATTTCCCTCCAAATGTGAAATATACACCCATTATTATTACATACAAAAAGCTGTGGGAAAAAATAGAGTATACCAGCCTCCCTCCCCCTCTCTCTATCTCTCTCAAAGTTTCAAGCCAATGCACTCCAGTGAATGGTTTGACCCAACACAGCCCCGCTGCACTCTCTCTCGAGCATACATGAGAATTCATGACACACCACCCCCATCAAACCCAATTGAAGATTCATTTACTCATTTCAACACATTCCACAAAAATACATCATTCCCAAACTACAACCGTATTCACCCTTTATGCTATGAATGAAATTACGGTAGTCATTGCCATTAAGTTTAATGCCTTGATTTTGTGCTTCATAACATGGATAGAGTATGCAGGAAATTTGGACAGAGTATGCCAAAAACTGCAGCAAAACTACAGCAAAAATGCAGGTTTCACTACCAAAGTCATTCCAACAGCTTTCATTACTTTAGTTCTGCTTTATGCATAACAGAAACAGAAATGAACTCACAGAAAAAAGAAACTGAACTGAACTTATAAAAATGCTGGTTTCACTACAAAAAAATACAGGTTTCATTCCAACAGATTTGAACCAAAGTGCATCTTTGTATCAATAACCTGAAAATGCAGATTTCAGTAAGTGCTAAACTTGCACTGAAAATAGATTGAATAACCTGCACTGAAATTAGATAGAATCGAACCAGGCTTCCCTTTGATTTTGTTTCAGAACGTAACCTTAAAATGTATAGCATTTGATCGGAGGAAAAGATGAGAGATAGTTAGAGAAACGTTTAGTCTTTACTGTTTACGTACGTGGGGAGAGAGGGGTTTGTGAAAAGGGGCTTACAGAATACAGAGGTGGGGCAATGGGAAAGAAGACCTGGATTGACAATTTTACCCCTGGCTCCGGGGTTGGGATTGCACATGGTTGGCACGTGAGGCTCTTTTCCATCCAAATTGTGATGGTTGTTATCAATTGGATCACATAGGTAATGGAGAAGTAGTTGAGGGGATAAAATCGCCAAATTAATAGTTTAGGGATAAAGTAGAGAAAACGGGCATAGTTTAGGGGATAAAAGGAAAAAAAACTCAAACAAAAACAACTAAGCACATATCAATTCAATATCCAGTAATCTCATAAACCAAAAACAAAGGAATGCAACTCCAACTACCCATTGCACTTCAACTGGACTTAAATCTAGACTAAAAACAGCACTAAAATAGCAGGTGTATTTTCAATCAATAAAATGGCCAACTCTATTCTCATTGCCTCAAAAAGTACCATGAAAAAACACAATTTACCTGTCCATTGTGCTCCATCTGTGACGGTGTGTGATCTCCATCTCCATTTCCAGCTCCATTTGGTGGAAGTAAAGGGTGTCCTGCACTTTTCATATAAGCTGCCACGGTTGCATATTGGTTCTTCAATTGAGTGATTTCATCACTTACGTCTCTTAGCACCTCTTGGCGGTGACATGAAGTTGTACTAACAACTTTAGAACTTTTAAGGACTTTTTTCGTTTTTGTCCTTATTCAAAAAAAATTGCATTTGTTAGTTTTGTGACAAATTGTTGTGGATTAGTGATTCATCTCGATAAAAAGAATTGAAAAAGTAAAAAAAAATGTACTTTTACCAAAATATCTTAGGAAATACTCCAACTATTTTTAGCAAAAAAAGTAAAAACAAGTAAAATATTTGGGTAAAAGTAAAAAAAATTTACTTTTCCGGTTCGTCTCGTCAATAATCCACAAAAGTTTGTCGTAAAACTAACAAACGCAAATTTTTTTAAAATAAAGACAAATAATACTAAAAGAAAAAGTGCTTAGCGAAATGGGTTCCAAATCTCCTAAAATAAAGTCACTTGATTAGTCCACATAGTAACTTTTGGACTTCAAGTAAAAGCATAACCTTGCTGAAATTTTTTTTTGTAGTAAAGCCTGAGTTTTGGTTTGACTGTTTGAACTGTGTTTAGACTCATTCAAACTCAGATTGTGCTTATTCCTACTCCAACTGATGCTAATTTTGCTGATGTTGGACCTGTTCAGATTTTGCTACTTTTGTGCTGGAGCCTAAGTTTATGGTTAGGATGTTGAATCGTGTTTGAGCCTCACTCAACTTCCGTTGAATGTATTTTCATTCTTCTTTTCTCTTTTCTCTTTTCTCTAGGCCTATATGATATCTCATTTTCTGCGATCCGTATTTGGTATGGGTGTCCAAGAAAATCGTCCGAACCGTAAAATCGAACCGATCCGGACCGAACCGATCTGGACCGAACCGTCCTATTTGGTCCGGTTCTGCGGTTCTACGGCCAGGTCCGGTTCTACGGTTCTACGGTCAAGTCCGGTTCTGCGGTTCTACGGTCAGATTATGGTTCCAAAAAAATAAGAACCGTTAATTTTGGTTCGGTTACTGGTTCTCAATTAATGAACCGTGGTTAGAACCGAACCGGACTATTTAAAACTAATTAAGATAAATATAGAAATACATACATGTGTGTAATTAAATATGTATTTGAATTTGGTATGTTAATCTTTTCCTTGGTAAACTTAATTTATTTAGAAATGAAATCTCATTTGTTAGGAAAGCTCTTATTTTATTCCTTCCTTTCCTATTCCAGCAGATTATCTTCCTATTTCTTTAATTTTATGAGTTCATATATATTTTGTGAATAAGTGTTTGAATGCTTATTGGATAGAACCGGAACCGAATCAAAACCGGACCGGTCTTGCGGTTTGGTTCTAGTTAGGTTCCATACATATATTGGTTAGGTTCTGGTTCCCAATTTTCTAGAACCGTTTGAAATGGTCCGGTTACTGGTTTTCTAAAGAACCGGACTAATCCGAACCTTGTACACCCCTAGTATTTGGTCTCTTCTCGATGTATCTTTTGTCAAATTCTTAATAAAATTTTGTTACCTATCGAAAAAGTCCACATAGTAACTTTTTCTATAGGCCTATATGGTACTATATTAACACATGAGTATGGAGTGTAAATGAGTCGAGCCGAGCTTTGTTGAGTTCGAGTTCGGCTCGAGTCTTAATGAGCTAAGCTTAGTTATTTACTAAACGAGTCTCTTTAATCGAGCTGAATCACCTTTAACGAACTGCTCTGTTCATTTACAGCTCTGCACATGAATAGATAGAAAGATCGAACTGATGAAATTGAAGTATTGACAGTCCAAGTGAAATAGTTATAAAATCAAAAGGAACCAAGACTGTAATTTACTCTCTGCGTCTCATGAGCTTATTTTGTACCCTTTGGAATTGGCGTCATTATTGAATCTTACTAACAGAATTCATTTTTTAAATATATTTTGAATTATTTTTAAACCGTGTATAAGTTCTTAATGAGTTTTTTTAAATGCATGAAAAACATATATTTTTGAAATTACATTTTTTGAATTTGAAAATAGCATAGAATCTCAAGAGAGACCGAAATTATGAAATGGAGGAAATATCATAGATAATGAACACATTCGTTATCTGGACTCACTTAGCTTGAATGAACCAGCTCACCTCCATAGCTCGTTCCACCATATCCAGTTAAACTCTCATTTAATTTTCGGGTCTAAAATTACCATCTCAACCGTTTATTTGAAAACTTACGAAGGAAAATATGTTTGTAGAAAAAGAAAATTTGATACGTGGACAAGTTATATTTTATCCGGTAACACGTACGATTTGGGTTTCAAATGTATTTGTTGTCAATTTTACATGCTGAAATACAACTTGTTACGTGTCTACCGATATTTGATAAGTATAAATTAATTTTTCTAGATGTACTTTTCTTTGCAAATTTTATTAGATAAACGGTTTATATTGTAAGGTAATTGATTTTCTCTCTCTTTTTTTTTTTTTACAAATGCACTCTCTCTTTTCTTTTTTTGGTCTTGTAGCAATGTGAATTACAATATTATTCCTTCAAATATGAAAGAGTACACATATGAAAGGTTAATCTTGTAAATTGATATTTAAAAAGACAAAGAAGAAAAACGGTTAGAAAAAAGTGAGCGTGAAAATCAATACACATGTTATAATCGTGGACTTTGAGATGATCTCAGATTTTATAGGGATAAGGGTAGGAATCAGATTTTTTAGATTTTGTAGGAATATGGGTCGGAGGGTGGAGCTCAACCTTTCACTTTAAAAATAGACTCGATTCACTCCCCGGGCAAACAAGGGCAAACAATACACTCTACACACACATACAGAGGGAGAGAGAGGGGGAGAGATGGGGAGTTTCTCATCTAAAACAAGATCCAGGGGTCGTGGAATCTTTTGCCCCCAAGAGGGTTCAGACCCAGATCACGAAATTGTTCTATTTTCAGATGAACACAACAAAAACCCACCATCTCAATTGTCCAACAATGAGGCCAATAATGAGAATAAAAACCAGAAAACCCAAGTTTTTGTTGAAGGTTACTATGTAGAGGCAGCAGCTGATGGGGAGGAGGATAATAATCTGATGAGGACTAAGAGCTTGACTGAGGTGGATTTGGATGAGCTGAAGGGGTGTTTGGATCTTGGGTTTGGGTTCAGCTACGATGAAATCCCTGAGCTCTGCAACACCTTACCTGCTCTTGAGCTTTGCTATTCCATGAACCAGAGATTTCTTGATGATCACCAGAAACTGCCAGGGTCGTCGGCAATGGCAGGAATGGTCGCCAATTGGAGGATCTCTAGTCCAGGTGAGTGTTTAATTTCCTTCAAACAAAAAAGCCTGATGTTACGCGTGGTGGTGGCCAGGGACATAGAATAATTTTTTTTGACGTCTAATTCTTTGTTATGGAAATCGTGTCGTTCGTTTTTATAAAGAAAAAAATGCAAATCTTCATACATAATCAATTTTGTTACACTAATTCAAAGATATAAATTAGTCATGTAAATTGGTGTGGAGAAATTTTATGGAAGAAAGTGCTCTGTTATTTAACCCAAAAAATATAGTTTTAACACGATTTATTCTAATGAACTATTATTACGGGATATGGAACGGACTACGTACGGAGATAATATTCTTCTCTCTCCTACTTTACCCTCTCAGCTCACATTTCCTGCCAAACCCACAAGGCCACAAAATCAGCGAAAACAATTTCCCCTCTTTTTTCTCCGGACCTCCTCTCTCTCTCTCTCTCTCTCTCTCTCTCTCTCTCTCTCTCCCTAAATCCCAAAACTCCAAACCCACTTTCCTCAATCTGATTGTTCTTCATTACTCCAAAGATGAAACCTTAAGGCCGGTTTTGAAATCAGAACGACTTTGTATGTTGACCGTACCATTGCATTGACCGGTTGCTGGTTCAACTGGCCGGTCTGGTCCGGGCCGGGTTTCAAAACACTACTCAGAGTTCCTCAGCTTGTTGTGCTTCTAAGCAAGAGTGTGCGAATATCAAGTCCGAGAGCAATTATTCAGTGCATGGTCTTGGGACACCGGCACATAGTGACATTTTTGTGAGGTTCATACATTTTTAGTACCGAACCTCACAAATGTGCGGTGAATAAAGATGTTGGGATACCAAGTAGCCGTACCCAAGACTATCAAATAATTTTTCCAGGTGAGGTATCCGGCCGAATGCCAGGGTTCAATGCGTCGCTTTTGCCTTGTTGCTCGAGCATCGATCTCTGCATGCAACAATAAGAACGTTGTGGCAACTAACATGCGTGTTCTTTACGATCGAGCATGCGTTGATAGACTTGGGTTCTTCTCATTCATTTAGGTCATCGACGCTTTTCAGGAGAGTACCTACGAATTTCGAACCCTTCGGATGGGGAGCTATTAGTATCGCAACCCCTAAGTATCGACATGCGTGACGATGATTCTCTACCTGGAAATCCAAAAAAAGAAAAAAAGAAAAATAAAAGAAGCCAAAAAATGGGAAAAAAAGAAGCGATATCTCATCTTGCTCGTTTGTCTAATATAACCACCCTGAATTATTGGGGAAAAAAAAAATTGTGCCCTTCTTGCCTTAGGCCTTTGTTTCTCGAGATTGATTTCTTTTTTTTTTGAAATTTCGAGATTGATTTCTTATATCTATTGATTCTAGGAAATTGATTTTCACACCCCATTTTTACAACTCAGACTCTCTTTTTTGTCTTTATCCACTTGAATTTACTATCTTGCCATTTATTTAATACTACATTTTTTCACACATTCAAGGACAATATTGTAAATTCATATAGATAAAAACAAAAAAGGGAGTATGGATGGTTAAAAAGAGGGTGTAAAAATCATTTTTTCCTTGATTCTATTCTTTGCAAGTTCGTTCATCATAACGTTGGTTGCCACTTTTAAGGGCGGACGGAAGGGGAACAACTCCAAGTATTCTCTATAATTGTACTAATTTTCAGGTTAATTCGAAAAAGTTAAATAGATTGGCTCCTGCAAGTCCCTTTGGATGAGAAGAAAAATCTTCAAACATTAGTACATATAAAATGCACGTATGCAAAAAAACTCTCAATAATTCTAAGTCATCAAAAAAAATTAGTCAGTGTTAAATAAAATTGGTAGCTGCCTATATATACATACATAGTTAGACTTACCAGTAAATATATAAAAATGGAATACAATATTGTTCGGTATCACTAAAGAAATACACGTGATTCGAGCTCCCGCTATGTACGAATCCTACGTCCGCCAATGACTCCAATCGGGCATGCATGAAACTTCCGGTTCTAACTTATCTATTGCTTTTCTGTTCGTCTCAGGTGACCATCCAGAAGATGTCAAAGCGAGGCTCAAATATTGGGCACAGGCAGTGGCATGCACGGTCCAATTGTGCAGCTAGCGAGAAGAAATTGTCACTTGAGGATTGATGTGGATACGCATTCTTCTTCAAAATCTGGTACACTGTCACTTGGGGCGGACCTGCTGCTTAGGCCCGTTTTGACGTAATAATCCCTTTTTTTTTTTTCTTTTGTTAAGTTTGCGCAAGTTTTTTATGCATTATTGATTCGCCTCCACAAGAGAATTAAATCTGAAAAATTAAACAATTTTGATCAAAATATTCAAAAAGTTCACCTAACACAAAAATAATCCAAAACTGACAGACGTCTTGGATTATTTTTGTCTTTAATAAAAAAAAATTAGTTTTGTATATATTGAATTATTTTCTGATTCATCTTGTGGAGAAATCCAACAACGCACAAAAATTGTCGCAAAATTAACAAATGTGAAAAAAAATGAATAAAGACCAAAATAATAATCCAGCTTGATTATTAAGCCAAACACCGCTTCATGGGATTGCTTCGCGCGGGATCAAGAGTTGCTTCCATTCTTTATCCGGAGATGGATTTACGACCGGACCCGTCTGCGATTAGGTGGAAGTTTAAAGTAGAAGATGGAAAAGAAGACAAAAGGCGAGGGGAGAGAGACTGTTCAAGGCCTCAATTAGTCGAAATATCGGATAGAAGTCTGATGCAATTTGCCTTGAGGCTGGAATTTGTTTGATAAATATGTCGAGTACGTTGAGAATAATGTATGACATGAATAAATGTCTTTTTTCTCTTTGAACATGGTATTTCTTTTTAATTTTTGAATCTGTTTCAGGATCATTAACCACAGATCCAATCCAAAATGTACCGATTAATTAGTTCGATTCGGACCGGTTTCGATCACTGTTCCACATATTTTCGAGTCCTGATTAGGATTGTTGAAGATCTTTTCATTCACACTTTACACAATTTATTGGCTTGAACGTTCCACGTGTGAGCTAAAATCGGTCAAAGTCAAATGTGCTACAAATATGGCAAAATTATCTCAATGAGAAAACTAACTATTTCTTGATATTTCTCGATGTTGCTGTGTATTGTATTTCAAGTTCCCTAAACTCCGAGATTGTGGCAAGTGGAGTCACTACAAGAAAATTCACAATTCCCGACTAACCATTTAGTCGGCAAATGTGAGCTTTTTAGTCGGCAAAAGGTTTTCCCGACTAAATAATTTAGTCGGCAGTTTGGTCGACGAATGAGAGTCGGCAAATGTATTTGCCGACTAAAAAATTTTTAGTCGGCTAATGTTCAGACTATCACCGACTAAACTTTAGTCGGGGAATATTAGCACTCATCACCGACTAAACTTTAGTCTGGAAATATTAGCACTCATCACCGACTAAACTTTAGTCTGGAAATATTAGCACTCATCACCGACTAAACTTTAGTCGGGGAATATTAACACTCATCACCGACTAAACTTTAGTCGGCAATAACAGACTTTTTTTTTTAAAAAAAAAGGGAAATAACAATCAGTGACTAATGTTTTAGTCGGCAATAACAGCTATTTTTTTTAAAAAAATAAAAAACTGGAAAATAATACCTTGATAACCAATTCTAAAAGCTGAAATCCCAAAAACTGCTAAAATCCTTTTCCCATTTTCATTCCTTGTAAATTGAAGCCAACGATCATTACATCCACGTTTGCCAACGTGCTAAAATTAATAGAAAACTAAAAATTCCAATAAATAGAGTTGTCCACCAATTATTTAGTAAACAAATTATATCCAAATTCCTAGAGCCCAAAATAATGACATCGAACGACAACAAGGGGAAAAACCAAAAATCGAAGCAACAGTATACTAACCATGTAATATTAAACAAAATGAATCCAAACAAAAAGTTCAACTCGCTGCACGTAGAATCCACAACCAAAATCTAACGTTGATCTTCATAGTCCGTAACCCACAGCAGAACCGCGGGATACTCCACTAAAATGACAATTTGTAAAAAAAACAAACAAACCACCATCTATTGTGCAATATGATCTTGTGCACTACCAAAATCAGATATGCAGTTGGTCTTCTACTATATTACAATATAGGATGTAGCAGGAATAGATGTAGCAAGAATATTGATTGAGATACTAACCTGATCAAAACTTGACGATAGAGCAGTCTTAATTGCTGTATCCAGGGTAGGGAGGGGTATTTTGCTGAAAAGTGCTTAAGTTGTATAGTTTGAGCTATTGCCGGTAGAAGCTGCACTGTAACGAGGTGGGGGAAGAGGGACCCTTATTGAAGCATTCCCCATCCGTCAACTGTTAAAGAAACAAAAGAACAAAAAAACGTATTGGTTTTAGTAACCGGAGGTTAAAGTCTTGGTCCAAAATACTTGTGGTATAAGAGTAAATTTTTTACCTAAACTACTGAATTTCAGCAAAATGAAGACATGGACACTTGTTGTATTGTCAATATTTAAATGGACAAACTAGTGGGAACCTTAAAATTGTCAAAGGCTTGATCGGGGATGTTATCATCAAACTAGAGGACGATATCCTTTTCTGCTATGTGCTTTCACCCATTCTTTCCTGAAGGCTTCCATTTTTATGCATTATATCATAGGCATTATAGAATGATTAAGAATCACTCATAGTACCTCGCAATGCAGTTACATATAGCACATACAGATCATGCGATGCTAGTATTACCAGTTGCCCCACAATATGGCCTCATTAAATGACAGTAATATATCTCTAAGGATACAATAGATAAACTTTTTTGTTTCTGCCAATTAGAAAAATTCATGCATGACACAGCTCGAATGAGCCTCATGAATATTCAAATCATTGGATAGCACTAGCTCCCAACCACAAAGTGTTTCATGTTTGTTATCCACACTTCACAAGAGGAAAATACTGAACTACAGCCCAACGATGAATTATATCAAGCTCTAAAATATCTCACAGAAAGCTAAAATTTCACGGAATCCACCTGCAAGAAAATGCTAGGTTTGGCAAGTAAAATGATCAATTACTGCAACTTGCATGCTGGTGTGATGGAAATAGACGAATGATGCTCGGAATTAGAATGATGCCACAATATCTCACATTTCAATACAAAGGTAATAAATTTTACCTCGTAACCGGGAAAGTAGTTAGGATATACGCCATTCCGAAAGACAGGGTGTTCTGATGTCATTGCTATGCCTTGAAGAGTTGGATTCCCTACTGTAATTGTAGCAGGGTTCTTCATCTGTAATAGATTAGAGGAAATTCCTTATTAACAGCTTCAAGATCAACATTTTGTTGCATATTATGGCATAAAAAGGAGTATCAGAACAAGTAACATGTATTCCCGCTAGCAGACTAACAGCAAACAGAGTGATATCAGTAACTCCCTTTATCAATTTCTGGTTCTTTCAACTAGGCTAATAGCTGCATCAGTTTTTGTAGAGGTTTAAGCACTATAAGCCAGTCTGTAGTGGTTTAAGCCACACAACTTCTTCAAACATGAGGTTTAAGGCACAGACGTACAATTAGGCAGAAGAGGGGGAAAGAGAAAGTATAATCCAACTATTACATGTGGTTTCAGTGTAATATTCAATAGCAACTTTTGTGATAAAAACAATCCAAAACTTGAATTCAAGATAGAGTGCTCACTTTTTGCATATTTGACCCTGCATAAAAGCAGTAAAAGTAATAGAGTAACTAAGAAATTTGGTCTTTCCTGCATATTTGACCCTGCCCATTTTAACTAGCCATCCAAAACATTGGGTGTTCTTCTAAGTCAAGCTAAGGTTCTTAATTTTATTGTTCCACCAATTAAAACACAAAATCCAACTTAAAATTTCAATTTATGCACTTACACTCTTAGATTCTGCATTCAAGAATGTAATTTCAGCATCTGTATCTCAGTCTCAGCACATACCAGCTCTCAGCACCTAATTCGAGCACTTACACTGGGTTTTTTTAATCTTAAAACTACATTTCCAGCACCTAATCACAATTTCAGTAACTCAAAATTCATTTTCCAGCAACAAAGTTCAAATTTCGCATCCTATTTGCAACCTGACAAAGCAATAACTCAAAATTCTTGGTGATTCACAAAGCCAAATTGTATGGAAAATTGAGAGCATGAGATTAGTTCTGAAACAGATGCTGAAATTGAGAGCATGAGATTAGTCCTGACAAAGCCAAATTGTATGGAAAATTAGTTCTGAATCTTAGCTCAAACTTGATGATGGAAAGATCTAATACAACTATAAGGTCAGATCATCAAGCAGAGTGTTCTCTATGTTTAAGTATCATACACGATCACATGAAACAGACATCCTATGAGAACCACTTGGTCCTCATGAATTGAGAGCAAGAGAAAAGCACAGACTGCCACAAATGCACGTACTATCAAGTATCAACTGCATTTTCTCTCTGTGAATAATGCTGGTTTGAAAAGTATCAGTTGCATTAGTCATGTTGATTGCATAAATGTCTAATACAAATAGAAAATTATAGTAAATTAACCCAGAGGAAGCCCCAAAATGCCACGTTCTACAGCTTCCCAATACTGTCGCATCGCACAAACTTTTTTTCTTTTGAAGACACTGTCATACTAATTGTGGTACTGTAAATGTAGAATTTGAAATCTTTTGATCGCAAAGTACGTATTCACTCACAGCTTCCCTTCTACATACCTCAAGTTTGCAATTCTCACATTAATTCAGAACCAGATCTGTCAAAAAGCCTTAATTCTAAGCTTTGGGATAAAGCAAGGCATCAATGTTCATAGCAGTAATCAAACAAATCAAGTTTAAGACACTCAAGGACTGATAGATTTAGCTCAAACCCGACATGCATACAAGTAACACTCAAAACACTCCAAACCCTCAACAAAAAAAAAAACACTCAAAACTAAATTACAAGAAATCCTTGTATGTATATGCTTACCTATCACCGAGTAAAAGCCCTAATCAAACAGAAAAAGAAGCAAACATTGTCACCGGTTAAAAGCCCTAATTTAGTAGCGCTGATAGCCCTCACGATTTCAAGCAATCCTTGTATGTATATGTTCACATATGTTGGAAAAGGCTAGGGCTTAGATAAACATATACATATCGACAAAGAGAGAGAGAGATAGAGAGAGAGAGAATACCTTGCAGGAGTGAGAGAGAGAGAGACAACGCCTCTACCACGGCTGGAGACGCGCGCAGAGTCGGAGGAAAATTAACGGGGGAGGCAGTGTCGGAGGATAATCCGAGCTTTTATTGTTACCAGTCAAATATATTTAAAAAAAAAACTAAAACTGAGGGTCTACTGTGGGTATGGGGGTTGCACACATATCTCATGCCCTTACCCTCATCATATCCTGTGGGCACGACTCACGAGTCCCTGGCAAAATACAGAAACAAGGCAATCAACTCAAACTAACTCTGGCCATCTACTGGCACTGTGGTGTGGCACAGCACAATAGATGAAAAACAGGAATAAATAGTAACCTAAAACAACAACAAAAGCTACACTAGGGTATAAAAATCCCAGTACTTCATCAGCACTCCCTGGCCAGTAAACATTTCATCTCTTGGTGGAAGGAAGGCCTCTCCAATGATCCATACAGATTTTTAAAAAAAAAATTTGATTGGCGATCAGTTTTTAGCTTCTATTCACCAAATTTCAGCATGTACAGTCAATTTCCAGTACGCACCACTTAGTTTATGCGTTTAGACACAAATTTTCAGCATTCTAACACCATTTCCTGCATCTAATCAGCAGATTCAGCACCTAAACCACCAGTTTCAGCATTCTAACACAGTTTCAGCAACCCAAAAACCCGTTTCCAGCACTGGGTTAATATTTCCAGCATTAGGATTGAATTTTCAGCACAGTTTCAGCACTTAAAAGCTATTTCCAGCACCCAAAAACATGAAGGGTGTAGTTGCAGCAATAAAATTCCTGCAAGAACTCAACTTATGGCAACCTAGTTATCAAATTCAAGTCTGTAACATTCAATTCTTTTGCTTCTAATCACAAATAACAGTTCCAATAAAGGAAAACAATAAAGAGCCCTAATTGAATCTTGAACCCAATTGATTCTCAAAACCCCCAAATAACTCAATTCATGATCATAATAGATTATTTGAATAATACCCATAAGAATACAAGCATGAGATACTTAACAAAACTAAAAGTTCCAATTCCCCCAGCAACCAACGTAGACTTTCCCCCAATACTCGTGGATTGACCTTGACCAAATAATTCTACTACTAATTCATGCTCAGCTCCTAATACATACTAACCTCATCAACTCTAATTATTTCTCAAAAATCAAACACTTGTTCTAATAGAATATCAGAGCAACATATAATAAAAGCAGACTGTTCAATTCATGCATCTCCAAAATGTGACAATGTGACATTCTATTAAATGTCATGATAATTAGTCCACTCCCAAGAATCATTGTTTAGTTGTTTCAGACTAATCTAGGAGACTAATTTGGATGTCTGTTCTATTTTAGTATGTGCATTAGCATAGGAATCTACGGGCTTGCAATTCCAGATTTCCAGATTTCCTACTTAGCATCAAAGTCAATTCTAAAAGTGATATTCTCAAACTACTTACCATATATCTGAGCCACCATCACCCTGCTCCCATGTTGCCTCGTCCACCATTCTGCATTTGGCTCATAAAGCTTTTGAATACCTCCATCTCTTTTAGAAGTGTAGACCGCTCCTCGTCTTGTCGCCTTTGTGTCTCCTCCCACCGCCTTTTCTCCTCCTCATACTTGTCCTCACGACGTCTTTGTTCCTCCTCGTATCGTCTTTGTTTCTCCTCCCTTCGCGTCTTCTCCTCTTCCCTCGTGTCGTCTTTGGTCATAGATGCCTACTTATCGGAGTACTGGTACAAAGAGTCCAGGTTCTGCTCTTCCACAAGTTCCTCGACAGTATCAAGAACGGTACCTGCCTGCACATTACACAATATAAGAAAAACAGAAAGACACACAAAATGATTGACACCCAGTATTAATGTGACAAACAAAGACTAGCATGCTGAAATGCATAATCAAGTAAACAGAAGTCAGATAAACTATTTCAGACTCTTTTTCCTTATAGTTTTTGGTTACAAGTAACAACACAGTAGACTATCATCAAGCAGATGAGGCAGCTGACTATTGAATTGGATTTCTCTACATCATGAATGTCGAAATGGCACATGAGAGGCCCAACTAGGCCTTCAAAATCAGATGTTTTGTTTCCATCTTACTGTCCCTTTAGTTCATTGTTATGGAATTTTAGCAGGAACCTGCATTCCTAACATCGTTCTGTGCTGACCATGTAGCTTTCTTGGTGTGTATTCATGTCAACAAAAATGAAGAAAAGTTTGTTGCTTTAGCATGATACAGTCCTTTCATGTCAATTAAAACTATTTGCTGTAAAGCTGCTGTTATTTCCAAGGCAAATACAGCTTGTATGTGCACTGAACAGCAATCCATGTCTATCAAAAGGACTGTTAAGCACTTAAGCTGTAAAAGCTGTTGAAATGCCACTGTAGAGCTGGCAGCAGGTGCTAGTATATGTTGCAACTGATCATTTCGTTTCTAACGATCGTGGGGAATAATGTGAGGGGGAAATAGTTTTGCGGCCAATAAGTGTTTAACTTGAAGCAATTAAGAAGGATTTGAATCTGAAAAGTACTAATATACATTAGCAACACTCTTCCCCTCATCCAGATTACAGGTTAACCAAACTTAATCATTCAGATGGTAAATTGGGGAAGCATGACCCAGCTTTCCTATTTCAAAAAAACAAAAAACCCTGATATTAAGAATAAAAAAAATTCCATGTGAAACCCAAATTTGGGGGTTCAATGTGGGACGTTTTTCACCATAAAACAGTCACATGCAAAACTCAGATTATGAGAGAAATTAACCAAATCCGTAGATAATCAGTATATTCAACACATGCAAAACAAAGACTGAGCTTGGATTGTACCTGTTGAGGAGAAGCAGAGCGACCTCAGCCTTGAATAACGAAGACTGAGCTCCGATTTCTGTTGTCGTTTGAAGAGAGGACACGGCTACAGAACACAGCGATGAGCTCCGGTGGGAACTAGGTCTCGATCACGATCTGGATCTGGGGCAATAGGAGGACAGCGTTGGGGAGAGAGAGATAGACCTGTGTTGCGCGTTGGAGGGAGAGAGAGAGAGAGAGAGACCTAGCTATGTTCAGCGTTGGGGACGAACTGATGAAGACAAGGGTAGAGAGAGGGGCTTATCACCTGTGTTGAGATTAAACGATGTCGTTTTTGGGATAGAGAATGCCGCCAACAATTTTCGCGGAAATTTCAATTGTCCCGCAAAAAATTTACGATTTTCCCGACTAATAAACGTAATTTAGTCGGCAATTTTCTAGTTTGAGAATTTGGGAAAAAATATTTAGTGAGCTCTAATTGCGCTACCATTGCATATAAACTCTATACTTTTTAACCATGGATTTTTTTATAATGCTTGATCTGAATCGTTAGGATTTCACGTCTTATTGATTATAGAATTGTCGCAAAAATTGAAAATCATTCAGTAGCAACAACCACATGATCGGAATAGTTTTACTGTTTCCAGAAGCATTAAAGACTAATAGCACACCACATGAGCCACACTTGAGATCTTTTCGCAAGATCAAAACCATCTGTCTTTAATTTATTATGGATTAAATTATTCTTACTGAGTTATAATTGAGATCGCTTTTGATTAGACAACTTATCGAATGAAATATACTATTTTCCTAATGAGTATATGTTTCCATAAAGGAATTTTCTAAATCTGATCAAACCGCAAATTTATGATAATGAATAATTTAACAAATGCAACAAAATCAACGGTCTCGATCATCATGGTTGTCTCGCGATCATGTAGCTACTGCAACAACAAATGCAACATAAGACTTAGTTGACTATCAATTAGATCAAAAGTATAAATTGTAAAGGTAACTGTCGAGTCATTTTTTATAATGCTCGATCTGAACCGTTAGATTTTTATGTCTTACTAATTATAGCACCGTCACCAAAATTAGAGATCACTTGATATAGGCGACTTCGTGATCGAAATACATTTTATGCATTTAGAGACGTTTAAGTGTAATATTGCACTAACCGAACCCCGCATGAGGTTTTTTTTGGCAATCAAAACCATCTATCTTTGACGTAATACGAATTAAATTATTCATCCTACAAAATGAAGTTAACTGCGTATGAATAAACTCTTGATTGGACAACAAAAAATTTTTAATTGATGAATTTATGTGTCGATAAAGGGATTTCCTTAACCCAATTGAGCCAAAAATTTACGAGAATCCTAGAATTAAGAAGAAAAGAAATTGGAACAGTTTCGATTAGAAAAGTTGCATTGTAATCAATGCACTTGGATTCCAAATATTCCTCTCTTGAAATTTTTTGAAAAGAAGGAGAAAAAAAAGGACACTTGCTGATTTTTTAAATTAATAATCGCCGACTAAACATATATTTAGTCGTTCCGAAAAAAATAATTTTGTCAGCCAAATGTATTTTATTTATTGATTTTTTAAATTGGTTAAAAATTAATATTCACCGACTAAACCTATATTTAGTCGTGTAATATAATTAATTACCGACCAAAAAATTTGTCGGGAAAATGTATTTCATTTATTGATTTTTTAAATTGCTTAAAAATTAATATTCACCGACTAAACCTATATTTAGTCGTGTAATATAATTAATTACCGACCAAAAAATTTGTCGGGAAAATGTATTTTATTTATTGATTTTTTAAATTGGTTAAAAATTAATAGTTGCCGACTAAACCTATATTTAGTCGTGTAATATAATTAATTACCGACGAAATAATTTGTCGGGAAAATGTATTTCATTTATTGATTTTTTAAATTGGTTAAAAATTAATATTCACCGACTAAACCTATATTTAGTCGTGTAATATAATTAATTACCGACCAAAAAATTTGTCGGGAAAATGTATTTCATTTATTGATTTTTTAAATTGGTTAAAAATTAATATTCGCCGACTAAACCTATATTTTAGTCGGCAAAAAGTTATTATTAAATTCGAAAAAATGATATTTCACGACTAAATATACATTTAGTCGGCAAAAAAAGAAATTACAATTTATTTTCTGTTTTATTAAATTCGAAAAAATGATTTTTCACGACTAAATGTACACTTAGTCGGCAAAATATATGTTTTGGCCGACTAAAATAATTTAGTCGGCAATTTTTTTATATTTTACCGACTACAAATTATTTAGTCGGTGATTGGCTTATATTTTCCGACTAAACATGATTTAGTCGGGAAATTTTAGTCGGGAATTGTGTATTTTGTTGTAGTGAGTGCAGTGCAGTTGATGGCTTCTTCCTCCCTTATACTCTCATGCACATTGATAAATTCCCGTAAGCATCTATCTCCTTCTCAAGTCTCCTAAGATAGAGTAGATTAGGATTACTAATGAATGACAAAAAAAAAAAACTCCGAGTTTGTGAAGTCTTGAGGACACAAAAAAAAGAACATGGTCAACCCATGTTATAGTTGTGGACTTGAGACGAGCTCAGATTTCGTAGGGATATGAGTAGGAGTAGAGCTGCAATCGAGCTAGCTGAGTCGAGCTTTGAATGGTTCGGGCTCGGCTTGCTAGAAATTGGAATGGCTCGAGCTCGGCTCGCTCGGGCTCGGTAGTATCGTTAATGAGTGGAGCGTCGAACACAAGTTTGGGTTTGCTGCTTATATAGACTTTGTGTACAAAGTTTTGAGTTTTGTCAATGTGGCCAGGACTGATGCAAAGCCTTTGTCTATGGTTCGAGTCGAGTTCAAACGAGCTATTCTTGAGCCGCTTGCGAGCGACTCGGCTCATCTGCTGCCCTAGGTAGGAGGCATGAGTTCAACAAAATCGCATCATCTCAATTGTCCAACAATGAGGCCAAGAATATGAATAAAAAAAGAAAACTAAGTTTTTCTTTGAATGGGATAATAATCTGACGAGGGTGCAAAGAGCTTGTCCGAGGAGGATTTGGATGAGCTAAAGGGTTGTTTGGAACTTGGCTTTGGCTTCAGTTATGAGGGAATCCTAGAGCTCTGTAACACCTTGCCTACCTCTTGAGCTTTGTTATTCCATTAGCCATAGGTTTCTGATGATCACCAGAAGCTGTCGGAGTCACCACCATCAGCGGCGGGACTGGTCACCAAAAAAGCATAATGTCTAATGAGATGTCCTCCTCTATAAATAGAGGGCAATGGATAATTCTAGAGATAGAACCCCTCAATACTTCTAGAATTTAAGACGCCCGTAATGTTCCATTGTATAGATTCTTGTAAAACTTGGAAGGTTCTAGCGTAGTTTCGAAAGAGTCCAGAAGCCTCTAGCAAAGTGTAGAAGTTTCCGGAAGCATGCCGAAATTTTTCATTGAAATTCGAAAGACTACGAAACATCCATGGGAAGTAGTGATGATCTTTAACAGATTCTTGTGACAATCATAAACATGCGAATTACCATGTAGATTACATAAAGATTATTTTCATCCCAAATTAAAAGTACTATCTCCGTCCCAAAATATTTATCCGGTCCGCAAAATGAGAATTAAAAAATAATGCATTTCTTTTAAGAAGAAATTCAATTTTTTTCATAAATTAAAAGAAATCATCAATCTCTAATAAGTTGTTGAAAAAAAATCAAATTTTCTTGCAAAAATTGTATTAATTATTTTTACGTCATTGTTTTGCAGAGTGGACAAACATTATGGGACGGAAGGAGTATGTTAATACCCTATGTTACATACATATTTATTTAGTTTAATGGAGTTCAACAAATAAATTTTATGAAAAAATTACGAGTACATAAAAATTTGATGGAACAATATAGGTTCAGATTCCAAAGATAGTTAGACTTTTCCTTCTTAGAAAGTCTTTTAGTGGAGTGAAGTGTAATTGGTACCTCGTTTATACTCTCATGCATATGAACAACGTTTGATTTCCATAAGCATCCACCCTCTTCGCCAAGTCCCATAAGATAGAATAGATTAAGTTTAACAAATGAAAAAAAAAAAAGTCCTTTTCAAAGACTAGATATAAAGATCTATGTAAAACCACGCGAAGTAGTTACTTTTCAAAAAAGTTCTCGCGATATGGAAATGTCAATAAGTAATTGAATTTGAACCAATTATTGTATATCATATGAAGGGCAAACTTGATTTTTATGCTCATGAGAGTGGAAATGTCAATAAGTAATTGAATTTGAACCAATTATTGTATATCATATGAAGGGCAAACTTGATTTTTATGCTCATGAGAGTGTTCGGAATTCTTTCCGACCAATTTTTCGGATAATATTTAATATTTGAACAACAATTTTTTGTTTTTTCGGATAGTTGTTCCATGTTCTATAGTACTCCATATGATAGGTAATTATTGAGTTTGTGAGGAAGATAAATTGAGTTGGCACTGATAATTACTTCCCGTGTGCAAAAAAAGAAGAAGCAAATTCGATTGGATATCGCAACATATATACGTGGACAAGTTATATTTTGAGGGCCATGGCGCGCGCAAGCCTTCCTCGCCTCTCCTCAGGGACCGGCCTGTGCTGGAGCATCTGTGCAACTAGAACGATGTTGCGGCAAGTAAATGGAAACACATGTGTGCATGTATTCGGTAGTGCCATTTAAAAGCTTTGATTCGAACCCATAGTTGGACCGAAGATGGGGATTTCTCGCCGCTGAGCACCAGGTGGTGCCGTGGTGACGGCCCGTCCCCCGGACGGTAGCTATGGCTCGAACCAGATATTCCACGGCGGGTCGGGAGTCACGTCCAAGAAGAAGTTGCTACGCTGGTCGCCCCCTCCCACCCTTTTGGATGTCAAAAAAAAAAAAAAAATGGAGACCATGGGCCTCGCCTCTCCATGGGGCCCTCTTTTTTTTTTTAAAGGTTTGGACTCTCTTGATTGAAGACCTCCAAAACAGACCCACAACCTGGTAAATAACATTATATTAGGGTTTTGGTTTTGGGGGCTCTCTATTGATGGATTCGGAGGACGACATGCACGATGGGAACGACGCCGAGTCGACGGACGACGATTACTACAGTGGCGACACGGCCGTGGAGTACAGCGAGGACGACAAGGATGGTGACGACGATGGGCATTACGAGTTCGACAACGACTCGGACGATGTATCCGCGAGCCGCCCCCAACAGAATTATATTGGCCTGAAAGAGGCGGATATACGCCAGCATCAAGAGCATGAAATTACAACAGTTTCAACAGTCCTTTCCGTATCGAGAGCCGATGCGACCATTCTACTCCGTCACCATCGTTGGAGTGTGAGTAATGTGCATGATGTATGGTTTGCGGATGAAGTTGGAGTCCGTAAGGCCGTCGGCTTGTTGGAAAGTCCAGTTGTCCGATTTCCAAATGCTAAAGAACTGACTTGTGGAATTTGTTTCGATTCCTGTCCTCTTGATGGGATCAACTCGGCCGCGTGCGGTCATCCTTTCTGTGACGAATGCTGGAGAGCTTACATGAGCACATCCATCAATGGTGGCCCTGGATGTTTGATGTTGAGATGCCCCGAACCATCTTGCGGTGCTGCTATCGGCCAGGATATGATCGATCGGTTGGTATCTGAGGAAGACAAGCAGAAATATGCTCGTTACCTTGTTCGTTCTTATATAGAAGATAATCCAAAGAACAAGTGGTGTCCTGGCCCGGGCTGTGAGTATGCTGTTGAATTTGTTGTTGGTAGTGAAAACTACGATGTTTCCTGCCTATGCTCCTATAGCTTTTGTTGGAATGTAAGTCTCTTGTGGGTAGGAAAACTTAGAGCATCCTCATTATAATAACCGAAATTGAATAACCAAAATTGATTTTGATTATCCATTTAGAAGTTATTAAAGTTAGTAATGTTAAGTCCCACATTGTTTGTTTTTTCTCCATAATCAAAATCAATGGGCATAATGGCACCTATTCCTTCCCTCCAAAACTTTCACCTCCATTTTAAGCTTATTTCATCCCTCCAAAATTTTCCCGCCGTTTCGTCCCAACAATTTTCCCACCGTTCCGTTATTTTGTGGGTTTTGCTAATTTGGGGTTGTCGATTATAGTTGAAAAATTATACTTGAAAGCCGAAATAAAACAAAAGAAAGTATTGTTTCCTGTGAATCAAGGATGCTCTTTTTGGAAGCATTTAGCTGCCGAAAGGGCAACTGATCAAATAAACATGTTGCCTGCCTTTAATTGGTGAAGAAGTTGTAAAGAGGAAAGAGGAGAGTGAGAAGGGGTCCAATAAATTTTGGTATTGGCGAAAACATTGCTAGTTTTGACTATACAAATGCCCAAATTTGATTATTGCTTAAGAGATTACTAAGTTTGATTATTATAATGTAAGCACTTTTTTTTAGTACACATTATTAACTTTAACAACTCTTTGATTTTGATTATTATAATGAGGATGCTCTTATAGTTTGATATTTTCTGTGTATGAGGCTAAAGCCTATTGTTTTAAGCTGGAATCGCAGTGTGCAGAAGAAGCTCATCGTCCTGTGGACTGTGGCACTGTGGCCAAGTGGGTTATGAAAAACAGCGCGGAATCGGAAAACACGAATTGGATTCTAGCTTATACCAAGCCTTGTCCGAAGTGTAAGAGACCGATTGAGAAAAACCACGGTTGTATGCACATGACATGCGCACCTCCTTGCCGGTTTCATTTCTGCTGGCTATGCCTTGGTGCATTGAAGGATCATGGTAAGTGTAACCGGTATAAGGCAACTAATGAAACTGAGAGAACGAAGGCCAAGAAGTCCATAAAGAGATACGCTCATTACTATGAACGGTGGGCTACCAATCACTCGTCGAGGCAAAAAGCCCTTGCAAGTTTACATCAAATGCAAACTGTGAATCTCAAGAAGCTCAGTGTCAAACAATCTCAACCTGAATCGCAACTCAAGTTCATCACAGAAGCCTGGCTGCAGATAGTTGAATGCCGGCGAGTGTTGAAATGGACCTATGCCTATGGATACTTTCTACCTGAGCCTGAGCATGCGAAGAGGCAATTTTTTGAATATTTGCAAGGCGAGGCCGAGGCTGGTTTAGAAAGGCTTCATCAATGCGCTGAGACGGACGTGCAAGCTTACCTTGGTCCTCAACCGCCTCCAACTAATTTTAATCATTTCCGCACAAAATTGGCTCGACTGACTAGTGTCACTCGGAATTACTTTGAGAACTTGGTTAGAGCATTAGAGAATGGTCTATCGGATGTGGATTCCCAGGGGGCTAGCAGCAAGACAGCAACTCCGAAAAGTGGGTCGGCTGTCGGAAAGGGTAAAAAAGGAAGAGGAAAGGCTTCGTCCCGAGCGGGCAGGCAAAGCAGAAGTTCGGACGATCATGGCTCTTGGACATGCGATCAGTGCACTTATTTCAACACCAGATCTTTGCCCACATGTGAGATGTGCCACCAGCCCAGACGTAATGCAAGGGGCTTGAAGAGAGCTAGAAATGGATGAAAAGGTGATTTATTAGAAACAGATATCTAAGGTTAGGCTTATGGGGGCAAGGCCCCAGCGTAGTTTCGGTTTTTTTTTCTTTCCCTTTCCAAATTTCAATATCAATATTAGTATTATTACTTCCTCCATCTAGATTTAATAATCATTTTTCGGAGTTCGTGTCATTTCTTAATCGATTATATCTTTCAATTTATAATGTTTTACGTAATTTCGAAAACATCATTTTATATAACTAATCGAGATCTATCAAACAAAATTCATATTCGACATAAAATTCACTACGGATTAAAAAATATAACCCATTTTTAGCCAGTTAAAATAGAACTAGGGATAATTAAATCCGAACGGAGGAGTAGTTGTTAAGAACACTTAGATATTGCGTTTTGTTTTTGGTGTTATTTATACATTTAAATATTTTAAGAATGTATCTGTTTTGGGTCCAAAACAAAATCTCTGTCCATGCGCACAGTCTCTCATAAGCTTTCCCTTCAATTATTAATCTCATTTCTCTTTTAATCCTTCTCCACTCGTTGCTCAAAAAATTTCCCTGAAAACCCAAACCAAACAAACTAATAGATTCTCAAACCTTGAAAATTTAAAATCTTGTTATTTATAGTTCAACCCCTACGTTTATGAAATCCTGGTTCCACCCCTGATTAGGAAGACATTGTTGCTTATAGAAAAGCTTTGTTTTGGGTGGTCACTTTTTGGCTGAAGCTGTTTAAAGACAATTAAGACAATGAGTGACAAGTAGCCAAGTATGCTATTATCATTAATTTGTGTATGTTTGATTTAGTATATATAGTTCCTTCCTACCCTATGTATATCAGTAATAATCCATCGATTTCCGGTTCGAGGTTCTTGAACTTGCAATGTGGGTGGGTTGTCTTGTCCTGTGTGGAGGGTTGGGGTGTCTTTGTTTGTGGTTGTTCAGAGTTTCTTTGGGTCCTCTTGGGGGTGGCTCTATTGGGTGTTGTTCGGATTGATTTCTTGTCAATCCATGGTGCTTGATTAACTTTTGTTTGTTGTGGTGTAAGGTTTCTTTATTAATATATTTTCCCTTTTTCGCCGTTCAAAAAAAACTTGCAATGTGGTTGATTTATTATTATTATTATGTTAACCAGATTATGGCCTCTGAGGCAAATGAAATTCATATCTTTTGATAAAGTAGACAAGCTTTGTTTTGGTGGTCACTTTTTGGCTGAAACTATTTAGAGAAGACTAGTAAAAGTCCACGTGCTTCACACGTGATAAGTTTTTTGGACCCTATGAGATATATATTAAGATATGCAAATCAAATTTTTTAGAAGAGATTGTAAATATTGGCTAGTTTATTGGAAAGTAACTTATAGAAAAAAAAAAAAAAAAAAAGAGTTCCAAAAGATGTTTATTAAGCCCTTGGTACCTTCTTTAGTTGATTCATACTAGGCTTATAGCTGCCGTCTTGCATGACCAATTTAAAACAACTGTACATAATTTGAAGCTTCTCTTCTTCTGTGCTAGTTGATGAGCACAAAATATAGTACTTAAGAAGACTCTCATAGTTGCCTAGCTTGTTAGTCTGAACTTAACAGTGCTTTATGTTTTGTAGGTATTTTGGGCTTTGTCGCACAAAAAGGTTTCATCCGACACTTAAAAAGAGCAGGCTCAACCCAATCTGAATTAAAAGATCCCAAAGAAGCAAATTATTAGAAGTACTGAAGCTCCAATACAATTGGCCATCAAGGAGTATGGAATTGGAAATTGATATTCGCGCTCCCAAAATTACTGATGGCGCTATGGAATTATGTGGATTTTCAAGGAAACATGGACCAGCCATATATTCCTAAAACACTGTATATATGTGGGTCATGACCTGGTTCCACAAGGTTTGGTCTTGATTGGTAGAGAAAAGGGAAAATGACGGCCTAGGACGTGTTCAATTAAAAAAACACGTTCTTGGCCGTCATTTTCCCTAGAGAAAAATGACATTTAGTTTTAATTTTGGAACATTAGGACTCTCCTTAATAGTTAATTTTCGATGTTAACATTATAAAAGGAGAAGTCAGTAGTAGGGTTCAAAGGATCGGAGGGTTCGGCTGGAAACAAGAAAAAAAGCTTCAATTGTTATTTCATGGGAGGCTAAGTTCTTAGATGAAATCTCATATCTTGTAGTAAGTATTTGCAGATTCTTTATTATTTTCTGAATGTTTGGTTTAATCGAATAATTGTTCTTACCTCAATTTAATTAAGTTAGTAATTTTGGATATGGATTCAATTATGTTTTTTCCATGATTTGAGATTGCTAACTAATTATACAGCCCCGTATGCAACTCTTTATTTCAAGCAGCGGATAGCTTATGTGATTTATTTTCGAATGGATACATATGATTTTTTGGTCTAGAACATTAAGGCGAGTAAGAGTATACATAAGTTATTTTTCTAAAAGGTCGCAATGATGATATTTTCCACGGTAATAGAATTTAGCTACCAATTTACCGGGAAGAAGAGTAGGAAAATAAATAAGAGTTTGTTAGTAACTGCTACAAATACATGAGTGTGGATTATGAAACCTTAGTCACTTTCTTTTGATCAAGTTCATTCAACAATCAACTTATTTATTTGTTTTTAATATTGCTTATTTTATTTTTAATTTACAAATCAATCACAACTTTTGTCAACCAGGTAAGGGTTTAATCAGTTTTAGTTTATTTAGTTTTCCTATAAAAATACACAAGTCCCTGTGGGTTCGACCTCACACTTATAAATCTATACTTCGATACGATTCGTGCGCTTACAAGTACATTAAAATTTCACAACACTAGTGACCACCAATAATCGTGTCCTTTGAATCATTTTCTATTATACTGCACCTGGGCTGAAATTTTCTTCTTATTCAACCCTCAACATAGTTCCATAGTTTCCACAACCTCTACTAAACGTAAAAACACAGACTCTGAAGCACAAGCAACTATGGCATTGCAATCTGAAGCAAAATCCGGACGTCCTGACTTGAACAAAATCCGGATTGGTCCGTACCTCCCCTTTACCGATTGAATTTTGATGATTTGAGCTGCTCAATGTGTTCAGAATGTAATTTTAAAGGTACTTGCGAGAAATCAACCAAAAAAATGACCGGGAAGGGCTTTGATTTGAGCAGTTTTTTTATTGAACTGTTTAATAAAAAAACTTTTCAGATGAAGCCCTTCTCGGTCATTTTTTTTTTGCTGATTTCTAACAAGTACCCTTAAAATCACGTTCTAATCTCATTGAGTGGCTCAGATCATCGAAATTCGATTGGAACGCTATTTAACGGAGCTTTTAACGAAATCCGTTAGTCATTCGGACAGAAGGGGGCGTTTTGATTAACGTTGGGAGTAAAATTGATTTTTTTAAAAGATTGAGAGTCTAATTGAAATTTAGTGTAAATGTTGGGGGGATTTTGAAATTTTTAAAAAATATATCTTGCAATGGAAAGATCAAAATGAAAGCAGGGAGAAGAATTCCAGAGGCAAACAAAAGTTAAAATAGGGAGATTGAGAGGAATTGTAATTACCCCAAAAGCCAGACAATAGCACCAAGAGAGAGAGAGAACCAATGCAACCAGGGCAATAGGCAACCCCAATAAGAACTCTAATGGCCTGCAATCTCCCATTCTTGATTGGATTCCACCCCTTTCTTTCAACCTCTATTTATAACATTTACCCCATACCTAAATATGAACAATTGGATGAATTTTCGGTTTGACAACTCGAGAATGTTGGCGATTTTAACCATGATCCGTTTCTACAAATGATGTATGGAAAAAACAGCTTTCTTTTTCCCAAAATAAGTCACATTTTGGGTTTGGCAACCAAGGTTGTCAACCTATTCCAAATGGTTACGTAGAAATTAGCAACTACCCTCTTCCCCTACCCAAAATGGAAATAAATAGACAAAACGGTTTTTGTACTTCACGTTTTTTCTAAATGTACCACAAAATCTTCCTTTATTGCGTAACATTACGCACGTCATAGTAAAGCATAATAAAAGACAAATGTTTTTAAATGCACTTATAAAAAGTGTGGTGTGAATATTATTGGAAAAAAATGTTTATAGACACCCAAATTTGGACTTCTCGAATTACTTTAATTTGTGGCTTTGAGGCTTTCCGATGATGAATTTGAATCAAAACAAGCCTTGGACCGATTAGAACCTTGCTTCTTGGAAGATTTTAAAAGGGCAAAATAAAGTGCTAAGATCAATATCAAGCGCTCAGAACCACTCCTGAGTGCTCAAAACTGTTTTCGAAAACCCCAGGGCCAGCTCACTCCCGAGCGTTCAAGACCTCTGTGCTGCCCAATGGATGCTTGGGCTCTCCGCTTTTCATAAAATGCATCATTACAGCCGTTCAAAGCAGGTTTTACCCTACACCACACTCAACCTCAGTCTGCAGAGAATCAAGTCATGAAGATTTTCCCTCCCAAAATGTTTTAATTTATTCTTGATTTTATTTTTCAAATTCAATCCATATGTTATAATCCCCTGTAAAAACCCCCACTTTCAGCTGAAGTAGGACACGAAATCTCTGTCTCTCAAAACCCCTCATTGTCTTTCAAACAATGCCAACTCTTCTCTTTCAAGGCTCATTTCCCATCCAAAAATCTTCAAAACAAAATCTCAAAATACTAAGAAAAATGCAGGAAGTTTAGATCTTAGTTTCTGACTTCTTGTTTTTTTTTCTATCCTCCTCCACCTTTCAAGCTCATTCAAGAAACAAGGTTCTAATCCACAAAGGTAGAAATCTCTCTACCATTGTTTCAAACAAAGGGATGTTTTCGAAGTCACTCAATCCATTCCAGTCTTTCCTACTGGATATGTGGTTGAGATGGCTTTAGTGTAAAAACAGGAGCAAAAAGATCACAAAACTTATTTTTCAAATCTGTTGGGAATACTCCCGAGCACTCGGGAGAGTTCTTGAGCGCTCAAAATTGTTTCCAGCTCCATTTTTTGCATTTTTGGCAAACAAGCAGTGGAAACGAACTGTATTCTTAAATTGAAGGGTCTTATTATGACATGTTGACGTGAATAATCTATTTTCTTAGAGTAAAAATCCATTTTTCCCAATGCCCATTCAAGAATATTTTCAACATTAAAAAGAGGTTTTGTCTTCAGAAAATAGATTTGGAATAGTAACATGTCAAAATAGGTCTGTTTTCTGCCCAAAAGATAATCTGGCGTGCAGTTCACTCCCGAGCACTCAGGACCACTCTCCAGCGCTCAGGAGTGTTGCCATGCAGTTGCAGTTTATTTCTTCTTCTGTTTTGCCATTATTCTGACCTCTCACGTGCAGGATGAACTCTGTTTTCTCTCAAGGGAAATATAGATATGATCTATTGTTGCAAAGGCAAGGAGGCATGGATTGGATGATTAAAGCTTAACCTTGATTTTTCAAACCCTCTACTGAGCCTATTCCAAGTTCAAACAATATTATCATTTCTCAGTTTTAGCATTATATTCCGTCTGTGCCTAACAAACTTTGCAGGGCTGTCTAGTAGCACTCCTGAGCGCTTGGGTGTGATTCCAGTAGCATTTTTCCATTTTTTCTATCATTGTCCATTTTTCATTATCATTTCATTATATCTTGTACACTGGCACCAGCATACACTCCTTACTTGATATACCTACGGATATTGATTAGTTGTTTGATGAAACAAAATACTTTCGAAAAATCTCACAAACGTTTAGTAGAGACCGATTTCGTATCGGGCGAGGGGGGTGTCGTAAAACCCTTCCTCCCTCGTAACATGGCTTCCGAACCCTTCACGAATCTCTAGTTTTCAATCAAAACGGTTTCTCGAACGGCGAACCATAAATCCGGATGACGACTCTTCAAAATTTTCAATTCAAAAACATGTTTTTCGGGCCGCCCCATCCACCCGATCCACCCGGGGCTGTGGTAGCCCATAGTGCCACCGTGGGCTACCACAGTGTTACACTTTCTATCTCGATATGAAAAAGACTTTATCCTGGAAACATCTAAATGCACACCAAAAGCATCTCAGTACACCCAGAGTAACTAAATTTCTTCAATCTTTCGATAAAGTAGACAATAAAACACGAGATTTTACAATTCTACTATTCTAGCACTAAATTCTTCTCCACAATTGGTAAGGAGGCTTTTGAATTCTCCATACTTTGCCCATGCTCAAACTGTGAGTACTAATTTTTTTTTTTAGGGGGTGGTGGTTTAGATTGCGGTTGCAATATATATCGGACTTTGCAGTATGGTAAAAAAACACGGCCGCCTACTAATTAACAAATTGCCTTTGCCAACTAAGAATTCCATCGTCGCCACCACCACCGCCATTGTTGTACCAGCACCACTCTATCGTCGCCATTACCACCACCCAACACCTCTTCATTGTCGCCACCACCATCACCACTCAATCTCCGCACCACCACCACTATCAACACTACTATTATCGCCACCTTTGCCACCACTTTAGTCACATAATCCTTCAAATTGTTTTTCGCTCCTGCTCTCATTCCTCGCTTTGCACTCACGCTCTTAATTCTCTCACCACCGCTCGTTACTATCATCAATTGCACCGGTCTCCACCACCACCACCCACTCACCATCCTTCCACCACACCCAGTGGCGGACCCAAAAAATTGATATAGTGGGGGCACCAATTTTTTTTTTAATCGTAATATACGAATTACAGTTAAACACATTTACTCCAAAATAATTTAAGTATTCATTATAAATTAACAAATTTAAAGTATATGTGTATTTTAATAACCAACTCCATGGACAAACTTGCGCACCTTGATTATATGCGTTAAAACAACATTATCACATGTTCATCATCTATTTTTCTGTTATTAACTCTACAAGTACAAGTTTTGGGGACCAAAAAAGTATATAAATGCAATGCACGAATTCATATTTTTCTACACAAATGATCAGAGATGGTGGGGGAGTGGGAGAAACCTTGGTTAGAATTTTGGGGGAAAAAAAATAAAAAAAACACAGTTGATTTTAGGGAAAAAAACAAAAAAACACAGTTGATTTTGGGGGAAATAACAAAAACACAAAGTTAAAAAGCATATAGGGAAAATAGAACCCGCGCCACTTGGTCCAAGAGGGAACGCCTTACCACTGGGCTACCTGATGTTCACTTGTAAACATTCGGACATATAATATATATATATATATATATATATATATATATATATATATATATATATATATATATATATATATATATATATATATATATATATATATATATATATATATATATATATATATATATATATATGGACACGTGACCCCCCGTACCCTATGGTGGGTCCGCCCCTGACCACACCACCTCCATTACTACTACCACCACACCATCTTCGTGGCAACAATTAGCTCCACAATAGCACTACTAATTGCCGCCACCACCACCACTATTACCATCACCTCTCCACTTCCACGAGTAAAACTAGATAATATTCATTAATACACAAAACTTCTGGTAAGGGCGCCCTTGTAGAGACCCGTGCTAATTTTCTTTTTCTTTTTTTTCTTCTTTTAAAGATCGCAATTGTTAGAAAAGGCATAAATAGTGGAATACGAGAAATGACATGGTTACTTGATTGGGGTTAATGTGATATCATTATTTGTGAAAGGGAACAAGTGCTATTAGTGTGTGTGCATGTATATATGTGTGGGTGAGTAGCATGGAAGAATGTTTTCTCTTTTCCTTTTCTCTATGTCAGCCGATACACACACAATCATCTCTCTCTCTAACTCTCATCCGGCTCTCTCTCACCTCGCACCTCGCACATCAACTTCTCTCCTAAATTTCATCTTCTTAGAGCAAGATTTCGGACAAAGTCCTAGAATTAAAATTGTTCTATGGAGTGAGGGCTTCCAATCCATCCAGGAAAATTTATGATCGGACCACTTGAGAGCTTGGTTGACTTAGTTGAAGGGTCGGATTTTGCTCAAAACCCATGAGGTAGGGATTTCTTACTCTTGTTATGCTTTTATACGGTGTTTATGTACCTAGATCATGCCTTGTTTCGTTATTTGAGGTTGTTTCTTCCATTTCCGAAAATCAGCAGAACAGGGTCTTCGTTTCTGGGGTTTTACGCTTTCTTAAACTCAGAATTGAATTTCAGTTCCTTCGTATAAAATAAAGTAGACTTAAAGCCCGTTCTAATGCCGCTGTAATCACCCAAAACCGCTGAGAATTGAATTAATAGTGGATTTTAGAAATCAGGTCACGAATCTGTCACGTTGCTGTTCGACAGATTCGTATTGCTTCAGTAAATGCCTGTTTAGCCATATTTCGAGTGTGAATCCGACTAGGGTTCCTTCACATCTTTTGTACTTCGTTCAATTGCGCAACTATCGGGACTGGAATCACTCAAAAATATTAAAAACTCGATTTGTAATGATTTTTAGAAGATTGAGCTGAAATTTGGAAATCTGGGCAGCATACAAAGCTGCGTTCTTCATCGTTTGCTATGGTTAAATGAAACTATTGGTTATGGGTCCTTATGGGTTTTAAATATTGATAAGTTGGTGATCTTTTGGCGTTAGAATCATTGAAAAATATTGAGTATGAAATTTTTAATGAATTGTCGAACATTGACTGCTCTCTGGGACAGTTTTGGTCCGTTAGTTCTCCTTCGTTTTTTTTGACTTCTGATCATTTCTAATCCCTTTTAAACATCGTTAAACCATCTCTAAACTTGGTTACTCGAGTTCAATGATTCGTTGATCATTCAAATTTCTTTGATACTCATCAAGCGTAATCTTAGTGTTGTGGTAAATGGAATACGTGATGTAAGGTGGTTTAGGAGTACCGAAGATTATGTGGGACATTGTGGGAAGTATAGTTGGTAGACGTGAGCTTTTCTAGTGAACCGAGTGGAAGCATAGTAATGCGTGTCCGCGTGACACACTTATCCTTCAAACTCTTTTGGCACTCGTTCCATGAAATCTAAGTATCAATATTAGCGGGAAGTATGTTGTAGAGATGCTATGGGTTGGTACGATATTGTGATTTACTAAGAGAGAAAGGCGTGTACTCATTTACCAGTTGATGTCCTGTTATGATTGATCATTTGGAATATATTGACATGTGATTGTCAATGCGTGTTTGATCTATAAGTCGGTTTGATTGATGTGTTTTATTGTATCATGAGATTGGAGAAGTGTTTGTTGAATGAGTGGTATGATTATGGGAGTTCGAGTGGCTGTAATTGAAATTGGAAAGAGGAAGTAGCTGCATCGCAAGGGGTGGTAATGCAGATTGCAACAATATGGGTGGTAATGCAGTGACTCAGATAATGTGTGATATAGACTGCAACGCAAGGGGTGGTAATGCAGACTGCAAGCAAGGAGTGGAAATGCAGAGTGTTGAGATTATGAGGAGTATTGAAATGGTTATGAATCTATTGTGAGTACGTTTTCATTGATGTAAGTTTATTAATGCTTCTACATGAGCTTTCATTGATGTGAATTTGTTAATGCTTCTACATGAGTTGTCATCATAGTTATTGATACCGTACCGTACCGGCCGGTACGTACCGTTTGGAGAGAGAACCGGTACCTTGGCCTCCCAATTCCGTCCCGGAGAGAATACCGGAAAATATCGCCTAATACCAGCCGTACCGGTAAATACCGGCCGGTATGTAGTTACCGGAATTACCGTTCGAAATTTTGCAGAGCATAATTTTAGCAAAATGTGGGTACGTGTGCGAGGCTCAAATCCCGAATTTGCACCCCCCCTGCGCGATATAGACGTGACGCGCACCCGGTTAATTAGTTTCCGAATCAGTTTTCAAATTGCCGCCCATTTTCCTGAGCACGCGAGACCTCTCCTTGAGTCTTCATTCACAAACCCACTAGTGTGCAAAGCTATTTAAGATGGAAAAAAGTTTTGTAACTAGGCAATGTGGGACAAAAGTTGCCACATAGGTATTTTATGATGAATTGTACGGTATGGGGGGTTTTTTTGAATTATAATTATATATAATTATTATATATATTGTAGTTGCGGTAAATCCGAAACGGTACCCGGTATTTGACCGGTACCGGTACGTACCGTACCAGTAGGAAAATCGGTACCCTGTCCGGTACAGTATTCATAACATTGGTTGTCATTGATGTGAGTTTGTAAATATTTCTATATGACATGCAAATTGTTAGGAATACTTACAAGATATGGGAACCCTTTGGCCGTAGTCTGCCTTCTATTGTGATAAACCCATATTTCTCATGCTAATTTATCGAATTCTTTCACTCTTTGTACATACTTCATCACATTTTCATATAGCGTGAGTATAGATTTCTCTACTGGGCTAGTATAGCTCAACCTATCATTTGCAGGTATACTACAGGGACACAGTCTTGAGGGGTGTGAAGTACATGCAGATATCACAAGATAAAGTTATTTTTTGAAGTACTTGTCTTCATTCATAAATCAAACTGTATTGTACTATTTTCTCTATTTTTGGATACTGTATCAGTTTGACAAATTTATTATATTCGGGAACTGTATTGTAATTTTGGGTATCGTATGTACTATTATGAGGATTTGTATTTAAAATGGTATTGTTATTTATTTTGAAAATCGAGGGCGTGGCAGCAATTAACTTATTAAGTTAAGCATGTCCCTTTTCCCAACCAATTTGCAATGATCCGAGCAGCACTATATGTTCAAAACATGATTTTAAAAGTACCCGCGAAATAAGCAAAAAAAAAAAAAAAAAGACCGGGAAGGGCATGATCCGAATAGTTTTTGTTTATTTTTTATTGAACGGTTCAAATAAAAACTGCTCAAATCAAGCCCTTTCCGATCATTTTTTTTGCTTATTTTTCATGGGTACCCTTAAAATCATGTTTTGAACAAGTTAAGCGGCTCGAATTATCAAAATTTGGTCGGAAAAGAGGGAAAAATGGGACGTCCGCATTTTATTTAAAATGAGGACGCCCTTACCTAAAGGGGACTCTTCATTAATAACTCTAAAAGAGAACCATTATTTATAATTTAAGCTAAGTTTCTTTGTCTTTAAATCAGAACAATTATTATAATTCAGCTTTTGATATTTTAATCAAACAATTTTTCAGTTTAAAAAATTTAACATTCCGTATCTAATTTTTCAGCTTCAATTTTATCAAACAACACATTAGTTTTCCTAAAAAGTCAATCTGACCTCTCTCTATTTTAAGTTTTATTCAAATTTTATTCATGCTTGTTATTTGCATCAAATTTGTGAATTATTGATTATCTCGATGAGAAGAATAAAAAAAGTAAATAATATAACCCAAAACCATGAATGTTTAATCTAAAATGCCGAGCAAAAAAAAATGTTTAATCTAAAAATAAAAATTATGACGAAAAGTTGAAAAAAATACTTTGAAAAGGACAAAAAACTGGAGCAACAATTCATGGGGCCTTTTTTCTTTCTTTTTTTTTGGGTTTGGATTCTACCACTTCTCCTTTATCTACAATTCCTCTCTCAATTGAACACCACAACACAGTCCCACAGCCTTATAAATAACATTATTAGGGTTTGGGTTTTTTTTTAGGGTTTTGGTTTTTGGAGCTCTCTATTGATGGATTCGGAGGACGACGACTACAGCGGCGACACGGCCGTGGAGTACAGCAAGGACGACGATGATGGTGATGACAATGGGGACTACGACTCGGACGATGCATCCGTGAGCCGCCACCAACAGAATTATATTGCCTTGAAAGAAGCGGATATACGCGAGCATCAAGAGAATGAAATTACAACAGTTTCAACAGTCCTTTCCGTATCAAGAGCAGATGCGAGCATTCTACTCCGTCACTATCGTTGGAGTATGAGTAACGTGCATGAGGTATGGTTTGCGGATGAAGATGGAGTCCGTAAGGCAGTCGGCTTGTTGGAAAGTCCAGTTGTCCGATTTCCAAATGCTAAAGAACTGACTTGTGGAATTTGTTTCGAATCCTCTCCTCTTGATGGGATCAGCTCGGCTGCTTGCGGTCATCCTTTCTGTGACGAATGCTGGAGAGCTTACATGAGCACATCCATCAATGTTGGCCCTGGATGTTTGATGTTGAGATGTCCCGAGCCATCTTGCGGGGCTGCTATCAGCCAAGATATGATCGATCGGTTGGTATCTGAGGAAGATAAGGAGAGATATGCTCATTACCTTCTTCGTTCTTATATCGAAGATAATCCGAAGACCAAGTGGTGTCCTGGCCCGGGCTGTGAGTATGCTGTTGAATTTGTTGTTGGTAGTGAAAACTACGATATTTTGTGCCCATGCTCCTATGGCTTTTGTTGGAATGTAAGTCTCTTGTGGGTTGGAAAACTTATAGTTTGATTATTTTCTGCGTATGAGGTTAAACCTTATTGTTGTTTTGAGCTGAAATTGCAGTGTACAGAAGAAGCTCATCGTCCTGTGGACTGTGGCACTGTGGCCAAGTGGATTATGAAAAACAGCGCGGAATCGGAAAACACGAATTGGATTCTAGCTTATACCAAGCCTTGTCCGAAGTGTAAGAGACCGATTGAGAAAAACCACGGTTGTATGCACATGACATGCACAGCCCCTTGCAGGTTTGAGTTCTGCTGGCTATGCCTTGGTGCATACTCCGGTCATGGTCAGTGTAACCGGTATAAGGCAACTGATGAAGCTGAGAGAAAGAGAGAGATGGCCAAGATGTCTATACACAGATACACTCATTATTATGAACGGTGGGTTACCAATGAATCGTCGAGGCAAAAAGCCCTCGCGGGTTTACATGAAATGCAAACTGTGAATCTCAAGAAGCTTAGTGACAAACAATCTCAACCTGAAACGCAGCTCAAGTTCATGACAGAAGCCTGGCTGCAGATAGTTGAATGCCGGCGAGTGTTGAAATGGACCTATGCCTATGGATACTATCTACCTGAGCCTGAACATGCGAAGAGGCAATTTTTTGAATATTTGCAAGGCGAGGCCGAGGCTGGTTTAGAAAGGCTTCATCTATGCGCTGAGAAGGACGTACAAGCTTACCTTGGCCGTGAACCGCCTCCAACTGATTTTAATGATTTCCGCTCAAAATTGGCTGGGCTGACTAGGGTCACTCGGAATTACTTTGAGAACTTGGTTACAGCATTCGAGAATGGTCTATCGGATGTGGATTCCCAGGGGGCGTCCCAAGCGGGCGGGCCCGGTAGAGATTCGGACGATCATGGCTCGGGTATCGCAAGGTGCTTGAAGAAAACTAGAAATGAATGAAAAGGTGATTTATTAGAATTACAGAGGCGAATCTAAGGTTAGGCTTATGGGGCCGAAGGCCCAGCGTAGTTTCGATTTTTTTTTTCTTCAAATTTCACTTTTAGTATTAGTATTTTTAGTTGTTAGGAACTCTTAGCTATTGCATTTTGTTTTGGGTGTTATTTATACATTTAAATATTTTAAGAATATATCCGTTTTGGGTCCCAAGACCCAACCTCTCTCCTTTCGCACGATCTCTTATAAGCTTTCTCTTCAATTATTAATCTCATTTCTCATTTTATCCTCCTCCACTCGTTGCCCAAAAATCTTCCCTGAAAACCCTAACCAAACAAACTAATAGATTCTCGAACCTTGAAATTTTAAAATGTTATAATTTGTACGTTTATGAAATATCCTGGTTCTGTCCCTGATTTAGAAAAGCATTTTTACTTATAGAAAAGCTTTGTTTTGGGTGGTCACTTCTTGGTTGAAGCTAGCTATTTAAAGAAGATGAGTGCCAAGTACGCTATTATCATTTGTGTGTTTGATTCAGTGTATATAGTTCCTTCCTACCCTATATATATCAGTAACTACGGAATTGCAATTATAGCCCCTTATACAATCCCAATACCAGCACATTGGAATTTAGGATCTAGACTGCCATCAACGTTAAATTCGTAACCATCACCTAGAGGAAGATCCCATTTCGGCCAGCTCATGACTCCTTGCCAGTAGCATGAATGCAGAACTCAAGAAATTGGAAAGCATATTCTACTTCACCAGGTTCATTTCTTTTTTTCCAGTTTGTTCAACGAATTCTTCTATGCTTCCATGTTGCCTGGGCCGAATTCTTCTATGCTTCCGTGTTGCCTGGGCCAAAACTGCGGAGTTGCTAGACCAAGTGCTTCTCCACATTTCCACAGCCAAGCAACACATTAACGCGCGCGTAGCAGTACGAAGTGCTTTTTGCATGTACAATTTCCAATAGAAAAACCATATATTGTGTTTTCTTCTCCAATTTCCCAATAGGATCACTTGATCCTTCTCCAGCCAGCCTTCTCAGATTCTCTCGTAGCACATCAGTCTCCACCCGAGATAACTCAATTCCGTAGTGTATCCTCCAGCTCTTGCATATATGTTTCCATGAGAAACAAATGTATAACCTAACCAAAAACAACAATAAATAGCTCGCAAATCTTGAGACAGTGGATACTAAGTAGTAGCGACAATGAACAGATTTGATCTTGAGCATGACCGGGCCAGCATTAATTTTCTAATTTTAATCTCTTACCAATCAAGATTGTTGCCTTAATTGAACGCTACAAATAAAGACCGACAAAAAAGCATATGGCAACCACCAACCCTATGTCATAAGAAAAGGACGGAAACTAAACGAAGAAAAGCCATCTATCTACCTCCGAAAAATAATTCCACAGCATAAGGGCTTTATGGGAATACTGGACGTTACGAACATGGGTTGTGGTTCAGTTTTGGCCCATGCATGATTAGCAGGAGAGAATTTTTTATTTTTTATTTTTTTTGCTTGATCTCGGTCTCTTTTTGTAAGATATTTAAAAGAACAGAGATTATAGCCGATTGGTTTGATTTGCATGATTCATTTGGCAGACAGGGAACGTCACGCCAATTGTGATAATTTAAAGAACCGTTTATGCTCAAAGGAAATGCATGCTAGGTTTATAGTATTCCTTCTCTCCTTAAATAAGTGTTCGGTGCACAAATCTAGGTCTTACAAACGATGCATGTTTTTCGTTAAAAAATTTAAATTTTTTTCACAATCTAATAGAACTCATTGCTATCTATTCATTTGTGAAAAAATTTTGATTCTTTTAACAAAATAAATGCATTTTTTTAAAGGCATAAATTTGCGCATCAAACACTTATTTAGGAACGGATGGAGTAGCAGATAGTGAAATTTTTAAAAATAATAAGTAGATGAACACCTTCCAGATTAAAGAATTATTTAGTAACGAAGTACACCTTTTGAAGAATAATGGTCCACCATGTACGCGTAATGGTCCACCATGCACGCGTAGGGTGTTATAATTGGTGAGATCAAACTCTGGCTTCCAAAGTAAGTGAAGAGCATTATCAATGAGAGAAATTTTTTATTACGGATCGAGCTTTCCGTGAATAAACGTTTATGGAACCAATAAATGTTTACGGAGTTAAATCGCGTGCATCCAAAATGTATTGGACAGTTCGGAGTTTTAAAAAACTATTCACGCTAAGAGTTAACTCTTCCAACGAATAATTTTTTTTAAATCCAAATCGTCCAATGCCGAAACGTATGACTGAGATCATGCAGCTTCGCAAATGACTTATTCACGGCTCTTCCGTGAATAAGCCAACCTCTATCAATAAACAAAAAGTAATTGAAGAGCAACATTAAACTCATGACTTATGAGTCCACTCTCTTAGGTTTTCCATAACACACTCAGACACACAAATACGGAGTAGATAGATAGACCAAAGAAAAAGTTGATTCTTGAAAATACTCAAATTAAGTATTCCGTACATCCGTGTATACACTTGCATGTATATTTGTGTTTATTGGTTTCTACATGCTATCTTAGTTTTTTGAGATCCATCGGCGTGGGACCCATAGTGACCCCCACACCGAATATGTGCACAAAATCTGTGCAAAACTATTGTGTGAGTAGCAGCGTTGAATCCTCATTGGCCCTTAGTTTACCCTTTAGGCAACCTAGAGGCTATAAATCTTTTCACCTTTATGAATGCATGTCTCCTCCTTTTAGTTCAACCAAAGGATGAATTTATTCTGGCATATCCCAAATCCCCAATGAAAATGCAAACGAAAAACTTACTTCAATAAAGTCAGACAACATCCCCAAAGTGTCAACTTAGAACAAAGACAATGAATGTGAAACTCTTAAGAGTACGACATGAACTATGTTTTCAATTGGTAATTTGGATAGAAGAATTGAATTGTGTACCAGGACGTAGAGGTGATCCCAAGCATAAGTATTTCCCTTATATTTAACCCTCGATTAAATTCGTAGGATAAGCATATCATAATGTAAATTTTGTACAAAACACCCTAAGATAATAGGTACAACGATGAATAATGGATTTCAATTTTTACTTTTTCCAAAGCACCAAACACGTAAGAAGAAGAAAGGTTACAAAGAAAGGCAAACATGAGTGATGTTAGTGGGGCACAATGTCTTGGCACCATTACGTACGTCAGGAAGGGGAATTTGCTTAAGTGAAATAGAAGCCGAAGAAAGTACCAAAACAAAGACAGACCCGCTCTTGCTTTGTTCAACTATAGACTTAGATTTCGATCGGGAATTTTAGTGGGCGTAATCATACAAAAAATAATTCCCAACAGAATATTAATTCTCTCGAAATCCTCAAGCAATCAAAAGTCCTACTTAATTCCACAGAAGAGTGAAAACAACTCTCTCATATACTGCTAAAGGAACAATAAAAGAACCGTACCTTATAGACTAGTACTCCTCATAATCTAAGATTACGGTACCATGAGAAATACGACGGGCTCTTTTTTAACTTTAAAATAACAATTCTACCGAGTGTTTCCATTGAACTTTTGAGGAAATGTAAAGGATAGGAACTATCCGACAAAATAATCAATCATGTTAATGAGGAAATCTATAATGCGTATGCAATGTTCAATTATCTATTTGACGTATCCAGAAGTGAAAACGTATTGTCCAATTATCTATTAGTAAAACTCCTTTGATTAAATGCTGACAAAATAGAGGAGCTTGTCATCACCACGGTTGTCGGTGCCATCGAGTTTGAAATTGATATTGCCAGCAATGAGCATCATAAGTACCATATTAACGAGCTATTCATTTCCAACCCAAAACTCCCTGCCACAAGCCAAAACAACCCTATTCTAATTTAAGTAAGCTAATAGTTCATATTGACAAAATCCTGACGATGCCTTCTCAATTCGGTCAATCTCATCAGTACATGTACAAGCGAGAGAATGCAAAAGGAGAGCTTGAAGGTAAACAACCCAATTTTTTCAACGAACAACCAATCCTATCCTGGGTTCTGTCCACTTTGCGCTTTTGCAGCGATTTTAATCCTGCCCCCTCCACAAAAATAGATTGAAGAATGAAAATCGGTGAGCGGTCTACAATGCAGTGGAACTTATTAAGTACTATTTGATGGAATATTTAGTTTGCGATGTAATGTATAACGGTTTATATATGACTTCTGATAGTGTTCTGGAATATTTACTGGAGGCCAATAAATCTTCCATACGAGTGGTCATCCAAGACAAGGCAAACTTGAAGTTGCTAAACCACTGAAAAAATATTCAATTGCATAAGAGGAAAATGCTTTATCGGCCACAACATTAACAAGGCAATGAACATTACTAATGAGCAAAAGGGGCTTGAAAAAGGATGAAACGCATCTAGGAGGATAATGGAAATGACAAACCGGCAAAGCATAATTGTTCAAAGATAAGAGCATTCAAAAGTAGTTGTCGTGAATTAATATATAGTGAAGAGAACAATGATTCAACGAACTTAGGGGACATGTACACTGTAACTAGATTCACTCTTCGAAGTGTGGGTGTGTGATGTTGAATTATCTTATTGTCATTGGAACATTATATCAAACGCATGGCAGGCAAATCACATGGAAGCACTCTGGTTTAAGTTTGCGTGAGGGATACCGGATAACGTTACCCTCAACAGAAAGAAGTCAAAAACGTAATCTAATGGGGAGATTGCAGATCAAAAAATAAACTAATGGTGAAGTTGAAGAAGAACGAGCCGTCCGCCGGAGAGAGAACAACCTAGAGTTCTATTGCAGTATGATTTGTGACGGCCGTGTGGTCGCTGTGCCACTTTGTTCTTCTGGAGGTGTCGTTTTCCGTGAAGAAGGTGTGGTCTCCATGTGGAAGCGTGGGCTGGGTTGCTTTGTGGGGTAGCAAATTAAGCTCATTTTGGGAATGGGAAAAATCGACGAACAGTTCCCCCTTCCTACCCTATGTATATCAGTAATCCATCGATTTTCCGGTTCGAGGTTCTTGAACTTGAAATGTGACTGATTTATTATGTTAATCAGATTATGGCCAGAGGCAAAAACAATTCATATCTTTTGATAGAGTAGACAATAAAATATGGGGTCTTACAATTCTAGCACTAAATTCTTCTCCATAATCGGTAAGGAGGGTTTTGAATTCTCCGTACTTTGCCCATACTCTTTAACTGTGAGAACTGCCTGTTTTTGTGGGTTTTTAGATTGCAGCAGCAATATCGAACTTTCCAGCCGCAAGGTTAAAGTTTGGCACACAAGACTCGGTGGGCGATGAAGTTGGAAAATAGGACCGGCCGGTCATTCTCTCGATTTCCTGAGGTTCTTTTGGGCTTGTACAAGTTTGGGTTTGGAGGCTTGAATGAGTTTGATCGGTTTTAGGCTATCTCCTTTTCAAGTCCAAAACCATTTAGTTGAACTCTCTCAAGTGGTCCAAGATATTTCCTTTGCAAAATTGATCCAAGATGATAGTTCGAAAAATCATCATGTAATTTTTTTGGAAAATAATTGATATTTATTTTGATGATAATTGTCTTCCTGGAAATTTGATGCCTTTTATGATGAGACATATGAAGTCATTCTGGGAATGAAATATGAATTGACTATCCGTCAAAAAAACAAAAAATGAAAATATGAAAGAAAGAAAGAAAGAAAGAAAAGACCTCTTCTCATCTTGATTTGTCTAGAATCACGACCAAAACAAACACCCAAATGCACAAATGCCACTGTAAATGCGTGGTGGGTGTGATTCTAGACTTTTTGTCCATCTAATATAACCACCAGGAGTTATTGATCATGAAAAAGGTTTTTTTTTGGTAAATAAATTATTGAAAAAAGTTGTGTTCTTCTTGCCTTGGGCCTTTGCTTCTCGGGGTTTGATTTCTTTTATCTAGTCTTTACAAAATTGTTCATAAGATTGGTTGCCACTGTCTTTTTTTTAATAATCGAGTGTCTAAATCAGCTTGCACATAAATCGAGTACTAATTCCGGAGTCCTAAAGTTGATGACCAGACAAACCTGAAGGTTTCGAATTTTTGGCATTTGTGGGGTCGGTTGCCACTAGGGCTGTAAATGAGTTGAGCAGCTCGCGAGTTCGGCTCGGTAAGGGCTCGGTTCGGCTCGGTTCAAAGGTTAAATGAGCGAGCTTGAGCTCTAACCTAGCAGGGCTCGGCTCGAACATGCCAATATGTAGGTTCTTGAACAGGTTCGTCCTGGGTCGAAATATATAGGTTCGGGTTGGCTCGGCTCGGCTTGAACATGCCAATATTCAGTTCGACTCGGCTCATTTAGTCAATTTTTCAATATTAAGGTTGAAAAGTTGACGAATTCGAGCCGAGCCAGCTCGTTTATTCTAGACCGAATACTAACAAGCCGAGCTCAAGCTTTGTACATGCTTGTTGAGCCGAGCTCGAATATGCCAATATGCGATTCGACTCAGCTCGTTTACACCCCTAGTTGCCACTGTCAAGCGTTAATACTTCTGGCTCTTACTCATCACTTGCTTTTCTGTTACCTCTCTCAGGTGACCAGCCAGAACATGTGACATGTCAAAGCGAGGCTCAAATATTGGGCACAGGTAGTGGCATGCACAGAAGGACTGTAAACGAGTCGAGCCAAGCCGAACTTTGTCTAGCTTAAGCTCGGCTTATTTACTAAACGAGTTAAAAATTTGAGTTTGGGCTCGACTCGAGCCTAAGCGAGCCAAGTTGAATCATAAACAAGCCTATTTAATCGAGCCGAGCTTGATGAAAACTCAAGCTCAAGCTCAGCTCATTTGCTAAACGAGCCAAGCCTTAACGAGTCGAGACAAGCTCACGAGCTGCTCGATTCGTTTACGGCTAGCTCGAAGAAATTGTCACTTTCAATGTAGATTCACATTCTTCTCCAGAATCGATCCGGTTCTCTGGACCTTCACGAGATCTTATCCGCCCTTGCTGCTTAGGCCCATCTTGGCATCATAATATTCCTGCATGATTATTTTTGTCTTGATTTTCAAATCTTTTTCAATTTTTGTTAATTTAGAGTTTTTTCTTTTTTGAATTATTGGTTTGTCTCATAGAGAGCAATCTACAAATTAAAAAATTGTGATAAAAACTTAAAAAGTTTTGGATTAATTTTTTCTTTATTAAAAAAAAGTAGTTTGGATCATATTTTTTGAATTATTTTTGTCTTTATTAAACAAATTAGTTTGGTTCATTTTTTTTTTTTTTTAATGATTCTAATTCCTCCCATCGAGATGAATGAATAATGCACCACACGAGCAATGAGCACAATAATGAACAATGGGCAACTTGATGTCTTATACGATAAATTGAACCTATTATGATTTCGTTTAACGATCGAAACAGTTCATTTCGTAAGTGCTCATGCGCAAATTATCCTAACAAAATGTAACTTAATCGAGCATCTATAATGAGCACAACAATGACCGCAAAACGACAGTGCAAGCATGTTGCATCTTTCCCTCGTTTTCCAAAAGATACGAACCTCCCCAAAAAAAACACTCGGGCATGGTTAACAAAGCGCGGGAAAGTGATAAAAGGTAACAAGGAATCGTGGGGCGCCAATAACGAAGGGGCTATTGCCAAGCCAGCAGTGACTGGTTACTTCAATAGTCACATCCCATGTATCCTCTTTGGTTTTTGTTTGGATGTTGAAGAAAGCGTGAGAAAAGAAAGAAAAAGGAATAGTAAGAGAAAATAAGAAGAAAATATATACTCTCTCCCTTTGATATCGAGACGTCTTTACTTCTTCTTTTTTGTCATTTTTTTGAATTTAAAAATCAATTATTTATGTGTATAAATTTTAAATTTTTTTGTACGGTATTAGTACTTTAATTTGGTGTAAAAAAAATTTAAAAAATTATACACGAAAAAGAGTTGATTTTATAATTTGAAATATGACGGGACTTGTCGTGGTGGTATAGACTTTCGATATGAAACGGTGAGATTACTATTCAGTATTCCGATTTTTACGTTTTCTCTCTTTTTTTTCCTTCCAAGCCGAAGGAGGGAAATATTTTTACTACTTTTCCTCTGTTTTTTTTTTTCTCTCACTTCCCTCGAGTTCCAAACAAAGAAGAGAAGAGTGTTGTCTGTGCAGGTGGCTATGGCGCCCAAGAAGGCAGTAAAGTGGAGCGACGGTGTAGTACCCAAAGCTGTCGACGGTAAGAATAACAACGGTGGAAGGGTGACTCGGAGCTCCTCAACTCGGCGCCGGGTCGACGAGCCCGACGAGTTGCCTCAGGCGAAGAAGCCCAAGTCGAGTATCGGCTCCAAGGGCAGAGTCAAGGGCGTCAAAGAAGCTGGTAAGATTGCAGCGGCGGCGGCGGAGCATCTGGGATCAGAAGGAGCAGCAGCCGAGGGGAAGACTAAGACCGTCGTCATCGAGCATTGGTAACCCCATTTCTCTGAAAAGCTGTTCAATGCACTTGGGCACCGCCACGCGGTGCGGTGTCCCAAACTCTTCCTCCACCACACAGACATTTAAGTGGTGTCCACACAATGCGTGGTAGAGAAGAGTTTGGGTCCATTTCTCTCTCTCATGAGTGGACACGCGTTAGCGACAGACTTTACAAAATTAGCCCGTTTGGCGGGCGGAGAAGGGAGGGGGATAAAGGGTTTGGGGATAACAGGATAAGTAGGGTTTCAAATGAACCGAACTGCTCTCGGCTTGTTAAGGCTCCGTTCGGCTTGGTTCGTTTAGTAATCGAGCAATCGAGCGGCGTTCGAGCTAAAGTTTTAGGCTCATGTTATAAATAAGTTGAGCACGACACTCTACAGCTCTGCTCGGAAAAACTTGGCTCGTTTAGTAAATGAATCGATCGGCTTGTTAATATGTAGACAATGGGGTTTCAGTAGAAAAAGATAAAATTGGGATACTAATTGTAGAGATATATATCTACGTTGGAAGAATATTGCTTCCACACCTAGGACACTTTACATGATTGTTGGTTTATATAAAGCCGAACCCTATTGTACCACTACCATTTTGCTTGTATTTGCCTGCTCTAATGACTGTAGTTTAGTTTCACATTTAGGGCTGGTTTATGATTCTTTTGACCATGGGTAGTATTTCTCTAAAGTTTGATTCTTGGTCTTCGATTTTGTGCTAGTTGTATTGACATTTTCCCCTTCTTTAGCAAACAATGCAACTCATTTAAGACAAGGGCTGTTCAAGTGAAGAATGGTTTGGAAAATGGTCTTCCTGGAATAACTGTGCTTCTCAACCCAGAAAAGGTATATGCTTGAGCGGATGTGGTTCAATTTGTTGCATGTTTAATTTTCAGGATTGATTTGTATGTTACCATGTTCTTATGTTATTTATGTCTGTGCGGACCTATCCTTTGGGGAGCATAGGCAAATAGTGAGAAAGTTTCTTTGTTCTGCCCTCGTTTGGGATACCTTGCAAGGGTAGAGATCTCTAGAATTTTTTGTTCAAATCCAAAATTGAAAAAATCCGTGCTTTAATTTGTTGGAAATTGGCTCAATCTGTTGAGTTATTGTCATTGAGTTCGTCGGCTCAAGTTGATTAATATCGCAGCATGATTTTGTTTAAATCCAACATTGAAAAATCCATGCTTTAATTTGTTGGAAATTGTCTCAATCTGTTGAGTTCTTGTCATTGAGCTCGTTGGCTCAAGTTGAGCAATAAGCAAATTTGTGCTTCTGATCAGTTGGGCTTGGGCTTGGGCCTGACCCATCTTGGTTGCGGCCCTACTTGACGTGGAGAGTATTTGTGTGGAATGTGTTTTGATTTATTTTGCCTTCTTAGACTAGTCTTGGACTTTTTAAAGTTTTGTTTTGGATGTTTCCTTACTGGTTTGGGACTTGGAGTGCAAGAATATCAATTTGGGCAATGACTGGCTTTTGGAAGGGCACTTTGGCTATAAATATAACATGGCTCTCTCAATTATTTAGGGGGTGCTTTGTAGAACCTTAGTGCTCTTGGTAGATCTTCATTGTTCTTTTGTTGCAAATCTTCGGTGGTCTTGGTAGATCTTTGGCTTCTGGTAGATCTTCTCTCTATGTTTGGCCTCCAAATTCCTTTCCTTGGCGATCTTTTTGAGATCCTTCTTGTCTTGTGGTTTCATGCAACTAAGATATGTGGCATGTTCCACAGCTTTACATCAAAACTTCATCACATCATTTTCTGTATGTTCTCCCTTTTACCTTGAACAAGTAGTTAAAAGGCTACAGTGACCTATTATCAAACATACTTTCTGACGCTGACTGAGCCGGATCTGCAATGCTACAACAAGCAGCCTTTGGTGCCATCTAACTTGACAGGATTAATCTATCACCAAAACTTATGACTTGACTCAGCCCGCTCTCCTCATTGCTTGTAGAAATCTTAACAGCATTAGACAGTCCCCACACCAAGTCCAAGGACAATTCCATTTGCAACATCTCGATATGATGAAACAAGTCACTCATGTAAAGGAAATGCATATGCTAATTTGATGATTGACTTGTTGAGATTTCCGAAAGTGGCTGATTGGCTATAACATGCTGTCACTATGCTCTGCAAAGTAAGTTAGAGTAAGTTAGGTAACGTTGGTACATCAGGAGACATCCTGATTGCTTGTGTCAAAGTAAGTGATATGGAGACTTGGTTCATGAGTGGATGGTTGATTGTTCTTTTTGGAGGCCCTTTTGCTATTGTGTAAGAACTACTATTGCCTAACATATAAATTATTTTCCTGTGACAAGCATGATATGACTGCATCACCTATAGGCAGCATTCTCTTTCTTCATAAGCATTATATTGCTTTCAAGTATGTGTTGTCTTTGCCTGTCATAAATTGATGGCTCATTCTTTTCGCTTTCCTCTTTTTAATACCGTTTTAGCCTAGAAGGGGATGCTTTGAAATACGGGAGGAAGGCGGCGAGAAGTTCATCAGTCTTCTGGTAATATATTTTTTTACCATCATTTGACTTACATTTGTCACTGCATATTATAGCTGTGATTTGAAACGCACTAGACTACCCTAAATGATTATAAACAGTAGTAATGTCATGCTATCTAAACTCAAACTTATTGATTTTTGAACCCAGACCACTTTAATTTCAACCCAATCCACTACATACTTAATTTTCTAGTCTTTCCAAAATACAGCTATTTTAAGGTTCATTTATTTCTTCTGCATTAGGTAACACGCTCAGCCAATTATTTTAGAAGAGCAGGGCGGTTTTTTTCTCTGCGATTTGGAAAGAACGGTTTATGCATGGCATGATTGCTTGTTTGGGTATAAAGAAAGTCATGTGTTAATTGCGCTGATAATGACCAATTATGCAGCCGTTTCAATATTTGAGGAATTTTTTAGTGCAATTACACAATTTGTGTGCTTGCAATTTGTTTTCGATTTATTCACGTTCATCTTTGTGTATGATTTTTTAATAAAGCTACTAGATATTTAGTTTATTAATGACTACCCAAACAAGTACTCACGCTTGCATCCACTCCTGGTTCAAGCCCATATTTTGTGCTATAAAGCTTGGGAACTGAGTGAGTTGAATATCAGAGCAACGTTATCTGGATGAGTACTGCTATAGGTACATATGCATTGTACATACCATGGACATATAAATTTTGTGGGGCCCACCTTTGGTCCTAAAAAATGATCCGAACTGCCCATTATTTTTAGAATATTTTTTTATGGAGCCCTATAAAAAAGAAGAAGAAGAAGTTAAATCTGATATCTGCAAGGATTTTTCCGGAATGCGTAGGGACAACTGAACAGTTAAGTAGTTTCGCCCTTACAAATTCAGAAAAAAATCCTTACCGATATCGGATTGAGCAGATTTTTTACGGGGCTCCATACAAAAATGTTTTAAAAATAATGGGCGGTTCGAATCATTGTTGTGGGATCCGAGGTGGGCTCCACAAAACTCATATGTAAATGGTATGTGCATTCTTATATGTATCCATAGCTTTATTGTGTTTGCATTGTCCCCTTAAAGTTCTTTTCTAGTTTCATAACAGCCGAGTTTCCAAAAACATCACTGAATGGGATCATTCTGGTTGCAAAACCTAATTGCATTGTTGGAGAATTTGTGCTGCTGACACTAATTAATCTTCATTGTTTATTCCCGAACGAACCCTATGGACAAGTAGAAGAGCTCCCAAACTATAAACCAACAATGACATAAAGATGCATCAACGTTTTTCTCCTTTATTTTATGGGGTGCGCAATATGAGCAGCAAGAACCAAAGCATTTGATAGTCAGCTTTAATATTCTTAGGGTGTTCCATTGAGCATTTTCCCATCAAGCATGAGTTACTTTTTGGGAATAATCCTAGGGAGGATATGTTTGCGGCTCCTGTGCTTAGTCACCTAATGCACGTAAGCGCAAGCGAGAGCAGGAGCTGGAGCGCGAGAGTAAAATCGTCTTTTGAAAATATCCCAAACTGTTAAAATTTGTTTTAGTGTAGAGCATAGAGCGAGGGTTGAGAGTGGGAGCGGAAGGTCTTACCAAAGGATTACATGACTTAGCTCCTATGTTAGAAAAGTCAAAGAGTGATGAAAAGTTGGAGGGGTGGAAAAGAGCTTTATTCTCTAGACGAGGTAGGTATACGGTACACCCTTGTGGAATCAGTCATAGCATTTCAAATTTTGACTATCATTGTTTAGTTTTCTAGTGGATTGAGCAAAGAAAAGTAAGAAGATAATGAGGCACCTTGCATCCATGTCGTGGTTCATTTCATTAGAATGAGTAGTGCTATGGAACCTAAATTATTTGGAGTTGTGTTATGACAGTGAAGCTTGTATATTAAGGTGACAAAAAACTTACAAACATATACATACACACTAGGAGACATTTACTTGGTTCGCCCAAACATTTGTTTTTTACTAGTTGAAATTGGATAGGTGTTGTGTGGCTCCGGCTGCTTGTTTGATTCTTTAGAGTTTAGGGGCTTTGGTAGCAGCAAGAAAGCGGAAGTGTTGTGTTGTGGGACTAAGTAAAATAAGATTGTCTAGAGGCTTTTTGGCCCAAGTGCCCAACGGCATCAGGAGTGCACTTGGGTGCCGGGAGAAATGAAGTCAGGGCTGAGGAGTTCAACTCCTCTTTTAATGTGCTAATTTAATTATTCTAACAACTTTCGACTCACCAAAAAAAAAGTGTTGCGGGACTGCTAATTGCTCTCATTTTTTGAAAGTAATTTGGTGATGAAAGGAGATTCGTTAAGTAATACCATGTAGGCTCTTTATGGGATGGAGTTTGTTATTTGTCAAATTTTCGGGTTTACGTTTCTCCCTGTCAACTGTGAGTCTGTGGCCCCTACATTTCTTATGACTATAGGTTGAACTGCAGTGTATGATATGCAGCTGGAACTTTTTTTTTGCATGTAATTGTGTTCTTTTTGTTCTTTCATTGATGGGCTCCTACTCGTAATATTACTCCTTCAGTTTCTTATCTTTAAAAAGAACTTCTTGTTTGAACATGCTAATTTCCCATGTAATGTGGCAGTAATTTATGTTCTGAATAAATATTGTTGCTTTTGGATTGTTATTAAAGCCCATTTTCCTGAATCAGCTATCTATCATGGTAGATAAGGTCCGTTTTATAGACATGAGCGCATTGATTCTGAACTTGTGAGTGGGTTAATGATCATTGGTCCCCTAGGATTAATCGACGTGCGCGTAAGCTGATCCGGACACCTGAGTTATCAAAAATTGGTATAGTTGTCTCAGATAATTTGCTAAAAAAGTACCTCTCTTGAACTGCTTATTCTCAACTTGCAGGATATGAAGCGGCCATTTAAACCAATGAAGGAACTTGACATGGACGACGTCATCGCAGATATTATTGGCAAGATCAAGTAATGGTGGTTTGATTTCTTTTTTTGAATGGCCAAGTAACGGGTCCGATGCAGTACTCTAACTGAAGTAATGGCCCAGTGCAGTAGTCTAACTGGATTCTGGATATATATTTAAAACTGCTCTTTAGTGTTGTACCTTGCTGAGCGAGTTAACCCCGTCTACTTGTGAACTTGATAACTTTTTGCTGGTGCTGCGTAAAATTCCTCTAACTTGCTGCTGTGATTTTTCTTGCAGTTCTTTATTTGTTGATTTTCTGCTTTTGTAGTCATCCTTGCTGTGTGATTCTTGTTTCCCTGAAGCTCCTCTGCGGTCACTTGCTATGTGTCTATGTGCTATATCTATTTGTAGTCACTTGTTTTTGGTTACTCATGGTGTTCGAGCCAAGATTGCTTGCACCTTGATTAATCTATACGAGACCAACTTTATCGTTCACTAGCGGGGGACGATACTCTTGGGATTAGTTATGTCATGAGGAGGCCTCTTGTCACTTCTGTGATCTGGAGTTTGCCCAATTCTTTGTGGGTTGCTCTCATAATTTTTTGGCTTCTGCTTTGTCATATGTATTTTGACGCTCTTGTTTTCATAATTAGTTGGTTTCTTGCCAACTCTCTTTTGGAGCTTTGACTTGCTTGAGGCTTTGGTGTTGGAGTTCGACAATTAGACTCTCTCTCTCTCTCTCTCTCTCTCCGCGCGCGTGTGTGTACACAAGTACTCAGGGAGAGGTGTGCTTACATTTTAAGTTCTTGGAAGTTACTGTCTGCGTGAGCAATGGTGGGGATAAATCCAAGTTTACATCCATTCTTACATCCTAAAGAACAAGTACGTTCTATATCAAAGTTCAATCACGTTAGATCAAAATTTTCCACGTAATAGACAATTCTCCATATTATGTCATATTACATAAGCAAACAATAAAAATTATGTACTAAAAAAATAATGCACACCAAACAAAGAATTTATCTTTGATAGAAAAAACATAGAATTTATCGGTTGTATGTCTTGTTAAAAAACAAATACTTAAATTTATTTGTTATCAAAATGGAACAGAATATAGTATGGTAAGATTTCTGTCAAAAAAATTATGAACAATACAATTGTCATAACATGTCCCCGAAGGTCATCGACGAAAATGGTTGCTGATGGCCGGAGACGGTAATAAGAGTTTCTTGAAAGGGTGTAATAAGGATTACTTTTGTTACAAAAGTGTTCCTTTAAAAATTCGAAATCCTTTACTCATAAAAGTTTAGATTCATAGCCCTCGTGGGGTTAAATTTCTTGAGTTGATAGATCTAGCCTACTGATCTTTGACTAATCTTACCCTAAAAACATGAAACGGAAAGACACACGAAGTAATAAGCGTGTGAGAGAGAGGGAGGGGGGAAGAAGAGTTTTCTTCACTCTCGGTTAGTCGGTTTGTCCACCTTCGCAATGGTGTGCTCATTTCGTGTACCACTTCGATGATTGAAAGCATCATTTTGTCCAGATTCATTTATTATGAGACCATGCAAACAAATGCTTTATCTAAAAATCCAATTCCAAAGCAAAAAAAAGTTCATAGATCAACCGAGGGGAATCTGATTGGAGCTAATTTTCACACAGTTCCTTAATTAATGAATCTGGGAAAACAAATTGCTTCAATCATCAAAGTTGGGTCCAAGATAGCACACCGTTGCTGTGAACAAAGTCAGGGTGAACAAAATTTGGTTGGGGGTGTAAAAGCGATCGTTCTGGATCCACATCGAAACTAACATGAATTAGCTTCAACGGTTTTTGGGCCTACAACCCTTGTAATGTTACGTCTCAACAATGTTCCAGTTCTCCAGGCATAAAAAAAAAGCAGCAGACAACGATGTTCCAGCTTAGTTTTGTCATAACATGACCGAATGAACATATAATTCCCATTGTTATAACATGACTGAACGAACATATAATTCCCATGATACAACCACCATAGAAACTGTAATCCGATTCCAATCATTGAATTCTCAACCTGAACTCGACACTGCTTCTTCACAATTTTCTGCTTCTAAATCCTTCGCTTCATCATCCGAAAAACTAGGAGCTTTTGGGATGAGTCCAAGCACCTTGAACATGATTTGATCAGCATCAAAATCATTGTTGGGAGTTGTCAATAACTTCTCACCAGTGAAGATGGAATTTGCTCCAGCCAGAAAGCACAAAGCCTGCTCCGGCATGGAGAACCGTACTCTTCCGGCTGACAGCCGAACCATTGCTTTTGGCATAATGATGCGGGCCGTGCCTATCATCCGGACCATCTCCCATATCTCAACTGGCTGGATAAACAAGTAGGAAACAACAAGAATTGATCTTGAAAAGCTAGTCCAAGGAAATATGGGATTTGTTAGGTGATGCTAAAAACGATCGCAACAGATGAAGGACTAAAGAGATGATGTCCAAATAATGCTTAGTTTTGGTACATAGTATGATACATCAGTTCTATAAGAGCATCTCCAACACATCTTCATTTCTCTGAGCATGGATACGCTCCAATAATGCTCCATTTTGATTCTGCAAAATGGAAACAGATTCGACTCTCCAAATGTGGAGAACCATGAAGTATTTGGAGACTCAATTCTCCAAAATAGAGGTTTCAAAATTCCTACTTTACCCTTTTCCGTTTGACTTTATATATCAATACCAACCATATTCTTTACGCTTTTTTGGTTTCTCTATAAAATAGGTATAATGCTTTTTTCATAAATTTTATCTTCATATAATTGAGACCATTGGTAATGATTTCGATAATATCTTTTGAATGAGACCAATATTTATCATGTTTAATTACAAGTTCAAAATGGATTATTGGAGGGATGGCAAGTTCTAAAGATAAAAATGGAAAATGTGGATAGGAATTGATGTGAATGAGTTCTCTAAACCCCACCCTTTAAAATGGAATACATTACTTTCAGTCTCCAAAATGGAAAATGGATGGGAGATGAATTGGAAATGCACTAAGGGTATGTTTGGTTGGATGGAATCAAGGTTGGAATGGAATAGTTATTCCAATGACTTACTTATTCCAATGTTTGGTTCACCATTGAATAATGGAATGATGATTCCAAATTGAATCACTATTCACCTTAGTAAAGGAATTGTCATTCCATCCAAAAAACTAAGGAATTGTTATTCCATTTCTTTGTCACTCCAAAATTACTAGTGCCACTCCAACATTCACTATTGCCACACCAAAAATTACTATTGCCACTCCAAAAATTACTATTGCCACTCCAAAAAATGCTATTGCCACTTCAAAATTACTATTGTCACTCCAAAAATTGCTATTGCCACACTATTCCATTGGAGATGATAATGATTATTCCTAAGTACAACCAAACATGAGAATGGAAATGATTATTCCATTCTCAATTCCTCCAATTCTATTCCATTTTTAATTCTATTCCTATTCACATTCCATTCCATCCAACCAAACGCACCCTAAGATGTTAGGTTTGGAATTTACTTATCAACTTTGTTAGAAACCAAATCTTACATACATGAAGCACGGATACTCTATTTTGGCCTCCGTATCTCGTACCGTATGCGTATCGAACACGGATACGCTCCGGATACGTGTCCGATACGTTTTTTAGAGTATTCAGTTTTTGAAATTAATTTTTGGTCTTCGGATACGCTTTGGATACGTTCAGATACGCTATGGATACGTTTTAGATACGTTTTGGATACGCGCGGGGGTTAAAATGTTATAACTAAAAATATGGGTGAAAACTGTAATTTGGCCTTCCTATATTCTCTGATACGACGATAAAAAAGAGGAAAAAGAGAAGGAAAGGCAGAGAAGAGAAACAGCGATCGATCTCCTCACTCGTCTCTCGTCTCTCGACAACGACATCGGTAAGTCTCTCTCTTGTCTCTCTCTCCCGTCTCTTTTCTTCTGTCTCTCTCTCATCTCTCTCACGTGTATGAATCAATTTATATCTATATCTATATCTATATATGGGAATGGTTCAATGAACACCCTAATAAAACACCCAACGGGAACACCCAAAATCTCAATTTGATAGTTCCCGATTGAATTTTTATGATCCGAACCGCTCAATGTGTGCAGAATGTGATTTTAAGGGTGTCCGCGAGAAATTAGCAAAAAAAATGACCGGGAAAGTCTTGATTTGAGCAGTTTTTATTTGGACCGTTCAATAAATAATTATTCAAAACTGTTCGGATCAAGTCCTTCCCGGTCATTTTTTTTGCTGATTTTTAGCGTGTACCTTTAAAATCACATTCTGATCACATTGAGCGGCTCGGATCAACAAAATTTGATCGGGAACCATGTGGTGTTTTTTTAGGTGTCCCCGTTGGGTGTCCCCGTTGGGTGTCCCCGGAACCGCCCCCTCTATATATATATATATACACACACACACAGAGGCATATATATATACAAATATACAATCTCCTTCAAATAAAGAGGTCCTTATTTTAGTTAAAATAAGGACCTCCCCATTTCTCCCATTTTCTGATTGAATTTTGATGATCCAAGCCGCTCAATATGTTCAGAACGTGATTTTAAGGGTACTCGCGAGAAATCGGCAAAAAAAATGATCGGAAAGGGCTTGATTTGAACAGTTTTTATTTGAACCGTTCGATAAAAAATAAACAAAAACTGCTCGGATAAAGCCCTTCCCGGTCTTGTTTTTTGCTGATTTCTCGCGGGTACCCTTAAAATCACGTTCTAAACACATTGAACGGCTCGGATCATTGAAATTCGATTGGGAAAGGGAGATCCGCATTTTATTAAAATAAGGTAGTCCTTATTAGAAGGGGACTCTCTCTCTCTCTCTCTCTCTCTATATATATATATCTTGTCTCTCCCTCTCTCTCATCTGTAATCTTTCTCCGATTGTCTGATTTAGGGTTTGTTTTGAACCAATAAAATCTGATTTAGGGTTTGTTTTGGAACAGTAAAATCTGATTTAGGGGATTTTTTTTCCTTTTAACAGTATGATGGTGTCTGATTTAGGATTTGTTTTGAACAAGTAAAATCTGATTTAGGATTTGTTTTGGAACAATAAAATCTGATTTAGGGTATATATTTTATTTTTATTTATTTTTATATTCAACATATCCCCAACGTATCGTATCCTACTTTTTGGAAAAATCACGTATCTGCGTATCCGTATCGTATCCGTATCCCGTATCCGTATCCGTGCTTCGTAGCTTACATGTACCAATATAATAAACCAACTCTTAGGGTGTTGGTTGGTAACAGATATATTCTATATTTTCTGTTTTGTTTGCTAAAAATCTGAAAAATGGAAAGAAAAAAGAACAGCATTTGATTAACCACATCGTTTTTGGTAACAATTTTCAAAACTCCGAAGAGTTGTGAAACAAAAATAGGTTTCACTTGCTTTCAAAAAATTCTCATTATCAGCGGCTGAAACCTTAATATAATGTTCATTCTCACATCGTCCTATCTTGCTTTTCTCCAGGGATGGCAATTTCTCTTGAACCGATGGGTATCCGAACCAAATTGCTCCTTTATCTCCGAACCGTAACCGAGTTTTTCCCAGCGAGCACGGTTATGGTGGAGGCAATCCTCGGCCTCATTCTCAGCGCCGCCTTTGACCTCCCTCTTTTCTGTGCTGCTTGTAATTTTACCCATTTGTTTGTGTATTTAATCTATAGTTCCAGGTACTAAACGATCTGATATTGTGGCTTTTGATCTTTGAGAAATGCAAATCAGTTCACTCATCTGAGTTTGTGAGTGTTCTTTTATTTTTTGCGGTTATCCGTTCGGTTTAGGGAATATCTGAAACCCGTTTGGTTCGGTTATGGAACAACTGGTCTCTACGGCTCTACCCATTCGGTTATTGGGGCAGATTCGGGTACGTAGAAATTTTTGGATATCGGCTACGGATATCTCAATATCCACCCCGTTGCCATTCCTGTTGTACTATTTTCAGTAGTCATGCCTCGAATTGGATCAACAGTAAAGTATTTTAGTAAACTTGTTTTAATTTTTGGCAAACAAAAGTTCATAAGGTACTTACGAAAATCCATTATTGGCAGATCCGATTAAAGGCACGCTTGTCGAAATGGACAAACGAAAAGGGCCGAAGTTATTTTTCCGAGATAGAATTATTGCCAGAATGCCGATGCTCTTCTATAATTTACAGAGACAGATTGTGAGAATCACCTTTTGATCTTCAAGAGGTGTGCCTTTCACTGCAAGCAGTGCATTGATGGGAACACTCTCTGGATGAGTAGGGAGTGTCGCAAGCGTATGCAGCAAACCAACTCGATCTTCCTCTGCTTCTCCAAGCCCTATTATTCCTCCTATGAATAGAAAATAATGGGTTAGCTCTATAAATCGGGTAACACCCACAATCTGAAATGTTTAATCGAGAAAGGATTATATTACATTCAAAGTCAAACTAAATATAATGATTAACGAGAGCCAAAAGAAAATATAGGTTATATACAAAAATCTAAAATTTACTCACCAAAACCTCCATTGAAATCTGTTACATGTGCAAATTTAACTAGAATAACTTTCTACCTGCGCGAGCTAACCTCAAAAAAATGACTAGCAACCCTAAAACATAATTGTGCAAAAGAAAATTAAATCTGCACTTTTCTTAAGCCTATAAAGCCATCCCTTATCTGCAATAATAACCATTATTTTTTAAGTTGCTAAGCCAGCAAACACAACAAAAAAGAGCTACTGGATCACCCACTGTCCTAAAACTTTAAGATGTTACCAAACAAGCCCAACCTTGTCTGCCAAAACAGGCCTTGCACTTGGAGACAAACAGACTGACTCAAACAAGGAGCATGAATAAGAGAGTACACAACGACTGATGTAACAGTGTGGCTAGACTTCAACCCAAGGCCTCTTAGAACCTATGAAGCACTTATAGGGATAAGGGAAACGCATATGATACAGAAATAACAGAGAACCTAGAAAAATAATATACTGATATGGCTAGATATGTTTATATAGCTACATCTTCATGCTATTTTTTAGTGTTAACACAAAAAGCTCAAGAACGATCAGAAATCGTTCTACTTTCTAGTGACAAATATAAAACATTAGGGATTGAGTATTAGTTTAGGAGCCTTACTTTTTAGTTTTCACTAAGTTGTAGACAAGTTTCATTTAAAAACAAGTTGTGGAACGTCGAGTATGGCTACGGTCCATACGGATATGGACACACACGTAACACAAGGGTACATTAATTCATGAAATGGATGATAATTTCATTGTTCTCTTCTTCTCTAAGAATTCAAAAAGTATTCAAACTCCAATGCTATGGTTTTAATAACCAAATAACATCCACCCTTGTCAGTCCTGTCAAGACATTTAGATTGGTATTCAAAATCGAGAAGCATCAAAAGCGGCGGCATACACACTGGGACAGCTTCTGAGGAGTCAGAATCCAATAGTAGTTGCACAAAAGCTGTTAATTACAACATTATTCTGTTTCTAATCACCGAGGCAAGGGAAAAAATATTATACTGATTTAACCAAATTACCTGAGCAGACATTGATCCCAGCTTCGCGAACGTGCGTAAGGGTTTCCAAGCGTTCATCATATGATCTTGTTGTTATGATTTTAGGGTAATACTCTCTTGAGGTATCAAGGTTATGGTTATAAGCTGTCAGGCCAGCTGCCTTCAATTCCAAAGCTTGCTGTTTCTCTAGCATTCCCAAGGTACAACAAACCTCCAACCCCATTTCCCTGCAACATGAGATAAGCTTATGATACAGAGTAAAAATTTAGGCATACAGAGTGAAAAAAAATTTATAGGTTAGATAAATATTTTGATTTAGCGAGGAAAGTAAATCACAAGGGAGAACTAAGAACACTGAAATCTAAGAAGCACGGACACGGGCACTGACAAGGACACGGACACAACATGTCAAAATAAATAGGGACACAAACAGAGCAGGGGACACACCACAATGTATGTACAAAAGGATACATTTACTTGTCATTTATACAAACATCCCATCTGGAAAATCTTTACAATTATTGTAGTTTCCTTTTTACACACTACAAGTTCAAGGAGAGTTTTATTTGGTCATAATTCACTTATTCTTCTCATATTTTTTGAATATCATACCCGCAGAAAGAGCTTCAAGTAGTATAAATTGATCCCTAACATGTTTCCATCCGTGCTCAAGTTGAGACATGGGTATCCCTATTAAGTTACCAATTGTCCCAAAAGCTTAAGCTGGTAAGAAATGGGCCCAACAATGTATATCAAACTATTCAACATCCTCCTTCACATGCAACCCTGTCGTGCACACAGAGATGCAAATTTTCATAGATAGAGCAAAATAGAATAAAAAAAGGAGAAGCAGAATGCGAACATGGAATAAATGCAAACAGAGAGACTTCAACCCAAGAACTCACAACCTGAGCTCTGATACCATGTCAAGTTACCGATTGTACCAAAAGCTAAGCTATTAAGAAATGGGCACAACAATGTATATCAAGTTGTTCAGCATCCCCAAAGTGTCCCAGTGTTCCCCTGATTACCCTGCTTAAAGGTAATTAAATTTATTTGGACACACCACCTTGTGTCTCCCATACGTGTCCCCGCCTCTCCAGAGAGTTTGCCAAGGATAGAACTAGTAAGGAGTGTCGGTGCTTCACAGATTTAAATATCGTCTTTCATTATTGCCCTTTTCTTGTTAGTGAGTTCCAAAAGTTCCATGAAAATGTTCATGTGTATTTCCAAAGTACAATATGGTAACTGGCTGATTCGTTGGAGTGGAAGATTTCATAATTAGATTCACATGATTATTCCAATTAACGAGCCAACAAGGATATTCAGACAACTGCTACCCAAATTGCTTGCGTTTTTAACAAATCTTCCTCCATCCAATGTTCTAAAAGTCGCTCGGTGTTCGTCACTCGGTCGACCACCTTCGAGCTTCGAGACCTATTAATCGCCGATTAATCGGCTTGTAGCAATTAGTCTGGTTTTTATTTATTTATATGTAAATACTCCCCAATGACAACTCTTATAAAAAATTGAACATTCATCTATCAGTCCATTAACATCAATTGCTTTTCAAATATGACAGAGAAATCTCTCCTTTATAGAAAACTGTTAACATGATTATAACACCAGCTAGTACAGGGTATGGGCCGTTCATTTATTAGTCACTTACCAATTACAATAACTTTATTTATATACACCAAATAATACTACACTTCATGTTAAGATTTAATAAAAAATATTACTACACTTTGTTTCCAGAATCACTAACGTGTCAATATGGGTATGGGCTTTCCAAAAAAATAATAATTAATGTTCGAGGTCGGTGAAGACATGGAGTGTGAGTGAGAGGAGATCTCGATTTAGAGAGAGATAGGCGATAGGCGGCTCGGAGATCTCGTGTTTTGGGTTTCACTGAGAGATGACAGGTGACTCCAAGATCGATCAATTGATGGGTGTTGAACAAGCCCTAAAAACTGTGATTCGAAGCCCTTAAACTGGTATGAGTATATAACAGTTACACCCCTTGATTTTCCAAAATTATAGATTTTACCCCTATTAATCACTGAATAGCCGACTAATTGCCCATTAATAGACTAATCGCCGCTAGACGCCGACCGACTAATCGCCAGTTAATCGCCGACTAACCCCGATTAACCTCCTGACCTACTAATTCAACCGACTAGGCATTAATCTAATCGGTTAGGCCAAATTTCCGATTAATCGGCGATTAAATCCTTCTTTTAGAACACTGCTTCCATCACAAACATTCAAACTAGCAATGGAATAATGCAACACAATGCATCAAGAAATGAATAGTTTCTTGTGGAAAATAGATCTTAGAAAGTAAGAACATTACAAATTTTACTACTACTAGTTTTCCAGTACACAACTTTTGATAAACCAAAAGTAAACTAAGGCCCCTTTTGGCCTAACTTTTTGGCAATCTTTTTGATTGTTTCCTCTTAATTCTTACTAGATTTGGGTCAAATTTTTACATCACATTGTTCATCTCAATCAAAAAGGTATAAAAATATAGACCAAAGTTGAAAAAAGTAATATATGACAATGAAAAAGACCCAAAAAGAGTGACTTACTGGAAAGAGCCTTTGGGGTCTTTTTCGTTGTCCTATATGTAGTTTTTTCAGCTTCAGTCTATGTATTTATACTTTAACGATGCCTTGAAACGGACGATGTGAGTGAAAATTTGACCCAAATCTAGTAAGAATTAAGATAAAATCACCAAAAAGACCACGTCAAAAAGTTAGGCCAAAGGGAAGTTAAAATTTAGAAGCCTACTAGAACAATAGGGGACTGTTTGAGGGGGTGGAACAAGTCCATCAAAAAGAAAAACTATAGGGTTTGATTTGCTCTGAGGGGCAACTGATTTAACTTATTCTCAAGTATGTTTTGCAATAAGCTATGGTAGTCGGGCATGCATGTATTCCTATTAGGCATCAGATCAAGGAAATGGAAAGACAATTAGTTCTTCCACCAAAAAAAGAAAAGCAAACACTCGGCAAAATAACAAGATTCCAGCTTTAACAAGCTAATATACAGGTAATAAATGTGCAACAGACTTCTGCTCCATGATTTTACGACCGCTAATGATATTTGACTGATCAGATGCAGGTTGAACAATGGCTGATGATACAAAAAAAGTCACGAAATACATATAATATGCTCTACATGTGCTGCCCAAAGTTTTCGTAACGCCCTAGTCTACCAAGGCTGAGTATAATCTCAAAGCATGTAATTATTTTGCCTTACTGGCATTCACAGTACCATAGAAAGGACAAACACCTTCACTCATTTTGCAACACCTAAAATGTACAAAACCACATGCACATCTAGCATCTTCAATATCATTTCTAGTATTGCCTTCTGGTTTACGAGGAAGTCCAACCATTATCTGCATTTTCTTTTTCTTTTTTCCCCACTTTTTCATATCCAGTTAGGACCCTTATGAACATTATTCCAATGCACCTTATCACCATCTCCCCTATCGATGCAAAAATCACCTTGAAGCCTTTCAATGGTAGATAACGCTGCCCAAGCGTATTACTTACCTTTCTGATATGTAGGTAGTAGCAAGGATGGAGCCGGAGAGGGGCTAGTAGGGGCCATCGCCACAGCCTAAAATTTAAAAAAAAAAAAAAAAAAAACCCTACTATTACATTGAAAAAATTAATTTATCAAACCATATAGCCCGTCCCCCTCCATTTTTTTTTTTGTTAGAAAATAATAAGTAATTGGTTAATATTGTCATTTAATCAAATATGCCTGATTTTAGTGGATAGGATTAGAGAAACGTTAATACTTTCGCAATCTAGGTTGATATAAGAAACATGTTTTGTTTTATATGCATTGGTGTTATTTTTGTATTTTTTTTGTGTTCCACACCCCCCCTCCCCCCACCCCACCTCCACAAAAATCCTCGCTCTGTCCCTGCCTGCATGCAGGCTACATCCATCCAGATCATGGATGTTTGGTATACTCTTATCATACCAGGAATCACTTAAAAGTACTCTTCTTATGAGACAAGTAGCTCCTGAGTAGTGAGTTTGAACCGGGAATTCAAGTTGAGATTAGAAAAAAAGGCAGCAAAAATGCAAGTACCCTTTTCATTACCTTATTTCTTTCACATATTCAAGAATCTGGTTGAAGTTGGTCTTCCTTCCTACAGTCTCTCTCCATGCAGCACCCATACAGAAACGAGTGCTACCAGCTTCCTTAGCCTGCCAATGGCCACCGATAAATGAAACACAATAAAGACATATTGCACAACTTCACCAATTTAAAAGAATTATTAGCTGGCACCATTCAGCTGCATTATCTAAGTAGTAAGCAAAATAATAGAGTGATCTGATGATAGAGAAAGCACCTTTTGTGCTGCCTGAATAACTGCGTCCTTGTTCATAAGCTTTTGGGATTTCACTCCAGTGTCATACCTGGAGGATTGAGGGCAATATGAACAATCTTCACTGCATCCGCCTGTCTTTATAGATAGAAGAGTACACTGTTGAACTTCCCTAAAGTTGTGGGCATATCTATGTACTTGGGCCTATAAGAGGATGAATCCATGTAAGATTAGCAGCTCAAAATAACTAAAGCATGGCAGCAGAAGAAGCAGAATCAGTAGGAAATAATAGTAATTATGGTTGCACACAACCACAACCACCACACCAATACAAGCCACACAAAAAAAATTCAAATACTAGACAGAGATCTAGAAATGAATGGTAACAACCCCCACAATAGCAACAACAACTTTTTCTGGGAAACTCCATGAAAGAGAACCGTCAAGAATCATAGAAAGCTTCTGTGTATCAACACCATTTTCACTTAATATGCATGGGATCTAACTCCAAACCTTCAAACATTAACATTTCCATCTCTCAATGCACGTGAACAGATGAGTTGTGAAAATTTATAAGTACAAATGGACATCAAATGCTCATTCCCAGCAGGCACGCCAAGGTAATGACAGCAAGGAATAAGGACGGAAACAGGTGTGGCTTCTCATTGACGTGCCCATTATCACATAAATTCAATCAAATTGCTGTAGATGCTCATGTGCATAGAGTACATGATGAAGACAAAGAAGGGCTTGGATGATTGTAAGACAATGGATTAAAGAATTTCAAACTGTTTCCCAGTTTCCATCTTCTCTCCTTGTCCCTGGTTTTCCTCCTCTCCTTCTCCGGTCCTTCACTTCTTCTTTCTTTGTTCTTCTCCCAACTGGTACATCATCATTATACCCATTGAAAAGGAACGGAAGCGTCATGCTGGTTTCTAGGACCACTATGAGGATGTTTGTCATACTGAAAATCAATTTGCATGAGAAAGGTCCATCCCAACTTACTAGAGCCATTACATGCATTATGTCTAACCAATCCTTTTAAACATTGGACCATAAATAGAACCAAGCAAAAGTCATCCTCCTGTTTGATGGCCCTTTCGCTCTCCGCCTCTCCCTATAGTGTCTTTAAAAAACTATGAAATTAATCACTTAAAAGTGTCCAATCATTGTTGTAAGATTGTCAGTTGCACATGAATAAAATATTTTTGAGACCATTTATCACTAAATCTAACATTTTATGGAAGCACTAGCTTTTAATCAAGAATTGACCTCTTTTTGGTACTTTTTATTAATTACAAAAAATATCTTAACAACACTACTCAGCTAGACTGCAAAAGTAATCTTTTGGACAACAAGCTTTTTCTCCCAGTCCCCAGATCAAAATCCTTTGGAGGAAATGTGGCCAATCAGTGGCAAATGCGCAATGCATATGCAAAAGGGAATCATCCCCGTAACCACAGAAAAGTGGGGTATCAGCAACCTTCAAGCTTATTTTGTTATGCAATATGCAGAAGCAATTATTCCAGACTCCATATTAATGAGGCTAAACAATGCTGGCAGAGAAGGATGCCTTAGTAGTGCAGAACTTGATTTGCATTTTGCGTGGATTGAAAAGCTACTAATTTACGCAGGTTGGAGATATAGCTTATATTTAGCTGGTAACTGGTAATCACAAGCATAATAATCAGTACCAAAAAGGAAAGTTTAAAAAAAATCCTCTTTCCTTGTTTGGTTTGAGAAGAGACAACAACAACAACACAACAACAACGACGACGACAACAGAACCCATGTAGTCCCCAATCATTGGGGGTATGGGCGGGGGAGGATTGGAAACAGACCTAACCTTTGGCAATATGCACAAAGTGGCTGCTCTCAAAATACCACTAAAACAGTAGCCCCCTAGACCTGTTTTCTTGCTAAACCATGCTCCCAAATCAAAGCCGAATGGCATCAGAGAGGGCAGGCCTAGAGACCCAATTCAATTTTTGTACACATTACCATGTTTCCTTCATTGATAGTCTAGAGCATCAGTATGCATAATTGGTTTGAGAAGAGAGTGAGGGTAAAATAGATATATAAAGTGTTGAGCACACTAAAATTTTCTCACACTTTTCTTCACAATTGGTTTTACTTCTCATTCCTTCCTTACCATCATCACAAACTAAAATGGTCCAGAAATTTCAAGTTCTGATATTCTTCGTTGAGCTCCAATTGAGCCAAGGGCTGATAAACGAACCAAACTACTCGAGTTTGAGTTCGTGCTTGTTCGTTAAAAGCTCGTTCAAAATCGGTTTGTTGCATAAACAAACCAAGCTTGAACATATTTTACTGAATCTCGTTAAATTTTCAAACCATCGACTCAGCTCGTTCAGGTTACGACGTACAAAACATTCAAGCTACTCGAAATTTGCTCGTGTTCGGCTGATTAAAGCTCGTTTAAGATCAGCATGCTTGTCTCATAAACAACCTAAGGTTATATGTATTTTGAAGCCTGTTACATATAAAATCCAAACTTGAACATCTAACTGCATCGTTATCACCCCCTTGTTTCTCGGATAAAATTCTCATGCTCCAAAATCTCACTTTGCCTTTTGCTTCCACCGCAGCCGAACAAATTTGCAAGAACAAATTTATAGAAGAGAGAGTAAATGTTGACCCCGTAATTAATTAAAAATCTGTCTCCTTCCTTTGAATTTGAGTAATACACAATCTGGTATTTGAGGCAATGACTAGAGGGCTTTTACTCAAAATTTGGTTATGAGTCAATCGAAAGAGTAAGGGCTGGAGATGTTCTTTTTCACAGCAGCCGAACAAAATCTCATAAACAAATTATGTGTGTGTGTGTGTGTGTGAGAGAGAGAGTAAATGCTGACCCCGTGAAAGAGGAGGTCGAGAACAGGGGAGTCGTAGATGGACTTGATCTCTTGCCTCGTCCAGTCGTTTCTGGGTCCTTCTCTGATGGTTCGCTCCGCTTGAACTGCAGCGGCCGAAGACGAGTTAGAAGAATACAAATTGCTCAGGATCATCGACGACATTGGCCATCGATTCGGACGGATTGATCTTATCGTCATCATCTTTGAAATCCCGAATTGCAATGGAGAGAGAGAGAGAGAGAGAGAGAGATGATTTTCGACACAGAAATGCCGAGTGAAGTGAAGAAGCAGAAGGTTTTCTCAGCTTGGCTGTGGCTGTGGGCCTTGTGGCTGTTCAACAAAAACAGAAAGCGCTGTGAGGGAAAGGCTTTTTGATTTATTGGTAACTCCGCAGGAGAAGAGCGCTCTACACTCTACCCACCCACTCTCACAACCTAACCAGTAAAGTACCACACGTGAACTTGGCTTCACCATCCGTGTTCGAAACAGGTAGGTTGCACTAAAGGGTGTATGTAGTGTGCAATTGTCTCGGCAACAATGGTCCGGATTTTTTTCTCGGCAATGGACTGATGAGATTGTAGGGATCGAGATGAAACTTGGACCATTGCTTTTATTGTCGAGACGGACAGCTCAGATCGTGCACTATACCCATTAAATGCACGCCTACGCTCCAGCCTATAGGGTCGCCAATTCCTCGAGACATATACTATGTTGCTAAAAATAGGTTACGCTTTACCGAGTGTGGGTTTCCCCCTAAAAAGTTTGTCCATAGCTGAAGGATTTTAGCAAGTTGTTTTTCCTAAGTGAATTTTTAGTTGATGTATGCGAGGAGAATAATCAGTCTCAAAATTCGTATTTTTACGGATTTTAGTCTGTTTAGTTCCATTAGCCAAAAGGAAAAACTCATGTTTTAATTACATAAGAAACTTGTTTTTCATCCGATACGGGGTGCGCTAGTGCATCCCGTGAAGTGCACGTGTAGGACGGCACACAGTCGTCGATCTCATCAATCAACGGTCCACATTAAAAATCAATTATGACCAGTAGTAAATAATTCTTACCGGTGATAATTAAAAATCATATCTCAACCATTCATTGTCAAAATCGATGGCCCATGTGCGTTCTACAGGGTGCCTTGCTGTAAAGGATTTCCCAATCCTTTTTCATCCATCAAAAAAATTCTCAGTGGTTAATTTTTTTTAAGGTATTACTACTAAGTTATAAAATTAATTCAGGACCCGTTTTGTTAAGTTTCTTATTTTTTACTCCCTTCGTCCCGGTTTGTTTGTCCCCTTTTTGACTTTTTGAGAGCGTTTGACCTCTCAAAGAATTGTTTATAATTTTCAATTCGTAATGTTTTTAATATGCAATATGGATCTTGTTTGATAGATTTCAATTAATTTTATTATACAAAATCTTCAAAATCATAAAAAATATTATAAAATGTAAGATATAAGTATATATTTGAAATGCACGAATTTCGACGATTGGACAAATAAATTGGGACGGAGGGAGTATTTAACAAGACAGGACATTCTTTCACAATACATTACCTTTAATTCTAAGTGGAACACATCCTCCAGTATCTTCGTGGGAGGTACACCATAATGGCGAGTAGATTGACCAAAATTGGAAAAATTGTTTAATGCCCCAGACCTCTCCTCAATCATATATTTTTGTGGGGTCCAAGACTAAGTGTGAAAACCCCACAACAATGTGTGGTGGGAAGAGACTTGGGGCACCGCCACGTGGTGCTCTATGGGCACTGAATAATCTCTCCTAGAATGTTATCCTTGATTGGAGATGTGTTATTATTGCGGCCGTTCAAAAAAAAAGGAGATATGCTATTATTAGAGATTCAATAACCTAATAAAATGAAATTTTGACATTATGCTTGGATTTTAGGGCAAGGCTTTTAAAGAATGAGTTCTCTGAACTTGAATAGTAGAGGTGGCAATCTCAACCCATATTTTATAACCCGTCCAAATCCGCCTACTTATAACCCAATCCAATCTAGGGGTGTCCACGGTCCGGATCGGATCGGATTCGTATGAATCCAATCCTAATCCGTATCTCACGGTTTTTAGAAAATACAATCCAATCCTAATCCAAAAGTCTTACGGTTCGGTTTGGATTTCGAACCGTGAGTCACGGTTCGGTCCCGGTTTTATCCACGGATTTCTTTCCATAAACATTAAACACTAAAAAACGCAAAATTACTTCAACTACTGTATTACATATCATTCCAAATTTCTAGTTGAAAATTCAGTCCATGCTTCATCAGTCATTGTTACATCCACGGAGCAGCAGGAGGTTCTATTTACACAGTGGTAGTAGCTGACTACAAGGGGAAGGCAGGTGAAGTAAAAGTAAGGAATTTCAGATAAGGAACAGATTTCCATCGGTAATTTTTATGAACTTAAAATTGTTAAAAAAAATTCATAACAAGTAGTAGAATTATAATTATTTATAAATATTATACACACACATGTATATATTTTAATTTTTTTAATTTTTTAAATATCTCACGGTTCGGTTCGGTTAATCCACGGATTTGAAATAAAAATCCAATCCTAATCCGTATCTCACGGTTTTTTAATTTTCAAATCCATGTCCGGACCATTAATCCACGGACAAAATCCAAAAAGCACGGATCGGTTCGGTCCGGACCGGTTTCATGGTTCTCAATTTTTCTTGGACAGCCCTAATCCAATCCGCTCATATTGTATAATGGGTTGATATGGGTTTTACTTGGGTTTAGATGGGTTGAAAGTGGGTTAAATATGGGTTAGAGTTAAAAACCCACTCCACACACTCCAGCCCATACATTGCCCACAAATCTAACAATTCTACGAGTACCTGCCCATAAAGGGTTAGTGTAATATTCCAAAAATTTTAATAAATAAAAATTTCGTGATATTATTTTTTAAAATTATATTCTTTGTTAATAATCTGTTTTATTTAATTAGATTGATTAACTAGCTAATTAGTTCGATTAAATTGAATCGGGTGTATTTGTATTCGTAAAAAAAAATCTATTTTTAATCAATGAGATTTTATTTTTGTAAACCGAGACCTCAGTTAGTCTCAAAATAATTTATTTAGACTACGGTATTAATTTTGTAAATTTTTGAAACCGAAATCCGGACGACCGACCACCACGGGATACATTTTCGCGTCTGCGGATATATTTTCTTCACTCCTTTCAACGCCAGCCATCCCCTGCCCTCCTTAAGTTCTCCTGCTCCCTCTCACTCCAACCAACCTCACCTTATTCAATTCGCTCCTCTCCCACGCCATTAACTCTCCATTATTTACCTCAATAATTCTCCTCCGCCCTCTCTAAAATATACGAACACCATACACCTATACACTCATACATATACAACACACCCATTGTCCCTCTCTCCTCCCTCTCGGCCAGCCACCACCTCGGCTCCCCATAGCCACCACCTCCCGAAGCTCCTCCTCCTCGGCCCGACCTCCTCCGTCCCTCACCAACCCGAACACCACCATCGCCTCCCTCTCGGCCATAACCACCACCTCCTCCTCCGGCCACAACTGAACTCCACCACCTCTCGGCCTCCTCCACCGTGGCCCGTAGCCAACATCTCCACCTCGGTTCACCACCAAACCGCCACAACCGAGACCAGTGGCGGAGCCAGAAATTATAGTGGGAGGGGGCACCCAAATACGCTAATACATTCGATATCAAAAATAAGTACATGAGTCCTACGATTAACCATTACATAATATCCAAAAAAGACACACGTCTTAACATGTTAATGATTTGGAGTTTGAAGTTCTATCAAAAAGGAACTTGACCATTATGTAAATCACGAAATCTGTTGCGATTGATTCTAAACCCAATTTTAGAGAGATTTCCTTTTCGATGTAGATAAGGGAACTATCCGAGAGGAATTCATTTTCCATTTTGTTCCGAAGCCTAGTTTTGATAATCTTCATGGCTGAAAATGATCGTTCCACCGTTGCCGTTGAAACAGGAAGAGTGAGCACGAGTTTGATCAGTCGAAATACCAAGTCGTAGGTTGTTGATCTCCTAGTCTTCACCATCTATTGACACAAATCAGGCATAGAACGCAAAGTTTTGAACTTTGAACTCAGGAGTTCCAATTATTACACTATGCTTGTAATGAGAAAGTTGCATCTTCAGCTGTGTCTTCTCTTGATCGCTGAAGTCTTCCGGATAAAACTGGTCTACCTACTGACAAATGCCATCCACTTCAAAAGATTCATGCTCCCGAGGATCCAAAGTCATGCTAAGAGTAATCACATCCATTGAGTTATCACTAAACCGATCATTTAACTTTTCTACTTGACGAGCAATTGCAGCATGAAGGATATCAACTCGATAATAATGCTCAACTTGAATGTTATCTGGATGATGACGAGCTTTGCCATTTCTTGGAACATAACGAACACTCATGTCTGGGACATCTACCAAGTGTTCTTCACAAAATGACTTCACCGTAACAAGTAAAGCGTCAAATCTCTCATTTCTCAAATTTTTAAGAAGAGCATGGGTTGATGAAAGAAGACGAATAGCATTTACCAAGTCTTGAGATTTAGATTGAAAAGCTTGACAAAGAACATCTATGATAAGCAAGATTTCATTCACAACATGCAAGATGAAGAAAAGTCAAACGAAGTCAATTTTTTATGAGCTCCTTTGCCTACTCCCCGATCTTGCGAAGTAGCTCCCTCTTCCCCGATATAGAGTAGAACCTCACATGCTGAACTGATGCGGGGGGTGCACGTGAGAGGGGTTTATATAATTTCCCCAATTTAAAAAAAAAAATTTAATTTTTGAAATCCGAGGGGTGTACGTGACCCCTCCCCCCCCCACCCCAACCCCAATCCCCTCCGCCGAGACCACCAAGCCGCTACCCACCTCCTCTGGCCCGTACCCACCACCACCGCACCTCCCTCACTCCTCTAAATTCCATCCCTGTGGTTTAAAAAAAAAATAGTGCGTGTGTGCACAGTGAGTTTCGTGCGAGCGCCGCCGCCGCGGGCCCCGACAGGGTGCCGCTGGACGCCGCCTTGAGATTTCAGAACCACCACGGCGATCTACGGACACCATACAACACTTTCCCGAGCTTAGAATCGCGTTTGAGGTAGTTTTCCGAAAACCCATAGCTCAATCTGCGTTTTAATGGAGTATGGGACTAAAACATAATTTCTGTTGTAGATGATAACTTGTTTTTAATTCCAGCAGTTAATTAATTATTGTTTAGTCCTATTTTCATTAATATATAGTCCTGTTTGTGATAGAAAATCAATGGTAAGGCCTGAAAACGTTTTTATTCGTAAATTGAGGATTATTCGCGAGATTATGGTGAATAAATGGCTGAGATAAGTAGTTGAATTGTGTACAAGAGGACAAGTGCAGGTTTATTGAATCAATAGATTATATAAAAAAAAAGGGGATTTTTAATCAGTAAGTAGCATTGAGTAAATTAGGAAAAACTTCTTATAAATGAAAATATGTTTACCAAGAATAATTATTCCATTCACTTCGCCGTATAGTTATTTAGATTTATTTTAGATTATATATTAGTTAATATTTTAACCCTAATAAATATTAATTAGAATAGGCTCGCATAAGTTTAAATACTAAATTTAGAAAGAAGTATTTTCCAATAAAAATTAGTTTGTAAAATCTATGAATAATATGGGAGTTAAAGATAATGTTTAAATAGTAGAAATGTTTTATAAAATTTCTAAAGGTGAGAAATAGACTTAATTTTAAGTGTAGTAATTAATTTTTTGACTGAATGTTTATTTTGTGATAATAAAGAAATAGATTAAATGATTTCAAAAATACTATATATGTTGATATTATTAGTTTAGTAATATATATATATATATATATATATATATATATATATATATATATATATATATATTATTCTTAATGGCATAATGATTTTATTCGAACCGCCGTATATTTATCTTGGCTTATTCGTCAATTGATATTTAATAAATTAGAATATTGTTATGTCAAACTTTATGCATGCGATATTGTATTTGTGAATTTTGTATGTTGTTGATTGTTACGTGGATTATGGTAATTTGAATTGTTACATGAACGTAGAAATTGGACAATAGGTACACTGGGTGGTACTCGAGACTTGAATAAATGATTAGACGTTAAAACCTAGGGAAAGTGAAATGTTGATAGTCACTGTTGTGATGGATACGGTTGGGAGACGACCAAAGTGGCCGAAAACCCGGTGGATCCTGAGAGCATGATCGGCGGAATCAGCACTTGTGGTTAAAGACCGGTGAATTTTGATATATTGCGCGAACCCTGAATATGGCACTGCTGGATTTATCTTCCGCAATTTCCGGGGGTGTTTTTATTGGTTGAAACCGGAGTATGAGTATCATTTCTCGCAGTTGGTTGGTTTATCATTCGCTCCTTGTGATGGTACAGTCGAGTTTGACCCGACATATAGCTTGGTCTTATTCGTCTGGGACCCCAGGCTGGGCAAGTAAGGGGAGGGTAAATCGGCAGAGCTGCCATAGTTCAGAGGTTGTTTGGGAGGAGTATTTCTCATGGTGGAGAAATCTAGAATTCACTTAAAGACAAGAAATTCATAAAAGGCTACTTGTGACTGCGTAGTGTAATTGATGTATAATTTTGTGTTATTCCATTGAAACTGCATATTGTGGTATTGAGTTTTAGGATCTCTACTTGGTAAATTATCACTCAGGATACGTTTGTATCCTGGCAAATCGTTTGCTTCGGCGATCAATTTACCAAAGCGTGCAGGATTCTATAGTAGAGCAGTTTTATGCAGGTGGGACCCTGGATTTTTTATTATTGGGAGATTGTAATTTTTGTTTAAGGATAAATAAGGGCCTAGTAGTTTGTAAATTCAGCGTATTTTAAGGGTAATGCGCCCGAAATTCTTTGAAAAATTGGGGCGTTACAGTTAGAGTTAAAAACCCACTCCACACACTCCAGCCCATACATTGCCCACAAATCTAACAATTCTACGAGTACCCGCCCATAAATCACACACTCTCTCTCTCCCTCTCCTCTCTCCCTCTCTCATGCCAAAAAGGGTCTTCCTATGAAAATGGATAGTCAAAATCAAACCAAATTACTCTCAATTTTGATCGGTTTTAGCTTGAACAAAATCGAGCCGACTGATTCTTTTAAATTGCTTTTTACTAAACATATTGGTGGCATACTTACCCAAAAGAACATATAGGTGGCATTTAATTTTTATTCTCTCCTTCTGTAAAAAGGAAAAAAAACACTTTCGTCTAATTTAAAATACTCCTAACTAATTTTCTTTTGTAATTTTGCTAATTTCAGACACTTGTTTTTTTTTTTTTTTTTAAACCAGTCAATTTCAGACACTTGTTGAACAATTCCTTTTTTTTATAATTTCCATTCTTTCAAATTTTCTTCCTGCCGCTAGGTGTTTTCGAATTCAGGCCCGTCCTACTTTAAATTATAGGTCATGTATTATTGAACAGATCAAACTCACCCACGAAAAATTTCACACCTTTCATGATGCCAGCAAATGACACGTGACAAACTGAATAAACTCGATTTGGATAAAAGTAAAAAAAAAATTACTTTTTCGATTCTCTCATCGAGATGAACTAATAGGGGTAAAAAGTTTTTCGCAAAACAAACAAATACAAAAAAAAATTTGATTAGAGACAAAAAAAAAAAAAAAGTCACTTAGACTTTTTAATCCAAACTTAAGCGGTGGCTTCGGCTCTTTGTAACTCTCTCCCTCTCTCTATGCATACATAAACTAACCATATTCTGTACCCGTATTTTTGTACAAGCATCATTGATTTTAATAGTAAAACCAAAGACGATTTCGTGTTGTTTTTTAAGGCATGGCTTGGGGTTTTTTTTTCTTATCGATTCTGAAAGGTTCGTAGATGTGGTATTTTTGTTTAGCAAGTCTGAGTTTCGATATAGGGAAATTAGTTTTTTTTTTTTTTTTAAAGAAAGGAAAACGGGTCAGGTCTGACGGGTTTGGGTTTGGCTTGACCAATATTTGACCCGACCCATTTCAACCCATTTACCTTTTTGACCCATATTCGACCCGCCCATATTTGACCCGTGACCCATTTCAACCCGCCCATTTGCCACTTCTATTGAATAGTATAAGGTGAGAGAGATATTTTAACAGCCAAACAGCCACGCTATCAATAAACCCCAGCATTGTCGTCCAAATTTGTCCAAAATTCTCGATACATTACACCTTCAAAGATCCATGAACTTCACATGTTACTTCCATGATTGAGTATCTCACTAGAACAGGGTTTTTTTTTTCCCATAGTTTATACATCAGCGGAGATTAGTATGGTGTTAGTATGTTAGTTAATGAGAGTTCAGAAGCTATCCATAATCCTGAACTCCAAACCTTCTCCCTGTGGGGCTCAAACATTTGCCACCACTGAGGAGACACATGAGCAAACCAACTCAACTAAGCTTGGTTTCTCACTAGAACAGGCAAGGGCGGAACCACGTGTAGGTTGTATTGGGCTATAGCCCAGGTGGTTTTCCGGAAAACCCAAAAAAAAAAAATTCTATGTATAATTTTAGCTCAATCCATTTTTTCTTTTAGTCCAACCTATCCCACCAACCCATTTAGCCCAGCCTTCTCAGCTTCTTTGTTAACATACCTCTCTCCTACGTTCTTTCTTTTCTTGCCTTCTCTGTCGTTCTCTCCCTCTCTACCACCGTCAAGGGATAGTTCTTGTTGATTGTTCAAAGCTGAAAACCCAATTAAACCTACTCAAGAAATTTCATGAAGACCCAGTTAAATCAACTAGTGTGCTTAGATTTGCTCTTATGTTGTTAAATGCAAAGCACTGCCCGGTGTACTTAGATTTTTATTGATTTCATTGATGCAAAACACTGGCTGTGCTTAAATTTTAAGATGTTGGTTCTTATAATCTTACTCTTTTAAGTTTACATTATAATGGAACATCAAAAAAAATTTGGAACGTTTTTTGAGATTTGTTAATGTCTACGGATTTTTATGGGAGCGTTTTTTTTTTTTTTTTTTTCATATTATGCATGTTAAAAATACCATTGCATTAACTCTTAAGAAATAGATATCCAATATCATCACTCGTTACAATATGGACATTCACAATATGCAAGATCAATGGTATAATGGTGATGGTGCTAGAAATTCGCGCGGTGCATGAATAGATTACAAGCGTTATTTCAATAACCCGTATGCATATTATATACACTGTTTTACCCACCAAAATTTTTTTTGGATTAGCCCAGGGCAGAATCCATTCCTGGTTCCGCCCTTGAGAACAGGTTGGACAAGTGCTTGTCAGCAGGTTCGATGACGAAACCTACTAGTATTATTGGTAGGAGTGGACCTCTGAATAACACTTGTTTAGTCTGTATGATGGAACACTATGCTAAAAACGCCTCATAACTGGCAATCATGAAAATAGCATGAGAGAGACACACGAAAGTGCCAGACACGTTAAGCAATTCAATAAACGGAAATGACGCATGAAACACCAGTTAGTCCCGGACGCTTTAAGCAATTCAATAAAAGCTCCACGGCCTAAATAAGTAAATGCCACTGAAGAAGGAACAAAGACTGTTTATGCCCACCTGCCAAAGACTAAAATAAACGTAACACATAAAACAAATGAGAGCCTCTATTATTATGAAGCGCGAGCAATGGTGTACATAAGCACAGCACAGAAACGTATACAGTTGGTCCCTGCTACACAAATTCAAATCTCAACCATACATCGATATTGCCCCTATTTTATCCGTTTCACCTGTATAAAGACCGTGTTCTCCTAATATTCAGTCCTAACTAACTGCCTTCATCCGTGTTACTTGAGGTTGAACCTCACTTTACAGAACACGATAAATGGGGTAAAACATCAGAACAAAACAAGGAGTAGTGAGACTGCAACAATGCTCAACAGAATCAACAATAGCAAAATGGGGGTATTCATCTTCAGGGCCCCCAACAGAGTTCCAATCAAAGTCCCAAATTCCTCCTGACCCCGTTGGACAACTGTACTAGATGGTATGAGAGAATAATATCAACTCACAACTCGATCATGAATTCTGTCATCATTCCAAGAAAGGATAGATTGTAGATAATGATTGGCAGCACAACAATAAAGCGGCGCCGGCGTAAATCCTTCTGTCCCTCATCGCTAATAACCAAAATGGATGCGAGGAGGTCACATTAAAGAGTTTGGTACCAAACAGGCACAACAAGTATGTTACATGCAGCATTCATTCTGCAGCAGGGACCGCGCAAAAGATGTCTCCAAAAATCCCAGTCCCAGTGTCCCAATGCCCTCCAGGCTGCACGATATATATTAGGAATCTCAAAACAAACAGATCTCAAGGCACAACCATGGGGCTAGGATTGCACTGGAAGATGAAGACAGGGCTTGTGACAAAGAATCCCGCGTATGGGGTGCAAGTTTCTGACAAAAGAAAAAATGGCGACATTTCTCCACTTCCATGGTTCCTCAACGATTTATAGGTTTATAGGTCATCGTTGAACAAGGCTCATCAGCGCGTGACTCCACCTGAAGAAAAGATTGAAAGGAAGGCAATCAATTAGACCAAGAGGTAGAAAACACCAAACCTAAAATAAAAAACCAATCCCAATTGTAATCGGTGCACTTTTATCGTGCCATCTAAGGTCCAAATTAAAACGTTGCAGACGTTGGAACCCAAATTAGATACGTATAGTTTATTTTCTATGAATTTTGTAAGAGGTACTATGACTCTTGAAGGATTTGTGTCTGTCTAGTGTCATTGCCTTTACTTTGTTAGCATGTTTGTCTATGTTGTAATATCATTTGCTCATCAATGAAATACTTACCAATCGAACAATTTTACCCTCACTATTGTTGTTAACTATATTGTTGCTTTTTTGATGTTGTGCTGACATACAGTGTTTTCCCATTTGCATACCTACAAGCATGTCTTGGTAGGAACCCACATGTGGAGTGTCTTGTACATAATCTTCCCACAAGTTACACCCTGTGACACTATGTATACCTTATTAAGCAACAGTACATGGATCCCTAAGGGAACCGTCAGAGATGCCAAGAGCAAATATACAATTGCAGTTACTCAAAAACACCTAAATTATTGTTGACCCTTCGAAAAAGAAACATAAAAAAACAAAGCCAGCATACACTGGCCTAATGTGTCGCACCAAAGACACTACACATATTGCGTTTCAGGATTTACCTACAGTTCACGGTTTAAGTATTTATAAGTTTGCAGAGAACTGAGAAGTGAACTCGGCAGAGGAAAACAGGATAAGAATCACGGCGGAGAAAATAGGATATAAACCTGGCGGAGAAAAATAGGACAAGATGATAAATTTCAAAAACAAAGTTAAAACTGGAGAAGAATCCAAATCTCTGTGTTTAGGATGATATGGATCTCTGTACGTTTGTCTTGTTTTGGACAGCTTAATGAACTTCTCAGTTTTGGGAAGAGAGACCTTATTTATTGGCCACATTTACTAATTCACTCATGAACGGAACATAGATCAATCGTTTGGTATAAACAGATTTATTAACATGATATCATAACAAATACATTATGCTTCATAAGACCATAAAGCATCACAGATGGCCTACAATCAACAAGAAAACTGCAAGGGCCATTTCTATAAAGATGGAGCTATGATGGCAAACACGAATATTATTTACTACATACTCTCCTATGAGGGGAAGTGCACAACATTTATTAATGCAGTTAAAATTTGAATTTCCAATGAAGTGATGATAAAATGTTTGAGGCACTCCACTGCTCACGTAGCTGCTAGGCAATGGAACCACACTGTGATAAAGCCCAACGTTTGCTCTTATTGTTCATGTTTAGTAAGCCATACATATCCGAATATAATTGGACCTCACGGCATGCCGAAACTCAGATGTTCCCTGGGTTTCTCCACCTTGCCATACTTTAATGATTTAAGCATGGAAAATTGATTTCTACATATCCACTCTCCCTTTTTTGTCTTTTACAAAAAAAAATACACACTTTCAACACTAAAATCCAAAAAAGGGAGTGTGGATATCAAAAGAAGGGAGCGTAGAAATCAATTCTCTTTAAGCATCCCATAAAAGTAAATAACTCTTTTCCAGAGTTTGATGGCCTACAGACTTCTTTTAAATTTGCAATACATTAAGCTAGAATTCAAGGGATCAAGAGTAAATAAACTTATATGCAAAAAAATACCAAAAACAATACTAGGAGTCCTGATTCTAGATAGCCATTTTCAGTGAAAGCACTAAAAAGGAGTTAACATACAGAAAGGAAGAAATATTAGGAAAGCAGCACAAACCTATATCCAAAGGGATAGCCAAATGATTCTGTTAAGATCATCACACACGCACACACAATTTACGAGTATAAGACGGTAAAGAAATCAACACAGAGATATACATGGTTCCCCAAAACCGGGTATGTCCACGGGAGCGAGAGCGACTGCTGTTTTTTATTATCACTAGCAAATTGCCCGTGCCTAAAGGCACTTTCAACATAAATATTGTACTTTCTCTTAATTCTATGCATGAACACATTAACCTCCAATTCCTTTGCTCAACTATAAGTTCACACAAAACCCACCTAAAAAAAAATTCAAATACTCAAAAAACCGGCCATAATCATCCAAATTTTAGTTGTATAAGGGTTACCTGTGTTTATGCGTACAAACACAGAAATACAACGTTCTCTTAATTCTATGCATGAACACATTAACCTCCAATTCATTTGCTCAACTATAAGTTCACACAAAGCCCACCTAAAAAAAAAATTCAAATACTCAAAAAACTGGCCATAATCATCCAAATTTTAGTTGTATAAGGGTTACATGTGTTTATGCGTACAAACACAGAAATACAACGTTCTCTCAATTCCCCTATTTTCAAATGAATAGTAAAATGAATGGATTGAAAATGCAGAAAAAGCGAGGAGAGTGAGATTTTAAATGTTTAAAAAAAAATCTATTTCAATCAAAATGTATAGAGTAACGGTGATTATTAATGTTACCAAAAATGGAGAGAGAGAGAGAGAGAGAGAGAGAGAGAGAGAGAGAGAGAGAGAGAGAGAGAGAGAGAGTGTGTTTAAGTTTTCCTTTTTTGTTTTTGTCCCTAATCGTGCGGTTAGAAATTCAGGAGGAAATGATCTAACGGCTATAGTGGTTACTCACGTTTATATGCCTATACATTTTTGACAGAAACCGCTCTGTTTTATAATATAGATAGTATGGAATAGGGTTTACAACATAGAGTATTTATACTTACTCTATTCTAAGTTTCTAACCCTAACCGGATTTGGCCTGTATCCCAAAAATACCCTTGTACGATACCGTACCATACCGTGGGGGCCTATGCACCCCCCAATTACGGAAGGCCTGGGCTTTCGGCCCAATCTACTTTCACTGGATCATTGGCGATGGGCCAGATGTCGTCGCTCTGCTCCACTCGTTCCGCTCCGGTACGCTCCGGCATCTAGCCTTCTTTCTAGAACATCTTAGTATCTCTTCATACTTAACATATGAGCAATAGTTCTAACAGATTCAAAAGAAGACACGAGATTCTTGAGGTACCTTTAGTTTTTCAAAAGCTGGATTTCCAAGCACCCTATTGAACCAAAAGCCTTCATCTTTCTTTCATTTGATGTGAAAAAGTTCCATGCCTACTTGCATCACTCAAATCTTTGCCAGCTCTCTAGCATAGGACAGGACCGACAGTCACAGAACAAGGAGTAAGAGACGTAATCAGGGGAAATGATACGAAGAGAGGATGCACTTTTGATGTCGCTGGCGAGGTACCTGATCAACGAAAGAAAGCCCGCTCATAACAGAGCTCGTCACTTAAATCCATAGAGAATTCACTCGTCACTCATAACTGAATTCCCCCTGGAAATGACAGATATTTCAGAGTTGGTCGTGTGAGCGACAGAGCTGGGACAGTTGGAAGGGCACCACTTCTTATTCTATATCACTTGGACTTTCGTGCAGACTGCACTTAGGTAACACTGTTAGATTGCTATGGATGCTGGATCAAGTCTGCAATGACGAACAGAGAGCCTCTCAGTCACAGCTTTCTCGCTTAACCACAACATTATTTCTATTTGCTCTCAATGCAGCCCTTCTCTTGGCTTGAATCTGGTGCACATATTCTGCCACTATGACATGCATACATGTACACACACAATACATATCTCCATACTATATGACAATAAATAATACATATCCTACAATATACAATCACTGTAGTGTGCCAATCCAACAAAAGTCCTTTTTCTGTTTACCATACGTTCATGAATACAAAGCTTCCCAAAGGAAATAAAAAGAAGCATAAGGAGAAGTCTTCCTAACCTGAAATGTTTTTTTTGTCTTTTCTGAACGAGAAAAAAATACATGGAGACAATTGCTGTTCCTCCCCAAAAAAAAAAAAATACAGCTCTCTTAAGCCTCAAAATAAATATTCTAACGGAAAAAGATCACTGGATAGCATCAGATATAATGCTTATCGAAAAAGAAAAATATGCCACCTTAAATTTTATGTTCTTTCATTTAATTAATCCGTGTTTCTTGAATCCAGAATAGTTTTGGAAATCGGAATCCTCTATCTCAACAAGTGGAAGTAACATCTACTTTTGAATTCTTAAGCTCTTGGAAAAAAAAGGGCATTTTAATGTTAGAAGTAGCATCTCAACAAGGTTGATCAAATAGGTATCACCACAGTCATCAAATCAAGTATTGTAAAATTATCTGAGTCGAAAGCCTAACTTGTGGCAAATCATGACTCGAAAGTGGAATTTAGCCCATGATGATTGATGTAAACCATCCACGCATGTGAAAGAAAAAGAAACAATACGTATTTGACACATCATACAATAACCCTTTCAAAGGGAAGACATTTGTCTTCACCACAACTTCACTAGACATGCATTTGTGTATCTATACCTAATTTGATAAAAAAAAAAATTATTGACAAAAAAGTTATTTTATGAACTCTGAATCCATGATATGCATGGTTCACATAGTGTGTGTCCAATGTTTTCGAAGAAAGAAATGTTTGGGTTTCAGGGATGCCACCCTCTATCTGGTACCTACGCCTAATAAAAGTATGCCAAAGAGGATGATGCTCGAGCGGGTAACTCCCTGACTATATATGAAGCACGGAGCCACGGACATTTCTACCAGCCTAGAGTATCCATGTCCAACACGACACTCTACAAACAAGAGTCTAACAAGACTAAATACATGTCTAATGTTTCTACTATGTTTTTCTACTCGGACACGTTGAAGACACTCTTGGAACAAGTTAAGAACGTATTTAAAACTTGGCCATAGTAAGAAGTTTCATAGACCTTTAGTTCATAAACACTTATATAACAACTAATGATTTGTATCTTCCTAGTGTTAATACTATTTTCGGTTTTTTTTATTGAAAATTGATAGAAACCCTGCCTAGTTACTTAATACAAGATCTTTACCTTGAAATCTCGCCTAGCCTGTCATGCACCTATATGCAAGACCAAACCCTAGAATAACATGCCCTACAGATCAACTTAGCCAAAAAAAAAAAATCATGGTTCTTGCCATTGTGCACCCCTAGTTGGCCCCAAGCTTCCTTGGGCGTCTACTGGTGACGTGGCAGCAGTGTCACACTATACCATAATTGAAAATGAGAACCAACAATCATCCACCCAATCACAAGATTCACAACTATCCATCAGTACAGGTAGTGTTAGGACGTTCCATCATGTTGTTAGATTAGTGTTTTGTACCAAAAACCATGCAAACTAAAGAATGCTATCATGCTAATTTGTACACAACACAATCAAAATTGAGTCCTATTGTGTAAAATGTTCTGCAAGACTTATCCGTCTTTGGCTTGAAGCTCTATCTTTCACAGTTCCAATATTTCTTGCTATGGGTATAACTCGTAAAACAAAAATGCATTATAGAAACCTCAAGAGAGCTATATAAATGATGAGACGAAAGGTTGTGCACCAAACCCCAGATAAACTACAGCTAAATATTTATCTTATTTTCTATTTTACTTGACTGCAAGCTCAGATGCAGTTGACCGTTAATCTAGCGCGCGTTTCCATGAACGTACTCAGTAACCAAATCACCGATGGAAGCAATCCGTAGATTGAAACGTTGACGTTGGTGTCGTGGTCATTTCTGATAGAGTACTAGATTGCCTCACATTTTTCTTTTGAGCATTTTCACAAGAAATCGTTGCCATATTCCTAACATGATATTTATTTACTACGAGATATAGGGTCTCCGTTCTCCGACTTTCCTAATGTTTTTAAACTTATTAATACACCAATTGAACCACTCCACTTCCAACCTTAACTTATAACAGACTATATATCCCATTCTACCATTACATAAATACTCATTGGCTAACGTTAATCATTTCTTGGATGGTAGAATGTTAGGTCCATCATTCGATCAAAGTATTCTGAGGAATTTATGACAATAGATGTCTTCGGAAATTAGAGTACAGTATCTTGTAAACGGGTAACATGGCACACCATACCATAATTTAAGATGAAAACCAACTAGCATCTATCCAATCACAACATCACACGGCAAAGATAGCTACAAACACATGATTTCATATCTTGCAAAATGCCATTCTTTTTCCATGAGTTTAATAGAAAACTCTTTACCCCTCCCTATCATTACAATCCACAAGCATTACACCATACTATATACAAAGATGGCATAAAAAGAATCGCTCAACGTGAGCTAAAAGCATGAAATTAACATCACAGATCGATAAATGGATATAACTATATGCATCTCTACACTGAAGATCAATTGACTTTTCGCAACCGCATGCGAAATAAACAACTAAAAGAGAAACACATCAAAAAAGAAATTGACCCAAGAGCGTCTCCAGCCCTTACCCTTTCAAAAGACTCAGAACCCAATTATGAGTAAAAGCCCCTTAAACTTACTCCGGTCCTTGACTCGAACTCATACCAGATTACTCCGGTCCTTAACGCAAATCAAGGGGGGCTCAAACTTTTACTCAAAACCTCAACTTGGTTACAAAAGTAATACTTATCGATATTCGCATGAGCTGATTTTTTACACGACCCCATAAAATAATATTCAAAAATTTATGGATATTTTTCTAGATTTTTTTGGGACCCGAAATATGGCCAAACGCGATTGTCACTGCACGAATCCCTGCAAAGTGTCCCTGCTCGTAGCAGGACTCTTTTTAAAATACTTTTTAAGAGTTCCTGTAACTTGTAAGAAATCAACTCGATAGGATATCGGTAGGGGCTTTTTCAAAAATCATAGGGTGAAACAGTCTGATTCGCACTGCGATTTCTGAAAAAGCCCTTACCGATATCCTATAGAGTTGATTTTTTACAAGAACTCTTAAAAAATTATTTTAAAAATAATGAACGATTTGGATCATATTGAGAGGACCCGAGGTGGGCCCCATAAAAATGTATGTGCAAAATATGTGCACAAATGTATGTGTCGTTGGCATTTTTGCTCGTTCTTTCGTTCTTACAAGGGCGAGAGGGATAAGTGATTGAAAGATTTCATGGCGAATTAAGAGAGTGTATTGAAAGCCTTGCTTTCAAGATATCACTCAAGATTGCTCAGATTTCTTTCACACCACATTTAGTGTGGCACCGAAGATTTGTGTGTAGGTTTCACAATCTAATGCATAGTGAAAAAGGATTCGGAATATTACGTGGTCATGCCCAAAAGGTAATGTGTTGCCCGGTCAAAAGATACATATGAGTAACTTTTTTTCTTATTCTTATTTTAGATTGGAAAATAGGACTGCAAAATATATATATAAAAAATTCTAGGTTGGGGTAATAGTACGTGTAAGTTCCACAATCCATTTTGAACGATATAAGCAGTTCATTTTGTACTCCGTAGGTCTTAAAATGAAAACATTATTCCTACAGAAAATCCTATTGATTGAATATCGACAAAAAAAGTTTTAAAAAAAACACTCATGTTTGTCTTGAGAAAAAATTTACCGTTATAATTTGTGCTGCTAATCAATGAATTTTGAGTCAGGCACTTGTCAATAATTGATCAATTTGATTTTATGCTTAAATAATTCCTATCTATAGCGAACAGATGAAGGACTCGAATATCAAAATAGTTTGTGCGAGTGCACACACTTGGGTAGTGTGTTTGAGAGATGTGCTCGAAATGGTGGGTGTGTAGCAGGATCTACATTGTATAATATTGCAAAGTGAAGTGGCAAGAGCTTATTGGCCAAGACAGTTGCTTAATTACGACTTTCATTAAATTTTTGAAAGAGTTCTTTTAGTTAACAAATCTTTGAAGGAAACATTATTAAATATATTTTTCTTTTTGCTACTCAAAGAATGGGAAAGGGCAACCAGCGTAGTAACCTCTCATGGCATTACTAAAGGGGTTCTCATCCGTTGTGCACTTGTGCCATGTCCGGTTTGAGCCATATAGCTACTGCCTGGGAAGGTGAGCCTGTCACCACAACCCCACCAAAGTGCTAGAGCTAACCAAGGGCCCTCCACACAAGCATCTAGTTAAGAGTACTACTACCGGCAAACAGGATTCGAACCAACGACTGTGTGAGGTGGACTTTCACCCTCACACTCTACCATCTGGGCATTATTAAATATAGGGTAAAGTCCATTTGACCCCCTGTAGTTATCGTCATGCGCGGATACCCCCCTCATGGTTCAAAATTGACCACATAACCTACCTGTGGTTTTGAAAATGTGCGGATAGACCCACTGCCTTCATGTTTTCCATCCATATTAACGGAAGTGTATCTCACACGCCTCTAGAATGTAATCTGAGACGTTCATAATGTATTAAATAAAGAATAGAGTATCTCTGTAAAAAATCATCTCAATCAGGCATCGATAACCCAATGATCTAATTTTTAGTAAATTCAAATTTGAAATTTTAATTTCATAACAAAATCGATTCGACCATGAGCTTTTCATTTTTTGATTGACTTGAATTTTGGCATAAATGTAGTACTCGTCAAAATTTACAATTTCAACGGTTTGGATTCAATTTTTGGTATAGGGGATGGTGTGGTTAGATTTAAAAAAGAAGAAGAATCAAGAGACACGATGAGGGTATATCGGTCTTTTAATGTTGTGTCCATTAATATGGATGAAAAACATGACGGCAAGGGGTCTATCCACACATTTTCAAAACCACAGGTACGTTATGTGATCAGTTTTGAACCATAAGGGGGTATCCGCACATAGCGATAACCACAGGGGGTTAAAGTGAACTTTGCGCTTAAATATATGTGGCATGATCATATACTACCTATCCATATATACCGAATAAGTAAATTCTGAATTTCATCCTGTGAGGAAAGACTAATGGATGTTTTTTTTTTTTTTTTTTTGGGTAATGCAAAGGTATATCGGATCAGTTTGCGAGCTGTTCTTAATTGAATTAGTCAACCACTGCTATGAGACTTCATTTCCAAATGTACAAGTGTTATCTCCTGTTCTTTTCGTCTCCTCTCCTCCTATCATGCCTCTTTATCATTTCAAAATTTTACCTTTCTGAATGCTTGTACCTCTTCTCTGCACATATGAGAATTGTGTTTCACTATCGCCGATTCTTTCTGGAAATTTTTTTCTCAAGCATACATATACGTATCTCTTTGTTATTCTTGGAGATGTCTTGAAAGTAGATTATCATGCAAGGAGTTATGGACGGGTAAATGAATAGTAGAGACAAAGAAGATGCTCGCATGATGCGAAAGGGTATTTTTGTGTTCTTGCTGATGCAAACAAAACCAAGAACAGTTCCGCTACCGAATCCGCTGTCATGGATGCAAGGTAGTACAAGCAAGAAGAGTTTTGCCGCTTTGGACCCACCATCATCTCGAACATGTTGGAATTTTTGGGGGCAGCGGAAGCATATAATAAAAAATAAAAAGATAGTTTTTGGAGTTGGAGATGTAGGGCAGAGCCCTACAGAGCTCCTGCTGAACTATAACTTTACCAAAGAGAACTTGATAGTAGAGGATATGATTTTGATAGTATTTCTTGATTGTTGTTAATTGTGTAGGCATAAGGTGTCCTTTTATAGGACTACAAAGATGAATCGAATCACAAGTCCCTAGATGACTTTACATCTCCCAATGTGATAAAACTAAACATTATCATGTATCTAACCAAAGATACATGCATCCCCAATTATTAAGAAAATTATGGATTACAAGTTCCAACACCCCTCCTTAAGACATAATTTTCTTAACTTCATTGATGGCCTTGAGCTTTGCAATTTCTTCCTTGAGTTCCATGTTTTCTTGCATCATGTATGTCAGCTCGTTGTCGACATGCTCGAAGTACCCTCGGTACATTTGCAGATCATGGAAGTTGAAATCCTCAACTTCGAAGTTTAGCCCATCTTTCAAATGTTGAATTGCAACTTTTGCCGCCTCTTGTTCAGCCTCTAACTTTTTCTTTTGCACAGATCCATAAAGCTTGATTTTTCCATGTTGTGCCTCATTGTCATAAATTTCCACACTAGCCCTGAACCCTTACTCAACAATTTGAGAGGTTGCCCAAATAGGTGGTGGCAACTGAAATTTATCAAGCACTTCGTTCAACAGATTCTTGTAGGAGATCTTGATGAGATTTTGGTTCGCCATGATCCTGCAAAGACAATTAAGGTCTCAAAAAAAACTTTTTAATTTTTGGCTGCTGCCCATTATTTTTTTGTGTGCGGGAGATTGCCTCCCAGGAGATTGCCTCCCTTGTGGGTGTCGCTAGACAAACCCAATTTTAATTTTTTTGGAGAAGAACAAGAAAACTTCTCAACTTGCTCACTGCCATTTGGCATGCCATTTCGGCTTTTCTTGTTTTTGTTTTGAAAAAACTTTGTAGCAATTTGCTACCTTGAAAATTTTTGATTTTGCTTCAAACTTTTTGCATAGGATCATGGGAACACATTTTTTCAAAAAACGGCCTTTAAAAAACAATTGGTTCGGGCATTGCTGAGGCTTGAATTGAAAAAATGTAGGGGGAAGGAATGTAACCAAAAATCGTTACGCCCAGATTCTGAACGCAACCAGCTCTGATACCATGTTGGAATTTTTGGGGGCAGCGGAAGCATATAATAAAAAATAAAAAGATAGTTTTTGGAGTTGGAGATGTAGGGCAGAGCCCTACAGAGCTCCTGCTGAACTATAACTTTACCAGAGAGAACTTGATAGTAGAGGATATGATTTTGATAGTATTTCTTGATTGTTGTTAATTGTGTAGGCATAAGGTGTCCTTTTATAGGACTACAAAGATGAATCTAGAATATGAATCACAAGTCCCTAGATGACTTTACATCTCCCAATGTGATAAAACTAAACATTATTATGTATCTAACCAAAGATACATGCATCCCCAATTATTAAGAAAATTATGGATTACAAGTTCCAACAGAACAATGATTCCTTCTTCATGTTAGTAGACCACCATACTCATAATCTTTACCTTTTTCCCCTTAGTATGAGACGAGAGCCGTTGAGTTTGCATTTACACTTTGCAAGAATCAAGAACTTGACTGTCAAGCATGTTATGAAAGTTCTTGAACAGGTTACATGGAGACTTCATTAATATAGAAGGAACCATAAGTATATAAGCTCCGATACTTCTACATTTCTCGGATTGTTTTTGAATTCTCACTTTTAGAAGACAAAGCACAGCATGCACGTACAAAGGTGTAGATTTTAAGTAGTACTCCTACTAATTTCGTAAAAAAAATTGAGTACAGGGGACTTGATTTTCTTGTTTCGGTTCTATTATCACGATCTGGGTATACGAATGTTTTTATGTCTATTCATCCAATCACAAGAACATAATACATTGACTTGATTAACGATTCAATTTCAAGCATTGATACCTGTTCCTTTTTATTTGTTCAAGTTCATTTTTTCAAGAGTACTGGGAGTAGGGTTGGGCAAATTGTGTAACAGGTAATAGAGTATGCACATTCGCAGTCCCTTAGTTGAAATGCCATGTCTAGGTGAACAACTGTAGATGACACCTAGCCGGAGCATAAGGTACAACGAAGCAATTCAAATGGATTGGCGCGCGTTTGGACTAAATGGTCATGCTCTTTAATACTGCTAATATAATGTCTGTAATTCTTTGAATTAGAGAAAGCATTTCCTGGGAGGCTATGGGAGTTTATGTCTAATAGGGGCAAGACAATTTAAAATTTCTAAAGTTCTTTCTAATATTCATGTTGATTACCAAAATTGTTAGAAAAGTGTGCAATTTAAGTGAATGAATTCTATGACAAAGTACATTTTTTCTTCGATTTTTCCCCCCTGTTCTACTTATTGAGAGCAATTTGGAATTTGCTTCTATGGGAAGGCATTAACCTAGTAATGTACTAATGGTTATGTCATTACATTACGCTCTTCGTTGCCATAACTTTTGGAAATTATCTTTAGAGTTGTTAAGGGGGTTTACGGTTGTCACGGGAAATGTTGTCCCATCTTGCATAAGAATAAGCAAATAGCCAAACATAATGTTCAAACTGCTCAATCATACCTTTGATTTTGGGGGCCCTTCTCTAGTTCAAACTTGCAACATATTACCATGTCTCAAGGAAATATTCTTATGGACATAGTCGTTTCTTCGACCCGAAAAAGATGAGATACAAACCAAGAAGGAAAATAGCTCATTTCAACACATGAATCATGAAATAACTTAGGATAGTATTTTTTAACCCTCAATCTCGTTTACTGGCATGCGGCTCCAAATATTTGAAGCCTTATTGAGAATCACTGACGTAGACGTCCCTGATCTCCCATTTTATGATCAAAGTATCCAGAGAAATGGAGAAGGCGGGGATTCCTCAAATAGGCAGAAACTCATCACTAAAATTGAACTTAAAAGGCTTACTAAACAAATATTTCACACCAATTCTACTAGAAACAACACAGACTGATAAACCACATGAAGCAAGAATCCCAAATTTCTCTTGAATGTGTGTTGTATCATCCGAAGATACTAGTAAATAAACAGAAAACCTGTAACTAAACAAAAACTCTGCTTACAAATGCTGTGTAGTATGTACAGAAGAAATATATAAAAGGTAAAGAAATTCTAATTTAGAAGCATCAACAGGCAAACAAGAAGGCCAATAGGTAGTCTGTTTTTCTTACTTTATTGAGCCTTCACTTTCTTAAATCTGTCGATTAGCGATTCTATAGATTTCTGAATCCGAGAGCTTTCTGCTTGCCTCACTGCTTGAGATGCCTCGTGCAAACTTTGGATTCCACGACCCAAACTGGCAATTGAAGGAGCCGCAGGAAGAGACTCAGCAACACATTCAATCCCATCCCCACACACAAGCAACCCAGTGCAAGTAGCAATACTACACCCAAAAGTGGCCCACAGCAGAAAACCAATGGGCTTGACCCGTCGTTTCCTCATTATTTCGTAAAATGCTGTTCTCATGGCTGATATTTTCTCTGCAGATGCTATCATACTGTGAGCCACGGCCCTTATTTTTTGAGCAGATGCAGTTGCTTTCAAGGCAGATGTTTCTTTGGCTCCGGTGGATGCAAATCCTGGGGCTACCACTTTTGATGGACCCACAGTCTTGCTAAGTGCAATAGCAACTGCCTTCTGGGTCTGTGTCAAAATAAGTTTAAGCGAAGCAGGAGCTTTAAAGGTAACAACTTTCATGAAGGTCGATGCAGGTACAGCTTTAGAGAGAGATGAAGCTCCTAAAATGGCAGTTGCTCCAGCCCCAACTGCCACCACTGGTTTGCTAGTAAACAACCGCTTTCTGTCACCATGATCAGAGGTTTCCTCGTCATTTTCACAGTTAGTAATAAGTAGTTCCACCATATCCTTGATCTCCAAAGGAATACTAGTGTTCCAATGTTTTCTAAGACCAGCCAAGCCACTAGCATCTACTATTGCCACAATGGATTTGAAATTTTTGGTTTGGCTTCTAAGGGCATGTGCGAGAAGAGCATGGGACTTTTCCTCAACATCGAGCTCTGCAAACTTGGTTTTATCAGAGTTTGAGTTGCCCAGTTGTTTGATTGGAAGCCGACCTGCATTGTTCAATGCAATTCTCAAACCCTCAACTGCAATCTGAAAGATGTAAACTTCGGATAGGAGTTTGATATCAACCATTTCTCCCTTGTTCACATCATTGACCATCTTTTGTGCATGAGCTAAAGCCCGTCCAATCGAAGGGATGTCTTGAAAAATATTATGCAAATCTACAAGTAAAGGGTAAATCGAACGTGCAAAAGGTGGCGCCTCATAATCTGCTCCTAGCTCCAAATCGTCAGAATTCCCCTCTGAAACAGAACTTGCTTGAGTAAAAAATGAACACAACGGCTTCAACATTTGTAAATGAAGATCAGTTGAAACACAAAATCTCCTTGAACTTGAGAAAACCACCGAACCCACCTTTTGTGGAACCAAAGTGCTAGGTCGTAAACCTAAGACTTGGAACTTGTTACCTGTTTCCCCTTCACACACCGGATTCTCCTCCCCACCACAGTTCACAAACGGAGATTCAAGCACCAAGAACGACGAACCAACTTCTTCAGCCACCCTTCTGGCAGCCAAGAAATGCCCGTAAAGACTAATCCCAAAAATCTCCCTCAAAACCACAGTCCCGGCCACATTCTCGTACTTGTCCTTGTTCAACTTATGAACAAAGCACCTCTTCAAAACCTCAAAGGACGAAGTTGGTACCGAAAAATCTACATCATTCCTACATCCAATCTCTCCGGATTGAATCTCATCCACCGCGCCATGCCCCAACTGAACCACAACGGCGTCAGGTCGGACTTCTCTAATCAAAGACTCAGCATCCAAAGCTGACCTCTCGGACAAATTCTGAGCACACAGCACGTATATCACAGCGTCCGATTCGGGCTCCCTTATCGCGAAAACAAACTGTTTCGTGTGTTTCGGTACCGATAATTTCCTAACTAACCCCTCTGATACTTTCAAGTCATCAAACTTATTAAGTGCTGAAAAGGGCCATAATTTTTTTTCACAATTTAAGGAATAATAATTTAGTTTAGAAATAAAATAATTAATTTAATATTTATAAAAAATAATTTTTAATTGTGTTTTGTTTAATTATATAATTCCAAAACCTAATGTATTTAAATACTTTTTGACAATTTTAAGCTATGATAATTTATTTCACTCATAAATTAAACATTTTTAAAATATAAATATCATTTTATTAAAAAATTAATGACTTGTTTCTATTTTGTATTTGGGCTAAATAATATGTTTTTAATTGGGCTTGTGTTTTTCATATGTTGGGCCTTTTAAAAGAGAGAATTGTGGGCTACCACAGCCCTGCGTGGATCGGGGCAGCCCGAAAAATGAAGTTTTTATTCAAAAAATTGAGGAGTCACCACCCGGATTTATGGTTTGCCATCTGAGAAACCGTTTTATTGAAAATGATTGATTTGAATCGAAAACCAGAGATTCATTTGAGGGTTCGGAAGCCATGTTACGAGCGGGGAAGGATTTTACGGCACCGCCCTCGCCCTATACGAGATCAGTCTCTACTAAGCATTTGCGGGATTTTTGAAAAATACTTTCTGTTGGAAATACTTTTTGTTGCATTGTCTATCTAATGAACAGTTAGCACATACTGACGAACATATCAAGTAAGGCAATGCTTGCTTGTGTAGGTGTACAGTGTGTATTTATGGAAATGGAGTAAAATGCAAATCGATGCATGAAAATTTGAAATAAGCTTCTGAGGTCACTCTCGAGCGCTCAGGACTGCACTCCTGAGCGCTCAGGAGTGCTGCTGTCCATTCCTGCAAATCATGGTTAGACAAATAGCAGTACATGAAATAATGCTCAGAAAAGGGGTTAAATATCGTGGAACTGGTCCAAGCCACTTAAACCTTGCTTCCCTGTATCTGAAACTTTGAAGGATTGGACAAGCATTCTGGAAATATTAAAATGTGCTTTTGGACATGAATTTCAAGGAAAATGTGGTTTTACCATATTGCCTTTAATAAATCATTCCCTTTTTTGTTTCCTGAAAACTGAAAATCACCGGAAACCAATGGGAATTTGTACGAAAGATAATAAAATTTGGAGGCAATAGACACTGGATCCATTAAAACCATCATTTTCCTTGAACACTACATAAAAAAACACAGAATATGGGCAAAACCACTCCGGAGCACTCGGAAGTACTCCTGAGCGCTCAGAAGTATCACTGGGCCTATTCGGAAAATTTTTGCTTATAACCCTTCTATTCGTGTTTTCAAACCAAATTCATTCAACCACACACTCATTATGGTGGATTGGAGTGGGCTGGATGACCTCCCTCAGAAGAGTAATGCCCTTTTAGGTTGAGAAAGTAGAAGAAATCTACCTTTGTAAATGGAACCTTTGCTTCTTGCATGAGCTCTGAACGTGCAGCCTTGTTCGGTTTGGAACTCCAAACCCAAAATTTTGGAAAAAGTAATTTTTTTATTTTTTCTCTCTCTAACTTTTCAATCATTACTCTCATTTTTCACTCTATCTCTCTCTACTTTTTATCTCTCTCCACAATCATTACTCTCATTTCTCTCTCTACCTTTATTTAAAAACACTACTCAAAACCCACAACCGAACAAGTGCTAACCAAGACTGAGTAGAGTTCCTCAGCTCCTTGAATTTTTGCAGAAAGGTTTTGAAGTGATTTCGATTTTTGACAAGACTTTTGAAAATTGATTTTTGTTGCAAGAAGAAGTTTTCTTTTGAAAATGAGAGAAGAGAATGCAGGATTTCGTGGTCAACTTTCTGGTCCCTGAAATGCAGCATTGAGGCTGCTATTTATAGGCCAAGAAATTTGAAATTAATTATAAAATATGTAAAATATATTTAAAGGGGGTAATAAGCAGCATGCTTTAATTCTCTGCTAATTCAGGTCAAAAACACTGTAGCAATACATAACGTAGTGGAGAACAAGGCCATGTGATGGCTGAAAAAGCTGGGGAAAATCAAATCATGCTGAAAAATTAGTTGACCAGAGCGCTTAGGAGTGGATCTGAGCACTCGGGAGTGCAACTCTTGAGTGCTCTGAAATGAGCCAAAATCTGGAATTTTCGAGAATGAGTCTTGAGCGCTTTGGACCCAGTTGCTTGAATTGAAGTTGATTTTTGAAAAATCCAGAAAGCAAGGTTCACCATAACCGAGGCATGTACCGTTCCAATTTCATCATCGGGAGGCCATAGAGCCGCGAATTAAGGATTTTCAAGAGGTTCAAATTGGAGTGTCTACAAGAATGTATACTTATAAACCACCCACCCGTCGACTTTCTCTCTACAGTCTACAGAGAATCTCTCTTTCTCTCTCTCGTCAAGTAGTCCGATTGTATCTCCCACGGGCGTCAAGCCAGTAGTCCGATCGTCTCTCCCATGGGTCTGGTTCGTTCCCTCCCTCTCTCCGATCAACTCTCTCTGTATCTCTCTTCTCTCTCTGTCCAACTCTCTCTCTCTCTCTCTCTCTCTCTCTCTTTCTCTCTTTCTCACACACACTGAATTTGGGGTTTTTGAAATTTGGGATTTCAAATTCGGAATTGGGGGTTTACAGTTTTGCACTGGTGGTGGCAGTTTGTGGTGGATTTGGTGGTTGTGGGGTGATTGCAGTGACGGCGGTTTGTGGTCTGTGATTAGCATCTCCGGTTGGGGGCAGGGGAGGGGGATGAGGAAGGGTGTTTTGGTAAAAAAAACCACCCGGGTTAGCTTGGATAAAGTATGGAAAGGTCGAGATCCATCTATATTTAATCCACGGATGTCAAACGTGCCTATTGTGCCATGGCGTGCCATTCAACTTCCGTGCCAACCGTGCCTCGTGTCGTGCCGTGCCCGTTTACTTCATCCTGCCATGGCGTGCGGTGCTGTGCCGTGCCATGCTTTAAGCGTTCCATAATGGGCCATTTTACTTTATCGGACCGTGCCTTTTTTAAATCGTGTTGTGCCGTACCCGATTAATTATTTGTGCCACGTCGTGCTGTGCATTTTTTTGTCGGGTCGTGCCGTGCCTTTTTTGTTAGGTCGTGCCGTGCAGCCGTGCCCGTTTACTTAATCGTGTGCCATGCTGTGTGCCATCGATTTTCGTATACACATCATCAACCGGCAACCGATTTTCGTCAAAAAAAAATCTTCCTAAAAAGTGAAAACACACACATTCCTATGCCTCTAATGTTCTTAAGTTTGTAGACTTGTAGTATTCAATTCTAATTTGAGGGGTGCTAGCAAAAAGAACTACCTTTTTTGCTTAAAAGTTAAAACTTTATTGAGACTTGTAAATTTCAATTCAAATGGGAAAAAAAACAAAAAAAGATTTGGAGATTTGGTGATGCTCTAATGTTCTTAAGTTTCGCATGCTCATGAGAGAACTGTCAAATATTTGGACATGCAATGGCAAAAAAACAAACATGAAGCAGTTTCTAAAAGAAACTTTCGATTAACAATTGGACATCTATTTTCGTTGTTTTCCTTTTCCCCCATTTTCCCCCTTGTAATTCATTCTGTTTAGGCCGACAGCCAAAGGCTCCAAATGAAGTAGGATGGCCTGGATTGGGACTGGAGCATAGTGTGTAAAGTCCCTATCATAATTACATACACAAGAAGAATAGGGTATATTACCAGCAATACAGCATGAAGGAATTTCACTTCCGTGTCCCCATCCCACTTCCGTGTCGTGCTTGTGCTGTGCCCGTCTAAGACTGTGCCGTGTCAGGCCAACTTTCGTGCCGTGCGGCCCGTGCCCGTGTCGTTCCCCCTCACTTCCGTGCCCGTGCCGTGCCGTGCTTGGCTAGAACCGTGTTGTGTCGTGACTCGTGCCCCATCAAACTTCTGTGTCGTGCCCGTCTAAGACCGTGTCGTGCCGTGCCGTACCAGGCCAACTTCTGTGTCACGCCCGTGTCGTTCCCGCTCATTTCCGTGCCCGTGCCTTGTGCCTTGTGCCATGTGCCCACTTAGACTGTGCCGTTCTTGTGCCGTGGAGGTAGCCAGTTAGGTTAGGTAGATGCGCACAAGAGAAGTGAGGTGGTTGCGTGGGGCAATCAGTTGTTTTCTGTGGGTCCCAAATCAAAATGAACTGGTTTGGGTTCCAGGAGAACTTGAGCACCTTCGTCGTTAGCTCACAAAATTTGAGTAGAAATTTCTAAAGGAATGAACTGGAAGAATGGTCCCTGCATATCTTGGGAATAATGGGACCAATATCCCTCACGAACCAGAACCACCTCATGAGTCCACTTAATCGACCATTTATTCATGCACAGTAACACTACCATAAGCCAAGTTACAGAGCAAAATCCCCGACAACAAAAGATTCACGATTAAGCATTTCATTGCTTACTAGTAGTAGCCTATTTTGATATATATTAAGGGTACAATAGTCAAAAACCATGTAGCTATCCTCTCACCATGACACAACAAAAGAACGAGGGACGAAATGGAAGAAAACAATCCCGGCCAAATGGAAGTGGCATAAAGTTTATCCAGTTTCAACTTTGTTGCAGAAAGAAGAAACAATAGGTAGACAACATGGCTACTCTCACTTAAGAAAAGTACAGCCAAGAAACAGAAATACATAAGCCACCAGAGATGTTATAAGTTCAAGTGTCCAACTTGGATGTAACAGCGCCGCAGGGATTGCAGGAACTAGGAAAGAACCACAAATCCAACCAGCCACAAGCAATCCTAATCTGCAATGAACCAGATGAACCATTTAACAAAAATAGCAAGGCAGAGCATTACGGGGATGGTAAACTGCACTAGATGGGGAGGACTAGGGAGGGGAAAAAACACAAGACGACAAACACCCATCTTTTTTAGCAAAATTACCCGATCATGGAAGCTTTAGCTAGGCTCTTTTTCTTGCCATTGAGGAAGTATATGCAAGCTCCCAAAGAAATGGCCACCTGTAGAAGGGAAACACGTAATGTTTCCAGATGGGAACAATGCAAAGACCAAATAATAATTTACAAGCACACAAGCGCTGAAAGCTTAATTCCTTGCGTAACTGCTGAGATCAAAGGAAGGTCAGTATGGTATTTATCATCCTACAACAGACTTCAATATTCCGAAACAGACAAATGTACAATCGACTCAATGTTAATGCCTCAACCTATATTACAATCATTACTGGGTATCTCACTTTGATCTTTTTATGGTCATCGAATAGAGATTTCTAGTTTCTGGAATTGTGAGCATTCCAGGAGCGATTGCATTTCAATGTAATATTGGAGCACTTTTTATTCAACAATATGGCCATGTCATCGATGAACAGATATTAGAAGTTCAGTGACAACCATCTCTATTTCATCTACCTCAGGGTTTTTGAAACCATCCTTTGAACTTTTCTAGTTCTGACTGAATGAGCAATGGAAAGTAAAAAGGGCTGATGCCTGATGTCCACTTAATTGGCTACCAAGAAATGACAAATGGACATACAACAGTAGTGTAAAAATAACCTGGAAAGCGGGTCCAGTTTCGGCAGAATTCATGATACTCCAGCCAGCAATGAATGCAAAGAGGAACAATCTTCTAAGAATAATCACGGTAGGAGGAACTTCCACAAATCCGAGCAAGTTCTTGAACCAAGGTGGAGACTCCTGTACTTGCTTTTTTAACATGCTTTTCAAGTTGATTTTTCTTTTCTTCGTGCGTACGAAACTATCCATCAGTAACTTTTCAAAAGCCAACTCTATTGATTCTGCACTTCTTTCATGTGGAGCATATTGAGCTAAAAGAAAGTTCCGGGAACTCCAAATTTCTTTTTCAGAAGCATCTATGCTTACACCAAGCCGTCTGTATGGGTCCTGAACATTTATTCGAGGGAATGTTGGAGTATTGCCTACATTGGAGAAAATTTAAAATTGGATGTGAAACATGAACAGTTCAACTTTCGATGTATTCGGCAATGATGCCAAAACATATGCTCGAAGTGTCAGTTGCATATATTGCATAAGCTTAAAAACATATGTCCATATCCGTGCTACATAGACTAGTGGCGACGAGCACAAATCAGAATTGCTCAAAAAGATCCAACGAAAGTTGCATACTGAGCTTTTGGATGCACTAACAAAAACATTGGATTTCGCATTCTCTGAAGAGTTGGAAAGAATCTGAGAAACTGAGAAAGTACAGAATTAAATCATTAACATTCGCAATACTTGCTATTGTGCAGAAAAATGAAGGAAAAAAAAGAAGACATTTACATCCCTGACATGTGAGAAACGTAACCCAATCCCGACCCCGACTAAACCTTCAGAGCTGGACCTCCACTTTGGTTGGAAGGGGTAAATGTCCAATGCAAACTACTTATTCATTTGTTGTCGCCATCTTCCAGAAAGATTTATTGATACACATATATTATTGATTAATTCCAGCAGTATCGAAGTGTATATCGTAATTCTGAATGTCAATATCTATTGATGCTTCCAAACATAATTACTATTAGATTCAAACTTGAGGCCTAGTAAGGCAAAGATTCAGAATCTCTTAGAAAGAGAAGGTGAAGAAAAGATACACTATTCGCTGTTAGAAAATAAATTTAACCCAGTTTTGGATCCACTGGTCAAACCAAACTTGAACTGGCCCACAAACAGAAGACGCAAAACAGAATTGTGCCACATTAGAACTGGGACAAGATTTTGTCCCCCCAAACATCAATCCGTAAATCAAATTATCATGTCTGAGACACAAATTAGCTATTCTATAATTTTATAAGTGTCCCTGAAAAGGAGAGAGAGAAAGAGACAATTTTTTATGAGAAGTTTCTTGCATGAGTACAGAGGATGAAACTAGTGCAACAAGCACTTCTAAGTTGTTTATCCTTGGATTGGAAAAAAAGAGGTGGCGTGCTCCATCATGGGAATGAAAACTAAAGATTAAGTACTAAGTGCATTCGACTTTCAGCACACATGAATTTTTGTAATTTCAACGGGTCGCCTACTCAATACTCATACTGACAGGACCTACGTTTCCTATTAATATACCCATGAAAATTAAGGGAAAACTCCCTCCACATCACCAGTCTGGCAGTATTAAAGGACGCGTTTGGTATATATATATATATATATATATATATATATATATATATATATATATATATATATATATATATATATATATATATATATTGTTGTACATGATTAACAAGTTAAGTCTGTCCGTAACCTTGAAATAAGAGCATCCATCCCAACTTAAAACGTGAAATAAGAACAAAAGTAAATTCTATCCACCTTAAGGGAAATCACAAATAAGTCGAGAGAAAAAACCTAGGAACATAGAGAAACAAGAACGAATTGTGGAGAATATAGTAGTTTTTTTTAGAAGATCTAACAAGAAAAGCATGTCTTTCGGACAGACTTGCGCCTACAATTACAAATTTTGGCAGTTGGCCAATGGTTAAGACACGCAAGAAGCTTTTACACATTTTAACCCGTAGTGTTACAGGACACAAGCTATATTGCTTGTACCACAGGTTTATGACCACTTGATTTGACTCCGACTCTTGAAGAGTCTCTTGTAGTACTGATGCTTTACTTTTTGCAGTGCAACTTAATAACAATAATTGGACGAATTTTATCTTCCAATATCAAGATTGAAAGGAGTTTTGCTCAGGCATGAGAAACTTGAAACGGGAGGAAAAGAAACAAGACTTATACAACAGGGATTCCTTTCAATTTAAAGCCTCTACTGAGTTACATAATTCCACATTCGGCCTAAATGAAGGACGGCCACTTGTTCAAGTTAGCTTGGAAACATTTCCCAGTTCCCTAAAGATAGTACAGGAAGGTTCCATTGGTGAAGGCTACTCCAATTGACTAAAACAAATTGAAAAATCTACGTACAAAGGATGGGCATAAACACGAAAATAACATCCAAACTCCCTTACTCTCTGTTTGACTATATGCGAATTCTAACTGAAGGGATTTGTAACACCTCGTCCACATCGGAAGTCTACATAGATGATCTTGGGCATATAACAAACCTTGTGGGCTACTACTAGTACCTTGAGCTTTAGCTTTTGGGCCATGTGGTGTGGCTTGTGGATCAAAATCAAGGTATTAGGCCAGAGGTCTGCTTGGGGCGTTAGCTATCCGTGTACACGACCATGTGGACCTTGAAGTTTGGTTGGATTTGGTTGTTGGTTTGATTTGTATTGGTGATTATAGTGCTCAACGCCCTCGCGAGGTTATAGAGTTGGGGAGATTGTAACACCCTGTCCCACATCGGAAGTTTACATGGATGATTTTGGGCATATAACAAACCTTGTGGACTACTAGTATCTTGGGCTTAAGCTTTTGGGCCATGTGGTGTGGCTTGTGAATCAACATCAAGGTACTAGGCCAGTGGTCTACTTGGGGCGTTACAGGATTTGACATTATTATTCCACGCGAACAACTCAAACTTCAAATTTAATAGCTTACATATGGATTTTGGCACAAAGTCTAGAAGCTTATCATGATGGATTTAATGAAACTACTTCAGAGTAGTTTGCAAGTCTCCTTTGTTAACGATTGTAATTATCCAAGGATCCAAACATATAAATCTCTTCTACCTCAACTCCATCCATCACTCTAGTTTCACAAGCGGCCCCGGCACAACGGTAACGGTACTCCAACGTGACTTAGAGGTCACGGGTTCTAGTCGCGGAAACAACCTTTGTGAAGGAGCCTCGTACATTGGGTAGCCCTTTTAAGCTAGTTTCACAAGCCTGTCTCTAAACTTCTTATATTTTTGTTGACACTGAATACAAAACAACTTCATTCCAAATTCAAATTTATCGAAATGGAGCTTTAGAGGTTCATTGACCATGAATGTTGCACAAAGCAAAGAGATAACCACCTAGATGCAAACCCTGAGGGTAAACATTATAATTTGCTAAAATAAAAAACAACTGCACATGTTTCTTCTATTTGCAAACAAACCCTTAGCTATAAATTGCTTAAAATTGTTGATTGCATTATACTCAATTAAATAATCAACTTGGGCCATAGGTTTTAAGTACCTTCATAATGTGAATCCCCAACGCATCTACTGCTCCTAAAACTCAAAACACGCACCGTAGACGGGCTCTTTGAATTGGCACTAATAGAACTGGACCATAAACAAAGATTTGTGAGGAAAAATAGAACATAAATTCATAATGAAGAAACAGAATCCAACAATATTCCTGCATCGACACCGGAGTGTCCCAAAACATCACATCAGTCCCAACTAAATAATTTTTTTTCACACATGGTATAATCATCAGGTCGATCATCTACGTAGTTAATGGTTTTTAGGGAAAATTGTCTAATGGAGTCAAAAGGTTTTCTATGTTGTGTTACTTACATGCATGGGGATTGAGCATTCATGACGGGGGTTGTCGGTGCAAGCGTAGATGTCATTGGTAGCATTGGAAATGCAAGTTCACTTATGCTAAGCTAGGAGTTTTGTTCCCGATAATCTATTTATGCCTCATGACATGAATGGGACAGAGGATTTGAGTTTGACAGTTGACTACAATTACCAACTCGCTATTTTAGAATAATTTTGTGTTCATGTTTAACTCCCAACCTTCGACGGACCTTCGATAGGCGCCAAGTTTATTGTTAAGCATCTATTTGGAAATTTTCTAAGAGAATGAATTAACTCCTATAGGCTATAGCTATGGTCCTGTTACGGTGTTAGCCTTGTAAGAATCCTAGGGTGGTGAAATCCCACGTTCATTGGCGTTCAACAGTTAATCCAGTTACCATCTGAATGCTATTTTCTTTTCCTTTTTCCCTCCGAAATTCCAGCATCATGCATAGATATAAACACGTGAAATTAAAACAAGTTATATGCATATATTTCATCAACTTGAATTGGTTTCCAACAATTCCCATCGAGTAGCAATGAAAATTCAGAGAGAGAGAGACTTACAGTTTTTTAGCGAGGAAAGGAGAGGAAAGGCTAGGGTTTGAGAGGAGAAGGCACGCCATGAAATTTTGAAGAGAGAGAGAGGAAGAGATAAAACCTAAATATGGGTAGCGTAGGAATAGAGTAGGAATAGAGTAGGAATAGAGTGCCGTTACACCGATAGAGGCGGAGGTTGCGGTGATTGGGAGAAGTGGCTCGCAACTCCTCTCTACGCCTCCTCTCTACGCTGGTGTTCTGGGTAGAAGAGAGAGAGGAGAGAGATATCTTCTCATCAAGCGCCTTTGGCTTGAGTTAAAGAGAAAATAAAAGAAATGGTTTGGTTTCTAGCTAAATTATTTATTTGGTTTAACTATTTTGGTGAAAAATAGAGAAAAAAATATAAAATAAAATATTTTAATTGGCTACTCATTTTTCTTATCCAATCTAATCAAAAATAGTGAGATTTTACAAAAAATGACAGATTTGTGAGAAAGTACTCTCCTTTCTTATTTCACTCACTCGTTCTCACCATTTAAAGTGACTGTTAAGACTTTGGGCTATTGTACGACAAGTTATGAGAGAAGGTTCATTATTCGCTATGGGCTCTAACTCCAGACCAACAATATCTTTTTTTTTTTGGTAAACTAAAGCCCAATAATACTAATGGCCTGTATGGGCAGTGCTTCATTTTTTTGGCCAAAATGATAGGAGTTATATATCAGAAAACACAACCGAATACATCAAAGTTAGATATCGTCTCAAGGGGAGTAAATAACTTAGAAAATTACATGTGGGTCTAGAAAATCTACTTAATTCCCTATAATAGAAAAAAAGTGCATCCTAAAATTACTATGAAAGTGCCTAAACCTAAACCCTATGGTTCTATGAAAGCACATAAACCTAAATCATAGGGTACCCTAAAATCCTACGATAACCAAAAACCCTAGGGTATCCTAAAGTCGTATAATGCAGCACTTGAGGGTCGCCCGAGTTGTTTTTTGAAAATCAGGACTGTCTACCTTTTATGTAGTAGTGATTATATCATTCGTGATAAAAATGAAGTAAATTGATTATCGTTATATATTTGATCGCACATAACAAAAAAATCTCTATTACTTGTGTCAAAACCCGATAGACCCGAAAATTTGCAAGAGTGATTAAAACACCAATAACAACAAAATGAACGGTATGGATCGTTATACTTGTGTCGCAATCGTGTGGCTAGCGAACAAGAAGCCCATTTTTATAGAATAGAATTATATAATATATATTACTTGTTCTAATTATAAGCACAAAAAGATTTTTGGCCTTGGTGGTTTGAAATGTATGTCAAGTCCCCAAGGACTTGAGTTGGAACCCCGTAGAGATTATTTTTTTAAAACCAATTTATTTATTTATTTATTTATTTTCTATGTATTTTTTTAAAAAATCTTTATTAGATAAAACACAATGTATATCAGTATATGTGTAGTAATTGGTATATTATCATGTTTGAATTTTGATTCAAAATTTCTTAATCATAGAAATATTTTAAAAGCTTATTTTACTTAAATAAAAGGCAAAAATTTAATAAATTATTGAATTATCAAAAAATACACAGAAATAAAGTAAACTATAATTTGAAATCACTTGTTTATTTAATAAAATATATATTTTTTGTTTTTCCATGCCTCGTGTCGTGTCCGTGCCTGTGCTCATGCCGGCCTGGCTAAAACCGTGTCGTGACTCGTGCCCTCATCCCATTTTCGTGTTGTGCCTATCTAAGACCGTGTCGTGTCGTGCCAGGCCAACTTCCGTGCCGTGCGTCCTGTGCCCGTGTCGTTCCCCCTCACTTCCGTGCCACCGTACCGTGCCGCGTGCCCGTGTCGTGTCGTGCCTGGCTTGAATCGTGTCGTGCCGTGACTCGTGCCCCATTCCACTTTTCGTGTTGTGCCCGTGCCCTGCTCGTCTAAAACCGTGTCGTGCTAGGACAACTTTCGTTCCGTACCCGTGTCGTTTCCGCTCACTTCCGTGCCGGTGCCGTTCTGCATGCCCACTAAAACCGTGCCGTGCCAGAATTAATGCGTGCCCGTGCCATGCTGTGCCGCCTTCAAACGTGCCATGCCCGTGCCAACCCGATCCATTTGACAACTCTAAATCCACCCGTGGCCGAATAAACTCATCCCGACAGTGACTTGGCTGTAACTCATCCGGGTGTTAATTTGGACGCAAACGAGGGCAAACCTGTGACATCAATGCCTCGTCCGGGCAGATGTCTTCATTCCCCTCCCCTATCCTGCATCCAACCCAGCCTAAGAGCCAAGAAAGATGCAAACGCACATCCCATACATTTCTCTCTCACCTTTCCCTTCTCTCTCTGACAAACCCAACAACAAAAACAAACCCTTCCTCTGTTCCTTCTCTTCTGTATCCGCTCACTCTCCCAGCATCCCAACTCCAACCTTAAACCTCTCTCTCTTCGATTCCCTCATCAAAACCTTGGCAATCTCCGAACCACAAGCCGTTTCCATCTCCAACCGCTTCTCATCGAGAAAATCCCTAGAAAAGCCACACTCCGTGGTTCAATTTCTCAAGCAACTAGGCTTATCCGACGCCCACATTCGATCCTCCGTTCAGTCCAGGCCCGAAATCCTCTTCTCCGACGTGGACAAGACTTTGAAGCCCAAGCTGCAGTTTTTTCTGGACCTGGGTCTCACTGGTCCTGATCTGGGTAACTTCATTTCAATTCATTCTCATGTTTTGCTTGATAGTTTGGAGAGAACATTGATACCCTGCGTTGACATTATCAAGAACATCCTCGTAAACGACAAAAACAATCAGGATTTGATTCGGGTTCTGCAGAAGACCTATCAGGGTTGGGTCTTTTCAAAACCAGTATCGAGATTGAAATGTAACATTGCCTTCTTGGAGAGCTGCGGCATTGTTGGGCCCCAGCTCTCAGATCTTTTGAAGAGGCACCCTCGGCTTTTCTTCATTTCAGAGACGGCTCTTAAAGACCTTGTTTCGCGTGTTTTAGATACGGGGTTTTCTGTTGATTCGAGGATGCTGGTTCATGCTGTGGACACAGTTAGTAGCAGAAGTGGTGAGACTTTTAGCAGGAAGATTGAATTGCTTAGGAGTTTTGGGTTTTCGGAGGAGGAACGTATGGATATGTTTAGGAGGGCTCCGAGGTTACTTACGATTTCTGAAGATAAGTTGAAGTTTCAGATTGATTTCTTCTTGAATGATTTCAAGTTGAACAGGTGTGCGTTATTTAGTTGGCCTACTTGTTTGACATACAGCATCGAGAAGAGAATAATCCCTCGTTATAGAGTTTTACGGGTTATCATGTCCAAGGGGCTGTTACAGAAGGATCCTAGTTTTAAACATGTATTGATTTTGTCAGAAGAGAAGTTTCTAGGAAAATTTATATCAAGGTTTCCAGATGATGCAGGGGGTCTTTTGGAGATTTACAAGGGCGACCTTTTGGATTCTTGACTCTTCAAAGGAATAAGAATTGGGAACCCTTCGTTCCTTGCTTTTTGGCGGTCTAACCCTGATCGGTTATGCTGCAATGTTTTACTTCGGGTAATCTTTGTGGCCAGAAACGTTCCTATGGGAGGCAGCTCTGGAACCAAACATATGCTCACTAGTTTGTTTACGAGCGACAACTTCTCGTGCTATGGTATTATTTGCCGGAGAGAGGTTTCTGTAACATGATAGCATTGTTTAAAAACTCTAAGCTTGTTGGATGGACCATGTTGAACCATTCGGGAAAGAGACCTACGAAGGATGACTGGTTCAGATACTTAATTGCTGAAGAAGATCTCTATTACGGATGAAGAAAATCAACAACAATAAATGCTGGTTTTATTCAGGTAAAATCAAGCGAATACAATAACTTGTTACCTGTCCTGGCATGTTGGTTTTCTTTAATAAACATGGATTTTGTTGCATTTGATTATTGGATTAAAAACTCTAGAGTTTGGTACTTGTATTGATACCTGATTCTTTCAGTGTCCATGAAAATCTTCATTTTTACTTGTGCTTGGCTATGGTACCCTTTTCCATGTGATTGTACGGAATGGATGGTGACAAAGTGAACCTTGATTTACAATTTCGCCTTTTGATTCTGTGAATTATATTTCAATCTTAAAGCTTTTGCTAAAATATTGTGGGGGATTGCAAGTTAAGGTTTATTTTTTTGAAGGCGCGCACTATAAAAAACCATTCTCACTCAGCTTTCTGTTGGAGCTCTTTATATATGACGTTTGTATTACCAGTAATTTTTACTTGCAGTTTCTTTGTCCCTATTTAGAATTCTTGGCTTGCGGTTTGTTTATTACCTTACCGTAGCACATTTTGATTTCTCACTTCAATTTTATTTTCAGGATCTCCTTATTGTAGTTATATCTATATGTTCAAAGTAATTGAGAATATTAAGGAATCTCAGCGTGATGCAATAAATGGTGGATTGGCAGAATAATATGTAGCTTTGGAGGAAAGAAGGCTTATCATGTCATTTTGGCAGACTTGCGTAGAGAATGCGCTTGTGCACACGTACTTGTTTTCCTTGGAGAGTCCACAATGCTCCGTGCTAGGAAATAATTGCACAGGTAGGTGCTTAGTTGCAATATCCTTCAGTTGGGCAGGGGAATCCCCACCAGAACCTGTGCTCCCGCGCTATCAAGTCAAAACCGCCTAGGAACCTCGCTCTCATCGATAAAGAAGGCATTCTCAATTAGGATAGAACCTCTCAAGTATATGAATCCTAAAAGAAGTAAGAGCAGAGCTATGAAACAAGATATGAAGTAACGATACTAGGAAAACATTTACAGCCCCTTTGGATGGTGAGAACGGGTGAGACAAGAAAGGGGAGCCCTTTGGTGGTGAGTTTGGGTGAGAAAGGGGAGAAGCTAATCAAAACATTTTTTATTTTTGTACTTTTCTCTCCATTTCTTACCAAAATAGTCAATTCAAATGAGTGATTTGGCTAGAAACCAAAACCCTTTCTTTTCTTTTCTTACCAAAACCCTTTCTTACCAAAAAAAAATAAAATAAAATAAAAAAATGAGTGATTTGGCTAGAAACCGAAACCCTTTCTTTTCTTTTCTCTTGAAATCACTCCATTCAAAGGGGCTCAGACAATATACTTGGAAAATATTTACTCAAGTGTTTAGAATAACCATAGGATTTACCTATACTTGGAAACAAGCATTTGCAATTGACTCCAATTCTTAGTTTCAAAGATTGCCTAAACAATGATCTTCTGTGATTGGTAAGTAGTTGATAGGGTGGGTTTTGCGGAGCTTGGGCTCTATGTTAGTAGTACATAGTTTAACTGCTTTTTTTTTTTTTCCAAATTATTTCCAAACGCTCCTAAGGCGCTCCCAAAGAAGGAGCTTCTATGATCCTCTGGTCCCTGGCCCCCCCTCGTTCAACTAAGTGTAGATGCATGGGTGGAGGGGATTAAAAAAAATTCGGACGTAGTTGTATTAGCACTCCATCTTCTATCCTCTACGAGGGTGGAGTAAAAGTACTGAAGCTCGGAGAAAACGAAGAGCTGATGGAAAATAGATAAAATATGGGAATTGATTTTTATACTCCCATTTTATCCAAATGCCCTCCCTTTTTTTGTATTGTAGTGATATGAAATTACATGATTGCCCTTTTCATAAAAATGTATGAAGGGTAATTTTGTAATTTTACGTGGATGAAGACAAAAAAAATGGACCGCACTTGAACAAAAGGGGAGTGTGAAAATCGATTTCCTAAAATATTAGCACTTTTATTTGGTGCTTAGGAAGAGAAAATTGCTTCACTAACCCTTTATATATCTTTTCTTCCTTGTTCACACATTGAAGAGGTAAACTCAACAGCCAATGCCTTCCTACAAAGTATGACGAAACCTTAGTTGCAGGGAGCTCCTAAAATGGTGCCGCTCCCACCTTGGGAGCCCGCTTTTGCGCTCCTAAGTAAGGAGCTTGACGGGAGCTCGCTCCCATCGAGGTGGGAGCTCGCTCCTTACAAAGATGGGAGCTTTTGTATGATATTTGTATAGAAAACCAAGGATTTATCACTTGGCGTTATTAATTAGTCTTCGATGAACTCATATATCTGGCCTAAGTCATGATATCTTGAAAAGAAAATCATATGTTGTACCACCAGCCCATTTCTTACACTTATGGAGGACTTGACCCATATTTTTACTTCATAAATTTTTGTACTTTTACAGTGGAATACTCTATGCTACATTATTTTCATAATATATGTACACGCTCCCAACCTTGGGAGCTTCTATATTCCCTCGCTCCCCCGCTCCCGCCCCCGCTTCCGCTCCCGCACCCGCTCCCGCTTCGTGCAACTAAGGACGAAACTCCTCTGTCTTTTTCGTTCTGTTCCTATAACAGAGTAGAGGTTTTATACCAAAAAATAATCCGCTAACTAATCTTAATATTGTCTTGTAAAAGAAGGATCTGTCTCATAAAACAAGAAATCTGTACTTAAAAAATAAGAACCTTAGCGGAACGGGGCCTAAGTACTTATTTTTCTTAGCGGAACGCGGCCTAAATCTTTCATTTAGTACTTTAAACTTCTGCCCTTCCTGAAGAACATGATACATATCAGCTAGTTTCACAACAGTTGCTATATGTTTACTCAAACCCTTGCTTGTCTGCCACATTACTGCAAATGGGCTCCTAACATTATGCCTGTCACTCTCCAACAAAATGGACCCGAATACCCTTTGTTTCCAAACACCAACACTGTTGTCAACAGAATAGTTGCTCTTAAAATTGACAATGCCGCTTTGCTTCTCATCAAGCTTTTTGAGATCAGGCTCCGCTGATCAACCCTCCCAGTAAGCTTTCGGCTTCAAAATTGACAACTCTAACCTTGTAAGTTAGGAAACATCAGAAAATAGTAAAAGCAGTAACAAGGATACATAAGGAATCCAATGGTAATGTAGTAAGATGGGTATTCATTTTTCTACAAAACCAATGGTTAGAGAAATCGTCAAGCAGAGGCACAAGGCAATCCAAACTAAATTTTTTTCAGTCGGGACTCTCTTTTCTCTAACGTGGTCTACATGGCCAAATTAAACTGGCCGGCGTTTGGAGCAGGAGAGGGATTCCTAGTGGGCGAGAGTTTCGCGTGGAACGCTCTCCAATCCCTCCGGTTATCATCATAATCCTTCCCCTCTTTGGAGAAGTATGCATAAGGGGCGTTCTCTTATGGTCAGTGGTACTGGAAAAATTATTTGGAACAGGTGCAATACTTCCTTTTGGAATGATAATTGGTTGGGGCGTGGCCCGTCGAAGTCCTTCATCCATGGGCCTCTCACTCTTCAGGATCTTCTCCTCCAGGTAAAAGACCTTTGGTTAAATGCTAGTTAGGATTTTTGATAAACTCTCCTTGGCTATCCCTTGGTTTAGCTCGAACTGCTACTGATTTTGTGACTTAGGTCAAAGTGAACTGTAATTCTAAAGGATCTCACTCTTCAGGCTGTCCTTGGAACATCATCTTTCCAGTCGGGTTGGTTCATAGAAGTCGGCGTTACTCCAACACTATTAATACTTCCCCCTCCCCTTTGCTACTCGACAGAGATTGTTTATATCGTGCCGTGGAATGGTGATTTTTGTGCCAAAAAATCCAACCCAGGAGGGTGCTCACGGTTCATTTGATTGGTTGGATCCCTCAGTCTCTTAGTTCTTTTAAAATTTAAATTAAATGTGGATGGGGCTACCGATCGAGTCTGGCCTTGGTGCTGAATTTTGGGCATTAAGGGATGGTTTTATAAAAGAGATGCACGTCAGTAACGTACTTTTTTTTTCTCGGTAAAATAAAGATTTTATTAATTATTGAAAATACAACGATCAAACGGAGCCAAAGAGTGATGGCTTCACAACGAGGGAAAACTGGAACTCCAACGAAGTTAGAGTCACAGTCCTCAGCATTCATTAGCCTGTAAGGACCTGGGGGAATGGGGAGGGGAACCAACCAAGGATTGTGGAAATGGATTCTGACACTGCTTTGAAGCTTTTGAATGCTACCGAAACTTGTGATCAATCCTTTTGTTCTTTTGGTTTTAGTTTTGTGATTTTTTGCAGTGTTTATAACCGGGGCTCATCCTTGCCTTCAGCTCTTATAACCCAAATTGTTGCCTCTTATAGGAGTAATGTACCCAACAGAAATAAGTACGTACCGACATAGAACACTTAAGTCACTTAGCTAATAAGATTCCATTAACCAACACCACAACATGATAAACAAAACGTTTTAAGACAAACTTATTTCAAGTTCAATGATTCCTCTAAGCAGAAAGAGGTGGAATGCTTTGTTCATTCCTAAAGAAATTACTCGGATCAAACTTCGTCTTCACCTTTCTCAACCTCTCGAAATTCCCCTTGAAATACTTGGCCCCAAAAACATTTGGATCCTCGCCGTTTCCATTCTGTCCAACATCAAGGTCTCTGTAGTTGAGAAACGCCTCTCGTGGCGATTGCGATGCATATGGTGCCATAAAGTCATAGACCTTTTGCAGTGGCTCTAACGTGTCGTTAGAAAAGTACCAGTACTGGATTTTGAACTTGTACCCGGCCCTATGAGGGAATGGTGTCTCCGACTCCGGAATCTGACTCATTTTCCCTCCATATGGATTCCATTCCATTGCCAATCCCGGTGTGTTGTCTACCTTCTTCCATAATTCTTCTAATGCTGGTTTTGCAATTGATGTTTTCACGTAGTCTGATTTTGCCTTAAAGGGAGAAGGACCAAAAGTTGAAGTGGTCTGTCTGTCAAGTAAAAGGTTAGTCTGTTTTGGGTCCATGTCTTGCCAGAGAAGGGTAGTTTCAACCCAACTCGTTTCAATGCAGTCCTTTTGCTTCAAACCCAATTCAGGAAATCGCTGATTCATCATTGGGAGAAGTGTGTCGGTTTTCCCTAGGTACAAAGCAACGAATCTAACCATAAATTTATTATCATGCTCACGCCAATGCAGGAACTTAAGTCTTATGAAAATGTCTTCGGGTAGTTTATTGGCAACTTCTTGCCATATATGAACTAGATCTACTGCTCCTTCCTCAAGGGCTCTATCGACCTGAAAGAACGTGACGGCTTCAGGAATTGAAACCAATTTGAGGTTCCAAGAGAGAATGACACCAAAACTCGCTCCACCTCCTCTAATGGCCCAGAAAACATCCTCTCCCATGGATTTTCTATCGAGGATTTTTCCATTAACATCGACTATTTTGGCATCGATTATGTTATCAACGGTTAATCCGTACTTTCTCAACAAGTTTCCGTACCCAGCACCAATGAAATGCCCACCTGTGGCTACAGAAGAGCACACGCCGCCTGGAAAGGCGTGCACCTTACTTTTTTGGGAAATGCTGTAATAGAGTTCACCAAGTGTTGCACCCGCTTGTACCCATGCAGTTTCGGCTTGTATGTTGATATCAATGGATCGGAGGCTAAACATGTCAAGGATAACGAATGGTTCGTTTGACACATAAGAAAGGCCTTCATAGTCGTGGCCCCCGCTTCGGATTCTTAGGAGTAGGCTGTGATATTTGGCACATATCACGGTTGCTTGGACATGGGTTTCATGCGTGGCAGTAATAATGGCAGTTGGGATTCGGTTTGTGGTTCTGTTAAATCTTGAATTTCGGAAATAGGCAAATAAAGTAGGCATGAATAGTGGGCTTTCGGCGGTGAATATGGCTTCCGAGATTGGTTTCGGAGACATATTGGCCTGGTTTTCGAGGCATTGGATGAAGGCGTCTTTGGAGGGTTCTGAATTTGCCTTTGTAATCAACAACAAAAGGGTTGAAAGGATTGCAATGCTTGAAGGCTTCATGCTTTGGTTCTTGTTTCTTATCAGAATTCACAAGGTTGTGAGGTTTTGTGAATTTTCATGGCCTATTTGTAGGGGGGAATGAAGGATGCTAATTTTGATCGTGCAGTTATTTTGGTAAACAATTGCAAGATTCAGCTGTACAATCCAACCGTTCTTCCGAATTGTTAAGAAAAACTTCAAATTCTTGCCTGATCGATTAATTCAACTGTACAACTTGACCATTTTCCTTACACCCCTTCTATATTTAAGACCAGATTGACTTCATTTGACCCTCTTTAATAGTTATATTTTGATAAATCAAGTGTTCGGGCCAGCTTACACGTACCTTGTCTAATCCTAAGGTACCTTCTTTGTTAGGTAAACTTGTGTGTTAGGAGTTATATCTTGATCATGATTCACTCATGTCTTGGTCGAAATATACATGTATGGTACGTAGGACGTACGTTGCATGTGCGCATAATATGCATCCGAATGGAAACAATCCAAGGGGCATTTAATTCCACATGGTGCAGAATGCGCGCAGATGCATGTATGTATGTTTGGTCCAAGATCGGTACATGAACTTTAAAGATGCAAGTTGAATAATTTTCTGACTACAAGACAAGTGAGTAGATTTACCCATGAATCTTGATCACCTATTTCTTAGCAGTAAACTTCTAACACAAAGCCATATTCTATATATGGAATTAACCCCAAGAAGTTGGACTAGTACGTGGTTAAGGCCTGCGACTTAGGGGGTTTGCTTCATCATAAGATTTCACGTTGGAAAACTTCGCAGGTGCTATTAATTCCTTTGCAGCCAATCCATACATAGCTTTGCTCTAACAATAATTGGGACCACCGCAAGTACTGAATAGTGTGATTGGTCTCCCAGTATTAATCGATGTGAGAACAAGCTGGCCCAGACAGCTGAGTTATCAAACAGCACTATGCTATCTATCTTCCCCAGCCCAAAAAATAATGCAAAATACACTCTTCATTTTCCTTATCCACTAGTATGTACACTATTTTTTTTTTTTAATCTTCCATGAAAGGTTTTTCCATCATTTCTTTGGGGTTTGTAAACCCAACCAAGATCTAATTTGATCATCGGACAAAGTTTACCTTTTAAGCATATATATGAGTGTGAACATTTTTTTGTTTTTTTTTACTTAATAGCTAGGTTGTTTCAAAAAATTGATGACAGGCATCGCTTTTGATACACCACTATGCTTTTGATACACCACTATTCTGTGACATTTATCATTCATAATAACAAAAGAGATGGTAGAAAAGCAAGCAAGGATGCATTTGCACAAGTGAACCTTTAAACAACCAGTAGGGTATTCATTTTTCCACAAAACCAATGGTTAGAGAAATCGTCAAGCAGAGGCACATGGCCAGGGCAATCCAAACTAATTTTTTTTTAGTCGATCGGGAGTCTCTTTACTCTAACATGGTCCGGTCTCCATGGCCAAATTAAACTGGCCGGCGTTTGGAGCAGGAGAGGGATTCCTTGTGGGCGAGAGTTTCGTGTGGAAGGCATTCCAATCCGTCCGGTTATCATCATAATCCTTCCCCTCTTTGGAGAAGTATGCGTAAGGGACGTTCTCTTATGGTCAGTGTGATACGCCCTCAATAGTGCAAATAATAGGGCTTATCTCTCTCTATTTTGTCACACTCATATGCGTAACTTGCTTGATTTGAACGATATTGCACGGAAGGTGTGTTTTTGGTATTTTCAGGTGAATCGCATGAATAAGATGTGTTTTGACGCCATGGATCAACTCTAAGGGTATCCATACACCCAAGGCCACATGGCACTCTGCCACCGAATCCCAAAAATGATGAATAGTAGCTTTGAAGGGTGTGCGGGACAACGGAAGGCCAAAGGGCATAGAAAGGCTAAAGAAACAAAGAAGAATGAAAACTATCTAGCCGCTACCCGTAGTCCCAAAATGGTCCTACCCGTAGCCAGTGATCAGTAGCTGTGTCAAAATTGCAAAACAAGACTACTACCCGTAGCCCAAAAATGGTTCTACCCGTAGCACCTGGAAGTTTCTGCAGATTTTATGCCCGACTTTTGGACATTTCAGGGGTAGTTTAGACTTTTGTATCCCAAATGTTTGGAACTATAAATAGCTTTTAACCTCATTTTGAGAGGGGATCTTTCATTTTCAGCCCTAGGAACTTCTCTCTCTACCTACCTCTCTTCTCATCTTCTTCATCTCTCTTCAAAGGAGATTGAAGAGTTGGGTTTTGGAGCTTTTCGTCTTCATTAATGTTGTAGGTACGGTTGAGATCTTTCATAATCTTAAGTTTATTTTTGTTTTTATCCATTAATCATATTTATCTTTTTATGCTTGTTCTTCGTTCTTGTTCTATGTTTGAGTAGTGATCAAGGCTTGGTCATGGGGTGATTTCTACCCCATGATTTAGGTAGTTTAATGGCTTCTCTCATTTTTTGTGCTTAATGTGGTTTGTAAATGAACTAAGTTCATTTTTATGTAACAAAACCTAAGGTTGTTAACCTCTTTGATTATGTGTAGGCAAGAACTTGATCTATTGCCACACATAATGCTTGGAGCTATGTCACTCTAGGTGTTTGCCAAAATGCCTCAAAGAACTTGTTGAACTCTAATCTTTGGTCTAAACTTAGGGTTGTTAACTTCTTTGATTGTGTGTAGACAAGTCTCCTTGGCACACCCAATGCTTAGAACCATGGCACTCTATGTGTTTGATAAAATGCCTAAGTGAGTTCCTTTCCATTTTCAAACCCCGTTGTATGAGTTAAACTTGATTTTCACTGTTAAATCTTCGGAGTGAGATCAAACGACAATGACTCTCACTTGAGTTATCAAAGAGAAGCATTGAACGGCCCAAGTTGTGGGCGGAATGAACCCCTAGACCCTGCCGCTTTTAATTTCTAGTCAATCTTCATTTCCAATTAAAGTTAGGAGATAGAGAGAATTTTCATCACTCAAAAGTTGGCCGTCTCAAAGCCGAACTAAAGGTTGGCGGTCCTAACGCTAAAACCCTTCGTAAAGCAAATTTTCTGGCCTAGCTCTATTGGCTCCCTGTGGATTCGACCTCGAACTTCCGAGTTTATTATGCTGCAACCGACCTAACCCTACGCTTGGGGCACTTTTTACTACGACGCACTTTGGTCGAGCAAGCACAGTGGTGCTAGAAAAATTATTCGGAACGGGTGCAACACTTCCTTTTGGAATGATAATTGGTTGGGGTGTGGCCCGTTGAAGTCCTTCATCCACGGGCCTCTAACTCCTCAGGATCTTCTCCTCCGGGTAAAATACCTTCGGTTAAATGCTAGTTAGGATTTTTGATAAGCTCTCCTTGGCTGTCCCTTGGTTTAGCTCGAACTGCTACTGATTTTGTGACTTGGGTCAAAGTGAACTGTAATTCTAAAGGATCTCACTCTTCGGGCTGTCCTTGGAACATCGTCTTTCCGTCGGGTTGTTGGTGCATTTGGGTTAATAGAAATCGGCGTTACTCAAACACTATCAATACTCCCCCTCCCCTTTTGATCGTGTCAAAATAAAGATAAATTTAACCCAGAAAATATGCAAATGGATTTAGTAGTAAAGCGGGAGTACGGGTGTCGATCCACAGGGACTAGAAATTACGTCAATTATAAGAACTGACTTTCAAAATAATTAAAAGCTAGAGATTTGGTGATTTAGAAAATGAACTAAATTTACTAAAAACAAAAGGTTTTAGATAGTTATCAAATGAAAGGAAAACTTAGGGTATCGGATCCACCACTAATTCTATAATCAACGGTTTGAGGTATTTTGTACTAATTTTATAATTAGGTCAATCAATGTGGTAGTGATTTATTCTATCTACAAGCCAAAATGCTATCTTTCAAGAAGTTATTGTACATGTAAATTAAGAACAAACCATCTATGATTAGGCACGGACTGTCCACGCTAAACTAACACTAACTAGGGTCATGGGCACAACCCGTCTTCTCATGAGCATGGTTTGTCTTAAATTACAATATACTAGGCGACGTGAAAACAATTGTATAACCTTTGCATTTATTATCACAGGAAATAAACACATGGTTGAGATTTGGCAATGAAAACCAATTATTGAGACAATCCTCTGGATTATACAATCACCACATTTGATTGATCTAATTACAAAATAAAAGAAACCATAGATACAAAGCTAGGGCTTACCTACACCCTCAAAAGAGAAGGTTTAGTTGGCCATTTGTGGGGTGGAACAGAGGAGAGAAAAGAGAGTGCTCTCGCACTTTTGGCTTGGGATTTTTTTAGAGAGAGAAAAGAGAGGGGCCTCCTTCAAGGGAGTGCTTCGTCCCCTTTTAATATTGCATGAGCTCCCTCTTGTAGCCTCTCAATGAGTAGTGTCGGTCCAAAAACTTGAGCAGCTTGGAGGTGAAATTAATATTACCACGTTGCTTTGTTATCTTCTAGCACCATCCAGCTGAAATCCATCCACATCTGTATATATATATAATTTGACAGTGTAATGAGCTTCGAGACAAATTGGCTTCATTTGTGTCAGACACCCATTTAGGTTTCCAATATTTTATTAGAGTAGAGAGAAAGCCATGCATCTAGATTTCCACTTTTCAGCCGAGTATGCCTAGCCAAGGAAAATTACGTAGTCAATGCTTCTCATGCCTTATTCCATTTATGCCATCAAACGCTTTAGAATTCTCTATTGTCCGTGACATCAACGTGGAAGACCTGAAATCATAGAAATGGGATAAATAATGCCAACTAACATTTTATTAGGACATAACAAGTATCAATTGGAGGGCTCATTTGCACATAATTAAACTCTCAACACCTTTGCTACTCGACAGAGATTGTATATATCGTGCCATGGAATTGCGATTTATGTACCAAAAAACCCAGCCCAGGATGGTGCTCACGGGTCGTTTGGTTTGATTGGTTGGATCCCTCATTCTTGAAGTTCTTTTAAAACTTAAATTAAATGTGAATGGGGCTAGTGACCACGTCGTACCGTGTAAAAAATATATATTTATAAAACCTTAGAGTTAATTACTACTTCGTAGAATAGTGGTCAAGACCGAGTATCGTTCTGACGGAGACAGTATAGCTGAGTTACGACAAATTCGATTAATTCGAGTAAAGGAAGTTTGGTTGTTTGAATTTGGAGAGTTCATTAAACTAAGAGAATAAATTAAACGGAAAGTTTGTAACGATTGAAGAGAAAATCTAGGGTTCGAATCCACTTTGACCGCGTAACTCCAACATGCATAGGCAAGATTAATTATTCGAATAAGAAGGGATTATTGTAAGGGCTTTCAAACCCTAGCAATAATCATCAAGAAAATAATTGAGTTGTTAAAAGGCATAGATTATCCCATAGCACGGACCGTCTCAGAAGTACGGTCTGGCCGCCTAATGGTACGACCCGTCTTATGAGCATAATCTATTTCAGAATTCTAACTACAATCGATGAAAACCATTGTATAACTCGTATTTGAAAGCATGCATACAAATACTCAATAAATTAAAACCATTAAAATCATTCCATTCAATTGAAACGAAAAGGATTCTTAGTCATACAATCGATCCGAATAATAAACCTAAAACCCATACATAAATGGAATTACTTGGCACGAAGTTTCATCTTCCCTTAGACAAGGGGTTTAGCCGGCCATGGGAATAGAAACCGTAGAGGTATCAATTAATGAAGTCATGGTCGGAATGTTAGAAAATCCACTGATGGCAGTCGAGAGCCCCACATCCAAGAAGCCGTTCTTTCCTTTGTCGTGGAATCCGTAGCAGCCCGAGCAAAAAAAAACCCTTGCTCCTTATAAAGTTGTTGCCGTGTGATATTATATTTATTCGGGCCCATTGCCAAACCTAAAACTTATTCTATGCATCCTTGGACTAAATTTGCCCTAATGCCCAATCATATCAAATTTAGCCTTTAACCGCATGGTAATTTTATTGGGTGCTTCTCTACATGATTTCCCCGTGATAATTTTGACACGCCAATTGAATTATTAAGCTGGCCACTTGATGTATTTGATCAACTTTCTCAACCGAATAAATGCTAGCCAATTAATCTTTGCGACAACCCCCCGTAAGACCTTCCAAACTACATGTTTTCGCACCTATCGGTCTCAAGGCCTGCAAATACTGTAAAACACTAAATTGCGTCAAGTAACAATGTAAACAGACCAATAAGGCATAAATTAGAAGGATTAAATGGGTGCTTTTCAGCATCTATCAGCTAGTGATCGATTGGGCATTGCCATGGCTACCGGCCTCATTCGCAGCGGCAACGGTCAGTGGGTTATGGTTTTCAGAGGAAAGATTGGGTTCGAGTCTGGCCTTGGTGCTGAATTTTGGGCATTAAGGGATGGTTTTATAAAAGAGATGCATGTCAGTAACCTAGTTTTTTTTTCCCTCGGCAAAATAAAGATTCTATTAATCATTGAAAATACAACAATCAAACGGAGCCAAAGAGTGATGGTTTTACAACAAGAAAAAACTGGAAATCCAACAAGTTAGATGCACAGTCCTCGGCATTCATTAGCTTGTAAAGACCTGGGGGAATGGGGAGGGGAACCAACCAAGGACTGTGGAAATGGATTCTAACACTGCTGTGACGCTTTTGAATGCTACCGAAACTTGTGATCAATCCTTTTAGTGGTCTTATATGTGATTGTAGGACACTTATTTGTTAGAAATTTTCAAAATAAAATGGATTTTGGTTTGGGATTTTTTGAGAAGGTGTTGAGAGAGTTTTTTGTGAAAGGTTGCAATACCTGTTCACATGAGTTGTGACTTTATGTGACTGGTTATAACACCCATTAGTTTGGGATGTGTTTATTAGAAAGGGATGTGATTGTTGGGAAAGGATGCGAAACATGGGGGTGCCTCCAAGAGGTATGACCCTTCTTATTAAATGTTTTCATGAAAGGGTGCCTTCTAAGAGGCATGTGTCCATAAATTAATTGTTTTCAATAGACATAACCTTTCCTAACTAGTGTCTTTAAAAGACATGACTATTCCTAATGTGTGTTTCTTCTAAAGACACAACTTTTCACATAAAGGTGCTTATGAGTCTATAAATAGGTCATGGTGAAGGTCATTTAATAAACCAAAAATTCCATATTGGATTGCTGTCTCTCTACACACTCTCTTCCTAGAATTTTAGGCATACCGATATTCTGTTATTCTGCAGAAATAGAATATCAGTTCTTGGTTCTTGTATATTCATTTAGCAGATATTCTGTCCGTTTTTGTTAGTGCAAACGCAAACGGAAAGAACTCCGAGTTCGGGCTTCGATTTATCTTGAAGGCCAATTTGCTGTAACCCTTTGCATACCATTTGGTGGGGGCAAATACTGTCTTTAGGAAAGCGACATAGTCGTGACTCAAAGTGTATTTCAAGATTTGTGGAGTTTTGCCAACAGTTCAGAATTTGTGTCAACCGGTACTTTTTCCGACAATCTAAAGGCAGTATTTAGCGATGGCGATGTCTTTACAAAAGATGACGCAGGACTTTCTGAAATTGGAGCGATTCGAAGGTGGGAATTTCAGGCGTTGGCAGAAGAAGATGCACTTCTTGCTAACCACCCTGAAAGTGTTGTATGTTCTGACTACTCCAGGTCCGGTGATACCGGAGGATCTAGATGATGAAACTATGGAGCAAGCTCTTGAAAAGGGCAAATGGGAGAATGATGACTACATTTGTAAAGGACACATTTTCAATGCGCTGTCAGATTCACTATTCGATGTCTTTTAGAATTCAATGACGGCAAAGGAACTTTGGGATGCACTCAATGATAAGTATCTTTCTGATGACGCTACAAGTAAGGAGTTTCTTGTTAGTCAGTTTATGAATTATCACATGGTTGATACCAAGCCAGGCATTGATCAGTTGCATGAGATTCAGTATATCCTCAGTCAGTTTAAGGTTAAGAATATGCATATGGATGAATCTATTGTTGTCTCCTCTGTTATTGACAAACTGCCTACATCTTGGAAAAATTACAAAAAGGAACTCAAACATAGACCGAGGAATTTACCCTTGATCAGTTGACCCAACATCTTCAGGTGGAGGAAGAGACAAGGCATCAAGAGGGTAAGGATAATGCTACTTCCAAAGTTCATGTGGTGGAAGAAAGTTCCAACAAGAAACGTAAGAACAAAGGCAGTGATAAGGCTTCTGGTAAATGGAAGAAGCAGAAATTGGATCCTACCGACACTGGTTGCTGGCATTACGGCAAACCTGGGCATCTTAAGAAAGATTGCCGAATCCTACAAAGGAAGAACTCTGGTGGAAATCCAGGAGCATCTGGGGCAAAGAATGCTAAATTCATTGCTGTTATTTCCGAGGTGCATATCCTCGAAGATGCTGGAGATTGGTGGATTAATTCTAGTGCGACAAAGCATGTCTGCAATGACAAAAGGTTCTTTACTGAGTATAATCCAGTTGCAGATGGCACTGTTCTGGTCATGGGAAATGTGTCAACTGCACCAGTTAAGGGTAAAGGCAAAGTGGATTTGGAGTTCACTTCTGGCAAGACTCTAACTCTTACTGATGTGTATCATGTACCGGAAGTTAGGAAGAATCTCGTGTTTGCAAGTCTACTTAATAAGTATGGCTTTAAGGTTGTGTTTGAGTCTGGCAAAATTGTTGTGTCCAAGAGTGGTGTGTTTGTTGGCAAAGGCTATGTAACCGAGGAGATGTTTAAGCTTAATATTAATAACACAATTGTTTTTGCTTATATGCTTGACTCTCTTTCTTTATGGCATACTCGTTTAGGACATATCAGTACAAGGAAAATGGATTGCATGGTTAAATTAGGATTAATTCCTAAATCTGAAAATGATATGGTTGATAAATGCAAGATTTGTTTAAAATCAAAGATAACCAGATTGCCATTTCCTAAGATTGAGCGGACTTCATCGTTACTTGAATTGATTCATAGTGATGTATGTGATTTTCATAGCACTCCAACTAGAGGCGGTAAACTTTATATGGCAACATTCATAGATGATTATTTAAAGTTTTGCTATGTTTATTTGCTTCATTCCATAGATGAAGTGCTTGATAAGTTTGTTGCATATAAGTCTGAAGTTGAAAATCAATGTGGTTTGAAGATAAAATGTCTTAGGTCTGACAGGGGTAGTGAATATCACTTCCCTGATTATTGTGAATCAGTAGGGACAATTCATGAAGTAACTGCACCTTATACACCACAACAGAATGTTGTGGCCGAAAGGAAGAATAGAACTTTATCTGAGATGGTGGTTGCTATGCTAAGCAACGCAGGATTAAGTAAAGGTTTGTGGGGCGAAGCCATACTTACTGCTGCTTAATTATATCCTGAACAGAGTACCTCTCAAAAAGTCTAACATTACTCCATATGAGCTTTGGTCAAAAAGGAAACCTAACCTAAGTTATTTTAAGACTTGGGGGTGTAGGGCTATTGTGGGGTTTGCCTGGACCTAAAAGGAAGAAATTAGGCCCAAAAGGAATCGAGTGTGTATTCCTTGGATATGCTTTGCACAGTAAAGCATATAGGTTTCTAGTGGCTGAGACTGATGATGTTGTGTCCATTAACACCATCATTGAATCTCGAGATGCAGTGTTGTATGAAAACAGATTTGACAAAATTCCAAGGTTAAAGTCTAGTAAGGATTTGGAATCTAATAAAGATTCGGAAGAGTTTCCTTTGATGTCCGAAGAGGACAATGAACCTTTAGAGGTTCCAGTTAAAGGAAATGAACCTGAGGAACAAGTCAATTGAGAAGGAGCAAACGAGTTCTAACAGAGAGAACTTTTGGTCCTGATTTCATAGTTTATCTAGTTGAAGGTACTAGAGAGACTTCATGTACTGAAAATGTGTTTTCACTTCACGTGGAAAATGATCCTTTGACGTTTGAGGAAGCAATGAAATCGCAAGACGTGGCTTTCTAGAAAGAGGGTATCCAAGATGAGATGGACTCTATTATGCGTAATAATACATGGGTTTTGGTGGATTTACCACCTGATTCTAAACCAATTGCTTGTAAATAGATTTTCAAGAAGAAAATGGAAATTGATGAAACTATTGATAAGTTCAAGGCCAGACTTGTAGCCAAAGGTTTTACCCAGAAAAAAGGTATTGATTACTTTGATACCTATGCCCCGGTTGCTAGAATCTCAACAATTAGAGTTTTAATTGCTCTTGCTTCCATATATAAGTTTGAGATACACCAAATGGATGTCAAGACTGCATTCCTTAATGGTGAGTTAGATGAGGAAATCTATATGAAGCAACCAGAGGGGTTCGTTGTGCAAGGTTATGAGCACAAAGTCTGTAAGCTTATAAAGTCTCTTTACGGACTTAAGCAAGCGCCTAAGCAATGGCATGAAAAGTTTGACAAGGTGATTGTGTCAAATGGTTTTACGATGCACCAATCTGATAAATGTGTGTATAGTAAGTTCAATGGCAAACGAGGAGTCATTATCTGTTTGTACATAGACGATATGCTCATTTTTGGTACAGACCAAGAGAGCATTCAGAGTACAAAAGATTTTCTTTCTGCTAACTTTAATATGAAAGATATGGGTGTTGCTGATGTAATATTGGGTATAAAAATTAAAAGAAGTAGTGGTAATTTAATTCTATCCCAGGAACATTACATTGAGAAGATTTTAAAGAAGTTTAATCACTTTGAAAGCAAACCGGTGTCTACTCCATATGACTCTCAATTGCCGTTGGATCATAATGAGTGGAGAGCGGTCTCACAACTAGAGTATTCTAGAGTGGTTGGCAGTTTGATGTATGCCATGACAAGTACAAGATCGGATATTGCATATGCAGTGGGAAGGCTTAGTAGATAACTAATAGTCCTAGGCATGTGCATTGGCACGCAGTACACAGAGTACTGCGATACCTCAAAGGTACTATAGGCTATGGAATAGTCTATAGTGGGTATCCTTCAGTTCTAGAAGGATACACTGACGCTAGTTGGATTACTGAGCAGAATGATCACTCTTTAACGAGTGGTTGGGTCTTTACACTTGGTGGAGGGTCAATCTCCTGGGGATCTAAGAAGCAAATGCTGATAACAAACTCAACCATGACAGCCGAGTTTGTAGCATTAGCTTCTAGTAGTAAGGAGGCAGAATGGCTGAGAAATCTATTGCTGCAAATTCCAGTGTGGCCTAAGCCTATGCCACCTGTATCGCTGCATTGTGATAGTCAAGCTACGTTGTCGCGAACGTATAGTCAAGTGTATAATGGAAAGTCCAGGCACATAGGACTTAGACATAGCTATGTGAGACAATTGATTGTTGATGGAGTGATAACCATTGATTTTGTAAAGTCAAGTCAAAACTTGGCGGATCCTTTTACGAAAGGCCTTGCAAGGGATTTGGTTTTGAAAACATCAAAGGGAATGGGACTTTTGCCCAATTAGTTTAATCACTCCTGGTGGAAACTCAACTCAACCGGTTGATGCTCTCAATCTCTTGAGTTCAATGAGAAATTACACCACATGTCGTGATTGGAAACACTTGAAAGTTATTTTACACATTCCAAGGTAAAGTGTTTTGTACCTATAATGTGAATACAAACGAGGTTGAACTACTTAGTTCTTAATAGATTGTTTTGTGCTAATGTTATAGGAGCACGAATAGCGATCTACCTATGTGAGTGTGGAGGTGGTGCCGCTTCCTATAGGTCACAGGGGCTAGACCTTAGAGCGTTCATGTAATCAAGATAAAAGACCCAAGGCCTGTTCACGGGTCAACCGATTGGGATATTTGCATTATTTGGAGGATTATGTGTGAGACACGTCCGGTTGGTCAACAGAGGACAACTAATTCAAAGACACGTCTACTATGCTGCCCTGGCTAGCTTTGATACGTTTTCACTAAGTGAATAGTTGAAGTCGCAAGACACTATTTCTGTATGCATAAATATTGTAATAAGAACCGAGAATATTTCATCTGTATTTTGAAAATGGTGGGGGATTGTAAGAGATTTTCAAAATAAAATGGATTTTGGTTTGGGATTTTTTGAAAAGGTGTTGAGAGAGTTTTTTGTGAAAGGCTGCAATACCTTTTCACATGAGTTGTGACTTTATGTGAATGGTTATAACACCCATTAGTTTGGGATGTGTTTATTAGGAAGGGATGTGATTGTTAGGAAAGGATGCAAAACATGGGGTGCCTCCAAGAGGTATGACCCTTCTTATTAAATGTTTTCATGAAAGGGTGCCTTCTAAGAGGCATGTGTCCATTAATTAATTGTTTTCAATAGACATAACCTTTCCTAACTAGTGTCTTTAAAAGACATGACTATTCCTAATGTGTGTTTCTTCTAAAGACACAACTTTTTACATAAAGGTGCTTATGAGTCTATAAATAGGCCATTGGTGAAGGTCATTTGATACACCAAAAATTTCATATTGGATTGCTCTCTCTCTACACACTCTCTTCCTAGAATTTTAGGCATACAGGTATTCTGTTATTCTGCAGAAATAGAATATCGGTTCTTGGTTCTTGTATATTCGTCTAGCAGATATTCTGTCCGTTTTCGTTAGTGCAAACGCAAACGGAAAGAACTCCGAGTTCGGGTTTCGATTTATCTTGAAGGCGAATTTGCTGTAACCCTTTGCATACCATTTGGTGGGGGCAAATACTGTCTTTAGGAAAGCGACATAGTCGTGACTCGAAGTGTATTTCAAGATTTGTGGAGTTTCGCCGATAGTTTAGAATTTGCATCAACCGGTACTTTTTCCAACATTATTAACCAATGTTGTGTGTGGGATATCTGATTTGTCCACCGGGAAGCAAATAGATGTGCGGACTTTATGGTGAAGGATGCTTTTAATTTGAATTCTAGTTCTCTTGATAGTTGAACCTTATTCTTTCTTGTTGAATTGTTCTACAAGATTAGGGATGATTCCGTAGGGGTTAAATACCCGACAACTCTTTATGCTTAAACTTTATTTGGAACCTATGGAAAAAAAGGAAAAGAAGGGATAATAAATTTTGGAAATTGATATCCGCGCTCCTTTTTTTGATGCAGGCGCTTCATTTTGTTCATGAAGTTACTAGTAACTTAATTTTGAAAGTGGAACTCTTGCATCAAAAAAAAGAGCGCGAATAACAATTCCCTTAATTTTCCCTTGATTGGTTTGATAGAAAATAAAAGGAAAGCAAAAGGAAAATAACAAAACAAGGAAGAATTCGCCACCCCCCCCCCCCCCCCTTTCTTTTTCTTTTCTATAAGTTGAAAGTGGAACTTTAGCATCAAAAAAATGGAACGCGAATATCAATTTCCTAAATTTTCCCTTGATTGGTTTGACAGAAAATAAAAAGGAAAATTACAAAACAAGGAAGAATTCCCCCCCTCCTTTCCTTTCTTTTCTTTTCTATAAGTTTCAAACAGGTAGTTTTTAATTAAGGATGATGCTATGGTGTTCTCAGTCATTTTGGAAACACTGTAATTTTTGACATAACTTCACAATTATGAGCATAATTAAAACCCATTACAAGCATAACAGAACCCAAACAAGACATAACCAAAGAATATCCAAAAAATCAACTAAGGCATAACCAAACCAAACCAAACCAAACCAAGACATAACAAACAAGTTATGCCTTGCTATAGTTCTGTTATGTTTGTAATGAATTTTGATTATGCTCATAATAATTCTGTTATGCCAAAAGTTAAACACCGAAGTCATTCCCTTTAAGGAATCCCCTTTCTACCGCACACACACAAACACAAAAGAACGAAGTTCAAAAACCCTTATCCCTTCTTCCTCTATGTACTGTGGGTAAACAACTGAGGGCCAAGAAAGATGCAAATCCAGATCGCATACCTTTCTCTCTCACCTTTCCCTTCTCTCTCTAAACCCAGCGACAAAAACACACCCTTCCTCTGTTCTTTCTCTTCTGTATCCTCTCTCCCTCACACACTCCCCACAAACAAGAACCTTTCACTCTCCAATTTCCTCATCGAAGCGTTGGCAATCTCTGAACCACAAGCCATTTCCATCTCCAATCGCTTCCCATGTAGAAAATCCATGGATAACCCACAGTCCGTGGTTCACTTTCTCAAACAACTCGGCTTCTCCGACGCCCACATTCGATCCTCCATTCAGCTCAGGCCCGAGATCCTCTTCTCCAACGTAGACAAGACTTTGAAGCCCAAGCTGCAGTTTTTTCAGGACCTGGGTTTCACTGGTCCTGATCTGGGTAACTTCATTTCAACCCATCCTCGTGTTTTGTTTTACAGTTTGGAGAGAACATTGATACCCTGCGTTGAAATAGTCAAGAAAACACTCGGAAATGATAAAAACAATCAGGATTTGATCCGGGTTTTCCAGTGTTCCTATTCGGCCCCCTCTGTATCAAGATTGAAATGCAACATTGCCTTCTTGGAGAGCTGCGGCATTGTTGGGCCCCAGCTCTCGATGCTGTTGAGGAGGGCACCTTGGCTTTTCTTCATTTCAGTGAAGGCTCTTAGAGACCAAGTTTCGCGAGTTTTAGATATGGGTTTTTCTGTTAATTCGAGGATGTTTGTTCCTGCTGTGCTCACGGTGGGTGGCATGACTCGTGAGTCTTTTAGTAGGAAGATTGAATTGTTGAGGAGTTTTGGGTTCTCAATGGATGAATGTATGGATATGTTTAGGAGGGCTCCGACTTTTCTTAGGCCTTCCGTAGATAAGTTGAAGTTTAAGATTGATTTCTTCTTGAATGATTTCGAGTTGGACAGGTGTGCGTTAGTTAGTTGGCCTAATTGTTTGACGTACAGCATCGAGAACAGAGTCATCCCTCGTTATAGAGTTTTACGGGTTATCATGTCCAAGGGGCTGTTACAGAAAGAACCTAGTTTAAATTATGTATTGACTATGTCGGAAGAGAAGTTTCTGGGAAAATTTATGTCAAGGTTTCCAGATGATGCGGAGGAAATTTTGGAGATTTATATCAATGGCGACCTTTTGGATTCTTGACTTTTTAATGGACTAAAAATTGGGAGCCGTTCGTTCATTGCTGTTTTTGGCCGTCCTGATCAGTTACGCTGCAATGTTGCACTTTGGGTGTAGTTTGTGGCAAGAAACCTCCCGATGGAAGAGCCATGGAAGCTATGGAACCAAAACAGGAATTAGACTTGTTTTATCCCATGCTCGGAAAACCTTACTCTATTACATATGCTCACTTGAATTTGGGTGGTAAAAGTTTGTTTAGAAGTGAAAACTTCTTGCACTATGGTATTACGTGTGGTAGCGGGGTTTGCTGTAACCCGATAGCGTGGTTTAAGAACTCTAAGTCTCTAAGCTTCTAGGATGGACCATGTTGAACCATTTGGGAAGGAGAGACCTATGAAGGATGTGTGCTTCACATAGTTTTTGAAGAAGATATCTATTACAGATGCAGAAAGTCTACAACAATAAACGTTGGTTTAATTCTGGTAAAAATTTGAAGTGAACACGAGAACTTGTTACCTGTCCTCACATATGTCTTTTTTCTGAAATGCACATGGATTATATTGACTTTGATCACTGGGTAAGAAACTTGTGTGATTCGTGTTATTTTTTATTTTGTTTTCAGTGTTAACTTGTGTTGATACCTGATTCTTTTGGTGTCCTTAAAAATTGATCAACATTTTACTTGTGGTGGCTATAGTTTCCCTTCTCCGTGTGATAGTACGGTATGAACTGTAACAAGGAGAATCTTGATTTTCGATTTCACCTTTTGATTCTGTGTATTATATTTCAATTATGATGCTTAAAGCTTTTGCTAAACTTTTATGGGGTATTGCGAGTTAAGGTTTATTTTTTGAAGGCTCATTATAAAACCATTCTAAAACTCAGCTGTCTGTTGGAGCTCTTTATATACGATGTTTGTCTTACCATTACCTTTTACTTGCAGTTTCTTTGTCACTATTATGAATTCTTGAGACTAGCGGTATGTTTAGTACCATAATCTTAGCACCTTTTCATCTCTAGCTACATGTTTATTTCGAGGATCTCCTTATAGTATCCATAGTCAACTGTTTGAAGTAATTGAGAATGATTAGTACTTATTCTTGGTACCAAACTGCCAAAGAGGAGGAATCGCTGTGTGATTCATTAAATAGTGGATTGGGCAGAAGTTCATTTTGGCACCATTGAGGAAGAGGGCTTATCATGTCATTTTGGCACACTCGGGTAGTGAGCTTGCACACACATATTTCTTTTCCTTAGAGAGTCCACAATGCTGCGTAAGTATTAGGAATTAATTGCACTGGTAGGTGCTTATTTGAATATCCTTTAGTCGGGCAAAGGAATCCACTCGGGAAGCTTGCTCCTGCGCTTCCAAGTTAGAACTGCCTGGGAACCTCGCTCTCATCGACAAAGGAGCGGGTTTTCAAGTAGGACAGAACCTCTCACGTGTATGATTCCTGAAAAAAAATAGTATGAGCTCCGAAGCAAGACAAGATATGAAGTAATTATACTAGGAATACATTTACTTCTTATTGAAATGATACTGGAAAAGCATTCACACAAATTTGCTCAAGTGCTTCGAACACACATAAGATTTCCCTATACGTGGAAAAAAATTACATTTGCATTTGACTCCAATTCTTAGTTGCATGGATCACCTAAACGAGCTTCTGTGATATTAGTTAAACGGGTGGGTTTTGCTGAGTTTAGGTTTTATGTAAGACTAAATTAATTTTCTTAGTATTTCCAAACACTTTGAAGGTGCTCTCCCAAACAAGGAGCTTCTATGACCCTATGCTCCCCCGCTGCCTCATGCAACAAAGGATATGAGAGAAGGAAATTAAAAAATTAGGGAAGAATTTGTTCTAATAGCGCTCTATCTTGCATACTTTACAAGGATGAAGTAAAAGTTTGGAGCAAAAAGAAAAACATATGGAGAAATACATAAAATAGGAGTGGCATATTTTTTTTGGTGCTTAGGAAGAAAACAATTTGGCTTCACAAATCCTTCATAACTTTTCTCTCCTTTTCATACATCTAAGATCCGAAGGGAACATAGAAGCATAGATCTCTGATTTGCTAACAGCCAATGCCTTCCAACGAGGCTAAAGATATCAAATTTTGTTTTCTTAATACGATTTGAAGTTTAAATACATCTTCATGTGGAGAATCCGATATGTCATTCGAGGTAGCTGAATTTGTTTGACTCTAAATCTTATATTTAGTACTTTAAACTGCTGCTATGTTTGCAAAACATGATACATATCAGCTTGGTTCATAACAGCAGCTGCATGTCTACTTAAACCCTAGTTTTTTTTTTAACTGCAAATGGGCTCCTAACGTTATGCCTGTCACTCTCCCACAAAATGGAACCAAATATCATTTGTTTCAAAACACCAACAGAATAGTTGGTCTTAAAACCACCAATGTAACTTTGCTTCTCATCGAGCTTTTTGAAGATCAAAACTCCATGGTTCGATGCCCACAGTAAGCTTTTCGGCTTCAAAATTGACAACTCTAACCGTGTAAATCTCTGGCCGAAGCTCACCAACTTTAGTCACTGTTCTTTCATCTCTTGAGTGGTACTATTACCTTTGAACACCACAGAAAATGATGGTAGTTGAGATCTCCAGGAGCACCAGGCCTGTGCAAGCGTTTGGTGCATCTACAACAGCTTGCATTTGCTTTTCTGTGTAATTGAAACTGCACAAAAACTTGGTCTAATCAGATGTATCTGCATCATGGATTAGAAGCCATTGGCCAATTAATATGGCCAGCCCCAACGCTCAGTGGAGTTGCTTGTCCCATGTCCTCATATCTAGCTAATGGGGCATCGTCATTGTCAATTGTTGTAGCTGTAGCCATGAGCACTGATCGGATTGCTGAAGGGGACCAATCAAGGTGAGCAGACGAAGCAGTGCAGCAACAGCGGCAATGTGGGGACATGCCATTGATGTTCCAGAAACTATGTTGTATTTCACTCTTCTTCTGCGTAATTGTTTTCCTTGGAGAGTCCACAATGCTGCGTTTTAGGAATTGATTGCACAGGTAGATGGTTAATTAGTTGCAATATCCTTTGGTCGGGCAGAGGAATCCCCACCAGAACCTGTGCTCCCACGCTACCAAGTAAGAACCGCGTAGGAACCTCGCTCTCGTCTAGAAAGCAAGCACTCTCAAGTAAGATAAAACCTCTCAAGCATATATGAATCCTAAAAGAAATAAGAGAAAGAGAACAAGATATGAAGTACCGATACAAGGAAAACATTTAGTTCAGACAAGATACTTGCTTAAATTTGCTAGTGTTTAGAATAAGCATAATATTTACCTATACTTGGAAAAAGGCATTTACAATTGACTCTAATTCTTAGTTTCAAAGATCGCCTGAACAAAGATCTTTTGTGATTGGTAATTAGTTAATTGGGTGGGTTTAACTAATTAGTCTAAATTTGATTTGTCATTATTTGAATTTTTCTGCATTTGTTAGTTTTGCTCCAAAATTTTTTGGATTATTGATTTGTCTTGAAGAGATAAATCGAAAAAGTAAAAAAAAATTATTTTTACCTAAATATTTTGAGAAATAACCACTTATTTCTTAAAATAAATCAACTTATTTTATTTTTTCTTCTAAAAAGTGATTATTCCTCAAAATACTTGGATAAAAGTAATTTTTTTTTACTTTTCTGCTTCCTTTTGTCGAGACGAATCAATAAAAATTTTGCGTGACACTAATTTTTCTTTGTTTTTTTTTGATCCGTGGAGAGGAAATTTCAAAACTCAATTTTTGATGTCTGATCGACAAATCTTGACAACTGAGCGAGCCAGCCAAAGGAGAGGCCATGGTAACTTCGGAAAGCCCTAAACCCTAACCGTTCTTTCTCCTCTCTGGTCTCTCTCTCTCTCTCTCTCCAAGATGCAAAATCTGATCTCACACTTGCGTGCAAAACGTCTCTACCCTAAACCCAACAACTCATACTTCCTCTGTTTCTTCTCCTCTTCTGTATCGTCCACTCGCACCTCAACTCCGACCTCAAACTCCTCCATCCCCAATTTCCTCATCGAAACCTTAGCATTCTCTCAACCACAAGCCGTTTCCATCTCCAACCGCTTCCCATCGGGAAAATCCCTGGAAAAGCCACACTCCGTGGTTCAATTTCTCAAACAACTCGACTTCTCCGACGCCCACATTCGATCCTTCATCCGGCGCAATCCCAAGATCCTCTTCTCCGACGTGGACAAGACTTTGAAGCCGAAGGTGCAGTTTTTTGAGGACCTGAGTTTCACTGGTCCTGATCTGGTTAACTTCATTTCAACCCATCCTCGTGCTTTGCTTTACAGTTTGGAGAGAACATTGATACCCTGCGTTGATATAATCAAGAAAACCCTAAAGATAAAAACAATCAGGATTTGATTCAGGTTTTGCAGAGGTCTCATTGGGGCTCCTCTGCATCAAGATTGAAATGCAACATTGCCTTCTTGGAGAGCTGCGGACTTGTTGGGTCCCAGCTCTCGATGCTTTTGAAGAAGGAACCTCGGCTTTTCTTCATTTCAAAGACGGCTCTTAGGGACCTTCTTTCGCGAGTTTAGATATGGGTTTTTCTGTTGATTCGGGGATGTTTGTTCATGTTGTCTCCACGGTTGGTGGCATGAGTGCTGAGACTTTTAATAGAAAGTTTGAGTTGTTTAGGAGTTTTGGATTTTCGGAGGAGGAATGTATGGAGATGTTTAGGAGGGCTCCGGTGTTACTTGCGGTTTCCGAAGGGAAGTTGAAGTTGGGGATGGAATTCTTCTTATATGATGTCAAGTTGGAGAGGCCTGCTTTAGTTAGTTGGCCTACGTGTTTGACGTACAGCATGGGTGAGAGAGTCCTCCCTCGGTACAGAGTTTTACAGGTTTTGAAGTGCAAGAGGCTGTTAAAGAAGGAGCCAAGTCTAAAAGAGAAGTTTCTAGAGAAATTTATATCAAGGTTTAGAGATGATGCAGAGGATCTTTTGGTGGCTTACAAGGGCGATCCTTAATGGAATAGGAAATCTAAACCGTTAGTTGATTGTTGCGTCTAGCGGTCATGACCAATTACGCTATTGATGTGGTACTTTTGGAGTATTTTGTGGTGAGAAACCTCCCTATGGGAAAGCCTTAAGCACATCTGGAACCACCACAACTTGAATTAGAATTCCAGTTTTCGCCTCACATTTCCTTCAAGTCCAAAGTCCCAGCATCTGGGTAACATCCAAAACGGTGGGCGCCATCATACCGCAGTTGAATCTAAAAAAGTTAAAGGAAGGGTCCCAAAAGGCTAGGGCAGCCTGAATTAGGGGTGGATTTTGAGGAATTCCCCTTCGAAGAAAGGTAATGATGTTCTTCAGACCTACTTTTTTGAGATCACTTGACTTCTCGGCCTGCATTCGAGTGGTCCAGATTTTCCAATCTTTGTCTAAGGTAGGCTAGCAGGGAAATGATTTCCTTGGGAAATTTTGCCAGTTCGTAGCCGAACAGGCTTGAATGTCAGCATCCCCTAATCGAGGGTAGTAGAGAGAGAGGGAAGCAGGTATTTCCCCTACGAATTGAGGACCCAAAATAAAAGTACCTTTTTCTTTAGGGTTTGGGATAAAAACTCGAGTGTCGAGATAGGAATCTTCAGTCGATCCCTGAGCTTTCTTTGTGATGAACCGCCTCAGGGCAAGCGAAGGAGTTGGGTGTTCCATGATTGGTTGGCTAAATAAGGCCATTGATTCAATCTGGTTCAACGGTTTCACGAAGAAGTGAGAGAAGGTTCAGTTCCGGAGAAATTCGAATGTGCTAAGCATAGCGGGTAATTTTGAATCATTTTTGCTTTTATACCTCCACAGTTGGGCCAGGCCTTTAATGAGCCCAAGTCATGGAATGGCTTGTTTTGGGTTTATTCTTATTATGACCAGTAATTAGAAATAATTTAGAGCCGAGTGCACATTGTTATGAATGGAAATTTTATTGAAACTGTCAGGTTTACAGAAATGAAATTTGCATATTTTCAAAAAAAAAACAAAAGGAAATACTAGTTCCTACTGGCAGGGAGCTACAAGGGCAAATTAGGCCTTCAAAGGGCTTGGGTGCTGAGCAGCAGCTTTCTTGTTCTCGAAGTAGTGAGAGAAAGACCAAGTAACAAGGCTGTGGAACTTGTTCCAAGCAAATTGGAGGAATTTCAGTTCCATTTTCCTCGTGTCTTCCTTAGCATCTGACTCCAGTTTTTTTTCTAAAAGGGGCCTGAAGCTGAGCACCAAGGCCTTGGCTTTCCTTTGGAGTCGAGCTTCCTTTGCAGGGCGCTTCATCTGTTTCCTCTTGAAGCACCTTCGAAGTTTCTTGTCAGCATGACCAGGCACCACTTCGAACGATTCAGATTTGAAGTTTTGGATCTGAATGTTCAATTTCTCAATCCTTTCCTTGACAAGAGCATAGTTTTGAAGGTTTTGATCGAAGCAGTGAGCTGCAGCATTGGCTTGGAGCCATGTCCTGATCACTGGCAGAAAATCCAAGAAGCAATGGATTTGATAGGAGACCGTGGAAGGAATGGTGCATAGAACAAGTGTTTCACAAGCCCATTTGAAGTTGGTTAATGGGACTTGTTCTTCCAGGAAGGAGAAAGCAGCAAGAAGTTGCAAAGTTTTGCTTTTATCAGAAGGGAAGATGGAATAGCCGTAATGCCACTGGAAATAAGGAGGGTTAACAACAAGATTGGTCACCTCACCAAACCAGTCAGGTTCCTCTGGGAGAGGAGTCAATTTGTTTGACTCTTCGAAGTCAACAGGATAGTGTGGGGTAGCCAGAGGGTTCTCTGAGTTTGGGCCATGCGTTTGAAGTCGCAGTAGGGGGCTGGCCCGAGGTAGTTTTCCTCCTGTTTTAGATAAGGAGCGAATTTAAGGGAAGAATAGATTGACTCTAGCATTCCCATATGAATAGTGTCACTGCCAGTCAGAGGCAAGAATTGACTCGCGAACACGATTCGAAAGTGGTGGAACCTGTTAGGAGTAGGGTCGAGTTGATCGAACTTGACCAAAATGGTGTTAGTATTGGTAGGGGCAGGTTTTTCCTCCCATGTACCCCAGTTGGATCCATTGTCCAAATTCGAACGGGTCGAAGAAGATTCCCAACCCGTGGGCGAAGGTTTAGGAGTGTAGAAGGTTCGGTTAGAAAGGATTCTTCCTGCCAACAATCGAGGAGAGTTTGAGGGAGATGATTGGGATGAATGGGATTGATGATCGAGATTTTCTAGGACAAAATTGATTTCTGGAAGAGAATCCATGACTGAAAGGTTTCTTAGCAGAAGGGATTCTACTTCGAAGAGGTTTTAGGGGAGCAGTATGGTTTGTTAAACCCTATCATTAATCACCATTTATAGAAGAATAAATGCAGCTTCCTTTGAGAAGCTCAAAAGACGTGCATGGAAACAGATTTCTCCCATGCCCCATGCATCCGTGTTCGTAGGGGATGTGGGCAGATTACGTGAACCATTAACACTTATTTAATTACCTTAAATAAGATGTTAATGCGGGGGGTGTGTTTACATCCCAAAATACGCCACCCAATGAGAAAATTACACGTGGCATCAAATAATGCTTTGGCCTATCAGAACATATCCTATTTAGACCCGAGATACAGAGGATCATAGGGTTAATGGCGATATTATTTTAGTACTAAATGGTATCGTTTTGATGGGAAACGGCAGCGTTTAAGCATTGAGTGAGGATAATTAAGACGGTAATTAGGTTTAGCCGTTGATTACTCGTTAGAACCATCAAACGGTGTTCAACTCCTCGTTTTTTGGGAGAATTAAGCGTGGTTATAGGGAATCATTTGGAAGAGCCAGTCATGTTACACTAACTCATGTTGCCTAAAAACAGAAACCCCACGATCCAGAAAACAACCATCAACAAACATGGAGAGAGAAGAAGTTTGAAGAGATTAATTCAAGTAACCGTTCGAAGACTCCCATTTAACCGTTTTGAGGGAGTCAGGAGCAGTTCGAACGAAAACGTGGGTATCAGTTGAAGACGTGGAGTTCGAAGGCAAGCTGAGAGTCTATAAATAGGAGAAGAAGTTGAAGAGAGAGCCCTGCTTACTGTCAAAACCTTGCCTTCCAATATAAGGTTGATAGAAACCCGAAGCGTAGGGCTAGGTCGTCAGCAGCATAATATCCGGAAGTCCGGAATCGTTCCCACAGAGAATTCTATAACAGCTTGATTTGGATTGAAGGTTTTATAAGTTAGGTTTGTGGCGTTTAAGACGACCAACTTGGTTTTGCTTTGAAAGTGGAAATGCTAAGGAAAAAACGACTAGAAATGAACTTAATGAACTAAAAGAGGCAAGTCTACGGATCGTCTATCCCTTGACAAAGGCCGTTACCGGTTCTCAATTATAACTCAGGCGAGAGTCACACGACCGCGTGCTCACGCCTGGAGAATTTAGCTTTAAAGTCTATGTTTCACAATGGAAGTGATTAAACGGAGGCGAACCAACTAGTTTGAATCATTTGTCGAATCCAAAGGAGGCCACGAGCCCTCGACATACTATTTGCCAAGACCGCTTGACAAACGGCACACCGAAGAGTTAACACCCCTAAGTTTAGACCGAAATTACCAATTTAGCCCTATTCCGAGAATCCTGCTTTTAAGCCCAATGGCTCGAGAACCAACTAACAACCTAAGTCCTTGGGAAAGATTGTCCCGAGATTTAGCCAAACGACTACTCACACATAGCTAAAGCACAAAAGAAAGCATAAAAACGAGACATGATAATTAACCGATGGAATTGAAAATAAACTTGATATTATGAACGAGCAAGTCCGGAGCTACAACATTAATAAACGGAAAAACAATAAACGAGAACAACTTACCTATGAACTTGAAGGATTTAACTAGAAAAGCTCCAAATACATTAATGGAGGAAAAACTAAGAACAAAAATAACTAGCTAATGACTAAAGAGAGAGAGAGAGAGAGAGGGTATTTATACAAAAACACCTCAGTCCCTCTTTACACGTCCAAAAATATCCCAAAAATGGGACCAAAATATCCTAAAAGTAGAAAATACAAAAACTGAAAATATCTTCTGTAAGGTACCTGTATCGATACGGCTAAAAAGCCCGTATCGATACTATGTTGCTACGGATTCACCTTGCTCTGTTTCAATGTTGTATCGATACAGCAAAAATGGTTGTATCGATACCAGTATGTTATCCCTGCATCCTGGCCTCAGCTTCAGCAGGCAGCTCCCAGCAGCTTCACAACTCCTCAGCATCTTATTTTCATTCTCAAAACTTAAGTAAATATTACATTTTAAACCTTTCTTTTACCTTTTCTTTACTTTAATTTATTTAATGAAAATAAGAAAGTACCCCCCATTTGGAAACAATGGCATTAGCAGAATTTCAAGATTCCAATTAAATCAAAATTTCAACCCCTCACTTTTAGTGTAAAATGGAAAACTGCACGTTTTTCTCGAGAGAAAATGGCTCGAAACATGACCTTACTCTTCAAATAAAACCTTGCAACTTTGTAGTTACTCTTAGAAAAATTCAAGGATCAATTACCGCCATTTTTTATCTCGAAAATCGACACTTTTTCAGAAAGTCATTTTTCCATACTTGGACAGATTTTAAAGGGGCCGATAGGGTCTTCGGGTACTTGGAAGCACTTGGGCCATCCTTGGCGTTGAAATGCGCCTTATTTGCACGTTTTACCTGAAAATTCTAAAAACATACCTTACGTGCAATAACGCTATAAAAGTTAAATAAATATAAGTAAAAGCAGCATAAGCCGGGACTAGTCGCACCAAATATCTACAATATTGGGTGCTCATCAAGCCCCCCGACAAAAATCTTATCATCTGACAACTCATACAATATGATTGCTCAGAGATCTATCATAGTTTAGGACTCAATTTAGTTTAATTTGTAAGTTGAAGGCTAGTTTGCATGTAAGACTACTTTTGATTAAATTTAAGTTTCTTATTTCTTTCAGTTTTTTTTTTACCAAAGAATAGTCGTTTATAAGCCCTCTTTCGATTAAATTCAGTGTGTTTATATTTCTGCACTATTCTTGGTGAAGTCTCAAGAGTATTTGTATACAAGCTTACCTTCGATTAGATTCAGGTTCATTTGTGCTCAATCATCTTTTTTGACTTGAGAAGGGTCAATTATTTGTTTGGTTGACACTTTAAGGAAAAATCCTCTTAGTTGAGGTAATCGAACGGATAACACAATTGCCTGATTCAAATTAGTTGTTCAAATCAAGTTGAAAGGAATAATTTCTTTTCTGACACGCCCGCACACAATCATTTGCCATTTGATTGAGCTAATTCAGCTCAAACAGAGGGTCTGGAATAATTATGCGTATGAAAATTAATGCTTTGGACACATATCCGGAAAATGCTTTGCATCCAACGGTTCCATAGCAAATTCGGTTAGTTTTTTACTTCGGTGAAAAAATTGATTAGGTTCCTTAGCAAATTCGATTAGTTTTACTTCTGGAAATATTCTTACTATTTCGTAATCATTTGGAATTGAAATTCTTTTCGTTAACAGTAAGTTCAATTTTTGTATACAATTTGTGGTGGCTAGAAAAGTCGGTTTGTACATTTTGATTAGTAGTATACTGTCCCATTAAAGATAGACTAATGTTCAACCCGTTTTATGCACGGACGAAACCAATCCGTTCAAGCGTTGTGCCCATTCGATGCACAGGACAATTAATAAAAATAGGTTCGAACGGGCACAACGCTAGAACGGGTTAGTTTTACCCATGCATAACCTTGCCACTGAAACTCGCCTCTGAGAGATAAATAGGGGAGAATTGTGGCTTAGATTGTGGTTGTAGTCTGTGAACGTGGGTGAGTTTTTATTTTACTCTGTAAAATTTAGTTAGTGAAGTGTGAACGTGGGACGTGGGCAGGTTAGTTTCTTTGAAAACGTGGGTGGGTGGCCCTCTTTACCAAAGTTTCTCTGAAAATGGAAAAATCTAGAAAATAAGGATCGGAGGTTTGGAGCCTATTGAAAGCTCAACTACATACATTATAGTTAGATAGTTATTAGATAGATATATACACACACGCTTAGGGGATCCCGGGCAGGGGCTATGGTGCGGGACTCAGCTCCCAACCGTTGGATTTAATCCAACGGCCACGGAAATGAAAAGCCAACCCGCCGATCCTAGGATAGTTGGGTCGGGTAAAAACACGCGGATCCGGGTTCAACAAAACACGCGGATCCTCCCATTTCTCATTCAAACGCAGACAACAAAGAGAGAAAGAGAGCGAGAGAGAGAGAGAGAGAGAGAGAGAGCGCGGACGACGAACAAGAAGATCGATCGATCCAGAAGAAGATTGACACCCCCACCACACCACCAAGGTCTCTCCCTCTCTCTCTCTCTTGGGTTTCATTTCTCGTTCAAACGCAGACAATGAAGAAAGAGAGAGAGAACGTAGACGACGAACAAGAAGAAGATCGATCGATCGATCCAGCACTCAGGACGACGAACAACGAATGACGACCGACGGTCTCTCTCTCTCTCTCACTCTCTGTGTTAGGGTTTTAGTTGTTTCGATTTCTCCAGCCCTTAGGGGTTTTCGATTTCGTTTTGAGAAACCTAAAAATTAGGGGCTTCGATTGAGATCTGTGATAAACCATTCTTGCTAAAGTTATCATTTTTTGTTAAAGTTAAGGTTAGGATTTTAGTTGTTTTCTTTTTCACAACTGTCAGGGGAAACCCAAAAATTAGGGCTTCGATGGAGATCTATGATAAACCATTCTTGCTAAAGTTATTGTTTTTCTTTTTTATATTTTGTTTGAGTTATGGTTCGAATGCCTCAACTAACGATGCCTTGTGATTTCAACATAATAGTCCATTGTTGCTGGGGTTTTTTTTAAGGGAGAGTAGCTGAACAAATTAATCATGGCTAGACTTGCTTGCTGGAGTGAGATTGTAATACTTGGAAAACATATAATTATAATCACAGTTCTAATCATATAATTATATGGAAAACATTGCTACGATGGTTTCATACATCTGTCCTCAAACTGTAAGAGATCTCATGTATGCTATACCCATGGCGTGGGCCAAAACTAACATTGGACAGTGGAGTATACATGGTTAATTGGAATGCACTTGGGCTATCTTATTTTCTACATCTGTTTAACTGTTTGATTATTTGAGTTTTAAGTAGGTTGCGTTCAGCTAATGCTAAATGGTTGAAATTAAGGGCTGTATTGAGTTGATTTCTGATGATGTGATTCCATTGAATCTATTTAGAAGCCATATGCATGCAAAGAGACTCTTATTGTACAGTGATGATGGATTGCAGATGTTAAAATGGCTTTGAACCCATATTGCTTTACTCCGTCAGTTTTCTTTTGTCGTTGAAAAAAAAAAAGTTTCCATCTGCAGTACAACATGACCAAGTTGAACTATTTCCTTTCAAAAAAAAAAATTTCAAGAAGACTAAGTTGAACCATGGAGTGCTGGGAAACCGTAATATCTATCAGCTTGTATCTATTAGCAAACTGCAAAAACTCTATCAGCTTGTATCTATTTTATTCAAACTGCAAAAAAAATGACTGTATGCTGCTATGATTTATTCCATGCATTTGTAATTGAGATGTTTTTTTTTTTTATGCAGGAACCTAATGGATATGATTTCTTCTATTGGATTGACCACCAAAGAAACATGGAGATGAAAGAAATTACAAGACACAATCAAGTCTTGACCAAGGAGGTGGAAGAAATTACAAGAGAGAATCAAGGCTTGATGCAACTGTTCCGAACATGAGGAACATGAAATACCTGCCTTAGTTGATTAGGTTATGAAATAGTCGTGTGTGTCGACTTTGATGGAAACAGGATCATAGACTGTCCAGGGATCCCAATGGGGAAGGGGGAGTGTGTTGTGTCTATCAAGTTTCCTCCATTCTAAAGACTATGTAGGAGTAATAGCAAATAACACCACCAGATGGTTTGCAAAATAGTTACAGGTTGTGCCAAGTGATTCTCTGCATTGTGTGTAAAACTTATAAGAGCTTTCCCTTTGTATATTAAGGGACCAACTGATTCTCTGCATTGTGTGTAACGGGCTAGACTTATGGCCATTTGTGCTATTTTGTTCTTGTTTCAGTTAATATTTGCTAGTTTGATACTTGTAATTGGCTTTTTGACAGCCCTTTAATTGAAATTTTGTTCAGTTTTGTAACTTTGTGTACTTAACACTTCAAGAAACACAACCACCAATAGTAAGAGAATGCAGATAAGTCTCCAAATCTGTATCTAATTGACAATTTCCAAAGAGAAACTAGAACTTATAGCTTTCTTGCAATTGAGCCATGGATGAGAACCGTGCTAAACATATCCAATTCATTCGAATAGTTACACATTATGAACCAATGTGCACTCATGTGGATTGGCGGACTTACTGTTGTGTGGCTTGAATTTGAGGAGAGATTTATGGAGAAAAATAGAAGAGAATGCAGATAAGTCTCCAAATCTGTATCTAATTGACAATTTCCAAAGAGAAACTAGAACTTATAGCTTTCTTGCAATTGAGCCATGGATGAGAACCGTGCTAAACATATCCAATTCATTCGAATAGTTACACATTATGAACCAATGTGCACTCATGTGGATTGGCGGACTTACTGTTGTGTGGCTTGAAGATTTGAGGAGAGATTTATGGAGAAAAATAGAAGAGGCTTGACCAAGGGCATTTTGCACATCCCATTACAAAATTAAAATCCCATTATGAAATTCTGATTGGTCAAGGACTTCTTTACAAAATTCCACTAAGTTCTTTACAACAAATACAAAAATAAAATGAACATCCCATTACAATGAACATAACAGAATTCCAGATTGTACCTTCTTTACAAAATTCCACTAACTTTCAACAATACAAAAAAATAAACTAGAGTACAAGCACAATACATTCCATACGTAAGAAATCAATCTACAAGGTGTTGTATGTCGAACTTTACAATTGTATGCTCCTAACTAATCCAGGGCTATCAAAGAGTTCCAAGCAAGCAATGCAGCCCAAACGGCAAACTCCACCTGAAGAATCAAAAGGGAATTCTTGATTGGTTAATCCATGGCAAAAACTTAACATGACATGAGGAGAAAAAAAAAAAAAAAAAAACTAGTCATTGAAAGGGGAAATTGGGAAGGTATGCCGACCTTTGGTCTAATTGGACTAGCCTTGGGATAGATCTTCTGAAAAGGGGAAATTGGGAAAAAAAAAAAAAAAACCCTACTGTTGCTTGTCAGTTTCATTTATCTCGACCTAAGCTGGTTTGGCCTCTCAGTGTCTAGCCAAAATAGCCTTTTCCCAAAGAGTTCCCACATATCAGATCTAGTTAAGTTAATCATGGAGCTACTTTCGGTAATCAGTCAAGAAGTATTAACGGAACACGTCACAGGTTAGAAAAGAGATCAGAAAAGTTCTGGTGCTTCAAGGATGTGGATTATGCCATACCATTATTGTCGAGTATGGTATTATTAGTGTGTTGACGTCATAGCGCATGGTAGGAAAACAAATTTTCAATTTTTTCCCACCCCTTACATTAACAAATACAGTGAAACCTAGGATTTCGAAATCCACTTTTGGACCTTCAAGTGATGGATATTTAGTGCATTGGAGTCTTGTCCTAATATCCAGCGGGATGTAGACCTAGTCGGTTATATGAGGTTGTAAATTGGCTTGTGCTTTTATAGGAGGGTGGAATCTTGCTCTGAGACTGCCATAATGGTGGTTTCAGAGGCAGTTCATGGCCATGTCATTTTTATGTGGTGGTGCCAATGTTCAGGGCTCAGGAGAAGAAAACACAGTAAATGGTTTGTCCGGTCATCTTTTTCATGTCAGTGCGAGGCATAATAATTAATAATTTTTCGTTTGTGTATCTAGGTATCCTGAATATATGGCAATGTCAAGGTTTTATTGTACTCCATTCTAATCACATTTTTATCGTATTGAACTTTGTAAATACTGGAAATGCTTCCATGTCAGCCACGGATAATTTTTAATAACACCACTAGAGATGCTCTGAGAGGCACCACCTGGCAAAAATGACGTGTTGCCCTTGGGTAATTTGTTTGTATTTTCAGTCCTACAATATTGAAGCCCGATTTTTAACACAATGATAACTACATTTTAGGTTTGGAAAACTAAAAGTTTTTTTTTTTTTTTTAATTTTCAAAGGGGACTAACATCTTGAGGGACTATCAATCCAATCCTATCCATGTGAAACAAACAAGATATTAATAATCCCATCATCTAATCATATCTCAAACAAACATACTCATCACCAATCTCATCTCCTTACGGATCCCAACCATCTATCACTGTTATCAAACGGGACCTAAAGGGCCTGCAACTTGCAACCACACCAAAACGGCGCCCTTTTGGTACAAGTTGGGATATTTGGTATTACACAGCTCATCATCTTCTTTGATTTCTTCTGCAATTTTTCTTTCTCCACTCTAAAAGGTACATGAGCAGTTATAATTAATGGTAATAGCAAGCCACGTGTACCTGTGGTGTTAATACTTTCTGTGCATGGTAAAATCTCCATAGATTGTTTCCAATCATGGTCAATCTTTCAGATTAAAACTTCAATTGGAATGAAATGGATGGTGGCTGAAGATTGCTCAACCCCAGTAACTGATTGCTCTCCAAGATTGCCACCGAATGGCTTTCTTCAAACCAATAACATGTCAAAAGCCTTGCAAGGCTTTCTGATTAAATTATTTTCATGACTCAACTCCTTTCAAGTTTCAACGCCAAAGTCACTTTCTTTGCATAATTTGACTTTCTGAAAATGAATTTGCCCCCCAAGCAAATTCAATATCAAAAAGAGGGGTATTTCATTTCCTAGTTTGGCCATGTATTGTCCTGATTTGATGTTAAAATCTGGAACAAAAATAGCCATTGGCCTTTGTTTGGCCAAAATATGAGTAAACGCCATTTCATTATTGTCTTTTATTTTCTTCACAAAAATCACCTTGATAGTTTTCCACATCTCTGAATAATGGGTAGGAAACCATTATCACAATTTATGAGCAAAAGGCCAACTTTTGGCCAAAGATCTTCTAATTGCCGTTTTATTTCTGAACACAAAGAATGTAGAGAGACGATTTCTTCTTCTTCCCCCTTTTTTTTTAAAAACAGAATTGAACAAAATTTGTTAACCCCTAGATAATTTCAGAAAGTTGGCCAATAAATGGCCAATTTTCAATTCATATTACACTTGCGTCTTACAGAAATCATCCATGATCCATGTACGCAAATAGATTCAAGAATTGGCCATTAATCGAGCCATTATCCACTTTCTGTCGCTTCTCCTTTTCTTTTCCAGAATGATTCAAGAGTTGGCCAACAAATGGCCGTTATTCCATTTCTGCAAATTGTTCAAGCCTTACATGCAAGGCTTTCATTTTCACATCGATCTCCACCATTACTTCCAATTTAGTGATGGTGCGGATAAAACTGTGACCAATTCGGCCACTTATATTTGTCCAAAATTGTAGAAAAGCAATGAACATTATCTACACCTCTTAACCAAAACTGGGCATATTTCAACCAAAACCAATACAGATACCAATACAGATGACTTCTGAAAAATCCATACCTCTTACGAATACTGTTGATCAACAATTGAACAAATGGTTCTGAGAGCCTTGTGGTTGACGTGTAGTGTGCCATAGGAGGCACATATCGGCTTTGACTAGTACCAAATCCAGGTGGTACATTGAAACCAGTGGGAATGTTTCCATTTTGGCCATTACCATATTGACTTCCAATTCCATTACTTCCACTAGTATTTGGAACTGGTTGATAAAAATTCCTTGGCCTTGTTGGGCTAGGCCTAGGTTGACTGGACCGTGATGGAATTCTATCCGCTCCATTTAGAGGTTCAAAAGTAGGATTAATATATACCTGTTGAGGATGCCCCCCAAGCATATCTGAAGTTTCTGGTGTTTTCCCATCGTTAGGCAAACCACTGGAAGAAAGAATTTCTCCTTGTCCTGGTACTTTCAACTTTAGTAGTAGAGTCAAAAGTTCTTGGGCTAAGTCTTCTTGTGGATTTGCCAAAACGTAAGTCATAACCCGAACCAATTGGTGTGCCATTACTTCCAAATTAGTAATGTGGCCCTCCTTCTAGCGCCAAAAATTGTTGCTAACTTTTCTGGTTTTTATCAGTCGACGGGTATGATCCAATCGACGGGACAAGAACTGATGTTTGCTGGAATGTGGGTGATTTCTGAAGCGGAGTTTGGTTCCTTGCCGTATTTCAGGACTTCTTTGGAAGCAAACGTAGTGATATGGAATGAAATGGAATTGAAGACTTAACAAAAGAAACTTTTATTGAATCTCCAAGTAGAAGCACAGAATCGATAGGGTGTAGCCTGATCGACAGAGTACAAGTTACTTAACGATTACTCCTACTCCTAGAAAAGAAAAGATAAAGGCCTGTTGGCGTTGTTTTTTGTGTGTCCTTGAAACTGCTACTAACTTGTACTTAAATAGGCCTCATTCAATTTGAATTTGAATCCTCCCTCCAATATGGCAGTTATTCCTTCATGTCATGCCTTTGAACAACTCCCACGAGCAGTGAAGCAAATAACTTCCACGTTGTGGAACTGCTCTATGACTAAGCAAAACTGCTCCCTTGATCGTGGGGATAACTGCATACATCTTCTTTCAACACTTGTAAGTGAATCGTCAGAAGAAACAAGTCCAATAATGCTTAGTTGTTAACGGAAATACACCACATATTAGCCAATCGACGGAAGGGTAACGCTCAAAACCTTGTCATAGTTTTATATTACTTAATCGAGTTTGCTTAACTTAAACCCATAATATTAAGGTAAACCAGAGTCACCTTTCAATTTCCAATAATACCATTCTTTTTCATGCCATGTGTCACTCAATCGACGGGGATGAGAAAAATCACAGATGTGGAGCAAACAGTGTGGCAGGAAAAAGACCGAGTTGAACAGCTATAATGATGTTTTCTGGAGAAAGTGGAGAACTCAAGCACCTATTGGGCAGAACAACGGTTTTGAGCGCTCAGAAGTGGTCCTAGGCGCTCGAGACCACTACTCCTGAGCGCTCGAGAGCTCCTAAAAATGGGGATTTTTGAAAACAGTCTTGCTCGCTCAAGAGTGGTCTTGAGCTCTCGAGACTGGTTCTCAGCAAATATGTTTTGATTTTCAAAGGTCCAAGAAGCAATGTCCTAATTAATCCGAGGCTTGTTTTAATCCAAATTTATCATCGGGGAGCCTCGGAGTCACAAATTAAGAAACTTCAAGAGGTTCAAATTGGGGTGTCTAGCTTTTTAAATACAACTCATCAAAATTAAAGATTGATTTGACAATTGAAATCCTACAAAATCCAAACAAATCTAGTTTAGGCCAAACCACTAGATCTAGTGGGTTGTAAGCGGTGACTTGTGAACGGGGTATGGTGATGATGTGGAGGTGATGAATGAAGGTAAAATGGGTATAAAACTCAACCGTGCTACATTCACCGCATTAAGTCCACCGCATATGTTCATCACATGCATGTGGGGTCTATTCCGAATTCTACAAAATTACAAAAAAATACGCATAAATTTTAAAATAATTTTTGATGGGATTCTGTAAAAAATCAGTTCCAATGAATATCGGTAAGTAATTCTTTTGAATTAGTAGGGTAAAAACTGTTGGTGGACATATGCGGTGAGCCTTGACTTTCTGTATAAAACTAGGTTTTGAATCTCGTACCATATCGTTGGTATGTACTTATTGACCGAATCCGATACCTTGCATGCACCTCTAATTTAGTTCGAGCTCAAATATTGGGTTGTATTGGACTACTTTTAAATTTACATTCTCTTCCAGTACACCTATTTACCGGATGGTACCGGTCTATATCAAACTAATCTTAAATTTAGTTTTCTTTTTAATTAGGGGAGTGAATTTCGCACTTTCCTTTTTTATTACTGCACTCCCATTTATGTTTTTTAGCTAGTATATAAAAATACAATATTGCCCTGCCAAAGAGTTAGATCATTAAAGGGCAATATTGGAACTTCACATGAATTAAGACAAAGAGGAGTGCGAAAATAAATGTATAACTTTTTTATACAAAATTCTCCGATGTGAAAAAATAACATTGGTTACAATAAAATACAAAACGATACCCAGTACCGGTTCGTAATGTACCAATAAAAACATAAATTTAACTTTGTTCACATTCTTTAAAAGAGGGTGATTATTATCCTCCTTCCCATTGGTTAAGATGGTATGGATCCCACCACAAAGTAATGTCATGCTTATCAAAAAGTATATTGCATAGGTAGGACCTAGAACAAAATTACACTCGTAAAAAACCGGTACTCTTTGCCGAGTAAAAAAAAAAAAAGATACTCTAGCCAATATGTTATTCAAAAACGTATGTGACTCAGCAATAACCATTTTCTCATTGACGTCAACTTAACGGACCCAGATCCTCTCCACACCTCTCTCTCCAAAGTTCTACCCCATCTTTTCACAGGAATCTGACAACGCATTAATGAGGCCATTGAACGATTCAGATCAAGCCAACAATTTAGCCTCCCAACCCTTTAAGCCATGCAACGTTGTTTCTCTCTTTTCCCCTAACGGCAGATTAACCCCCATTTTTTCCGTTTCGAATCTCCACTCACAACCATCCATCCCCCTCTCTCTCTCTCTGTGCTAAATACAAGCAGGATTTGTTTCAAAATCTAAGCCAAAAAATTTTGTTGGGACTGTAAAATCAAAGGTAATCTGTCCATGGAAGAAAAGTTTATTTGTGGATTTAAATCCTCAGTAAATTGATCAGCCCTCCAATGTAAAAGTCCATCAACATCCAGTGTAATTTCGAAACAAATACTGCTCCTTGATTGCATGTTGAAAAATCGAATCAAAGTCCATTTATCAAGAATCAAAACAAAACCAAATACAGTTCAAAAAACAAAACCCTAATCTTCTTTTTATGGAACACCCCCACCCCCCCAAAATCAACCACAAAGCCGAGAGAGATCAATGAATCAAGTTGCCCAAATAAAGAACTAGAGTGAATCGTTCGTAGTCGCAGTGGAATCATAGTCGCCGGATCAATTGGTAGTGAGCTCTGTTCTTGTACCCTCGTAACCCTCTACTCGACAAAAGCCCTAAAATGGATACAAACAGGGGTGTCAATCTGCCGTTTAGGGAAAAGAGAGAAACAACGTCGCATGGCTTAAGGGTTGTGAGGCTGAAACGCTGGCTTGATCTGAACCGTTCAATGGCCTCATTAATGCGTTGTTAGCTTCCTGCGAAAAGATGGGGTAGATCTTTAGAGAGAGAGATGCGGAGAGGATCCGGGTCCTCAACTTAACGGCAAGGGTTAATCCGTAATGTGGCTAGAACTTCAAGGAACGGGACACAATTTTTAGAAGATCAAGGGTAAATATGTATATATTTCTAAAAAGACCTCAGGCGAGGTCCGTGTAGTTTACTCATTATTTGGGGGGCAACTATTCGCAGCCCTCTATTTTCTCTCGTAGCCCGTTAAAAATTTCCAACTAATTACACCATGACCCCTAATGCAAAATGACCTACTTACCCTTATACCTATACATGAAATGACCTACATGCCCTTATGACCAAAACCCTTAAATTATCCACTTCCCCCCTCCCCTCAGAATCATCTTTCACGTTTTAAAAAAACACACACACACAGAGACCTTCTATTCTTCATCTTCGGCTTCTCCTGTTCATCTTCTCTTCTCCTCTCTCTCTCCATCATCACTCTCTTTTCTCTTCTCTCTCAAATTTTCCATTGGAGGAGGAGCAAGGCCAAATATTGTATCAATGGAAGGTTCAAGTCCTTCCATTGATCCATTTTTTGACCCACTTGTAGGTTTGGATTTTGAAATTGAATCAAATTTTACTGGCAACCATATGATGGAAGAGGAGAAGAAAGATACTAGGATGGACGTTGTATCTTGAAAGCCGCGTGAGGAGGTAATTTTTTTCGTTTACAATGGCCTCTGCTTCGTTGTTGCAGCGTCTGGATTTACAAAATCCAATTTTTCGAGGGTTTTTCGATGTTTCTGGTTCGAATAGAATGAAGTAAGTAATTTCAGTAGCTAACCACTGTAAAATATTACCATTCTTGACAGTTAGCTACCGAAATTGAGATATATTTTCAGTATCCAATTACTGAAATATATGTTTCTTGTTTTTTGTGGTATCCATTTTCGATATGTAGTTACCGAAATATAATTTTGTTTTCAACATCTATTTACCAAAATATATGTATGATTTTCCTATATAATATATAGTTTGACAGTTGTTTACCGATAGTTGAACATATTTTCGACATGTAGTTACCGAAATATAATATTTTTTTCAACGGCTATTTACCAAAATATATGTATGATTTGCCTATATAGTATAGTTCGGCAGTTGTTTATCGAAGTTTGAACATATTTTCGACGTGTAGTTACCGAAATATAATATTTTTTTCAACAGTTATTTACCGAAATGTATATATGATTTTCGTATATAGTAGTTCGGCAGTTGTTTACCGAAGGTAGAATATATTTTCGACATGTAGTTACCGAAATATAATCTTGTTTTCAATAGCTATTTACCGAAATGTTATGTATAATTTTCGTATACATAGTTTGGCAGTTGGTTACCGAATTTTGTACATATTTTCGACATGTTGTTACCGAAAGTGATACTTATTTTCAACAGTTGTATACCGAATTTTATGTATTTTCGACATGTTACCGAAAGTGATACTTATTTTCAACAGTTGTATACCGAATTTTATGTATTTTCGACATTCACTTACCGAAACAGATCCAGAATGAGAAGCTGTATGATACAACAGGCATACTCAACACAAAGTTGATGAGAGTAGAGAAGAAGAGGCAGAAGAAAGCCGATAAATCAAGTGGTGATGCCATGGAGGATGATGAAGATTACGATTTCAAGGTGGATTATGTCAAGAAAGGTTCTGCCATGGATGATGGCGAGGAGAATGAGGAAGCTGGTGGTAGCAAGCAAACGAGATTTGAGGTGCTTGCTTCTAGAGTTGAGATTGATGAGTAGAAGAAATACACTGGCAACATTACATATTGGTGAGTTTTTTTTCACCCTGCAATTGAGTTTTGTTTTTTTGTTTTCACCCTGCAATTTTGATATCTATAAGTTATTGAATCTGATGAGAATACCGTTTCATATCTTGATACATTCAAGGTGTAGCTCAAATTGTTACCTTAGTTTGTGTGTTGGATCATGGTGATTTGCGCGGAGATTTACCAAGGAAAAGGGAAATGATTTTAGTTACGCAAAGGTTACATCGAGCCTGCAGTTATTGCTTGTGAGATCAAACCCAAGATGACTATGATCAACGATAGACGCCACAAAATTGTCATAAATTTAACTTTGGCAAGAAAATCATGCTCCGTTCGACTCAACTGTGAAAGCAGAATATTTTATAAAGAAATCATGTCCCATTCGACTTCACCTTGAAATCCTAAAAATTTCCAAGAACCTCATCTCCAACGTAGAATAGAGTGTCACCGGTTGCACCGAGCAATGAAAACTGACCTGAATCATTACAGACAATGATACATGTCAAAAAAATGGTTCAACTCACACGAGTGTACACAACCAAGATTCACAAAGCCAATGCGGTACGATCACAAGTTGAGTATCACTGGAGGTAACAAAGGGAGATGGAACCATCTGTCATCATCTGATACCCCTTCAAGTGGATCGTTCTCAGTGGGATTAGTATCTTCTTCCATGTCGACATCAGGGGCTCTCGAGCTGGTTGAGGGTGGTGAGATTGCTGAAGTGACTGCAACGGTAACTGAGGACGAATTTGTGGTAGTGTCAACAACACTAACAACTGATACCTCAGCCATGGAAGGCTTGGGAATAAGATTTTGTGCTTCCATGGCTTCACGCGCTGCCTTCTCTTTGGCTCTTTTGGCTCTCTCTAATACATCCTTGTGCATATGGCTCATAGAATTTCAGGATTTTTGCCTGTACAAAGCAGTGCACAACAAAATCAATGCAATGAACAAAGAAAAGATGGACGGCGTTTGGCACCTGGAATTCTGAGGCATTCATACAAAGAAACCAAAAGATAAGAATATAATGAAGAGACATCCAACTAAATAGGCTGGACTTCCCTTAGTATCTAAGCTCCAACACTCTGTTTTCCAGCTAATAGCTACTTTTTGTGCTCATGACCCTCATCCAACATGAAACTTACATATTTTACATTCTTACTTTTTCCGGGCTGGGAGGACTTCTCCCGACTCTGGAACCATGTTGATGCTTAGTGATAATGACCCTTAAAAGTACAAAAAAAAAGTGCGAAACCAAATCAAGTTAGATGTGCAATAACCTACAGGAACTACTTGTTAGTACCTGGAAGTCCTACACTTGCTTTTGCTGCTCAGCTTGCAATCTACGAAGTGTACTAAAAAACTCCCCTACTGCAGACTCAACACAGTCATTAACTGCTTCTGCTTGGGCCTTCCCAAAGAAAAACGCATCCAGAACACTCCTGCTGTCGCCCTCGCCTGCAAAATCTAGTACCCATTTCAGCACAAAAATAATAAAAGAGGAAAGTTCTTATACATCCCTTGGTAGAATTGAGAGACTAATCAATAGAACAAAGGTCTAAGTCCTTGCCTGAGTGCAGAACCAACAAACCATTAGTACTATGTTTATGCATAACCCATAAAAAAAACATCAAAGAGAGAGAGAGAGAGACAAGTTCTTATCGGTGCGGCGAGCTTTGTTTGATGTGAGATTTTGGGGGTGGTTCTGATTTTGAAACTACCTAACAAAAAAAGGCAAAGCAACATACAATAAATCATGTTCAAAGGGTCCCTTCAACCATATATAGGATTTAGGACTACCAGTTAAGTTACCTTAAAATGAGCACTTATTAAGCCATAGCAGACACTTCATTTAACACCAAGTATAAGCCTTTTGATTTGATTCAAATCTAAATAGCAGTAATCAAGACTATTATGATCCTCAAAACTATAAACAATGCCCATAAAAAAATCCAAATCTATTAGTCAGAGGGAAGCCCCAACTGACTAATGACTTGAGTAACTCCAACAAATGCCACTAATGCTGCGGCAGCCATTAAAATCAGATCGCTAGCATTTGATAACATCCCATTAAAACCGAGGAGGAATAGAGCAGAGCGCCAGAGCCATACCTCTATTGTTGGGAAAAGCGAGCTTGAAAGAGAGGGGGGAGGTGAGAGAGAGTAAAATGGTGGGGTTTTCAAAACGTATAATTAATTTAAGGTGAGTCTATGTTACATTCCAATGTGGCTTTAAAAACACGGGCATCCCCAAAATTACGAACCCACACGCACACCAAAAAAAAAAAAAAAACACTCACAAGTCAAATTGAAATCAATCTGCTTTGTTCCATCCATATGTAGTAGGAATGGTGCGATTCAAAGTCACTTAGAAAATTTTGAAATCCAGATTGAAATCGGCAATTCAAAGTTTTCAATATTGTTGCCAGAATTAACAAAAAAATTCCGTTGTTATGTATATAGCCCAAGCCAAACCAAACAAAACCGAACTTGAGTCCCAATCATATAGGATCTGCTAGGGGTGATACCAGTCTGGTTCGGTCCAATTTGGACATATATTTGGGACCGAACCAATTATTCGGTTTGGAGAAGTTAGAAACAGGAACGATCGAAACTAATCCAGCCCAACAAAAAAAAAAGACTTTGACAACAACAATTACAAGAATAGAAGAGTCGATGTGGATTGGACTGCCGACTCCGATTCAAAGTTGAAAACAAAGCTCTAACTCGCAGACAACGCAGAAGAAGAACAGAAGTAAGGGAATCAAACTTACGTTTCATGCTACGCTTAGTTATATGAATGATGGTTCTCTAGCTGTAGAGAATTTTTGGGCCTTTTTAGTGGAGTACTAAATTTCTCTATTTCACGAAGTTGGAATATTAATTCCTACCTCATCGTCATTACTCCATGCTGATCCAGCCATGCGACCGCAATAGTGCACATTTTTATTCTTGCATTTTATTCGATAAAAATGTGCAACGCTAAGGCATCTTGACATTTTTGGAAGACAGGATCTTAAGATTTTTGGTTCGACGTATATGCAAAAACATAACTCTCCTGGCTCTCTAACTCAATACCCATCCCCTTTCATCGTCAACCCATTTCCATGGGATTCGGCTACTGTAGAGATCTGCTTCCATTCTAATTGCCAAAATTTCAGGATCTAATTACCAAAATTTCTAAACAAATACGAGATCTAATTACCAAAATCTCTACACAAATACAGGATCTAATTGCTGTTTTTGTATATATACATACATGTATGTATATAATCCCAGAGAGAGAGAGACTGACGAACAGAGAGAGAGAGAGAGAGAGAGAACGACACCTTGAAGAGAGGCGATGGTGTGGCGGCAGGAGTGGCGTGCTGCGGTTGTGGCTATGGAGGTGGAGGTGGAGGTGGAGGTGGTGGGAGGAGAAAATGGCGTGGTAGACGTAAATGGGTGGGCTGGCTTAGGGTTTCTATTTGGATGGGTGGGTGGAGGAGTTAAAGTGTAATTTTTGAGAAGAGAAGGGTATAATGGGAAGATCAGGTCCATTTAATGGGTTATATATAAGAAAATTTTGTTTTTTAAAATATTAGAAATAGGCTATGTGAAGTAACGGGTTACGAGAGAAAATAGGGGGTTGCGAATAGTCGCCCCATTATTTGGGGTTTGCTCCGGAGCAGAGCTTTTTATTTGAACTCCGCCGGAGACGCTCAACTGGAGTCATTTAGGCCCTGTTTGGAACATATGGAAAGTAAAAGAAAAGAACGGAAAATAAAAAATTTTCCTTAGGAGTTGTTTGGTTTCTATCTAAGGAAAAGGAAAAGGAAAAGAAAATAGAAAAGAAAGCTCTGGCGGAGACTGGAGTATACCAGAGGAAAATCGTAAAGTATTCATTTGAAGCCAAACAAGGAAAGCTCTAAAAAAAAATTCATTTTCTTTCCATTTTCCTCTTGAAACCAAACAAGAGAAAACCATTTTCTTCATAATTTCTTTTCATTTCCTTTCTACAATCAAATAAGAGAAAAGAAAACACTTTCTTTCCATTTTCCCTCTCTTTTATTTTTCTTTCCTTTACTTTCCTTTCCACATATTCCAAACAGAGCCTTACTCGCATCAGTCTTATTTCTGGGCGACTACCCAGAAAAAATGCAGTGCCAATCCAAAAATCCGCTCGACTCGCTTGCTGGATGTAAACGAACGAAGACGTTGTAAGATCTAATCGTAGCCACGGGTTAGCTAATTCCCAATTCCTGTTCAAGATAGATCTTAACCACGGGTTAGTTAATTCCCAATTCCTGTTCAAGATATCTGTTGTGTGCTGATCTTTAAAAAGATCTCTGTTTTTTTTTTTTTTCATTGCGCTAAAAAAGAGGAAAATATCTCTGTTGGGCTAGTTCTTGTTTTTTCTTCTGTTTTTGGGGGTGATTTTGTTTGTGTTTTTCCGGATAAAAGGCCGGCACAAGTTTGATAATGTCATGTTTTTGCCATTCATGTCTCCAAAAATAGAGATCTAACATATATTTTTAGTTATTTTATTTATCGGCAAAATTAGTATTGTTAGAACAGTTAAATCAGCACCTTCCTCCGGGCACTTGAGTCCTCGTGCCCTTGGGCCAAAGGCCTCTTGGTCATGTAGTTTGTAGTTCAAACAATGCATGTAAATCATTATTATTTGTCGCAGATAGATATACCTTTAAGATATGGGAAAAACTATTACTGTAGTATGTGATACTACCACATAACTTTCCTTTCCCTCTCATGCCAAAGCTATTCCCGTGCCCCCCTTTTCTCTGTCCTTTTAACTTCCAAAACTTCCCTCTCATCTGTCTACAAGTTCTCTCACAAAGAAACAAATCTGGCAGAGAAACCCTCAAATCCTCTGTACCGAAACTTTGTGTACCAATGTACCGGTATGTTTTTGGCCATTGGATTATGTAGAAATTGTGATAAAAACTAAAAATTATTTAACTTGAGACAATGGCCTGAAACACACGGGAACAAAGCTACAGAAAAATATGGGTACAGTGGCCAAAAAGACGAAGGTTCACTTAAATGAATAAGTGACATCAGCAATATCCAATATGTTTACAATTTTTGGTTTCTTCTACGGGTTCGGGTCCCAAAATTGTTCTGCAGCTCATGATTCCCTCTTCCCCGTTTGGTTGTAAAATGGAAGTTTTAATGGACTTTCCCCTAAGTTATTAGAGATTTTGGTTTGGAGGTCTCGTGAGTGTGATCTTGCTAAAACCAATTTCATAATAATCATGTGTGTATCAGAAAATGTTATTGATACAGCAAAAGAGAAAGAGAAACATCAAAACAGAAACTCATCACTATCTTAAGTGAGTCTTTATATGCAGAGATACTAGTACCACAAAGTTAGGAGTACGTCCAGAGACTCATTTTTGGTTTGATTGGAACAACTTTGACTTACGGTATTTGAAGAAATGAAATGTGGTTAGATTTTAATTACTGCAGTTTGTTCAAGATGTCGTGGCGCCATGGAGCAAAACAAACCCAACGTAAACACGCGCACACGCGAGTAAGTTAATCACAAAGAGAAACACAAGAATGAACAAGTTTACAATCTATCGGCTGTCTTTGATGGCCCCGGGTTTGCCTAACGGCGTTGGGCTTCTTCACTTTTGGTGGCGCTGTCTGCAACGCGTTCTCTGGTGGGTCAGTTGACTCAGTTCACTAATGTCTTTGTTTGGGCCAGGGCTAATTAGGGCTCCGGTGGTGCTCCGGTAGCGGTCGTTGCTGTTCGGCAGTGTCCGGGTTGTTGGTGGCCTATTTCGATCGAGCTGTGTTGGATGGAGGTTTAGGGTGGCAAGGGTTTTTTTTCTTCAGGTCTTTTAGGTGCTTCGCTTTTGGACTTAGGATTAGGATTATAGGCTTGCCCAAAGGGTGTTATGGGCTTGTACCAAAGGGTGTTTCTTTGGTTGGTTTCATACTAACCTTAGATTTGGGTCTCGGATAGATATAGGATAGTTCTTAGCTTTGCTTAGGAATGTGATGTCATCACTCCTTGTTCCTTTTAGTCTTTGTATCAATTTCAAAAATTAATAAAAAAATTTGCCGTTAAAAAAGAAAGTTCTCTCTCTCTCTCTCTCTCTCTCTCTCTCTCTCTCTCTCTCTCTCTCTCTCTCTCTCTCTCTCTCTCTCTCTCTCTCTCTCAGTTGTTTTGTTTTTTTTCATTTCGTTTTGCTTGAAACCTTTCATCTCCAAGATCGGCAGATATACGGGTTGTGGTGGTCGGGAGGGCTCTAGCAATGATTCTGCAATGGCGGCGAGTAGAACTCAAAGTGGAAGTGGGAGGACAACGACGAGATCAGCGGTGGAAAGAAACCGTAGGACGATGAGGAGATCAATCGAGGAAGAGCTTTTGGAGAAAGGGGAGAACCGCAAGGAGGAGTTATAGTCAAAAAGCTCAGGAGATCTCGTTCCTGAGCTTGGGGGCTATTTTTAGGGGATGGGTTGGGTGGTATTTGGGGGCTGATTTTGGGGGATAATTTGGGGCTGATTTATGAGTTTTTTGGGGGTCTAAATTGGGGCAAGTTTAGGAGTTTTTTTGGGGACTCATTTGGGGCAAGTTTAGGAGTTTTTTGGGGGACTCATTTGGTGCTGATTTAGGGAATGTGTGGGGGCTGATTTTGCACTGTTTTGGGAGTTGTTTTGAGGCTGCGGCAATGGGGTGGTTGTTTGCGGCAGCCGCAATGGAGGCAAAGGGTGATATTAAAGCATTAGTTTGTTTAGTTAGCTCTTTGCTAACTGCCATTTTTTTCTTCTTGTTTTTTAATTTAAAAATAGAAAAAAATTCAGAGGTGGGGAGGGAGGTTGAGAATTTGTAAGTAGCAGTACTAGGAGGGGGTTATGCACCCTCTGAGGCTCTCTCAATGCTTTTCTTTTCTTATTGTACTGATTTCATTTTTTTTTTCTTGTAATGAATGACATTTTTGTTGCCAATAAAGGAAAACACAATAAATTATACACAATAAATTATACGTGGTTCCCAAAACCAAGTATGACCACGGGGGCAACGGATTCACTTTATATGAGGAGTTTTACAACACTCAACCTCACCCTCTCTATCTCTCTGTGATAGAACCCATTCCATTACAATAGGAGCACAACAGTATATATAGGCCAAGAGGGGAGGAGCGTCCATGAGCAACGGTTGGATAGGGCACTCCAAATAAGATCCCTTCAATGCTCTGCAGGCCTGCAGCGGATTTCCCTGATCTCTGCAATTGTTTCTGCAACTGAATTTTGCTCCTTTGCTTTTGAGCCAGCCAATTTCTCCACACAAGAAGGCTTTTGTTGTGTTTTTTTATAACTCAGGGTGTCCACGCCATCTTACGGGCACCAACTCGATGTAAACTAGTTGGGTTCACTTCAACTTGGAAGCATCATGGCCTATGAAGTACCGACACTCCTAGAGGTCAACGTATCCACATATCGGACACAAGGATACGCGGGGACACGTATAGGACACATAGCGTGTCCCTTAAATTAAATTAACTTTGGAGGGGGACATGCGGGGTAGAAGTGTAATATTTTGTATTTTTTTGGGGGGTAAACATATTATTAATCAAATGTTTGGGTTTTAGTGTAATCAAACCTATATAAACAATCCTAAATTACGGTAAAACACGTATCTATAGGAGTAGGAGTCTCCCTCTCTCTGAATTAAAGCAGGACCCCTAAAAATCTAAATCGATGTAAATTGAACCCTGCCACCCTTGAAGGAGCCTCTCTCACGATCTCTCTCTCTCTCTCTCTGTATGCATTTTCATATATGTATGTATGTAACTGCCACCCTTGAGTATAGTGGGTTTGTGTGAACAAGTGGCCCTCGACAGAGCTCAATGGAGAAAAAGGATTCATGTAGCGGACCCCAAGTGATTGGGACATAAGGCTCGGATTGGTTTGGTTTGGTTATGTATGTAACTGGTATATATTCGATGTATATATCTCTATCTTTATGCGTATGAGTGTATGTCTTACACATATTTCTGTGTGACTTTGTAGAATAGCAGTACCTCACAGTGCTTGTATCTCACATATAAAAAACATGTATATATCTTAGAATATAAACTGTTGCATACACATATGATTTATTTATATATATAGTTTTTTTTTTTTTTTGGTGTCTATATTCCCATTTTTTTTAGAATTTCCGTGTCCCGTGTCTTTGTCCGTGTTCATGCTACATTGATCATGGCCCCTGTGCTGAGTTACCTTACTTGTCCAGGTGCAATAGTGACCTGGAGACAGTAGCTAGTGGGAACTAATTGATTAATAATAACCACGATAGACAGTCGCGCGCGCGCGAAAGAGAGAGAGAGAGAGAGGACCATGTATGCTACTGGTGAGCTAATTATGTTTCGTCTCGATGCCTTTTTTCGCAACTTGGTGGGTGTTGGTGGTTGTTGAACTTGAGATAAAAAGGAGGTTACTGCAAAGCGGAAGCTAAAAAAATAAAATGAAGCTTCTTACGGTACATATGCTTTCGTCATTTCTAAGCCATTTTTGGCCCAGAAATGGCTAGCAAAAGATGTCTGGCAGTCTGGCACACCATCCAAGGTGTAAAATAGCCATATGCTGCTGCCAAAAAGTAGCAAAAAAATAGCACCGCTACGGGTTTAAAGTTCTTCCTATTTTGCTTCTGAGGTTTTTTCCCTCTATAATCTTGGACATTCTTAAAGTGTCAAGGATTTACACTTTCTTTCTTTTTGGTAAATCAGGGATTGACACTTTGATCTCGACACAGAAGGGGCAGGGTGATGTCGAATTTCCAAGGAAGGGTGACGAAACTTTTGAATGACTGGGAGATCCGAATAGCAGTTCTTCTCAGTCTGTTGCTGCAAATCTTCCTTACTGTTGCCGGTAACAGGAGAAAGTATGCAACAAAAACTTGGATCAGATTTATCCTTTGGCTAGCCTATTTAGCAGCAGATTGGGTTGCAACAGTTTCACTTGGTATCCTTTCTAAATATGATAAAACTATTGACTCGAACTATGTAATGGCTGCTTTCTGGGCGCCATTTCTTCTTGTCCACCTTGGTGGCCCATACACAATTACTGCCTATGCATTGGAAGACAATGAATTATGGCTAAGGCATTTTCTTGGGCTGTTAGTTCAGTCTGGGGTAGCACTTTATGTCTTCATTAGGTCCTGGGGCGGATTTCGGCTCAATTATATAGCCTTTCCCATGTTCGTTGCTGGAATGGTCAAGTATGGTGAGAGGACTTGGGTTCTAAGGTCCGCAAGCAGGGACAATTTCAGAGATGTGATGCTTCCTCCTCCAGACCGTGGTCCTAATTATTCGAAATTCATGGATGATTACAGTTCAAAACTAGCTGAGGGATACAAAATTACAATGGGAACAGTAATCGATGTTCCTACAGTTGTGCGCCGGTCTCAATCAGCTTCAGACAATCCTGATGCAGCTGATTTGGATAATGCATTTTACTTCTTCAAGACTTTCAAGCGGCTATTTGCAGATCTCATCCTCAGCTTTCAGGCCCGGCAACAAAGCCAATCGTTCTTCACTGAACAGCAATGGGGCAAAGCTTATGGTGTTATTGAAGTTGAACTTGGTTTAATGTACGATTTGCTCTATACGAAGGCTACTCTTACTTTCTCTCGTTTGGGCATCTTTCTCCGGTTTATCAGTTTATCTTCGACCGTCTCTGCCCTTGTTGCCTTCATAGTCATCGATAAGCATAAGTACTCCAGTGTTCATGTTAGTATCACTTACGTGTTGGTGATTGGTGCTGTTGTGCTGGAGTTCTATGCGATTATTATGTTACTCTCTGCAGATTGGACAATGCTTTGGTTATATAGCAAAGGCATGTACTGGTTTGCGGATTTCATCCGTAATATGATCTCATTTCTGCGATTGTACCATTTAGTGCCTGGTGTAGGAGGTGGGTTCCGCGGGGGATCGCTGACATGTCAATATCCGTGAGCTGGAGAGGTGCGATTGGTCGATGATTAGTGTAGACATGTAAAATTTCCGTCCAATCAGACGTCGCCACGTGTTGCGGGACCTAATAAATAGGACACATAAATGGCCAATCAAATGTTGCCATGTGTCTCGAGGTCAAAGGTCAAAATGACACAAATGGGCCAATCAAATGGTGCCACGTGTCTAAATGACGCAGTTATTATTTTTATCAAGCTCGGCCAATCAAATTAAGCCACTTGGTAAAATAATAATTGTGTTTCACTTCACAAATAATTGTCTTTCTTAAAATAAAGGAAAGAAGGATAATTATTGAATTTTAATTATTTCTTTTACATTAAATAAAGAAATAATTAAAGGAAGATAAATATGAAGGAAGTAGAGATTGGTCATGACTCTCCATCTTGTATCTCTATAAATAAAGGTGCTCTCCCCTCATATTTTCCCTCTAGACACTCAAGCATACAAACTCCAGAGCTCTGAAGATCAAAGCCCTCAAGCCCTTTAGAATTCTCCAAGTCTGCATCCAACAAGAAGGTTCTTCGAATCGAAGCTTCAAAGCCTCGAAGAACATTCAACCCAAGTCACCAATTTCTCCGCAAATCTCGGAGAGGATTCCCCCGTTCGATTCGAGATCAAGTATCAAGCCCTCGTTTCAACAACCGAAGAGAAGAATCAGAAGATTTTATTTTCTTTGACTATAAAATACATCAGAGATTGTAAACCCTAATTTTGAAATTGGCTCTCGTTCAGCATTTTTCCCGTCTTTTTCGTAGACTCGAAATTTGTGTTCAACAATTAGCGAAGGGAAAATGGGAAGAAATCGTGTGGGGTGTGGGCTGGAGCAAGAGGTACAGAAGAGACAAAGGCAGCGTGTTCCTTGTTCTTTCTTCCGCGGGGTAGTTGCGCCTGGCTTTTTCGTAGACAGAATGAGCGAGGTCACCTTCTCTCTAAGAAAGAATGTTCTCCTTTCTCAGAATCAGTGCCCACACTCACTCCCTCTCTCTAGAAAAGTCGGCCTCTCTTTAATCATTGGGAATGTCAGGGGTATTTATACGGCACCTGGGCCTAGATCAGGCCCAGGACGGCGCTCCTATAGGACCCCAACACGTGTCCCTCCTGTACCTCTGGGTCTTAGGGAAACTTCCCCTTCCGCGGGAGGACTCGAATCCCCGCGACGCGCCCTCTGTCCCAAGCCACCAAGCCACAAGAAACCCCCCAATTCCCGCTGGAGCAAGGTCGCGACCCGCGGCGATCGCTTATTCTCCGCGGGACCCATCCCGGACCCTGCCTTTCGGTCCAGACGGAATCCCGGGGCTTCTCAAATGGTCCTCTCCCTGTATCTGGCCAGCTTTCTTGACCTGCGAACCACCGCCCGCGGTCCCTGATTGCTGTTCGTTCCCTCTTCCGCGGAGTTAGCAACTATCCGCGGAGACGACTCCTTCCGCGGAGACCTCCTGCGGGCGCCTTTCATCTTTGTACACGTGCTTGTTCCCAATTGGGCGGTCAATTTTTCTTCTTTAGGTCGAGACTTGGCCGGGAGTCCACTTCCGCGTGGCACTTACTGCCAGGTGTCCGCTGGAAATTGGATGGTCAAATGGTCTGTTGGTCCAAATAGCAACCCAAGAGGGGGGGTGAATTGGGTGTCTCAAATTTAACGCGGAATTTTAAAAAAACTAATTGCAATCTATTCAACCACAATTCCAATTTCAATGATATACTATTCTACTCATGCAATATTGATATGCAAAACTGAAAATAATGAGAGTAGGGAAGAGAAAATCGAACGCAAGGATTTATAGTGGTTCGGTCCGAAACTTCACGGCCTAGTCCACTTCCCAAGTGTCCAACTCGGGATTTGCTGCACTATCTCCAATAGTTACAATCCTTCTAGCTTAATTCGCGGGTGCTAGACAACCTTTACAACAAGCAATCTATCTCCAATCGCTCCGACTAATTTTGACTTCGGTGCTAGTCACACCTAACCCAACTAGTTTTGACTCCGGTGCTAGTAACACCTAATTCTAAGTGATTTTCTCTCCCAAACCACTCACAAAAGGATTTAACTCTCACAAGAGTATGAGTAAGGGTGTATAATCCCTTTTACAATTTTTGGCTCACTCAAACTAATATTCAAGATGTAAGCGCGGAGGTGACAGATAAAGAGTTGTAAATGCAGATTTTTTTCTTCAAGCTTTTCTGTCTCAGTTTCATCTTCTCTATTTCTTCTATTTATGCTTGGAGCATTGAAGGAGGCTCCACTAGCCGTTGGAGCAAATAATGGAACCAATAAATCTTCCATATGATTATTTCCTCTCTTCAACTTTGGAACCAAAATTCCATTTTCCTCAGTGAGTCCATAAATATCTTCCTCCTTAATTAATGTTTGTTTTCCAAATGAGTCCTTATAGCCAATTAAGTTAGGAGAAGATTTGTCCTTAATCTTCCTCCTTTCAATTTCTCTTGACTATTGAAGATAGTGATTTGGTGTAGCAATATTCCATGTGTACTTCAATCAAATCCTACAAAAGAAATATTAATTCAAATGAGTACCAAATATCACAATATTAATTATGTTTTAATTCCAATAAAATATGTTTTGTTATCATCAAAATCAATAAGGTATTCTATTAGAAACCTTTGGGCTTACATGGTCTCCTCTGGTCAAGGATTAATAATTGGGGAATTTTTAGGCCGGCCCAAAAAAAGTAGGTTTTGACTTAATTTAGTCCTGACAAAAATATTTTCTCTTTCTTTCAGTCCTTTTTCTTGACTTTCCATGCAATTTTACTATTTTGCCCATTCTTCTTAACTTTTTGTGTACATGTCCATTTTTAATAAAATTTATATTTTTAGAATCAATTTCTGACCCATATTATTTCGGACAAAAATACCCTTGGTTATGTGGGCTATGAGAACTGTCAATTCTCATAATCAATTCTATGAGAACTGAGCCGTTCTATAGAAAACTGGCTATGTAACCCATATTATTTCGGACAAAAATACCCTTGGCTATGGGGGTATGTGAACTGTCAATTCTCATAGTCAATTCTTTGAGAACCGTTCAGTTCTCATAGAAAACTGGCTATGTGAACTGAGTTATGAGAACTGGCTATGTGAACTACCAATTCTCATAATCAATTCTAATGGTTAGTTTTATGAGGATTGACTATGTGACCCATATTATTTCCGGACAAAAATACCCTTGGCTATGAGAACGTCAATTCTCATAGTCAGCTTCATGAAACTGCTCAGGTCTGAAAATTGGCCTATGTGACCCATATTATTTTGGGACACAAATACCATTGGCTATGGGCTATGAGAATGCCAATTCTCATAATCAGTTTTATGAGAACCATTCAATTCTCATAAAAAGCTGAACTGAGTTATGAGAGGTGGCTATGTGAACTTGCCAATTCTCATAATCACTTTCCATAGAGAACTAGCTATGAGAATGGGGCTATGAACTCGAAAATGAAGCACCAAGGCTACTAAACTGGAACACCTTAGACCTGAAAAAAAGATTTGATGATTTGGAAGATTTGAGCAATGTCAACATTACGGTATATACACTAATCAAATTTGGACACGAAAATACGCACTTCTCATAGAAAATTACACATTTCTCATAAAAAATACACAGTTTTCATACAATAAATAGACACTTCTCATAGAAAATTACACAATTCTCATAGCAAAAACACAATTCTCATACAAAAAATCACAGTTCTCATAGCAAAAACACAGTTCTCATACAAAAAATATACACTTCTCATAGCACAAACACAGTTCTCATACAGAAATCAATTGTAAACTGTGTATTTTACTTCAATTGAAGTAATAATGCTGTGCAACAACCATAATTATCATTATCGTTTCCATTGTCATTGACTCACAGATTTCATCTTACACACCAGATCACGAACCAAACTCCATAACATACATCACTAATATATTTTATACGCTCCAGAAAATTTGCATAACAGCTCGCGAAGAAAACAAAGATTTCTTCGAACGAAATCGTTAGAATTAGATCTTTTTTTCTTTCACCTGGTTGCGATCGAGAAACGCGTGGGAGCTCTAATTCTTCAGCACCAAGTAGTGGGAAGAGAGAGAGAGGCATTGGTTTTCCTATTCTTTTCCTTCTTTTTTCTTTACCTTTTGTAATCTGATGATTTCTCGGTCGCCGTCGAAATCGCTGGAAACGAAGTGAATCGATCGCCACCACCGCGGCGTCAATCGATCGCCACCGCCGTCGATCGACCGGAGCCGATCATCCTGAGTACTCCACTGCCCATCGCCTCCACCCCTTTTGTGTCGATCTGTCACGATGTCACCGTCTCCGTCGTTTTCTGTGTGTGTTCTGTAAGGCGTTTTGAACAGCGCAGATGCTTTTCGACTGCCTACGGCGGTGGAGATCGATGATGGATGAACAGCCTCTACGCCGGCTCCACCTCCGTCAACGCCGTCATCAAGGACGGCGGCCTCAAACTCGTCCAAGTCTCCGACACCGGCCATGGACGGCGGCTCGCCTCGCTCAGAACAGTATCAACAAAGAGATGATGGACGTGGAAGATATATGATGGGGGGGTTTACGTTTGCAGAGAGGGAGAGGAGGAATGGCGAGATGGGATTCGGAATAAAAAGGACAAAAAAGTCATGAGATAACATACCCGAGCCATCCAGCTTCGGGAAATTATTTCAGGGTTGGGATCATACCGAGGCTAAAAAGAAGGACCGGCCTCTAATTATCTATTAATAATTTTGACCGCACCTACACCTGGAAACGAGATGGTCTGGTTTAATGGCCCAGTACAATCTAATGAGTTTTTGCCTCAAAGAGAGGCCGGCGGAATTCCCTAAAACCCAAAAGTTCTTTCAGATTTACGAAAGGTTAGAAAAGGAGCGTTACAAGTATACGGAAGGTGTCTCTGATGGCTTGAAACAATTGATCTTTCAACACCTTCAAGAGAAAGCAGAGAAAGCGAGCAGTGCCCCAGTGGGAACTGAGGGTTTCACGCAATTAGATTTTGCACATACGGTCGATCAAGCATTAAAAGAAATGGAATGTTTTGACGAACTTGGATGGAGCATCAAGGCCAAATTTGACGAATGTATTCTTCTCTGGCATGTCGCAACAACCCTTTGCGATTATGCTGGCGAAACACATAAACCAGGGTCGTGCGAAATAAGCGAGAGTCTTTCAAATTACATGTTGTATATATTGGTCATGCACCCCTATATGTTGCCCAATGGAATTGGCAAGATTCGATTTCAAGACACGTGTGAGGAAGCCATAGATTTTTTCCAGGAGAGAAAATCATTAAGGGATAGACACCAAGCTTGCACGAAGCTACTTGAAGTGAACACCGAAATTTTGCCATCTCTAGTGAAAGGGGATAGGAGTAAGTCAGTGCTCTTCGATGCATGTAGGCTGGCTAAAGCTTTGCGCTCCCTTCAGGGAGAACAGTGGGAGGTTATGAGCCGTGTTTGGGTGGAGTTGTTGTGCTATGCCGCTGGTCAATGTAGATCAAACTACCATGCCCAGCAGCTCAGACGAGGTGGGGAGTTGCTCACTCATGTCGCTTCTGATGGCCCATTTGGGTGTAACGGATCATTTCCAGATTGCAGAAGGCCATGCACGGGCTAAATTGCTTGTGAGATAGTAACCAATGATCTATTCTAATATAGAAACGGGTTATCTATGTTGGTGTGAACCTGTGTTGCAAAAGTGATTTCCATCATTGTCCTTGGGAAACATAAATTACAATTACCATAAATAATATGTTAGGGGCAAAGTGGTGAAATCACTCTGGATGTGTGTGCCTAACTGCTAGTGGCTAATATGTTGTGAGCCAAAAGGCTGCCTAGTTGGTGCAGTTTGCAACTACGTATACAGATGTGTGGACATGGCTGCACGAGATCATCGAAACACACCTACCATAAGGTCAAATGGGCTTGTTTGTCATGGCCAGTTTCAGCTGCAAACTCGGAAAGGAGTAAAAAATGACTTCTCTCCCCAAAAAGTTCTCGACGAGACTCTATTCGATCTGACGACAAATGTGCTTGCCTCTTACCAATTCTAAGGTGATTCTTGCATTGGTTCAGTTCGATTCTCAGTGTCGGGTAACCTGAACCAATCCAAGTGGCATACTGCCCCCGACATTTCTTTTCTTTTTAAGTATCCCCAAAAAATGAGAAATTATTTATTGCTCTTGGAGCACGGACACGTGGCATATTAGATGTGTTGTGATTGATGTCACAAATATTGTGGGATTCATGACTTTTGCATTAACAAATTAAGGAACAAAAAGGCATGTGATGCATTTTGATAGGTGCGAAGCATTGCTCCAAGGGCACTCAGTAATCTCAACACCAAAAAAAAAAAAAAAAACATGCAATTTTCAGAAGAAAAAATAAGTATTTCTGTCCATAAAATTTCAATTTCTTTGTACAAAATTAAAAAACTCAATTACATCTTTAATTTGGCACACCAAAATTAAACCCCTGTAATAACAATGCCAATTAATGAAGAAACAAAGACTGTTCATGCCCACTTGTCCAAAGAGGAATAGACAACATATAAAACGAATGAGGTTTTCTCTGTATTTGGGGATTTAGAGTAAACCCAGATGGAGTGAATGTGTTAGGAGTGATTTTGGTATGCCAGGGCAAGGTCGCTGAATCGGAGAGATGAGTTGAAGGGCCATGTGTTCTTGGGCAAGTGTACCGTTCATAGATGAGTTGAAGGGTGAAGGGTTCTTGAGCAAGTGTAGCTAGCATTCATGTAGTATGTTTTTTCGATGACAAAAACATACACTAAAGCTACGCTTGCACTTATATGCATTTAGGTGATGCGTTCCGTCAGTTACCATCTCATTATGAAGACGTGAAGAGCGAGCAATGGTAGATACTAGATAGAGGTGGCAATTTGAATTCAGTAATATGGTTTCACCCAAACTCATTCATTTATAATTAGCCCAAACCCACCCATATTTAAATATGTATTCTAATTGGGGCAAGTTAATAATAAGACCCACTAATTTTATGGGTTTAGATGGGTTGGAAATTGGTTCAACTTAAAAAACTCATCTATTCTTCTACCAAGGCTTTTCACCCACGAATGACGAATTCAATTAAGGTAAAAATTCAGTTTCTCGCCTCCAGGCAAAATCATTCTCTCTCTCTCTCTCTCTCTCTCTCTCTCTCTCTCTCTCTCTCTCTCTCTCTCTCTCTCTCTCTCTCTCTCTCTCACATTAGCATATCCCAGTTTCTTTGCTGTTGTTCTACCAAGTAGTTCAATTTTTTCCCATCTCTCAAAGTAGCCATATTTATATTCTCGGATTTTGTTTGCCAATAAATCAATTTTATTTTCCATCTTTATTCAAAAAAAATTAGGTTTGGATCATAATTTTTTACTTTTTCAATTCTTTTCGTCAAGTTGAACCAATAATCCACAAAATATTGATGCGAAACTAAACCAAAGTCCAAAATCTTTGATATTACAAAAAAAAAATATTAGGGTAAAAGTAAAAAAATTTACTTTTCCGATTCATTGTGTCAAGACAAATTAATAGGAGTAAAAAGTTTGTCGCAAAACGAATTAATGTGAAAAAAATTGAATAAAGACAATGAAAAAAGCCCATAAAGCTCAAAAATCTGGTAGTGAAACTTAGCTTGAATTCATCGGTAAATTGACCAATTCACCTTATTAAGTTATCTTCGCTCACCTAGTTAGTACCTACGTAGACTCAGATAGTATATTTCCCATCAGTAAAGAGTTTTGGATAAAGGTTTGTAATCTTTAGAAATTCTCGAGTAAACGCATATCCAAGGTAGCTACCTGAAAAAAAAAAATTTGTACCCCGATCACAAATTCGAATTTCACGAAGATTAAACATTCCAAATTCAATCACGCCACTTTTGCTTAGCTTCTCTGGTCTCCAAAGAGACGTGTGTGGATTCCAGTCTCCGAATTCAACGCGGCTAGTTGCATCGAAATTTTGTGTTTTAATTTTGATTGTGTTTGGCATTCGAATTTGGGATCTGAATTTGCAGTTTGGGTTGGTTATGGGGAAGATTGTGTATATGTGGTAATTTCGAGTGAAATTGAGTCTTTGGCGCTAAATTAGTTGGAATTTGGGTGAAATCTGCTTTAATGTTGTAGATACTTCATTGAAAAGGGAAGAAGATAGATAGGGTCGGGTTGGGTTTGGGTATGCTTGACCCAACCCATTTTAACCCGTCTACTTTTGACCCATATTCAACCCGCTCATATTCAACCCACAATCCGTTTCAACCCACCCATTTGCCACCTCTAGTAGATACACACAGCACAGAAAGGTTTACATGCAGGTGGTACCTGCTACACCATTAGAGTAAAATGGGTTTTCAAGAATCCTCAACAGAACAAAAATAGCAAAATGGGTATTCATCTTCACGGCCCCAAACAGAGTTTCAAACAAAAGTCTCAAATTTCTTCCAACCCCGTTGGAGTTTTTGGTAGCTCAATCAACTGTACTACAAGGTCTAAGAGAATAACATTAACTTGCAAAGGAAAAGGGATAATAGCCATCAACTGGAAGCAACTCGCTCATGAATTCCACCACCAGTCCTGAAGGGGTGGATTATAAATAATGATTGACAGCACCACAATACTTCAGCGTACTCCTTTCTCCCCTCATCACTAATCAACAAAATGGACTCGAGGAGGTTACATTAAAGAGCGTGGCACAGGCACATCAAATATGTTACATACAGCATTCATTCTAGAGAAGGGACCTCATTCTAGAGAATGGACCGTGCAAAAGATGTCTCCAAAAATAACAGCCCCGCTGTGAGAATGCCCTGCAAGCCACACAATGTAGTAGGAATCTCGAAACAAACAGATCTCAAGGCACAAAATCATGTGGCTTGGATTTCACTGGAACATGGAGACAGGGCTTGGGACAAAAACACCCGCATATAGGGTGCAAGTTTCTGACAAAAGAAAATTTGGTGGCATTTTTCCATGTCCAAGGTTCCTCACCGATTTACAAGTCTATGGCTACCATCAAACAAGGCTCATCAGCTCATGACTCCACCTGAAGAAAATATTCAGACAAGCAATTAGACCAAGAAGTAGAAAACACCATAAGCTAGAATTACAAAAATACTGATACCCACAAGGGTTAGACAACGGCTAGGTCGCAAGTTCGACTCTCTCCGTCAGCACCAAAAACACCTTGGGTAATTGGATACTTGCCCAGTCGTTATTTTCAGAGTCTCGGGCAAAGTCGAGGCGCACATAATCTTGTTTGGACACCCGGTTATTGAAAACAACAAAATTGCCAAAACAATCGAATGCTATGTAGACTTTGGATGGAAGCTACCTTTAAAGTTAGAAGCATGGACCCCATCTTAGCCAAACATGTATGCATCTCAGACACAAATTTTGAAGGCATCATCAACTCTCTGACCACATCCACCTTGCCAATGAACCATTGAAAGCTGGACACGAGTGACAAGTATTTTGATGATACCACCTCCTTCCAATCTGAGAAACAGAAATTTTGAAATTAAGACCTATAGAAAAAAAAAATTAATGGCAGCTAAAAGCAATTGCAATGAAATAACGGAAATAGCAATCTAAAGGGAAAATAGAAATGGAAAAGAAACACGGCAAGAACTACATGGGTTCTTTAGACGGTTTCCAAAAGGCTAAATTACTGAGACACCCCCCATCTCATCTATCACTCTGTGCACCAAAAACCCTCAAATTAAACAGTGCAAAAATTGACCTCCTAATACACAGATGTTAACCAATTGCACCCCTCCCATTACTTGGGTGTAAGGGTCGTCCTGCTTTGGGGGTAAAAATTAGAGTTCCGACTCCCTCCCTCCCTCCTCTTGAAACGGTTTCCAAAAAGGCTAAATTACTGAGACGCCCCCATCTCATCTATCACTCTTACACCTAAAACCCCTCAAATTAAACAAATTGGCCTCCATACAGATGTTAACCAATTGCACCCCTCCCGTTACTAGGGTTATGTCCTCCTTTGGGGGCAAAATAAGAGTTTGGACTCCCTCCCTAATAACAGGAATTTAGTAAACACATCCTCCACCTGAATAAAATACGAAGTAGCAAAGCCAATGTTGCCAATATTAATCACCAATTACAACACATCTTCGATACTGGTAACATATATAAAGGGAGGTTCCAATTTTTAACTTAACATATTGGTAGTTCACGAGGCTACGCGCCACAGGTTGCCTTACAGCACCCCATGATGCATCATACACCGTGTCAGAATGTTCAATGTATCGTTCCAAATGCCCAACGCCTGTGTCAAAGCATGCCCAAAAGTCCCAGCTGTTCGAGTGGCCACCACCAAGCACAATAGGCAACAGCGTGTGAACAACTTTAGGACTGTATAAAATTGTAATCTGTGCCATCTAAGGTCCAAATGATCGTAAACACCAAAAAAAAACATTTTTGTTGGAACCTAGATTAGATATTTTTAGTTTATTTTCCACGAATGTTGTAAGAGCTATTTTGACTCCTCAAGCATGTCATGTTTCCTCCTGTCAGACTGTAAGCCGCCCATACTGATATATGAGTACCGGGATCGTAACCGGTGTCCGGAGCTTCCTCCCATCAGTTTATGTCAGTCTAGTGTCATTTTCTTCATTTAGTCAGAATGTTTGTCTACGTTGTAATTTCACTTGCTCATCAATGAGATATCGTTTGGCAAAGTTTACCTTGTCCTTGTTGTTAGCATTATTGTTGCTTTCTTGATGTTGTGCTAACATGCAGTGCTTGCCCACTTGCTTGCAATGTCTTTGGAGTTTGGTGTGCCTACAAGCGTGTCTTGGTAGGAAGCCAACGTGGTCAATGGCGACTCCAGGAAGTTGTGATTATGGGGTCATTCACAAGCTTAATATTAATGTCATCTTTTGTCTCGTAGAAACATTGCAATTCCACCAAATCCATGTGTTTATCAATTACCTAAAATCTGTTCATCCCAAATTGTTTTCCCACTACGAAAAATTGGGCAATTTTGTTCTAACATAGAAATGTGGTCATGCTTTTCGCACCAAGTGTTCTTTAATTTGGTGTAAAAATAAAATTATATGCGGAAGTATATTATTTTTCCCAAAAATTACACGATTTTTTGTAGGGAGCTAGCAATTTTACTTCACTTGACTATGATTTTCTCAAAAATAATTTCCCAGCACCAAACCTTAACAAGAGAATAAAGCCATTGTGGAGTCAATACCAGTTTTTGATGGGGGGGCATTTTTAAACAAACAAATTTTGTTAACAAAATTAGAGCTATTTTTTTCCTTCCACAGGTCGGCCGACCCCCACTAATTCCTATCTGCCATCACGAGCGAACGTGGTGTCTCTTGTAAATAACTAATTCATCTTGCCACAAATGCCACCCTGTGACACTATGTATAGCTTATTAAGCAACAGTACACTGGCCTTCAATCTCTTTTATTACTCAGCACCTTGGGAATGCCCAATGTCTCACACAAAAGACACTGCACGTATTGTGTTTCTGGATTACCTGGAATTAACGGTTTAGGTAGAGAATTTATAAGTTTACAGAGAAGTGAACATGGTGGAGAAAATAGGATAAGAACAATGCGGAGATAAATAGAATAAGATGATAAATTTCTAAAATAAAGTTAAAACTGAAGAATCCAAATCTCTTTATGTTTAGGAGGACATGGATCCCTGAAGGTTTGTCTCGTTTTGGACTGTTTAATAAACTTCTGAATTTTGAGTTGAGAGAGAACTTAATTATTGGCCACATTTGATTCACTCATAAACAGAACATAGATCAGTCATTGTGAAAAGAAAAACAGAACATTGGCATGATATCATTACAAAACCATGATGCTTAAGCAGGCTGTATAGAATTACAAAAGGCCCACATTCGACAACACGACTGCAAAGCCCTTTCTATAATGCTGGAGCTATGATGGAAAACACGAATATTATCTACTACGCACTCGGGATCTAGGGAAGCACTAAAACATTTTTTAATACAGTTACAATTCCAAATTTCCAATTTCCAATATAGGGATGACAAAATGTTCCAAGGCACTCCACAGCTCACCTAGGGGCTAGGCAATGGACACACCATAATAGAGCCCATCCACACATATCCGAACATACTTGCACCCCGTGCAATGTTCTAAAAGTTGATCGACCAGGACAAATAGTCCCTGCATAGGCGCTAGGCAATGGTCCAATGCCTACATTAGGCAGCCTATTAGTCGGCGTGTACTCCCCGCTTAGGCATCTAGGCTCTAGGAGCCCCTTTTCCACCCGACTAGCACCTCGCGACTTTTAAAACATTGACCCCGTGACATGCCAAAACTCAAAAGTTCCCTCAGTTTCTCCACCTCACCATAGTTTAAGGATCTCAGTATCCCCTCAAAGTAAACAACTCTTTTCGAGAGTTCAATGGCACATAGATTCCTTCTTTTGAATTTGCAATACATTAAGCTATAATTCAAGGGATCAACGTCATAAAATAAAAAAATATGCAACAATATACCAGAAACAATACTAGGAGTCCTGATACCAGATGGCCATTTTCGGTGAAAGTACTAAAAGGATTTAACATTCAGAAAGGAAGAAATCTAAGTAGGAATTAGGAAAGCAGCACAAACCTGTGCAAAGGAATAGCCAAATTAAACGAAATGATTCAAATTAAGACACGAGACTGTTGAGGTACCTTGAGCTTTTCAAAAGTTGGATTTCCAAGCACCATTTTGAACCAAAAGCCTTCGTCTTCTTCCATTTGATGAGAAAAGCTCCCATGCGTTTAATTCTTGCACCAATTGACTCCTCAAAGGCTCTCTAGCATATGACAGGAGTGACAGTCCCAAAACAAGGAGTAAGAGACATAGTCAGGAGAAGAGATACGAGGAGATGGATGCACTTCCTCTATGGCAGGAGAGGTTCCTGATCACCGAAAGAAAGCCCGCTCATAACAGGATCATCAACTTTGATCCATAGGGCATTCGCTCGTCACTCATAACTTAACTGCCCTGGAAGTGACTGATCTTTCACTGTCAGTCATGTCAGTGCCAGACCTGCTATAGATGGAAGGGCACCACTTCTAATACTACATCACTCGGAACTTTCCTACAGATTGCATTTAGATAAGTACAGTTGATTGTTATGCACACTGGATCAAGTCTGCAATGACGAACAGGGGGCCTCTCAGTTGCAGCTTTCTCGCTTAACCACAACATTTTTAGTATTTGCCCTCAATGCAACCCTTCTATTGGCTTGAATCTGGCGCACATATTCTGCCACTATGACATGAAATTTGGGAGCAAGCTTGCTAGATGAGGAGCTATGAAGACCTGCCTTCGTTAGGGCACGGTTAACTTTCTGGAGGTGAACATTGCAAAATGCAGGAATCCTACCTCGTAATATAGGCCTGCCACAGGTTATTGGTCCTGCCTGTGCACTAGATAAAAAGATAATGCAATTAGCAAAGAAACAATCTCCCGTATCCACAGACGATAGAAATGCACAATTTAAGCAAGGCACTGAAATGAAACTTTCATATGAACTACACATAATTGAGGTCCCTAATGAATGAAATTCTGTATTAGAAAATGACAAAGATGTCTTCTTTTTTTGGCTATAGCAAAGATATCTCGCCATTCGTGAGTTTTTGTATAAGAGACTAAGACAATAGGAATACTAAAAATCAAGAAAATGTACTTCTTGAAAGGCGTATTGTACTAACACCCTCCTCGTATTTGGGAAGCTTTTTCTTAAGCCCGTTTTGGTATCCTTGCTATATACCTACCTAGTAACCCCCAAAAAGATTCACCCAACATGAGTTAAACAATGAAAGTAGCAATTTTTCTCAACAAGCAAGCAAGTGTATTGAATGTGCACCAAGAGGGTGCAACCTGTATACGAAAGAAAAGGGTTTACATGAAGTGCTACACAAGACAAAACTGAGCTTTTCTACAAAATCAAAAAATTGGTTTAAAGATGGATCAAGTGGAACCAGAGGACAAGCCGTCAAAATAAAAAAGCATATCACTTTTACATTTTAAAGTGGGCATCTCTATCCCTTCAATAATTCTTCTTTACATTCTCTCCAAATAATCCACATCACTGCCAAGGGTGCAAAGTACCAAGCTTGCTTCCTCCTTTTACTTACTTCGGCTCCCCTCCACGAACATAAAGCATCCTTCACTAACTGAGAGAGCAACCACTCCATCATGAACAAAAGGATCAAGGGCCACAACTCTAACCATATCACGGTGAAGAAGAAGATAGTTTACGGTTTCCTCATTGCGATTGCACATACAACACCAATTAACATGAATTTCCTTTCTATGAATCAAATTGTCAATAGAAAGGATTTGCCTGTGTACCGCCATCCAAGAAAATAAAACAGATCATTCATGGGGCCTTACTTCCCCACACCTCTTCCCGAGGAAAGTCCACATATCTATGTTTGACTAGAGCATTATAGAAGGACTTCACCTCAAACTACCAGACTTTGCCCTTAACCGTGAAATTAACATCCCAGATAGATAAACAGAAATAAGAATATGCATCTCTACAATGAAACCTTATTGACTTTTAATAACACTGTATGCAATAAACAACCAAAAGAATCCCATCATATCATTATCATTTGGTATGAAGTGACAAACCCAATATAAGCACAAATTTGAGTAAAAGCTTCACTAATGACATAATGGCAATTCATGAAGAGCAAACCAAGCCTTGAGAAATTTGAGTAAAAGTTTGAGTCTCCCTTGCTTCGATTAAATATATGAGTAAAACTCAAGCGGGTATGAGTTTGTGTCAAGTACTGAGCGAGTTTAAAGGGCTTTTAGGGTTTAGCGTTAACGTAAAAGGGCTTTTAGTCTTAATTTAGTTTGAGTCAATTAAAATGGTAAGGGCTGAAGATGCTCTAAAAGAAACTCTTTTATTCCGAAACAAAATGATCTAAGAACAGAAGGGAAGTGAGAATTAGAACCTCTTAATCGCATATTCACAGGGCTTGTATAGCACTTGCTTCGAATCCGAAAGAATATGCAAATGACAAAACCTCGTCAGCGCCATCGCCTTCAACGCAGACCCGTTAAACGCACACAGCGCATGAGCATTATTCATATTCCCCTCCAAATCCTTACTACCCCTCCCTTCATCATCATCACCTTCCTTGTACGGACTCAACCCGTACTTCCAAACGTACTCCTTGTACTTCCCCTTGAGTTCTTCCACCATCCCCCAGTAATGGTCCGTGTAAACCCCAGCGAGCCGGCACAGGTTGTCGGCGCTGCGCGTGAGGACTTGGCAGCGCGTGAGGTGGTCTTGCGGTGGGGGTGTGGTGGTGGGATTGAGGAGAAATGAAGTCAGGGCTCAGGAGTTCAACTCCTCTTTTAATGTGCTAATTTAATTATTCTAAAAACTTTCGACTCGCCAAAAAAAAAAAAAAAAGTGTTGCGGGACTGTGTTAATTGCTCTCATTTTTTAAAAGCAATTTGGTGATGAAAGAAGATTCGTTAAGTAATACCATGTAGGCTCTTTATGGGATAGAGTTTGTTATTTGTCAAATTTTCAGGTTTACGTTTCTCCCTGTCAACTGTGAGTCTGTGACCCCTACATTTCTTATGACTAGAGGTTGGACAGCAGTGTATGATATGCAGCTGGAGTTTTTTTTTGCATGTAATTGTCTTCTTTTTGTTCTTTCATTGATGGGCTCCTACTCATATTATATCTCGTAATATTACTCTTTTAGTTTCTTATCTTATCTTATCTTTAAAAAGAACTTCTTGTTTGAACATGCTAATTTCCCCTGTAAGATGGCAGTAATTTATGTTCTGAATAAATATTGCTTTTGGATTGTTATTAAAGCCCATTTTCCTGAATCAGCTATATCGTGGTAGATAAGGTCCGTTTTATAGACATGAACGCATTGATTCTGAACTTGTGAGTGGGTTAATGATCATTGGTCCCCTAGGATTAGTTGATGTGCGCAGTTGACCCGGAAACCTGAGTTATCAAAAATTGGTATAGTTGTCTCAGATAGTTTGCTAAAAAAGTACCTCTCTTGAACTGCTTATTCTCAACTTGCAGGATATGAAGCGGCCATTTAAACCAATGAAGGAACTTGACATGGACGACGTCATCGCAGATATTATTGGCAAGATCAAGTAATGGTGGTTTGATTTCGTTTTTTGAATGGCCAAGTAACGGGTCCGATGCAGTACTCTAACTGAAGTAATGGCCCAGTGCAGTAGTCTAACTGGATTCTGGATATATATTTAGAACTGCTCTTTAGTGTTGTATCTTGCTGAGCGAGTTAACCCCGTCTACTTGTGAACTTGATAACTCTTTGCTGGTGCTGCGTAAAATTCCTTTAATTTGCTGCTGTGATTTTTCTTGCGGTTCTTTATTTGTTGATTTCTGTTTTTGTAGTCATCCTTGCTGTGTGGTTCTTGTTTCCCTGAAGCTCCTCTGCGGTCACTGAGATATTCAGCAGTCTATTGGGAAAGGAAGCTGGTTGGTACATTGTATGATACATCAGTTCTTTAAGAGCATCTCCAACACATCTTTCATTTCTCTGAGCATGGATACGCTCCAATCATGCTCCATTTTGATTCTGCAAAATGGAAACAGATTCGACTCTCCAAATGTGGAGAGCCATGAAGTATTTGGAGACTCAATTCTCCAAAATAGAGATTTCAAAATTCCTACTTTACCCTTTTCCGTTTGACTTTATATATCAATACCAACCATATTCTTTACACTTTATTGGTTTCTCTATAAAATACGTATAACGCTTTTTTCATAAATTTTATCTTCATAAAATTGAGACCATTGGTAATGATTTCGATAATATCTTTTGAATGAGACCAATATTGATCATGTTTAATTACAAGTTCAAAATGGATTATTGGAGGGATGGCAAGTTCTAGAGATAAAAATGGAAAATGTGGATAGGAATTGGTGTGAATGAGTTCTCTAAACCCCACCCTTTAAAATGGAATACATTACTTTCAGTCTTCAAAATGGAAAATTGATGGGAGATGAATTGGAAATGCAATAAGATGTTAGGTTTGGAATTTACTTATCAACTTTGTTAGAAACCAAATCTTACATGTACCAATATAATAAACCAACTCTTAAGGTGTTGGTTGGTAACAGATATATTCTATGTTTTCAGTTTTGTTTGCTGAAAATCTGAAAAATGGAAAGAAAAGAAAAGGATTTGATTAACTACATCGTTTGTGGTAACACTTTTCAAAACTCCAAAAAGTTGTGAAACAAAAATAGGTTTCACTTGCTTTCAAAAAATTCTCATTATCAGCGGCTGAAACCTTAATATAACCGATGGGTATCCAAACCGATGGGTATGGTGGAGGCAATTTCTCCAAGGATGGCAATTTCTCTCGAGCCAAACTGCTCCTTTATCCCCAAACCGTAACCGAATTTTTCCCAGCAAGCACGGTTATGGTGGAGGCAATCCTCGGCCTCATTATCAGCGCCACCTTCGACCTCCCTCTTTTCTGTGCTGCTTGTAATGTACCCATTTGGTTGTGTATTTAATCTATAGCGCCAGGGACTAAACGATCTGATATTGTGGCTTTTGTTTCATGTTTGCTATGTTTCCTCAATTTGGATTTGATCTTTGAGAAATGCAAGTCAGTTCACTCATCTGAGTTTGTGAGCGTTCTTTTCTTTTTGCGGTTATCCGTTCGGTTCAGGGAATATCTGAAACCCGTTTGGTTCGGTTATGGAACAACTGGTCTCTACGGCTCTACCCATTCAGTTATTGAGGCGGATTCGGGTACGTGGAAATTTTTGGGTATCGGGTACAGATATCTCAATATCCGCCCCGTTGCCATTCCTATTGTCCCATTTTCGGTAGTCGTGCCTCGAATTGGATCAATAGTAAAGTATTTTAGTAAACTTGTTTTAATTTTTGGTAAACAATAGTTCTTAAGGTACTTACGAAAATCCATTATTGACAGATCCAATTGAAGGCACGATTGTCGAAATGGACAAACGAAAAGGGCCGAAGTTATTTTTCCGAGATAGAATTATTGCCAGAACGTCAATGCTCTTCTATAATTCACAGAGACAGATTATGAGAATCACCTTTTGATCTTCAAGAGGTGTGCCTTTCACTGCAAGCAGTGCATTGATGGGAACACTCTCTGGATGAGTAGGGAGTGTCGCAAGCTTATGCAGCAAACCAACTCGGTCTTCCTCTGCTTCTCCAAGCCCTATTATTCCTCCTATGAATAGAAAATAATGGGTTAGCTCTATAAATCAGGTAACCCCAACAATCTGAAATGTTTAATCGAGAAAGGATTATATTACATTCACAGTCGAACTAAATATAATGATTAACGAGAGCCAAAAGAAAATATAGGTTATATACAAAAATCTAAAATTTACTCACCAAAACCTCCATTGAAATCTGTTACATGTGCAAATTTACCTAGAATAACTTTCTACCTGCGCGAGCTAACCTCAAGAAAATGACTAGCAACCCTAAAACATAATTGTGCAAAAGAAAATTAAATCTGCACTTTTCTTAAGCTTATAAAGCCATCCCTTATCTGCAATAATAACCATTATTTTTTAAGTTGCTAAGCCAGCAAACACAACAAAAAAGAGCTACTGGATCACCCACTGTCCCAAAACTATAAGATGTTACCAAACAAGCCCAACCTTGTCTGCCAAAACAGGGCTTGCACTTGGAGACAAACAGACTGATCAAACAAGAAGCATGAATAAGAGAGTGCACAACGACTGATGTAACAGTGTGGCTAGACTTCAACTCAAGGCCTCTTAGAACCTATGAAGCACTTATAGGGATAAGGGAAACGCGTATGATACAGAAATAACAGAGAACCTAGAAAAATAATATACTGATATGGCTAGATATGTTTATATAGCTACATCTTCATGCTATTTTTTAGTGTTAACACAAAAAGCTCAAGAACGGTCACAAATCGTTCAACTTTCTAGAGACAAATATAAAACATTAGGGATTGAGTATTAGTTTAGGAGCCTTACTTTTTAGTTTTCACTAAGTTGTAGACAAGTTTCATTTAAAAACAAGTCGTGAAACGTTGAGTATGGCTACGGTCCATACAGATATGGAACACACACGTAACACAAGGGTACATTAATTCATGAAATGGATGATAATTTCATTGTTCTCTTCTTCTCTAAGAATTCAAAAAAGTATTCAAACTCCAATGTTATGGTTTTAATAACCAAAGAACATCCACCCTTGTCAGTCTTGTCAAGACATTTAGATTGGTATTCAAAATCGAGAAGCATCAAAAGCAGAATCAAAAGCAGTGGCAAACACACTGGGACAGCTTCTGAGGAGTCAGAATCCAATAGTAGTTGCACAAAAGCTGTTAATTACAGCATTATTCTGCTTCTAATCACCGAGGCAAGGGAAAAAATATTATACTAATTTAACCAAATTACCTGAGCAGACATTGATCCCAGCTTCGCGAACGTGCGTAAGGGTTTCCAAGCGTTCATCATATGATCTTGTTGTTATGATTTTAGGGTAATACTCTCTTGAGGTATCAAGATTATGGTTACAAGCTGTCAGGCCAGCTGCCTTCAATTCCAAAGCTTGCTGTTTCTCTAGCATTCCCAAGGTACAACAAACCTCCATCCCCATTTCCCTGCAACATGAGATAAGCTTATGATACAGAGTAAAATTTTAGGCATGAAGAGTGAAAAAAATTATGGGATAGATAAATATTTTGATTTAGAGAGGAAAGTAAATCACAAGGGAGAACACTTAAATCTAAGAAGCACGGATACGGGCACTGACAAGGACACGGACACAACATGTCAAAATCAATAGGGACACAAACAGAGCAGGGGGCACACCACAATGTATGTACAAAAGGATACATTTCCTTGTCATTTATACAAACATCCCATCTGGAAAATCTTTACAATTATTGTAGTTTCCTTTTTACACACTACAAGTTCAAGGAGAGTTTTATATGGTCATAATTCACTTATTCGTACTCTTTTCTCATATTTTTTGAATATCATACCCTCAAAAAGAGCTTCAAGTAGTATAAATTGATCCCTAACATGTTTCCATCCGTGCCCAAGTTGAGGCACGGGTATCCCTATTAAGTTACCAATTGTCCCAAAAGCTTAAGCCGTTAAGAAATGGGCCCAACAATATATATCAAACTATTCAACATCCTCCATCACATGCAACCTTGTCTTGCACACAGAGATGCAAATTTTCATAGATAGAGGAAAATAGAATAAAAAGAGGAGAAGCAGAATGCAAACATGGAATAAATGCAAACAGAGAGACTTCAACCCAAGAACTCACAACCTGAGCTCTGATACCATGTCAAGTTACCGATTGTCCCAAAAGCTAAGCTATTAAGAAATGGACACAACAATGTATATCAAGTTGTTCAACATCCCCAATGTGTCCCGGTGTTCCCCTGATTACCCTACTTAAAGGTAATTAAATTTATTTGGACACACCACCTTGCGTCTCCCATACGTGTCCCCGTCTCTCCGGAGAGTTTGCCAAGGATACAACTAGTAAGGAGTGTCGGTGCTTCAAAGATTTAAATATCGTCTTTCATTATTGCCCTTTTCTTGTTAGTGAGTTCCAAAAGTTCCATGAAAATGTTCATGCGTATTTCCGAAGTACAATATGGTAACTAGCTGATTCATTGGAGTGGAAGATTTCATAATTAGATTCACATGGTTATTCCAATTAATGAGCCAACAAGGATATTCAGACAACTGCTACCCAAATTGCTTGCATTTTTAACAAATCTTCTTCCATCACAAACATTCAAACTAGTGATAGAATAATGCAACACAATGCATGAAGAAATGAATAGTTTCTTGTGGAAAATAGATCTTAAGAAAGTAAGAACATTACAAATTTTACTACTACTATTTTTCCGGTACGCAACTTTTGATAAACCAGAAGTAAACTAAGGCCCCTTTTGGCCTAACTTTTTGGCAGTCTTTTTGATTGTTTCCTCTTAATTCTTACTAGATTTGGGTCAAATTTTTACATCACATTGTTCATCTCAATCAAAAAGATATAAACACTTAGACCAAAGTTGGAAAAAGTAATATATGACGATGAAAAAGACCCAAAAAGAGCAACTTACTGGAAAAGAGACTTTGGGGTCTTTTTCGTTGTCATATATGTAATTTTTTGAGCTTCAGTCTATGTATTTGTACTTTTACGATGCCTTGAGACGGACGATGTGAGTAAAAATTTGACCCAAATCTAGTACGAATTAAGATAAAATCACCAAAAAGACTGCGCCAAAAAGTTAGGCCAAAGCGGAGTTAAAATTTAGAAGACTACTAGAACAATAGGGGACTTTTTGAGGGGGTGGAACAAGTCCATAAAAAATAAAAACTATAGGGTTTGATTTGCTCTGAGGGGCAACTGATTTAACTTATTCTGAAGTATGTTTTGCAATAAGCTATGGTAGTTGGGCATGCATGTATTCCTATTAGGCATCAGATCAAGGAAATGGAAAGACAATTAGTTCTTCCACCAAAAAAAGAAAAGCAGCCACTCGGCAAAATAACAAGATTCTAGCTTTAACAAGCTAATATACAGGTAATAAAAGTGCAACAGACTTCTGCTCCATGATTTTACGACCGCAAATGATATTTGACTGATCAGATGCAGGTTAAACAATGGCTGATGATACAAACCTAAAAGTCACGAAATATATATAATATGCTCTACACGTGCTCCCCAAAGTTTTCGTAACGCCCTAGTCTGCCAAGGCTGAGTATAATCGCAAAGCATGTAATTATTTTGGCTTATTGGCATTCACAGTAACATAGAAAGGACAAACACGTTCACTCATTCTGCAGCACCTAAAATGTACAAAACCACATGCACATCTAGCATCTTCAATATCGTTTCTAGCATTGCCTTCTGGTTTACGAGGAAGTCCAACTATTATCTGCATTTTCTTTTTCTTTTTTTCCCCACTTTTTCTTATCCAGTTAGGACCCTTATGAACATTATTCCAATGCACCTTATCACCATCTCCCCTATCGATGCAAAAATCACCTTGAAGCCTTTCATTTTGGTAGATAACACTGCCCAAGCCTTTCTGATATGTAGGTAGTAGCAAGGATGGAGCCGGAGAGGGGCTAGTAGGGGCCATCGCCCCAGCCTAAAATTTAAAAAAAAATTAATTTATCAAAACATATAGCCCGTCCCCCTCCATTTTTTTTTTTTTTTGGTTAGAAAAATAATAAGTAATTGGTTAATATTGTCATTTAATCAAACATGCCTGATTTTAGTAGATAGGATTAGAGAAACGTTAATACTTTTGCAATCTAAGTCGATATAAGAAACATGTTTCGTTTTATATGCATTGGTGTTATTTTTGTATTTTTTTTGAATTAGTAAAAGTTCACATTGTTGACTGTCTCTCTCTTTATTTTAATTTTTTTGGTTGTGTTCCACACCCCCCCTCCCCCCACCCCACCTCCACAAAAATCCTCGCTCTGTCCCTGCACACAGGCTACATCCATCCAGATCATGAATGTTTGGTATACTCTTATCATACCAGGAATCACTTAAAAGTACTCTTCTTATGAGACAAGTAGCTCCTGAGTAGTGAGTTTGAACCTGAAATTCAAGTTGTGATTAGAAAAAAAGGCAGCAAAAATGCAAGTACCCTTTTCATTACCTTATTTCTTTCACATATTCAAGAATCTGGTTGAAGTTGGTCTTCCTTCCTACAGTCTCTCTCCATGCAGCACCCATACAGAAACGAGTGCTACCAGCTTCCTTTGCCTGCCAATGGCCACCGATAAATGAAACACAATAAAGACATATTGCACAACTTCACCAATTTAAAAGAATTATTAGCTGGCACCATTCAGCAGCATTATCAAAGTAGTAAGCAAAATAATAGAGTGATCTGATGATAGAGAAACAGCACCTTTTGTGCTGCCTGAATAACCGCGTCCTTGTTCATAAGCTTTTGGGATTTCACTCCAGTGTCATACCTGGAGGATTGAGGGCAATATGAACAATCTTCACTGCATCCGCCTGTCTTTACAGATAGAAGAGTACACTGTTGGACTTCCCTAAAGTTGTGGGCATATCTATGTACTTGGGCCTATAAGAGGATGAATCCATGTAAGATTAGCAGCTCAAAATAACTAAAGCATGGCAGCAGAAGAAGCAGAATCAGTAGGAAATAATAGTAATTATGGTTGCACACAACCACAACAACCACACCAATACAAGCAAAAAAAAAAATATCAAATACTAGACAGAGATCTAGAAATGGTAACAAGCCCCCACAAAAGCAACAGCAACTTTTTCTGGGAAACTCCATGAAAGAGAACCGTCAAGAATCATAGAAAGCTTCTGTGTATCAACACCATTTTCACTTAATATGCATGGGATCTAACTCCAAACCTTCAAACATTAACATTCCCATCTCTCAATGCACGTGAACAGATGAGTTGTGAAAATTTATAAGTACAAATGGACATCAAATGCTCATTCCCAGCAGGCACACCAAGATAATGACAGCAAGGAATAAGGACTGAAACAGGTGGGGCTTCTCATTGACGTGCCCATTATCACATAAATTCAATCAAATTGCTGTAGATGCTCATGTGCATAGAGTACATGATGAAGACAAAGAAGGGCTTGGATGATTGTAAGACAATGGATTAAAGAATTTCAAACTGTTTCCCAGTTTCCATCTTCTCTCCTTGTCCCTGGTTTTCCTCCTCTCCTTCTCCGGTCCTTCACTTCTTCTTTCTTCGTTCTCCTCCCAACTGGTACACCATCATTATACCCATTGAAAAGGAACGGAAGCGTCATGCTGGTTTCTAGGGCCACTATGAGGATGTTTGTCATACTGAAAATCAATTTGCATGAGAAAGATCCATCCCAACTTACTAGAGCCATTACATGCATTATGTCTAACCAATCCTTTTAAACATTGGACCATAAATAGAACCAAGCAAAAGTCATCCTCCTGTTTGATGGCCCTTTCGCTCTCCCTATAGTGTCTTTAAAAAACTATGAAATTAATCACTTAAAAGTGTCCAATCATTGTTGTAAGATTGTCAGTTGCACGTGAATAAAATATTTTTGAGACCAGTTAAACACTAAATTTAACATTTTATGGAAGCACTAGCTTTTAATCAAGAATTGGCCTCTTTTTGGTCCTTTTTATTGATTACAAAAAATACCTTAACAACACTACTCAGCTAGACTGCAAAAGTAATCTTTTGGACAACAAGCTTTTTCTCCCAGTCCCCAGATCAAAATCCTTTGGAGGAACCGAGGAAATGTGGCCAATCAGTGGCAAATGCGCAATGCATATGCAAAAGGGAATCATCCCCGTAACCACAGAAAAGTGGGGTATCAGCAACCTTCAAGCTTATTTTGTTACGCAATATGCGGAAGCAATTATTCCAGACTCCATATTAATGAGGCTAAACAATGCTGGCAGAGAAGGATGCCTTGGTAGTGCCGAACTTGATTTGCATTTTGCGTGGATTGAAAAGCTACTAATTTACACAGGTTGGCGATATAGCTTATATTTAGCTGGTAACTGGTAATCACAAGCATAATAATCAGTACCAAAAAGGATAGTTTAAAAAAAAAATCCTCTTTCCTTTTTTGGTTTGAGAAGAGACAACAACAACAACAACAGAACCCATGTAGTCCCCAATCATTGGGGGTATGGGCAGGGGAGGATTGGAAACAAACCTAACCTTTGGCAATATGCACAAAGTGGCTGCTCTCAAAATACCACTAAAACAGTAGCCCCCTATACCTGTTTTGTTGCTGAACCATGCCCCCAAATCAAAGCCGAATGGCATCAGAGAGGGCAGGCCTACAGACCCAATTCAATTTTTGTACACATTACCATGTTTCCTTCATTGATAGTCTAAAGCATCAGTATGCACAACTAGTTTGAGAAGAGAGTGAGGGGAAAATAAATATACTAAGTATTGAGCGCACTAAAATTTTCTCACACTTTTCTTCACAATTGGTTTTAATTCTCGTTCCTTCCTTACCATCATCACAACTAAAATGGTCCAGAAATTTCAAGTTCTGATATTCTTCGTTGGGCTCCAATTGAGCCAAGGGCTGATAAACGAGCCAAACTACTCGAGTTTGAGTTCGTGCTTGTTCGTTAAAAGCTTGTTCAAAATCGGTATGTTGCATAAACAAACCAAGCTTGAACATATTTTACTGAATCTCGTTAAATTTTCAAACCATCGACTCAGCTCGTTCAGGTTACGACGTACAAAACATTCAAGCTACTCGAAATTTGCTCGTGTTCGGCTTGATTAAAGCTCGTTCAAGATCAGCATGCTTGTCTCATAAACAACCTAATGTTATATATATTTTGAAGCCTGTTACATATAAAATCCAAACTTGAACATCTAACTGCATCGTTATCACCCCCTTCTTTCTCGGATAAAATTCTCATGCTCCAAAATCTCACTTTGCCTTTTGCTTCCACCGCAGCCGAACAAAATTGCAAAAACAAATTTATAGAAGAGAGAGTAAATGTTGACCCCGTAATTAATTAAAAATCTGTCTCCTTCCATCGAATTTGAGTAATACACAATCTGGTATTTGAGGCAATGACTAGAGGGCTTTTACTCAAAATTTGGTTATGAGTCAATCGAAAGAGTAAGGGCTGGAGATGTTCTTTTTCACAGCAGCCGAACAAAATCTCATAAACAAATTGTGTGTGTGTGTGTGTGTGAGAGAGAGAGAGAGAGAGAGAGAAAGAGAGAGAGTAAATGCTGACCCCGTGAAAGAGGAGGTCGAGAACAGGGGAGTCGTAGATGGACTTGATCTCTTGCCTCGTCCAGTCGTTTCTGGGTCCTTCTCTGATGGTTCGCTCCGCTTGAACCGCAGCGGCCGAAGACGAGTTAGAAGAATACAAATTGCTCAGGATCATCGACGACATTGGCCATCGATTGGGACGGATTGATCTTATCGTCATCATCTTTGAAATCCCCAATTGCAATGGAGAGAGAGAGAGAGAGAGAGAGATGATTTTCGACACAGAAATGCCGAGTGAAGTGAAGAAGCAGAAGGTTTTCTCAGCTTGGCTGTGGTTGTGGGCCTTGTGGCTGTTCAACAAAAACAGAAAGCGCTGTGAGGGAAAGGATTTTTGATTTCAACTCCGCCGGAAAAGAGCGCTCTCTACCCTCTACCCACCCACTCTCACAACCTAATCAGTAAAGTACCACACGTGAACTTGGCTTTAACCATCCGTGTTCGAAACAGGGAGGTCGCACTAAAGGGTGTATGTAGTGTGCAATTGTCTCGGTAATAATTGGTCCGGATTTTTTTCTCGGCAATGGACTGATGAGATTGTAGGGATCGAGATGAAACTTGGACCATTGATTTTATTGTCAAGACGGACAGCTCGGATCGCGCACTATACCCATAAAGTGCATGCCTACGCTACAGCCTATAGGGTCTCCAACTCCTCGAGACGTATACTCTGTTGCTAAAAATAGGTTACGGTTTACCGAGTGTGGGTTTCCCCTAATATGTTTGTCCATAGCTGAAGGACTATAACAAGTTGTTTTTCCTAAGTGAATTTTTGGTTAATGTATGTGAGGAGAATAATCAGTCTCAAAATCCGTATATTTATGGATTTTAGCCCGTTTAGTTCCATTAGCCAAATGGAAAAACTCATGTTTTAATTACATATGGTCTTGCTATTGTCAACCCACTGAGCTGATGATAAACACACCAGAGGAAACATGTATTTCTGTTTACCTTTTACACCTTTTAATTCTCATTCACATACTTACTATGTCAGCCCATTGGATTGATTTTAGAATTTTCCAAATCACATAAGAAACTCGTTTTTCATCGGATCTGGGAGTGCTGTAGTGCATCCCGTATAGTGCACTTGTAGGACGGCACACAGACGTCGATTTTATCAATCAACGATCCACATTGAAAATCAATTATGACTGGTACTAAATGATTCTTACCGATCATAATTAAAAATCATATCTCAACCATTCATTGTCAAGATCAATGGCCCGTATGCGCCCTACAGGGTGCGTTGCAGGGCCTTGTACTACAGGATTTCCCAATTCCTTTTCATCCATCAAAAAGATTCTCAATGGGTATTTTTTTTAAGCTTTTACTACTAAGTTATAAAATTAATTCAGGGTTTGTTTCGCTCAGTTTCTTATTTTTTATTTAACGAGACAGATCATTCTTTCACAATACATCACCTTTAATTCAAAAATTAAGTGGAAGTACACACCCTCCAGTATCTTCATGGGAGGTACACCATAATGGCGGGTAGATTGGCCAAAATAGGAAAAATTATTTAATGCCCCAGACCTCTCCTCAATCGTATATTTTTGCAGGGTCCAAGACTAAATATGAGGACCCTACAACAATGTGTGGTGAGAAGAGACTTGGAGCACCGCCATGTAGTGCTCCAAGGGCACTGAATAATCTCTCCTAGAATGTTATCCTTGATTGGAGATGTGCTATTATTGCCGTTCAAAAAAAAGAGAGATGCTATTATTGGAGATTCAATAACCTAATAAAATGAAAATTTGTCATTATGCTTGGATAGTTGGATTTTAGGGCAAGGCTTTTAAAGAATGAGTTCTCTGAACTTGAATGGTAAGGTGAGAGATACATTTTAACAGCCAAACAGCCACGCCATCAATAAACCCAGCATTGTCGTCCAATTTTGTCCAAAATTCTCTATACTTAATACCTTCAAAGATCCATGCACTTCACATGTTACTTCCATGATTGAGTATCTCACTAGAACAGGGTTTTTTTCTTTGCCATAGTTTATACATCAGCGGAGATTAACCGGGTGTTAGTATGTTAATCAACGGGAGTTCAGAAGCTATCCATAATCCTAAACTACAAACCTTCTCCCTGTGGGGCTCAAATATTGGCCACCAGTGAGGAGACACATGAGCAAACTAACTCAACTAAGCTTGGTTTCTCACTGGAACAGGTTGGACAAGTGCTTGTCAGCAGGTTTGATGACGAAACCTACTACTAGTATTATTGGTAGGAGTGGACCTCTGAATAACACTTGTTTAGTATGTATGATGGAACACCATGTTAAAAGCGCCTCATAACTGGCAATAATGAAAATAACATGAAAGAGACACACGAAAGTGCCGGGCACTTTAAGCGATTCAATAAACGGAAATGACACATGAAACACCAGCTAGTCCCGGACACTTTAAGCAATTCAATTCAATAAACGAAAATGACGAATGAAACACCAGCTAGTCCCGGACACTTTAGGCAATTCAAAAGCTCCACGGCCTGAATTAAGTAAATGCCACTGAAGAAGGAACAAAGACTGTTTATGCCCACCTGCCAAAGACTAAAATAAACGGAACATAAAAAACAAATGAGAACCTCTATTATTATGAAGCGCAAGCAATGGTGTACATAAGCACAGCACAGAAACATTTACAGCTGGTCCCTGCTAGACAAATTCAAATCTCAACCATACATCGATTTTGCCCCTATTTCATCCGTTTCACCTGTATAAAGATCGTGTTATCCTAATATTCAGTCCTAACTGCCTTCATCCGTGTTACTAGAGGTCGAACCTCACTTTACAGAACACGATAAATGGGGTAAAACACCAGAACAAAACTAGGAGTAGTGAGACTGCAACAATTCTCAACAGAACAAACAATAGCCAAATGGGGGTATTCATCTTCAGGGCCCCCAACAGAGTTCCAATCAAAGTCCCAAATTCCTCCTGACCACGTTGGACAACTGTACTATATGGTATGAGAGAATAATATCAACTCACAACTCACTCATGAATTCTGTCACCATTCCAAGAAAGGATAGATTGTAGATAATGATTGGCAGCACAACAATACACCGGCGCCGGCGTAAATCCTTCTGTCCCTCATCGCCAATAACCAAAATGGATGCAAGGAGGTCACATTAAAGAGTTTGGTACCAAACAGGCACAAGAAGTATGTTATGTGTAGCATTCATTCGGCAGCAGGGACCGCACAAAAGATGTCTCCAAAAATCCCAGTCCCTGTGTCTCAATGCCGTGCCCTGCAGGCTGCAAGATATATGGTAGGAATCTCAAAACAAACAGATCTCAAGGCACAGCCATGGGGCTAGGATTGCACTGGAAGATGAAGACAGGGCTTGTGACAAAGAATCCCGCGTATGGGGTGCAAGTTTCTGACAAAAGAAAAAATGGCGACATTTCTCCACTTCCATGGTTCCTCAATGGTTTATAGGTCATCGTTGAACAAGGCTCATCAGCGCACTCCACCTGAAGAAAACTAAAATCAAAAAACAATCCCAATTGTAATCGGTGCACTTTTATCGTGCCATCTAAGGTCTAAGTTAACATGTTGCAGTCGTTGGAACCTAAATTAGATACATATAGTTTATTTTCTATGAATTTTGTAAGAGGTACTACGACTCTTGAAGGATTTGTGTCTGTCTAGTGTCATTGTCTTTACTTTGTTAGCATGTTTGTCTATGTGTAATATCATTTGCTCATCAATGAAATACATACCAATTGAGCAATTTTACCCTCGCTATTGTTGTTAGCTATATTGTTGCTTTTTTGATGTTGAGCTGACATACAGTGTTTGCCCATTTGCATACCTACAAGCATGTCTTGGTAGGAACCCACATGTGGAGCATCTTGTACATAATCTTGCCACAAGTTACACCCTGTAACACTATGTATAAGTATAACTTATTAAGCAACAGTACTTGGATCCCTAAGGGAACCGTCAGAGATGCCAAAAGCAAATATACAATTGCAGTTACTCGAAAACACCCAATTATTGTTGACACTTCGAAAAAGAAACATAAAAAAACAAAGCCAGCATACACCGGCCTAATGTGCCGCACCAAAGACACTAAACATATTGCGTTTCAGGATTACCAACAGTTCACGGTTTAAGTATTTATAAGTTTACAGAGAACTGAGAAGTGAACTCGGCAGAGAAAAACAGGATAAGAATCACGGCGGAGAAAAATAGGATATAAACCTGGCGGAGAAAAATAGGACAAGATGATAAATTTCAAAAACAAAGTTAAAACAGGAGAAGAATCCAAATCTCTTTATGTTTATGGATCTCTGTAGGTTTGTCTTGTTTTGGACAGCTTAATGAACTTCTCAGTTTTGGGAACAGATAACTTATTTATTGGCCACATTTACTAATTCACTCATGAACGGAACATAGATCAATCATTCGGTATAAACAGATTTCTTATCATGATATCATAATAAATCCATTATGCTTCATAAGACCATAAAGCATCACAGATGGCCAATCAACAGGAAAACTGCAAGGGCCATTTCTATAAGGTTGGAGCTATGATGGCAAACATGAATATTATTTACTACATACTCTCCTTTGAGGGGAAGTGCACAACATTTATTAATGCAGTTAAAATTTGAATTTCCAATGAAGTGATGATAAAATGTTTGAGGCACTCCACTGCTCACGTAGCTGCTAGGCAATGGAACCACACCGTGATAAAGCCCAACTTTTTGCTCTTATTGTTCATGTTTAGTAAGCCATACATATCCGAATATAATTGGACCTCACGGCATGCCAAAACTCAGAAGCTCCCTAGGTTTCTCCGCCTTGCCATACTTTAATGATTTAAGCATGGGAATTGATTTCTACACTCCCTTTTTTTGATATCCACACTCCCTTTTTTGTCTTTTCGCAAAAAAAAAATACATACACTTTCAACACTAAAATCCAAAAAAGGGAGTGTGGATATCAAAAAAAGGGAGTGTAGAAATCAATTCTCTTTAAGCATCCCCTAAAAGTAAATAACTCTTTTCCAGAGTTTGATGGCCTATAGACTTCTTTTAAATTTGCAATACATTAAGCTAGAATTCAAGGGATCAAGAGTAGATTAACTTCACAAAATAAACTTATAAGCAAAAAAATACCAGAAACAATACTAGGAGTCCTGATTCTAGACAGCCATTTTCAGTGAAAGCACTAAAAAGGAGTTAACATACAGAGAGGAAGAAATATTAGGAAAGCAGCACAAACCTATATCCAAAGGGATAGCCAAATGATTCAAAAGAAGACACGAGATTCTTGAGGTACCTTTAGTTTTTCAAAAGCTGGATTTCCAAACACCCTATTGAACCAAAAGCCTTCATCTTTCTTTCATTTGATGTTAAAAAGTTCCATGCCTACTTCTTGCATCACTCGAATCTTTGCCAGCTCTCTAGCATAGGACAGGACCGACAGTCACAGAACAAGGAGTAAGAGACGTAGTCAGGGGAAATGATACGAAGAGAGGATGCACTTTTGATATCGCTGGCGAGGTACCTGATCAACGAAAGAAAGCCCGCTCATAACAGAGCTTGTCACTTAAATCCATAGAGCATTCACTCGTCACTCATAACTGAATTCCCCCTGGAAATGACAGATATTCAGAGTTGGTCGTGTGAGCGACAGAGCTGGGATAGTTGGAAGGGCACCACTTCTTATTCTACATCACTTGGACTTTCGTGCAGACTGCCCTTAGATAACACTGTTAGATTGCTATGGATGCTGGATCAAGTCTGCAATGACGAACAGAGAGCCTCTCAGTCCCAGCTTTCTCGCTTAACCACAACATTATTTCTATTTGCTCTCAATGCAGCCCTTCTCTTGGCTTGAATCTGGTGCACATATTCTGCCACTATGACATGCAATTTGGGAGCAAGTTTGCTAGATGAGGAGACATGAAGACCTGCCTTCTTCAGGGCTCGATGAGCTTTCTGGAGGTGAACATTGCAAAATGCAGGAACCCTCGCTTGTAATATAGGCCTGCCACAGGTTATGGGTCCTGCCTGTGCACTACATAAAAAGACAATAAAATTAGCAAAGAAACAATCTCCTGTATCCACAGACAACAGAAATGCCCCAAATTACACACACACACAGCTGTGTATGTGCGTATATATATGACGTATGCATATCTATTAACATTCTATAGGATACACTAAAATTAGCTATGCACGGGCTGGTACGGTCCTTTTTCCATGAGCAAAGGAGGCCAAGGGGGGTGTATCTTGTAAGTGCATAACATGTACACACACAATACATATCTCCATACTATATGATAATAAATAATATATCCTCCAATATACAATCATTGTAGTGCCAATCCAACACAAGTCCTTTTTTGTTTACCATATGTTCATGAATATAAAGCTTCCCAAAGGAAATAAATAGAAGCATAAGGAAAAGTCTTCCTAACCCGAAATGTTTTTATGTCTTTTCTGAAGGAGAAAAAATACATGGAGATAATTGCTGTTCCTCCCAAAAAAACACAGCTATCTTAAAACTCAAAATGAATATTCTAACGGAAAAGATCACTGGATAGCATCAGATATAATGCTTATCGAAAAAGAAAATATGCCACCTTAAATTTTATGTTCTTCATTTAATCAATCCGTGTTTCTTGAATCCAAAATAGTTTGGAAATCGGAATCCTCTATCTCAACAAGTGGAAGTAACATCTACTTTTGAATTCTTAAATTCTGGAAAAAAGGGCATTTTAATGTTAGAAGCATAATGCATCTCAACACGGTTGATCAAATAGGTATCACCACAGTCATCAAATCAAGTATTGTAAAATATCTGAGTCGAAAGCCTAACTTGTGGCAAATCATGACTCGAAAGTGGAATTTAGCCATGATAATTGATGTAAACCATCCACACATGTGAAAGAAAAAAAACAATACGTATTTGACACATCATCCAATAACCCTTTCAAAGGGAAGACATTTGTCTTCACCACAACTTCACTTTACATTTGTGTATCTATACTTAATTTGATAAAAAAAAATATTGACAAAAAAGTTATTTTATGTTCCTCTGAATCCATGATATGCATGGTTCACATAGTGTGTGTCCAAGGTATGTGTCCAATGTTTTCGAAGAAAGAAATGTTTGGGTGTCAGGGATGCCACCCTCTATCTGGTACTTAGGCCTAATAAAAGCATGCCAAAGAGGATGATACTCAAGCGGGTAACTCCCTGACTATGAAGCACGGACATTTCTACCGGCCTAGCGTATCCATGTCCAATACGACACTTTCCAAACAAGTGTCTAACAAGACTAAATACATGTCTAATGTTTCTACTATGTTTTTCTACTCGGACACGTTGGAGACACTCTTGGAACAAGTTAAGAACGTATTAAAAACTTGGCCATAGTAAGAAGTTCCATAGACTTTAGTTCATAAACACTTATACAACGACTAATGATTTGTATCTTCCTAGTGTTAATACTATTTTCGATTTTTATCTAAAATTGATAGAAACCCTGCCTAGTTACTTAATACAAGATCTTTACCTTGAAATCTCACCTAGCCTGTCATGCACCTATATGCAAGACCAAACCCTAGAATAACGTGCCCTACAGTTCAACTTAGCCAAAAAAAGGAATATCACGGTTCCTGCCAATGTGCACCCCTAGTTGGCCCCAAGCTTCCTTGGGCGTCTACTGGTGACGTGGCACACTATACCAAAATTGAAAATGAGAATCAACAATCATCCACCCAATCACAAGATTCACAACTATCCATCAGTACAGGTAGTGTTAGGACGTTCCATCATGTTGTTAGATTAGTGTTTTGTACCAAACCATGCAAACTAAAGGATGCTATCACGCTAATTTGTACACAACACAATCAAAATTGAGTCCTATTGTGTAAAATCTTCTGCAAGACTTATCCGTCTTCGGCTTGAAGCTCTTTCACAGTTCCAATATTTCTTGCTATGGTATAACTAGTAAAACAAAAATGCATTATAGAAACCTCAAGAGAGCTATAAACGATGAGACGAAAGCTTGTGCACCAAACCTCAGATAAACTACAGCTAAATATTTATCTTATTTTCTATTTTACTTGACTGCAAGCTCAGATGTAGTTGACCGTTAATCTAGCGTTTCCATAAAAGTACTCAGTAACCAAATCACAGATGGAAGCAATCCGTAGATTGAAACGTTGACGTGGTCCTTCTGATGAGTACTAGACGCCTCACATTTTTCTTTTGAGCATTTTCACAAGAAATTGTTGCCATATTCCAAACATGATATTTATTTACTATGATTTAGGGTCTCCGTTCTCCAACTTTCCTGATGCTTTTAAACTTATTAATACACCAATTGAACCACTCCACCTCCAACCTTAACTTATCACAGAATACATCCCATTCTACCATTACATAAATACTCATTGGCTAACGTTAATCATTTCTTGGATGGTAGAATGTTAGGTCCATCATTCCATCAAAGTATTCTGAGGAATTTATGACAATAGATGTCTATGGAAATTAGAGTACAGTATCTTGTAAACGGGTCACGGCACACTATAGTACTATACCATAATTTAAGATGAAAACCAACTAGCATCTATCCAATCACAACATCACATGGCAAAGATAGCTACAAACACATGATTTCATTTCTTGTAAAATGCCATTCTTTTTCCGTGATTTAATAGAAAACTCTTTACCACTCTCTATCATTACAATCCACAAGCATTACACCATACTATATACAAAGATGGCATAAAAAGAATCACTCAACATGAGCTAAAAGCATGAAAATAACATTACAGATTGATAAATGGATATAACTATATGCATCTCTACAATGTAGATCAATTGACTTTTTGTAACGGCATGTAAAATAAACAACTAAAAGAAACCCATCAAAAAACAAATTGACCCAACAGCGTCTCCAGCCCTTACCCTTTCAAAAGACTCAGAACCCAATTATGAGTAAAAGCCCCTTAAACTCACTCCGGTCCTTGACTCGAACTCATACCAGATTACTCCGGTCCTTAACGCAAATCAAGGGAGGCTCAAACTTTTACTCAAAACCTCAACTTGGTTACAAGTTAAGTGACTTTTCATAACACCATACGCAATAAACAACTAAAAGAAACCCATCAAAGGAAAAACAAATGACCTAAGAAACAGAAGGGAAAGTGAGAATAGAAACCTCTTAATCGCATATTCACATGGCTTATACAGCACTTGCTTCGAATCCGAAAGAATATGTAAATGACAAAACCTCGTCAGCGCCATTGCCTTCAACGCACACCCGTTAAACGCGCACAGCGCATGAGCATTTTTCATATTCCCCTCCAAACCCTTATTACCCCTCCCTTCATCATCGCCGTCCTCGTACGGACTCAACCCGTACTTCCAAACGTACTCCTTGTACTTCCCCTTGAGTTCTTCCACCATGGCCCAGTAGTGGTCCGTGTAAACCCTGGCGAGCCGGCGCAGGTTGTCGGCGCGGCGCGTGAGGACTTGGTGGCGCGTGAGGTAGTCTTGTGGTGGGTGTGTGGTGGTGGCGGGATTGGGGTTAGGGTTTTGGGGGGTGGACGAGGAGGAGGGGGCTAGGGATGGTGGAGGGGTGTGGGGGTAACGGTGGAGGCGGGAGGAAGCCATTTAAGAGAGAGAGAGAGAGAGAGGCGTACTGCAAAGTGAACTACTGGAAGTGGAGTGGAAATAGGAGGTTTTTTTTTTAGATCCGCGAGTGGAAAGAGTTGGAGAATGGGGATGGCCTATCAAAAAAAAAAAGAGATGGCATTTTCTGCTGTCAGTGTGTTTCAGTGGGACAAAAAATTATTGGGTAAATTTCATTGACACCCCCTCTATTTCAGTATAATGACACCGCACAATCTATAACTCTCAACTCATAGACCACTTTTTCGGAATTGTTCAGTCATGGGAGAAAAACAATAATTCCCAAGACATGGTGTTGAAGACAAAAATATCCCTCCCTCATGTCTTGAATCAGAGGCAACTTAGGTTCATATACCAGGCAACTTAGGGAGCAACTTAGGTTCATACACAGGTTGCGTTCATATACGGGGTAACTTATGGGGCAACTTAGATTCATACATGGGGCAACTTAGATCCAAATTCAGTCGTTCTAAAAAACAAAGTGCAATGGTTGGAACACAGACACAGGGCAATGAACTTCTAAAAGGGCGCAATTTAAACGAACAACAAGTGCAACAAATGTTCACTAAAGGAGCAATGGTTCACTACAACACATATCTCAGTGTAATGACTTTAATTTGATTTGCAGAAAGAGAGAGCGTTGAAAATGGAACTGGATATGCTCCACCTGAAATTTTAGAGAGAGAAATCTTAAAAAAGAGAAAGAGATTGGGATAAAATAGTGTTGAATATGGAGGAGCGGGTGGAGAGGTTGGAATCGGTCGTGGCGCAGCTAGAGGCAATTTCAGGTGTGTCACCGGAGGGTGGTGGAAATGCGGCAGCGGCAGCTTCTTGTTCTAGTTGTCAAGACTCTTACCCTGAGCCAAGCTCTGGTATGGCTTGGAGCATCGCATCAACGGTCGAGTGTAGTGGCTCGTACTCTCCGTGAGTTTGAAGGAGGAAGATGGCGGGGGTATATTCGGTGAACGGGGCGGTGGTGTGGTAGGGCAGTGGAGTGGTGGAGAGAGATGAGATTGGAAGAAACCTAATCTGGTTGGCCTCGGGAAAAGAGGAGGAAGTGATTTGGGTTTGGGACATATGGGGGTATATTAGACATTTTGCTTGACCATTTCCATGTATTCTCAATTACTTTTCTCCCTTTCATTTCTAGAGCAATTTTATGAAAACTTGTCCATGAGTTGTGAAATGTTTGCCCAATGGACCATTGTCCTGCAATTCTCTCTCTCTCTCTTCGAGTGCCACCCATGTCACCAGTGCTGCGAACCCTCACTCTCTCTCCCTCTTCCCCCTCGTTCTCTTAGGAGAGAATGCCACCCATGTCACCAATGCTGCGAACCCTTGTAGTTGCACCACTCTCTCTCATCCCCTTGTTCTCTTAGGAGGTCGAGAAGGATGAGTGATTGAAGGATTTCATGGCGAATTAAGAGAGTGGATTTCACACCGCATGTAGTGTGACACCGAAGATTAGTGTGTAGGTTCCACAATCCAATACATGGCGAAAAAGGAGTGCCATACCCAAAAGGTACTAAAGCAATCTTTCTAGTAAGACTATGTTGCCCGGTCAAAAGATACATTATGAGTAACTTTTTTTCCTTAACTCTTATTTTAGATTGGAAAATAGGACTGCCAAAAAATATAAAAAAAATTCTAGGTTAGGATAATAATGTAAGTTTCACAATCTATTTTGACCATATAAGCTGTTCATTTTGTAGGTTTTAAAATGAACATTATTCCTACAGAAAATCCTATTGATCGAATATCGACAAAAAAGATTTAAAAAAAAAAACTCATGTTTGTCTCAAGAAAAATTTACTGTTATAATTTGTGCTGCTAATCAATGAATTTTGAGTCAGGCACTTATAAATAATTGATTAATTTATTTTTATGCATAAATAATTCCAGTCTATGGCAAACAAATGAAGGGCTCGAATTAGCAAAATAGTTTGTGCGAGTGCACACAATTGGGTAGTGTGTTTGAGAGATGTGCTCGAAATGGTGGGTGTGTAGCAGGATCTACACTATATAATTGCAAAATGAAGTGGCAAGAGCTTATTGGCCAAGACAATTGCTTAATTACGACTTTCGTTAAATTTTTGAAAGAGTTCTTTTTAGATAACAAATCTTTGAAGGAAACATAATTAAATATTGCTTGACCGACCGGGTGAATTTAAAATAAGACGCGTCCCAAGCGTAGGACTCTCGACCGATGTAGCATAATATCCGGAAGTACCGGAGTCGAATCCACAGAGACGGACGAACGTGTGCAGGACTCAAAGATGACGGGTTCACAGTTTATCTTGGCTCTTAGGTAGCCACCCCTTGTTTAATGATTAATTGACTAATTAAATTACGAGACTAAATTACTTAAATATCAATTTAAAACGGAGAGTACAACCATGGGAACTCCAGCGTCCGCGACTAGCCCTAACCAATATTAACTCGGGTCATAATTCCTTTAAGAAAGTTGATTTTAGAATAGGAAAAGAGTTTCCTAACGAATGCACATCACCTGTCACCAGTTTCCGTGTATAATCGAGAGGAAGGCTCCGGAATCCTTCGCCCCGCTTACAAGGACTCCAGCAATGCCTGGGATTGTCCGTTAGAAAAGTTTTCGTATCCCAAAATTGCTTAAACGTTCTGTTTTATTGAACCCGAGATAAACATCGATTCGGCTAGCCACGAGGCGCCTTCGCCCCGCGGCCGCACTCTATAAAACTACTCACTCATGATTGAAAGAGAAACAAAAGAAACCCTAACTTGCATCATGCTTCTATTGCTCGATACGGAAAATAAACAAGAGATTCAAACCAAACAAAAACGAATGAACAACTTTAATTAAGAAAAGAAATTGAAACGAATTACTGGAATGCGAGTAATTGAACAAAACTTTAAATAACTTAAAAAGAATAAAACTCAGAAGAAAACCTATGGAAACAGAAAGACATCTCGGCAGTCCCGTTTTTTCTCCTCCTCCTTTTTTCTGCAGCATGCGTGTCTTTTATATATATCATGGCCGAGGAAAACCCTCTTTTTTTATTTTCTTGTCATTCCAGCGGACTCACCTTTTAACCTAGGCCCACCATGTAGACCAATAACTACCAACCATTGGGCCCACCATTTAGACACAAGTCCAAGTCCAACTCTTAATTTCTTCTTGATCTCAGTCTAATTCTTTGGTCGATTGACTCCTAGTGTACTCGGTAGCGCTACACCAAAAAGGGTGTAGCGCTAACCAAGCCTCTGATCGCTTCGCGTGTTATGCTATGCCATCTCTGAGCGCTATACTCATTCTCCTGTAGCGCTCACGAAGATTCTGATCACCTCCTCGTGAGTTCTACTTCAACACTTAGTCTCCAAAGCCTTCTTTGCGCTCCAGCTCCATCACGGCTTTCAAGTCTCTGCAATCCAATCTTGGCGCCAAAACAGCCTTATTTTCCTGAAAATTAACAAAAACACAAAAACATACCAAAGCAACGCATCAAGTGGAAAATAGGGAATAAATTAGATAACAACGTGTTAAAACTATCCTATTTAGGCACTTATATCTACGATATTGCGTGCCTATCACACCCCCCAACTTGAAGGTTGCTAGTCCCTAGCAACAAGAAGAATAAAACAAATAAATAAAAGGATAGATCTTTGAAACCCCCGGGCGGCCCCGGTAGGACGAGTGAAGTCTCGTGAGGGTTTTCAGCAGTGATCATCCACAAAACACCAAAAATCCTTTCACATGAAATCCGAAAAACCGTAAGACAGCTCAGTGATACCCAAACGAAGAACATGAAGCCATCGTAAAAAGATAACAGGCATAAGCAGTTCTAGATACTATCAAGTCAGAAAAATAAATCATGGCACCTAAACTCAGCGTGTGTGAACAAGGGCTTCGGTCACAAGTGAAAAATAACTAAAAGTTCTCGCCGAACCGAGTCTTGACTTCAAATCTCACCGTGTCATGCACTCAACAAATGAAATCACTCGAAACAAGGTGCATATTACTCTCAATATGTGCAGGCGGAAATTATGAAAATGAAAGCAAAGTATCCTGCACAAGTTGACACGAAATGAAAGCTTTATATGGTGGACACACGATCTCATGAACGGAATACCAAGTGTTGGAAACTCTCTCTACCCATCAATTCACAGCCCATTGCCCCAAGGATCAAATAGGACTTCAATTCCGGTGATAACATTAGGTAAGGGAAAGTATTTCAAGACTAGGTAAAAATTCAAGTGTCCGAGAATGATTAACAACAACTCACATAGGGCAAATGAAATTATGTGTGCCCCTTTTTTTTTCTTCTTTATTTTTTCCAACTCCATCACATCTCTCTTTCCTACCTTTTTAATACAATTCTATATAAGAACAAATATTTCTCCTTTCCACAATAATCTGGTGTCTTTCCTTTATGCTTTTTTTTTTTTTCTTTCAAGCCAATTCTTTTCTTTTCTTTTTTTGTATTTTTGAATGGGAAAGATCACCACCAATCAAGCATAATTCTCAACTCCATTCATCTTCTTCTTTTCTCAATAATTCACATCATTAATTAGCCACTCTCATGACACAATATAGATGGTATAGCTCAACAAGAAAATGGTATAATGCGAGAGGCTCAAATGGGCTCACAAGAGATAAATGTATGAAAGAAAGAAGCAAACCGGCTCAAAAATAGCAAAGATGGCCTATAATCCTTTCCAAGGGGCAATACAACCATGCAATTCTAAACCCAAGAGATAAGTAAGCAATTTAAAACATTCTCAACACTTGACAACAAAAATAATGAGACCCACAACGAATTTGCTCTTTCGTGACAACCAAAAGTTTATTTGACACCATTCCAAGAAAAGATAGGCCCTAAGCTCACATGGGCATAAGTCTCCACTAAACAAGCCATCGAAAACATTCAAGTCATAACTCACTAGTAACCAAAGCCCAAATAGACGTGAAGTGCAAATGTGCTAAAAATCAATGCCATGACAAATTCTTAGCGACAAGCTAGCAAAAAGAACTACAATGCCACCACAATATTAAAAGAATGACTATCACATCTCAAACTCTATCAATCACGAGCCAATCTCAATAGCCTTCAAGTCTCATGCAAAAAGATTTCCACCATTTGTTTTTTTTTTATTTTAACTATGCAAAATGAAACAAAACAAGTACGAAGTTCACCCTCCCCCCAACTTAAAGCATGCTATGTCCCCAGAGCATGAAGACAAAGAAAAATAAAAACAAAGAGAAGGAGAGAGTGAACCTGGGGTGGCAGCCAACCACCATGACCTCGGCCGATGTTCGAGGAGTTTGTCGCCTTTGCAGTCCTCGTCATTGCAGCTGCTCCAGAGCTTGCTCCTTCGGCCCAAAGAATAGGACCATAGCTAGTCACACAAGGCCGCGCTGGGGGCTTCGGGCTTACAACCGCCACACGTAATGGCACTCATGACTTAGAGCTCCTGAATGCCTCCATCACCCCAGCGGTGAGGCCTAATCTACCAAGGCTGGTGTGGTAGCACGCGTACGCTGCCAAAAGACTGAAACCACAACTACCGAAAACATGCAAATGGCATTAGTCCTGCCCGGCGCGTGGTAGCCGGGCCACAAGGAAAATAAAATGAAAAAGAAAAAAAAGAAATGTTTTTTTTGAATTAAATTTAATAGAGAGAGAGAGAAAGAGAGAGAGATAAACATGGATCACGAGCATATAACATTCTAACAAAAATTATTACCATGATCACACTGCCCCATTCCACACTCAATGTCAAAAATTGAACTCGGCTACACCACAAGAAAAGATATTTCGAATAAAGCTTTTGCCGAGTTCTTTTAAAAAACTTACACTCCTCTAACTGTGCATTGTGTAACGCCCCGACTTTTCGGGTGCAAAATAAAATAATTTCTAAAGAAAATATTGCTAAATACATATAATTTTCCAAAATAAAGATTTTGCTAATACAATCTCAAGATAGATTTACGGAATCAAAATACACCAACTTCAGAGCTGACTCTAATCTTGATACGAATCCTAAGCATTCTCGATCCTCGTTACTGATATTCGTTCCATGTCGAACTGCATCATCGTTGAATCTCCTCCATTGAATCTTGCGCCCTCTAGCAAATTGATCGCCGAAGCAATCGATTTGCCAGGATACAGACGTATCCGTGAGTGATAAATCACCCAATAGAATAATCCAACCCAACCACCCCTCTTACGTTACAGCTAGCAAGCAAACAAGATAATCATGATGCGAATAAGTAAAACAGAGATTTTTCACGTCAACCAGTTCATTACTATCCATTAGCCTAACGTGTGATCCAAAATCTCCCTACGAGATCTTTCCTCCCCAACCGCTAGCCATGCTCGGTCCCATGAGATCACTTTCCTTTGTCGCAGATAACCTAAGTTATAATACTACAACAAGGGGCTAGCTTATCATGCCTGAATCACAACTAGGGTTCGCCTATCTTATATACCACATCACAATCATCACCGGACACACGCCACTATCAATTCACCACTGGACACACGCCAGGACATCAATTTATTCCCCTCTGGACTCTCGCCAGACATCAATTTATTCCACTGGACTCTCGCCAGACATCAATTTATTCTACAAAACATCAACTGGACCATCCGCCAGGTTTTATCGCACAAAACATCGCTGGACCTCTCGCCAGGTTTTAACATCACAAAATATCGCCGGACCGCCCGGTTTTAACATCACAAAATATCATTGGGCCACCGCTAGGTTTTATCAAAATATCACTAGGCTTACTTTGCCAGGTTTTATCAAAACATCATTGGGCTTACTTTGCCAAGTTTTATATCATCACCGGGCTTACTCTGCCGGTTTTAAATCATCTCCGGGCTTACTCTGCCGGTTTTAAATCATCACAGACATTACTAGACTACCCACCAGTTTCAAATCATATACTGGACTACCCGCCAATTTCAAATCACAATCCTAGGTCCATCAGTCCCCTCGAGGTCCTGCTCAGGCTACCCCAATACTTGAGGTCCTGTCAGGTCCCTAAGGTTCTGCTTGGCCATTCTCACAATTCTAGGTCCATCAGCCTGCCCTCAATCCTACTCAGGCTACCCCGATCACACGAGGTCCCGTTAGGGCCACCCCCGAGGTCTTGCTTGGCCACCCTAGCGACACTGGTTCTTTCAGGCTGCCCAGGTCCTACTCAGGCTACCCCGATCACACGAGGTCCGTTAGGCCACCCCGAGGTCCTTGCTTAGCCCACGACTTTCATTTGTTTCCTTTTCCCTTAACAATAACAACGTCTGTATACTTTCTCACCACAAATCTCATCATATCTCGGAATCACGCCTGCAAACAATCCTCTAAAAGAAAGAAACTTCACAACTTATCCATTACTTAGCATCGTCTAAGTGATTTCTATCTCGTATACCACCCCATGTCTCTAGGGTCCAATCTAGCAATCAAATCCAGCATCGACACAATTTTATTCTCAATAATAATCAAAAACGAATAACAGACGGATCAAAACAAATATTAGGCAATACAATCACATAACTTTTTATGACTGGGCCGTTGCCCTTAATCTTGTATGGCCACAAAATCATTAATAAGGTATGAACTATTTAATAAAGATTTAAAATAATTTTTCTAGGCTTTAATTAATTATTCTTAAGTAATTAGATTAATTAAATACTAATTAAATACATTAATTAGGTAAAAATATTAGAATAATTATCATAACCTTAATAAGAGTCCTAACGGTCCTCTATAACAAGTTTGAGTGCTAAAAGTTGGGTTTGGAGGTTCGTGGTATTATTTTAAATAAAAAGATTAAGTTAATTTGACAAAAGAGGAATAAATAGATAATAAATAATTAAGTAATTAAAAATATATTTACATTAACAAAATATCATATTAGGACTGTAAGAAGTCTAAATAAAATTATTCGGAATTATTAACATCTTTTATAATATTTTAAAGTAATTTTATTAAGAAACAACGCGTAAATAATAATAAATGGTTAATGAAATAAATAAAATATTATTTTAATAACATATCATCCTTGAGATGTCAGAAGTCTAACAAAAATAGTTTGGATATTAAAATCATTGTTTGTAAGGTCGCAATTATTTTTCGTTTGTATCTTTAATTAAAAATAAAATAAATAGCTAATAACATAAAAAAAATATGAAGTCAGCAAGTTATGATCTCTAATATGTTAGGACTCTAGGAAAAATAGTTTGGGAATTTATAGAGTAGTTTATAAGGTCGCAACGATTTTTAGTTTATAAACTTTTACACGATAACGAATAAAAATTTAATAAATAGATAAATAAATTAAAAAAATATGAATTTAACAAGGTCTGATCTTTGGAGTATGGGTAATCTAGGAAAAATATTTCGGGGGTCAAAATCGAAGTTTAGATGGTCGCAAAATCGTTTCGATCCAAAATAACACAAACCGCGAACTCTGATCCGAAGGGAGTTCGGTCGAACCGCCTGGTTCTAGCGGCTGAAGCAACCCGAAGGTTGCGGCCGCAAGGTCGGCGTCAGTTTTTGTTTTTTTGATTTTTTTGCACGGTTTTTGATGCATGGGACTACGGGGCCTATTGGGTTATGTCTATAAATCATAAATATACTTAGAGGAGGCTTCGGATCGAATTATAATACCTCGAATTGGGTGGAATTGGTTTTCGATCGGAAACTTGACAATTTGGAAAGAAAACTTCGGTTTCTTCGATCGGGAGACCTTGGGGCCGAATTGGTTGATGTTCGTGGATGCTTGGGATTGTAGAATGAGATTGGAACGATCAATTTGGGTCTCGGACGAACGGATCTACAAAACCCACTTTTCTCTCTCTAGAACTCCATAGCTTTGGAGCTTTGATTTCCTTTCGATTTTCTCTCTTTTCTGGACGATTGGAGTGTGAAAATTTTCGTGCGTGCCCTAGGGTCGGAGTAGGAATGTATTTATAAGAGAATTGGATGAGTTTCGAATAAAATCGAGTCCTAATGGAATTGGGTTTTGGAACGGACGAATCGTGCTCGGTTTTAGGGTTACGGAGGAGGTAGAGATCGAGTAGGAGAGTGAGAGATAGAAGAGTTGTGCATGCATGCAAGTATTGTAGGAAAATTAAAAAGAAGTTGTGCATGCATATTTGTATCTAAAAGGAATAATAATAATAATTGTATTAAGAAAATAATTCTAATAACATTATTATTAAAAAAGAAAATTGGGTCAAAATTCCAGGTCGTTACACATTGTGAGCCAAATCGATTTTCAAGGTGTTGCTGAATTCAATAAAATCAGAATGAGGAAACAGATTATCCACACCAAGAAATTCCACATGCTCAACCTCAATTGGTTCCGGCCCTTCACTATCGGCCTTAACCGTCGTGTCATACTCTTCCCGCAAGGAGTCCATAAACTCCGAATTCCTAACTAATCCCATCTCACAAACATCTCGCTTTTCAATAGTACGAGACCAACTCTTGGTCTCATACTTTTTGTCTTGCTCGTCCATCAAGGATTGCAAATAATCAATTTCAAGGTCTAACTCTGCTGCAGTGGGATAGATTCCTAATGAATTGTCCTGCGTGAGCAAGGACTCAAGAAAATCAATCTGGTCTACTACCACCAACTCCGATTCCTCATTCATAGCCACTTCCTTTAAGTCTGATTTTGCAACTAGCTCCACCCCAATAACATCTTGTTTTTCAAAAATAGAAGTCCTACCCTTGGCCGCATACTCCCTATCCTGCTCTTCCCACAAATAGTATGAGTGATCCCCCTTTTCGTATTCAGCAGGGGAATATTTCTCTAATGGATCGTCCCACAGAGGGGGGAACTCAATAGGGGAACCTAGGACAATAAGCTCTTCAACCTTTTCAAACTCGGAGGAGTTTTCGACTTTCACATTGGACTCAAGGGTAGGGGAAGGCTCACAGGTCGGAGGCTCAAAAGTAGAGGTCTCAAGGACAGGAGACTCAAGGATAGGAGATTCGAGGGTAGGTGACTCGATGGTAAGGGGACAGTGGCCATGAAGCCCATTGCTCCCTACTTCCTCAAGGAAACTTTTGGACTCCGAATCAGAGTCGTCAATATAGTTAGGTTCCTTTTGGAAAGAACCATGGACATGATGCTCTTCTCCTAACCTTACGCTCTCAACAGAATTAATTGGCGCAATCTCCTCTTTTGCATAAAGATTAATAGACTCTTTCTCCCACACCCGTGATTTTTGAATGTTGGCCCAATAATTAAGGCAATTTAAAGCATCCTCTGCTGTTTTACCAAGAAAATCTCCATCACACATCATGTCCAAAAGTTGGTGACCCCTTTGAGAAAGTCCGTCATAAAAATATGTCGCTATTTGAAAATCATTATATCCATGATGTGGGATTAAACAGAGCAAGTCCTTGTAACGTTCCCAGCTTACATAAAAGGACTCATTCTCTTTTGCAGAAAATGTTTCAATTTGTTGTTTGAGAGTCCATTTTATATAAGAAGGAAGAAACTTGATGGAGAATTTCTCTTTTAATTCAGGCCAAGACCAAACAGTATAAAGGTTTCGGGAAACGAACCAATCCCGGGCTCTACCCTTTAAAGACGAGAGAAAGAGATTCACACGCGTGCACTCTAAATACGCCGGATCATACCCAAGTAAGTCTACTTTGGCCTCGAAAGCCCTAATATGAGAATTAGGACTTTCATGGTCCATACCATGGAATTCAGGGAGCCAAGTAGAAGAGGCCATCCCCACTGGCGGGACAACTACGCAAGGTGAAGGATAACCATAATCGGGATAATAATATACTTGCATAGTTACGGGAATTCTTTTTTTTTTTTTTATAGTTTTTTTGAATCAGATAAAAACAGAAGGATACTAACCCAACCCGACTTCTTTGAACACACGTTGCCATCCCCGGCAACGGCGCCAAAAATGCTTGACCGACCGGGTGAATTTAAAATAAGACGCGTCCCAAGCGTAGGACTCTCGACCGATGTAGCATAATATCCGAAAGTACCGGAGTCGAATCCACAGAGACGGACGAACGTGTGCAGGACTCAAAGATGACGGGTTCACAGTTTATCTTGGCTCTTTGGTAGCCACCCCTTGTTTAATGATTAATTGACTAATTAAATTACGAGACTAAATTACTTAAATATCAATTTAAAATGGAGAGTACAACCATGGGAACTCCAGCGTCCGCGACTAGCCCTAACCAATATTAACTCGGGTCATAATTCCTTTAAGAAAGTTGATTTTAGAATAGGAAAAGAGTTTCCTAACGAATGCACACCACCTGTCACCAGTTTCCGTGTACAATCGAGAGGAAGGCTCCAGAATCCTTCGCCCCGCTTACAAGGACTCCAGCAATGCCTGGGATTGTCCGTTAGAAAAGTTTTCGTATCCCAAAATTGCTTAAACGTTCTGTTTTATTGAACCCGAGATAAACATCGATTCGGCTAGCCACGAGGCGCCTTCGCCCCGCGGCCGCACTCTATAAAACTACTCACTCATGATTGAAAGTGAAACAAAAGAAACCCTAACTTGCATCATGCTTCTATTGCTCGAAACGGAAAATAAACAAGAGATTCAAACCAAACAGAAACGAATGAACAACTTTAATTAAGAAAAGAAATTGAAACGAATTACTGGAATGCGAGTAATTGAACAAAACTTAAAATAACTTAAAAAGAATAAAACTCAGAAGAAAACCTATGGAAACAGAAAGAGATCTCGGCAGTCCCGTTTTTTCTCCTCCTCATTTTTTTCTGCAGCATGCGTGTCTTTTATATATATCATGGCCGAGGAAAACCCTCTTTTTTTATTTTCTTGTCATTCCAGCGGACTCACCTTTTAACCTAGGCCCACCATGTAGACCAAATAACTACCAACCATTGGGCCCACCATTTAGACACAAGTCCAAGTCCAACTCTTAATTTCTTCTTGATCTCAGTCTAATTCTTTGGTCGATTGACTCCTAGCGTACTCGGTAGCGCTACACCAAAAAGGGTGTAGCGCTAACCAAGCCTCTGATCGCTTCGCGTGTTATGCTATGCCATCTCTGAGCGCTATACTCATTCTCTTGTAGCGCTCACGAAGATTCTGATCACCTCCTCATGAGTTCTACTTCAACACTTAGTCTCCAAAGCCTTCTTTGCGCTCTAGCTCCATCACGGCTTTCAAGTCTCTGCAATCCAGTCTTGGCGCCAAAACAGCTTTATTTTCCTGAAAATTAACAAAAACACAAAAACATACCAAAGCAACGCATCAAGTGGAAAATAGGGAATAAATTAGATAACAACGTGTTAAAACTATCCTATTTAGGCACTTATATCTACGATATTGCGTGCCTATCAAATATATATTTCTTTTTGCTACTCAAAAGAACGGAAAGGGCAACCAGCTTAGCATCCTCCCTTGGTATTACTATAAAGGGGTTCTCATCCGGTTATAGAATATCCGGTTTGAGCCATATAGCTACTGCCTTGGGAAGGTGAGCCCGTCACCACAACCCCACCAAAAGTGCTAGAGCTAACCAAAGGCCCTCCACAGAGCATCTGGTTCAGAGAACTACTACCGGTACGCAGGATTTGAACCAGGGCCCTCCACTGCAATGCATGGGACTTCATTTCCAAATGTACAAGTGTTATCTCCTGTTCTTTTCGTCTCCTCTCCTCCTATCATGCCACTATCATTTCAAGATTTTACCTTTTTGAATGTTTGTACCTCTTCTCTGCACATATGAGAATTGTGTTTCACTATCGCCAATTCTTTCTGGAATTTTTTTTCTCAAGCATATACGTATCTCTTTGTTATCATGTAAGAAGTTATGAACGGGTAAATGAATAGTAGAGACAAAGAAGATGCTCGCATGATGCGAAAGGGTATTTTGTGCTCTTGCTGATGCAAACAAAACCAAGAACAGTTCCGTTACCGGATCCGCCGTCATGGATCCAAAGTAGTACAAGCAAGAAGAGTTTTGCCGCTCAATCCACCATCATCTCGAACAATGATTCCTTCTTCATGTTAGTAGACCACCATACTCATAATCTTTACCTTTTTCCCTTTAGTACGAGACGAGAGCGGTTGAGTTTGCATTTACACTTTGCAAGAATCAAGAACTTGACTGTCAAGCGTGTTACGAAAGTTCTTGAACAGGTTGCTTGGAGACTTCATTAATATAGAAGGAACCATAAGCATATATGCTCCGACACTTCTACATTTCTCGGATTGTTTTTGAATTCTCACTTTTCGAAGACAAAGCACAGCATGCACGTACAAAGGTGTAGATTTAAGTACTAATTTCGTAAAAAAATTGAGTGCAGGGGACTTGATTTTCTTGTTTCGGTTCTATTATCACAATCTGGGTATACGAATGTTTTTATGTCTATTCATCCAATCACAAGAACATAATACATTGACTTGATTAACAATTCAATTTCAAGCATTGATACCTGTTCCTTTTTATTTGTTCAAGTTCACATTTTTTCAAGACTGGGAGTAGGGTTGGGCAAATAGTGTTACAGGTAATAGCTTATGCGCATTCGCGGTCCCTTTGTTGAAATGCCATGTCTAGGTGAACAACTGTAGATGACACCCAGCCGGAGCATAAAGTACAACGAAGCAATTCAAATGGATTGGCGTTTGGTCTAAATGGTCATGCTATTTAATATGCTAATATAGTGTTTGAAATTCTTTGAATTAGAGAGAGCATTTACTGGGAGGCTATATATAAAGCATTTACTGGGAGGCCATGGGAGTTTATGCATAGGGTCAAGACAATTTAACCGAATGTTCTTTTCTAATTTTCTTGTTGACTACAAAAATTGTTAGAGAAGTGTGCAATTTAAGTGAATTCTATGACAGTACTTTTTTCTTCCAATTTTTTCCCCAGTTCTAAGAAAATAGCCAAATATTATGTTCAAACTGCTTAATCATACCTTTGATTTTGGGGGCCCTTCTCGAGTTCAAACTTGCAACATGTTACCATGTCTGAAGAAAATATTCTTTTGGACGTAGTCGTTTCTTCGACCCGAAAAAAGATGAGATACAAACCAAGTAGGAAGCTCATTTCAACACATGAATCATGACATAACTCAGTATATTTTTTAAACCTCAATCTGGTTTACTGGCATGCGGCTCCAAATATTTGAAGCCTTGTTGAGAATCACTGACGAAGACGTCCCTGATCTCCCATTTTATGATCGAAGTATCCAGAGAAATGGAGAAGGTGGGGATTCCTCAAATAGGTAGAAACTCATCACTAAAATTGAACTTAAAAGGCTTACTTGTAGCGGGTCGAAATATTAGGGTTCAGACACGGAGGTCGTTCGGCCGGGTCGAAATATCAGGGTTCAGACACGGAGGTCGTTCGGCCAGTGCAACGGGTCTGACCTCCAAATCGATGTTCCTAAGTGCTTGGCTACCGGGTCCTGGGCTCAGTCGCCTCGGTTCGGATAACGCCTAGCCCATTTGGGACACAGCGCAATCTTCTACTGAGCGTCATATTGGCTGGGTTATGTGGTTCAGCCACCGGGGGTCGGCCAACAGATCAGCCCCAGCTCAACCACATGCAATTAACCGCTTTTTCAATACGCCAAGGATGATGCCAACCAAAACGGTTACCGTGTGAGCTGGGCACAAGCCCATGTGATGATGGCTCATGCATGTGAACGGTTACAGCCTTATCCAATGCATCACTTGTGACGTCAGCCGAAGGCGGTTGCCGCGCGTGCGAGGCATGTCCAAACTTGGAAAGCAAGTCATGAGAGTCTATATAAGGTACAATGATAAACCCTAAGAGGTACGTTCGACTTGGCTCTTGGCTCTCAAACCCTAGTCCTGTACTTTTTCTCTCAAGCATATACTTACTAGACCATCGGAGTGCCTTCCCGGTTGGCCTCCGACCGGGCTAGGCACTAATGGTGTGCTTCCTGTGCAGGCTAAGGCAGACCAGAGGTTCATCAGAGGACTCAAAGAGGGACTCCACCTGATCACCAACCCCCACATTACTAAACAAATATTTCACACTAATTCTACTAGAGACAATACAGAATGATAAACAACATGATGATGCAAGAATCCCAAATTTCTCCCATGAATCTGTGTAGTATCATCTGAAGATAATTGTAAATAAACAGAAAACTTGTAACTAAACAAAAACTCTCTGCTTATAGATGCTGTGTAGTATGTACAGAAGAAATATATAAAAAGTAAAGAAACTATAATTCAGAAGCAGCAACAAGCAAACAAGAAGGCCAATAGGTAGTCTGTTTTTCTTACTTTATTGACCCTTCACTTTCTTAAATCTGTCGATTAGCGATTCTATAGATTTCTGTATCCGAGAGCTTTCTGCTTGCCTCACTGCTTGAGATGCCTCGTGCAGACTTTGGATTCCACGACCCAAACTGGCAATTGAAGGAGCCACAGGAAGAGACTCAGCAACACATTCAATCCCATCCCCACACACAAGCAGCCCAGTGCAAGTAGCAATACTACACCCAAAAGTGGCCCACGGCAGAAAACCAATGGGCTTGACCCGTCGTTTCCTCATTATTTCGTAAAATGCTGTTCTCATGGCTGATAGGCTCGTTTTCTCTGCAGATGCTATCATACTGTGAGCCACCACCCTTATTTTTTGAGCAGAAGCAGTTGCTTTCAAGGCAGATGTTGCTTTGGCTCCGGTGGATGCAAATCCTGGGGCTACCACTTTTGATGGACCCACAGTCTTGCTAAGTGCAATAGCAACTGCCTTCTGGGTCTGCGTCAAAATAAGTTTAAGCGAAGCAGGAGCTTTAAAGGTAACAACTTTCATGAAGGTCGATGCAGGAACAGCTTTAGAGAGAGATGAAGCTCCTAAAATGGCAGTTGCTCCCGCCCCAACTGCCACCACTGGTTTGCTAGTTAACAACCGCTTTCTGTCACCATGATCAGAGGTTTCCTTGTCATTTTCACAGTTAGTAATAAGTTGTTCCACCATATCCTTGATCTCCAAAGGAATACTAGTGTTCCAATGTTTTCTAAGACCAGCCAAGCCACTAGCATCTACTATTGCCACAATGGATTTGAAATTTTTGGTTTGGCTTCTAAGGGCATGTGCAAGAAGAGCATGCGATTTTTCCTCAACATCAAGCTCTGAAAACTTGGTTTTATCAGAGTTTGAGTTGCCCAGTTGTTTGATTGGAAGCCGACCTGCGTTGTTGAATGCAATTCTCAAACCCTCAACTGCAATCTGAAAGATGTAAACTTCGGATAGGTGTTTGATATCAACCATTTCTCCCTTGTTCACATCATTGAGCATCTTTTGTGCATGAGCTAAAGCCTGTCCAATCGAAGGGATATCTTGAAAAATATTATGCAAATCTACAAGTAAAGGGTAAATCGAACGTGCAAAAGGTGGCGCCTCATAATCTGCTCTTAGCTCTAAATCGCCAGGAGTCCCCTCTGAAACAGAACTTGCTTGAGTAAAAAAAGAACATAATGGCTTCAACATTTGTAAATGAAGATCAGTTGTAACACAAAATCTCCTTGAACTTGAGGAAACCACCGAACCCACCTTTTGTGGAACCAAAGTGCTAGGTTGTAAACCTAAGACTTGGAACTTGTTACCTGTTTCACCTTCACACACCGGATTCTCCTCCCCGCCACACTTCACAAACGGAGATTCAAGCAACAAGAACGACGAACCAACTTCTTCAGCAACCCTTCTGGCGGCCAAAAAATGCCCGTAAAGACTAATCCCAAAAATCTCCCTCAAAACCAAGGTCCCGGCCACATTCTCGTACTTGTCCTTGTTTAACTTATGAACAAAGCACCTCTTCAAAACCTCAAAGGACGAAGTTGGTACCGAAACATCTACATCATTCCTACATCCAATCTCTCCGGATTGAATCTCATCCACCGCGCCATGGCCCAACTGAACCACAACGGCGTCAGGTTGGACTTCTCTAATCAAACACTCAGCATCCAAAGCTGACCTCTCGGACAAATTCTGAGCACACAGCACGTATATAACAGCATCCGATTCGGGCTCCCTTATCGCGAAAACAAACTGTTTTGTGTGTTTCGGTACCGATAATTTCTTTACTAACCCCTCTGATACTTTCAAGTCATCAAACTTACTAAGTGCTGAAAAGGGCCATAACTTTTGCACGTAGTACAAAACTCCCGTAGCCATCACAGAATCAATTGAAACCCCTATCTATTTCCCACCCAACTAAACCAAAAATCAAAAACCCAATTCATTCCTAATTAGGGCACCAAATATCAAATCCAGTTAAACCCTATTCGGGTCTCTGATTCGATTGATCGCACAATCGAAACTCGTAGATTGGAAGGAAACTAAGAGAGAATCGGAAGAGAAACAACGCAAAGACCAAAACAAGATCAAGTGTAAATTGAAGATGGGTTTTTTTTTAATCCTTGTTTACAGGTATGAGTATGAGTTTGCGTGTATGTATGTATATGTGTATAATTAATGATTGGAAATGGATTTTAGGGCGTAACTCAAGTACCTGATGTTCGAACGAAGAGGACGATGATGAATATCAGGCTTTCGTTCCTCTCTCTCTCTCTCTCTCTCTCTCTCTCGTCTCTATCGTCAACTGTATCGTTCAAACTTCGAAGTACTCCTATCCATGAAGGAAAAAAGGTATGGTTTGTTTTGATAATATAATTTGTTTAATTTTGTTTTTTAATCATTATTTTATATCTTTTTCGATCATTATACTATTTTTTTAATTACTTATTTCATTTCTTTCTCTATCTCTCTCCACTCATTACCCATCTCTCCAATCATTACCTTATTTCTCTCGTCACTCATTATCAAAACTAAAATCTTTAAAGTTAGCAAACGAACAAGGTCAAAGTTCCTTCCGGATGATCCAGACAAGGGGCCGTCTGGACAGCCTCGTGTGGCCTCCTTTCTGCGTTTTTTTTTGAAAATCCGAACCGTGCATTTTGTAGGACTTACAAAATAATATATATACTCGAAAAATCTGCTTGTTCAGACATTGATAGGTATGTCAAAAGTTGAGTTTATACACGAAAAAATAGACGACCGTGATCTATCAACTGTTTTTAAAATTAAACTGTTCACTGTAGTCCATTTTTCGGTATAAAAACTCAACTTTTGACATACCTATCGATGTCTGTACAAACTGATTTTTTGTGTAGATATATTATTTTGCGAGTTCTACAAGATGTATGGTTTGAATTTTTCAAAAAAATGAGCAAAAAGGGCCCACAAGGGAGCTAGTCAGACAGCCCCTTGTCTGGATCATCTGGACAGAACTTTATTCTCTTTCTTTTAAACAGAGGTATAGAGAGAGAACGAGAGAGTACTAGACCAGACCCATCGAGATAGAGGGAGCGAGATGACCGGAAAAAAAAAAAAGAAAATCAAGAGAGAGCCTCTCAGCTAGGGTTAGGGATTGGTGGTCGCCGTCGTCTGTGATTGAAATTCAGTTTTTCACCCAAATCCATTCCAAAGGGGCCGTCTGTTTAGAAAAGCGGCGAGGATATGGCAGAGCCACTCATCCGCACAGCCATCAGGAACGACGTATCCGTATCCTCGTCTTATCGCAGGCTCACAGCTGGATTGTCTCCGTATCCTCGTCTTATCCCCACTTGAATGTTCACAGAGGATTTTGTGATACAAGTGTGCTGCTTTTCATTTTTCCTGAAATTATTTGGAGAATTGATGTGCTCTTTTCCCTTGTTGAAGGTATTGAAGGGGTTTCCAACCTACAGCTTAGCCTAAGGCGAAAATGAATGGAATGCTGAGTTGAGTGGTAAAAGAGTCGACGATTTTTTCGAAGGTGAGAAAGCAATGTTTTTTGTTTCTCGCTCCTCTTTTCTTACCACTCTTTAACAGTTCGCTATTCATGTAAAAATGTGTTATTTTGCCTAAGGTGTAAACAAGTTTATTACTAGAAGAGAAGCGAGATTGTCCATGTATTGTGCAGTTACACGGGGAAGGACTATAGAGGGCAGTGTTTGGAAATTCTCGCTCCTGGGAGTCAACTTGCAATCTGCTTCCCATCCTGCGAGAGAATGGTGCAGAACAAGGGTCTGAAGAGGGGGAGGATGGAGAAGCTACAAGGAGCGAGTACGACGTGTGTGGTGGTTTGGTGCTAAATGTTGATCGACAGTTTTGTGAAGTCTAAGTTCTGGGTTTGCCGATCATTTGTTGCTGAAAGGTCTCTCTTGCTCTAGTTCTTCTTAGGCTTTTTGCCTTTTATGTCAAGTCTTAAATTATTGCTTGGAACATACTTTTTATTCGATGCTTGGTAACATTCCAATTAGTTCTAGTGGTTTGTTTGGGTTGTTTCAATTTGTTCTGGTGGTTTGTTGGTTCAGTCGTTGGTTTGTTTGGTTGCTAGAGTTCCAAACGCTAGAGTTGGCCGAGTTCGCGATGTGGTGCCTGTGTGGACTCCTTTCTGGCTAATTACCAGAGGAGTCCCGCTCCTTGTGGATTCTGTTAAGAGTTAATCTTTCGTTAACAGACATTCCAAGAATTCAATCCCCAATTAACGCCAATCCGTCTCTGCTCTCTGTCTCTCTATCTCAAGTTTCTTTATTCCAAAATCTGAAATTGACTTTCTGCAAGATGAACGGCTTAAATCAACAATACACTTACAGTAGTAGTCCTACTGCGATGGCGGAAAAATACACTTTTCCATCGGCGGTGGAAATAATTTATTCGTGAGAGAAAGCATAGAGTTTGCAATCCGAATTTTCCATTGGTCGTCTTGTTGTAGCTTCAATGTGGATGCTATTTGTAAAATCCTTGAAGAGAGTAAATAGAATTTGGCACTCTTTTGAATCCTTGCAAATGTGCAGAAAATGTGATTTTAAGGGACTAAGAGAGTAAATCCACCCTTTTCAAAGTGGACCTAATGGGTTTCAAAATAAGAAGAAATTGGCACAAAAAGTTGATGGGGTCGGAGTTTTGCCAGAAAATTAATCTGGTGCTGGATAGTTTGCCAGAAAATTGGCAGGTGCCGGAAATTCGTCGACAATCGGCATCGGAGATGATTGGAGATGGTGACCGGTGGGAAAGAACATGTTGATTGATTGAGAATAAGATGTTGACCGATGGTGATGGTGACAACACAGATAGATATGGTTATATATAGAAATCTGAATGGTTATATGTAGAAATCGGAACTTTGTTAATGCCAATAACATCAATAAATAATGCATAGTCTCCTACTTAAGTTTTATCAATTTATTTTTGTACTTCTATTTCCAAATAATAAACATACAAATAGATATTTAAGAATTTCAAATCTTTTCTTTAAAAAAATTTGATATGACAACGTTCGGTAGTGGTGATAATATCACTTTGCCTGATGATTTTTTGGAAGATGACCACTTTGTTGAACTACAATCCGTGAAGAATCCGGACATTGGAAATGTGTCGCAAAATAAATCTTGTCAAACTCTCAACTCTTGGTGTAGCAGTCCAATTGAGTCATGTGAAGGCATGACATTTGATTATCTTCGTCTTGGACAAGATTTAAGTTCATTTGGAGTTAAAGCTACAACTATGGTAATTGGATACCTATTGATTCGTTTCGAAGAAAGGGATCTAAAAAGCTAAACAATTTAGTCAAAATTTTAAAAAGTTAACTAAAGAATGAATAGTCCAAAACGGACAATTTTTTTTGGAGTATCGTTGTCTTCAATTTATTTTCCGCTTAATGCATAATTTTTTACTTCTTAAGATTCTTCTGTTTGAAACAAAGCAATAATTCACAGAAAATTAAAGCAAAACTAAAAAGCGACTTTATTTTTACTAATCCGAGTGACCAATCCCACTGTCCGCTTGGGGACCCAATTAAAGTCGGATACAAAGCACTGTATGGGTCTGAGTGTCCTTCACCCCCTTACAAGGTTTCTAATTGCCAAAGATTCTCTAGTTTCTTTCAACCCGCACATGATACGCACAACAGCCAAGTATATAGAATCCTTAAAAGAAGGTTTACCCAAATGGTTAATGACCCAATAAATCTCAGAAGTCCATTGTTGCAATCTGCTGAAGATGAACGGGGCTAAGCGATATGTTGAAGCTGTGGGATGTAAAAATACATTGGCAGGGGAGTGGTCCACCTTAGAGGGAAGCACCCGCGCTACCCAAATGGTTAATGACCCAATAAATCTCAGAAGTCCATTGCTGCAATCTGCTGAAGATGATCGGGGCTAAGCGATATGTCGAAGCTGTGGGATGTAAAAATACATTGGCAGGAGAGCGGTCCACCTTAGAGGTAAGCACCCGCGCAAGCAGTGGTGGACGAAGCGGAAGCGAGAATGTCGGCTTGAGTAACGCAAACATTGGTGAGAATCCAATGCCCCCAAAACCTAAGGGTTCCTCCACAAGGTTCGTCCACGGAGGGTGAGTCCGGCCTGAGATCAGGCCGAAAGGCGTAGTTAATGGACAATTGGTAAATATTGCTGTACTATCCCTTGTTGGTCTTGAGGAGGCTAGGTTAGCCGAAAGAAGTATAATTGACAAAGAAGTGATTGTGATCTTCATCCTCGAAATTTCAGAGGGCACACAGAATTAACCATTTAGAGAAGCGAAATTTGAACATGACTACGAGAAACTTATTTACCGATGAAGAAAACATCCCTTGTAAATGAAACAAACGGATTTGGATTAGTTACGGATTCAGTGAGGGAAAATGAAAAAAACCTTGGAATATTGTAATGCCGTCTCTTTCTTTCTTTCATTTTTGTTTCCCTTAACCCGTCTGTGACATGCTCATCTTTTTTCTACCCGGTCTCAAGCTTGGATAAATGAAGAGGGTTGTGGTAGGTGACTGACAACCAGCACATGAAAGTGCCTGTCAATATGAAAATGCTAGGACATCCTCCTTTGGGTAGTTCAAAAAATGAGCAAGCGGCGTCATGCTGGCGCCCAGGGTAGGCCTTTGACATAGCTCAACAGAAAAGGATACGTACATAGATAAAATCATGTAGTCGATCTCAATTGATTGAGATACAATGGTCAGTGTGCTCTTGTGTGGTTACTCTTGAATGTTTTGTGTTCCACAATGAATGCAAGTTCCCCATCAGGAGCGCGAGAGTACAATCTTGAGCAGTTAAGGCGAGCATAGTGGGTTATCCATCCAATTTGGCGTTGGTTTCTATTTTTGGGGTTGATCAAATTGAGTGTCGTACAAATGGGTTTTTTGAGACTGAAGCATTTTCTAACGTGGTAAAGGATAGGCAAGATCAAAATAAAGTTTTGTTGGAAAAATACTTGGAGAAAATAGAGGAGACTGGATTCCCTACCCAACAACACTCACTTTGATCAACCCCAAAATAGAAACCAACTTCAAATTGGATGTATCACCCACAATGCAGAACCCATGTCCAATATCTCAACAACTAGCACATAAAACTTCATTCTCAATCCTCCATGAAAATGTTTCCATGTAAAAGATTCAGGAACCCCCAATCCTCCACAAAAATACTTAAGCAAATATAGAATCTCAAGAAGAGTGTTGGTAAAACAAACCGAAATCATTTCCAGGATTAAGAATTCAAAAGGCATTAGCAAAAAAAACTTTTAAGGAAAGCCAGAGGATCCAAAAACAACAGTTCTGTGAAGACCCTGAATCATATTCCTATTCCTCCTTAAAAAAACTCCTGCCAAACCAAACTGCCTTTATGGGAGCTCTCTTGTTCTTCATTTCTATTTGGAAAGACCATAGATAACTTCATTTAGATAAACAGAAGGCACAACATTGAGTTTAAATACATTGGTCCAAGAAACAAGAGCAGCTTATAACCAATAGGAATACAAACCGGAAAACCAGCAAGAGTTGCGTCCCTAATACCCTTTAGTCGAAACATTTGCAAATACTGAATCCTATACAAACAACGAGAAGGAATGAAACAGCAATACGCTATAGCTCCTACATGAACAACAGGGGAGATCATGGCGAAAAAGTCAAGACCTACCTGTCCAAACACTTGCAAATAGTGTATCCAACACCAACAACAAGAAGGAATGAAACAGCTGTAGGCTATATAGCTCCTAATGAACTACTGGGAAGATCATAGCGAAAGAGTCGAGACCTATGAACAAAGTAAATCTGAAGTGTCGCCAAAGGACTAGAATGAGAAACAAAACAAGATGCACTGGATCTTTAGCACAAGGTTTCAGTTCTGTCTTCAGTGCCAGCTTCAGTCCCTGGCAAGCAAGTGAACATTTCTTTTAGAAACATATCACAATTAAAAATTAATCAAATGGGTTGGAGTGCACATTGATTTCGTGCACGTTCCAGTATTAAAAAGGCAAGCTTATTGTGCTTATTATTAGAAGCAGAATAGTAACAACCTGCAAATTTGATTTTCCATAACCGACTAAACTATCACTTCAAAAAGAAAAAAGTAAAAGAATCGAGCAACTTTTTGATTAGGAGAAGTGGAGAAGGAAAAACCAGGTTAATCATATGTTGCAACCTACAAACCTTGAAAATGAAGACAATCTTCAATTTCTTTTGGCACTAGAGAAAAACACTAAAAGGTGGAGAGAAAGTTCAAACAAAGGCCACTTCGAAGTCATATTTTCACAAAAATATAAAATTTGGGGCGTGACAACAACACTGACAAATTTTACACTGACAAATTTTGGGATTAAACTTATCAGAACTTTTTCAACAACCTTCTGATCACTTGAATTTTCATCTGGAGACCTTGCTTGGTTAACAATGGAAGTTACTTTAGCGCGAAAAATCATGGACTTAGATTAATTGAGATCACCCAAAACTTCAACTAGGAACTAAGTTTAAAAAAATGATGTTCACCGATATGAAAAGATTTCCCGTTTTTCTATTATGCATTGCATTGTAAGTCTAACCGCTATTAAAAAATAGACCACTATTAAAAAATAGAAAAATGTAAACCAATTTCAAATCCTTCGAAATTTTCAATTAACCATCAAGGCATCACAACTAAACGTAAGTACTTATCAACTTCAAATACGAAATTAAAAAAAAGTACAAGTTTTTCTTTCCATTTGCCAAAAAGATACGGAGTATAACAAAATACTTCTAAAGTAGAATCTAACGTTTATCATTACTTGTCCAAAGGCAAAAAGATACATGCAGTAAAAACAGCCTTGAAAGCCTAACAAAACAATATTTAGATCCACTCATCTAAACACAAACGTTAGCTTCACACCGTGTCCGTAAAAGCTTGTTCTTGTCCTTCTTAGGTAGGGGTAAGCACAATTACTCACAAATAATTTATTGAAACTAAAAAATGCAAGTAAACATGATAAAAGACATGGACGCTTGTACCCTTATACCCCATTCTACTAAACCCGATATTCAATCGCTATGAAGCATGGATACTCTATTTTGGCCTCCGTATCTCGTACTGTACGCGTATCGGACACGCATACGCTCGGATACGCTTCGGATACGTGTCCGATACGTTTTTTAGAGTATCCAGCTTTTGAATTAATTTTTGGTGTTCGGATGCGCTATGGATACGTTTTAGATACGTTTTGGATACGCGCGGGGGTTAAAATGTTATTATTTCAAAATATGGGTGAAAACTGTAATTAAGTCTCCATATATTCTCCTGTACGACGATAAAAAAGAGGAAAAAGAGAAGGAAAGGCAGAAGAGAAACAGATTGATCTTCTCATCTCTCGACAACGACATCGGTAAGTCTGTCTCTCTCTGTCTCGTCTCTCTCGTCTCTCTCTCGCCTTCTTCTTCTATCTCTCTCTCATCTCTCTCTCACGTATGTAATCTCTCTCTTTGATTGTTTGATTTTGGGTTTGTTTTGAAATAGTAAAATCTGATTTAGGGTTTGTTTTGAAACAGTAAAATCTGATTTAGGGTTTGTTTTGAAACAGTAAAATCTGATTTAGGGGATTTTTTTTCTTTTAACAGTATGATTGATGGATTCTGCATCTGCTGGTAGTTCGGTTTCCTCATCCTGACAACCTTCACAACCTAATGAAGGGGATACAAATAATCCCCTTTGGAGTTATGTTACAAAATTACAGAAATTGAGTGGTGCTGGGGAAATACTCAGTGGCAGCTCATACACTAGGGTTAAGACAATGACAATCTTTTGAGTTTTGACTTTTGATAATGTTAAATGAACTTTTGTAATGGAAAACTTCAATTTTTAATGGAATTTTATATTTGTTTTGGGTATATATTTTATTTTTATTTATTTTTATATTCAACGTATCCCCAACGTATCGTATCCTACTTTTTAGAAAAATCACGTATCCGCGTATCCGTATCGTATTGTATCCGTATCCGTGCTTCTTAGTTCAATCGCTCGACACCATTCATAATGAATATAACCAAGTCCAAAAAGATGAAACCAAAGAACTCACACAAACACACACACCATCGCGTCAAAATCTCCTTTTTCCATAAACCGTTATCTCTTTTACTCCCTCCGTCCCAATTTAAATATTCCTTACGGGAGACCGTGTAATTTTGATCTAAAAAATTAAAGTGCTTTCGGAATTAATTTTTAACTTTGTTCTGCATTGTTCAAAAGATCTCGATGAGTACTTTAAAACGGTGCAAAAAAGTTCCAAAAAAGGTTATGAAAAATAAGATTTTTTTGAAAGTCAAAATGACACGACTTTACGTAGGAAGCATTTAAAATGAGACGGAGGGAGTATCAAGTTTCTGTTTCAATGCCAATACATCATGAGTGATTCCTAGTGATACACCCGAAGGTGGACCGAGTGAAATTCCTAGCAACACACCAGTAGGTGGACCTAGTGACATTTCGGGCGTTTGAGACCCCGTGCACCCCTCTTTGACAAAGATAAGAGCTTGTAAAGCTCGTTCCTAGCGAGACACTCGTAGGTGGACCTAGTGACACTCCTCTCCATGTATTGGGTTTCCACTTTCCAATTTGTTGAAAACAACCATTTTCCTTCACTTTTCACTCCTCAATAAGCTTATCATTTAAATCAATTTTTTTTCCTTATAAGTTCGGCTTTTATGTGCTATAACCAACCTTCATCGATGTATCATACCGTCAAAAATACATTTTAAAACTCAACCCCATGAATGTAAATCAAAGAATCCGACTTCTAAGAGAACAAATGACTTTTAAATCCACATAACTAGAAACCAAGAAGAGAATGAGAAAATAGAAAGATAACACGAATATAATGGCAAGCCGGCCTCCAATACATGGCTCACTAGCCCAAATAACTATTATCAAATCCAAATCAAACAAAACCCAACATGTAACTAGTATCAATATCAAATTCTTAACATTTACCATAGAAATCAAGAAAATCCAAATATCATAAATCAAATTTTACAGACTTATAAAATTCCTCATTTTCTTCCCTTAAATCAACCATTTAACTAGATTCAACTTTTGCCAAAATAAGGTAAACTCATATACACTATTCACAAAAACACCAAAAAGAAATCATCAAGGTAGAGCTTTCCAATGAACGAGTGAAGATAATCGACAAAATGGAACTAAATCCTCATTATATTAAGGCCACAAATTTTCATAGACATACACTCCATCACCGTACTAAACACATCCATTTCAACACATACGTAAAATTTCAAACTTGAAATATATAACTCAAACTAGGGCCTTTTTTTTTTTAAAACATATGGTAGCATGCATTTTAAAGAGACTATTAGAAAACCCTACCTCAAAAAGAAAACCCCCTATTTGCTAAGAATCCCAAAGCCACACAAGGTGACACTTTCTTCGGATTCTTAGCATTTTTTTAAGATTCTCATGTCTTGGCCTTCGATTGTGGAGAAGAAGAAGGGTTTGCAAAGTTTGAGAGGGAGAGAGAAGGAAATGGTTGACAAGATGAGTTCTCTGATAGTAATTGGTTTTTAAGTTTAAAAAATTGCAATATCCCCACTCGAGATACTATTCTACTTTGTTCCAAAAAAAAGAAGAAGATACTATTCTACTTTCATGTTACAAGTCAGAACCCCAAAACTAATAATCACATAAAGAATTAACTCTAACTGTATCTATTTACATGAAAGCTGACCTTAGGCTACTATCGTTGGCCGTATTTCAATAAACTTATTCCACATCTTGTAAGTGTAAGTGACTATTAGCTCGATCGGTTACTCACCACTGTTTTGATTTTCTCCTACTTCTAATGCATCGACACGTTTTCCCAGCCATCTTTCAAACCAGGTGAGAGGTCGCCCGGGGTAAACTGAAGGCATATCACATGCAAAATATCCAAGGTTCCGCGTTTTCCAATCACTTGACGGTGTCCTCTCAAGCAGATTTTCTTCCCTAGGCTTGGTTTGTCCAAAAGACATCACTTTGGCTGCAAGATTTTCTTTCCTAGGCTTGGCTTCTCCGAAAGGATTCACCCTTTCCGGTTTTTTGATATCCGAGGTTTGTCCCACTCTCACGAGCAAATTATCATCCCTAGGCTTTGCATCTCCAAAAGAATTTTCTTGATTTTTTGATGTCCAAGAATGAGGATGGCCGATTGGTCATTGTGGCTTGTTTGAGAATCAACTTGCCCTCTTTTGAATGCTTGCACATTTGCAGAAATTTGATGTGACCAATTCTTGTATTGGCAGTTAACTAGCAACTTCAAATTCGATGTACGTCCTATGGCAAACCAAACATAATTAAGATGGTCAAATAAAAGTTAAAATCAAGTTTAGTAGATTTAAACATATACACACAAGCACATAAATTAAATGTCTGAAAATTTGAAACTTACGGCTCAAAATAGAATGTATTTCTTTCAAATTCCTCCTTCAACTGTTTATAAATCCCTTTTAGCTTCCTGGTATGTCCAGGAAAGTGGTGCTCAAACATCAATGGCAGTTCCGTCTCGTTTCTAAATCCCAAAGCCTGTAAATGTAATTTGTGCGAAAATAAAATATAACATAAAGGTCGCAAGTAATTAAAAGAAAACTACATCAGCTAAAATATACCTCTGCTTTGTGCAATAGAACAAGCCGCATATGATGGATGTATGCGTTGCGAAGGAAACGAACCCGGGACGCTAACTTCTTCTTATCAGTTTTGGCGACCACTTTCTTATCACCTCCCCCTTGGTCACCTTCTGCTACTGAGCAAAGACATTAACCAAATAATCGAGGTATTCAATGCAACTATCATTTTGAATTATTGTTTTCATATCCCCGAACGCACCAAGATCATCCATAAACTTGTCTGTGTTACGTCAATCTTCAAGTATACTAGATAGATCGATAATTAGTTGTATCTTTTCTTCAAATGTCATGATATCAAGATTTCCACACAAGGTCTTGAATTTGTCTGTCTTTGACATTTTCCAACTCAAGTGAGAAAGAAGAAATTATAGTCTCCAGAGCAATTTAGCTCTTTGAGCTGCTTCCCATATTCCTTCCTAGGTCCAAAATGGTACTTCGCAAAATATACATGTGTTGAAGCACCGAAGACTATATTGTCTTCTTTCTTACGTGATTTGGAAAATGTCAAAGACAGAGACAAATTCAAGACCTTGTGTGGAAATCATGATATCATGACATCTGAAGAAAAGATACAACTGATTATCGATCTACCTAGTTTACTTGAAGATCGACATAACACAGACAAGTTTATGGATGATCTTGGTGCGTTCGGGCATATGGAAACAATAAACCAAAATGATAGTTGCCTTGAATATCTCGATTATTTGGTTAATGTCTTTGCTTAGCAGCAGAAGGTGACCCAAGGGGCAGGTGATAAGAAAGTGGTCGCCGAAACTGATAAGAAGAAGTTGGCGTCCCGGGTTCGTTTCCTTCGCAACGCATACGTCCATCATATGCGGCTTGTTCTATTGCACAAAGTAGAGGTACATTTTAGCTGATGTAGTTTTCTTTTAATTACTTGCGACCTTTATGTTATATTCTATTTTCTCACACATTACATTTACAGGCTTTGGGATTTAGAAACGAGACGGAACTGCAATTGATGTTTGAGCACCACTTTCTTGGACATATTAGGAAGCTAAAAGGGATTTATAAACAGTTGAAGGAGGAATTTGAAAGAAATACATTCTATTTTGAGCCGTAAGTTTCAAATTTTCAGACATTTAATTTATGTGCTTGTGTATGTGTTTAAATCTACTAAACTTGATTCTAACTTTTATTTGACCATCTTAATTATGTTTTTATGTTTGGTTTGCCATAGAACTTACATCAAATCTGAAGTTACTAGTTCACTGCCAATACAAGAATTGGTCACATCAAATTTTCTGCAAATGTGCAAGCATTCAAAAGAGGGCAAGTTGATCCTCAAACAAGCCACAATGACCAATCGGCCATCCTCATTCTCGGACATCAAAAAATCAGGAAAATCCTTTTGGAGATGCAAAGCCTAGGGAAGATAATTTGCTCGTGAGAGTGGGACAAACATCGGATATCAAAAAACCGGGAAGGGTGAATCCTTTCGGAGAAGCCAAGCCTAGGGAAGAAAATCTTGCAGCCAAAGTGATGTCTTTTGGACAAACCAAGCCTGGGGAAGAAAATCCGCTTGAGAGGATACCGTCAAGTGATTGGAAAACGCGGAACCTTGGATATTTTGCGTGTGATATGCCTACAGTTTAACCCGGGCGACCTCTCACTTGGTTTGAAAGATGGCTGGAAAAACGTGTCGATGCATTAGAAGGAGGAGGAAATCAAAGCAGTGATGAGCAACCGATGGAGCTAGTGGTCACTTACAAGATGTAGAATAAGTTTATTGAGGCGTGTAACGATGTTGTGAAATACGGCCAACGATAATGATAGTAGCCTAAGGTCAGCTTGCATGTCAGCTTGCATGTAAATAGAAACAGTTAAGAGTTAATTCTTTATGTGATTATTAGTTTTGGGGTTCTTTGTGCAAGGACTTATAACATGCAAGAAGAATAGTATCTTCTTCTTTTTGGAACAAAGTAGAATAGTATCTTGATACTTGAGTGGGGATATTGCAGTTTTTTAAACTTAAAAACCAATTACTACCAGAGAACTCATGTTCTCGTCAGCCATCCCTCTCTCAAACTTTGCAAACCCTTGTTCTTCTTCTCCAAAATCGAAGGCCAAGACATGAGAATCTTGAAAAATGCAAGAAGAAAGGTTGATCTACACGAGGAGTGTTATGTTTTGATCCGAAGAAAGTGTCACCTTGTGTGGCTTCGGGATTCTTAGCAAATAGGGGGTTTTCTTCTTGAGGTAGGGTTTTCTACTAGTCTCTTTCTAATTATTTTTTATAGAAATAAGTAATTTTCAACCCTTTTTTAAGTTATCACCAAATTTGAGTGAAACGTGACAATTTCAAAGATTGTAGCTAGACCATTTGATACATGGTTTGATTTGGTGATAAAATTGGTTCTCCTTTGATCTGCTAAAGGATTTTTTGAAAGAGTTAGACCTCGCTTTGGAAGGAATGTTTTTCTTTTCCCCTTCCTTCCATCATTACCGAGGCATGCAATCATCTCACAATCATCAGGATATTATAGCCAAAACCACAATTTCAGATACTGATAAAAGAATCTATCAACAATAGTAACAACTAACAATAATCGAAATATTACCAACATCGGAAGGACTGCATTTGAGTAGCTCTGCCATATCCTTGCCGCTTTTCTATCACAGATGGCCCCTTTGCAATGGATTTGGGTGAAAACAGAAACCTTAGGGTTCTGAATTTCAATCACAGACGACAGCGACCACCAAGCCCTAACCCTTGCTGAGAGGCTCTCCCTCGATTCTTCTTTTTTCCCATCTCTCTCGCTCTATCTCGATGTGTCCACTCCGGATCCGGTCAAGTACTCTCACATTCTCTCTCTATCCTTTATTTTTCTTTTCTTCTCACCTTGGTAGCCAAAACAATAAAACTATGGCTATATATGAAACTATACATACATATCAAGGATTTTTTTTGAATTGTAAAAAAAAATCCATTAAAAAAACTTTTCAAAATAATGAGTGGTTTAAATTATCTATGTGGGACCCGAGGTGGGCCTCACAACACCCATATGTACATGGTAGGTACATTGCACCCGAGGTGGGTCCCACAACACCCATATGTACATGGTATGTACATTGAATATGTATACATAATAGTACTCGTAGCCAAAAGGGGCTGTAAGGTAACCTAAGGAAAAGAAAAGAGAAGGGGAACTTAAATAGGAGTCCTCCCCTTTGTATATACTTATGTCCTAATTCTAAAGGATTTGAAAACTTATATTGACATCCTGAAATGAAAATAATACCCATCTTACCCTTAATATTTGTTTTACCTCGTTTTTTTCTTTAAACAAATTTGAATGGATAATATTCCATAACTACCTTGAAAAATTTGTTTGGTGGAGGCCCTATTAGGGGTGTCAAACGTGTTTGTTGTGCCGTGCCGTGCCATTCAACTTCCGTGCCAACCGTGCTTCGTGCCGTGCCTGTTTACTTCATCGTGCCATGGCGTACCGTGCCGTACCGTGCTTTAAGCGTGCCGTGCAGGGCCATTTTACTTCATCGGGCCGTGCCTTTTTTAAATCGTGTTATGTCGTGCCGTGCCCAATTAATTAATCGTGACTTGTCGTGCCATGTCTTTTTTTGTCGTGTCTTGCCATGCCTTTATTGTTGTGTCGTGTCGTGCCATGGTTTTTTGAATCGTGTCGTGTCGTGCCGTGCCAGGATTAGACCGTGCCTGTGGCGTGCCGTGCCGCCTTGAAACGTGTCGTGCTCGTGCCCGTGCCGACCTGGCCCGTTTGACACCCTTAATGTTAGCAGGTTGTGATTCTAGTGGGTTTTTTTTTTTTGATCGGCGTGATTCTAGTGGTTTTACTGTGACATTTATGGCTATTCAAATTTCTAGTTCAGTTCCCTTACTGTACTATCATTTAAAGGAGTGTAAAATAGTAGGTTTTCAAGATGTGATCAAGTTTGATTGAGGCGCTGAAATGTAAGTGTAAGCTTTTAATCTCAAATCCAACACCCAAGGGGAACTTCTTTTAGGACAGAAGGCCATTGGCAATGTTAAGCTGGTTCTCATCATCTAAGCTTTCGATGTAAATGATTGCCCCAATTTTTTTTGGCTATCCTGATTACGGCCAAAACCTTAAACTGGCATCTATAACTATACTTTCATTCAAAGGTTGACAATCATCTTCCCTTTTCCTCCTTTATCTTTGTTTTTCTTTTTTCAATCTTGTGGGTTGGGGATGGATGTGAAGTTCCTAATACCAACCAACTCTTCTCCTACATGTATACACGAAAAGTTGAAAACCCATCTCAACTTCTAACAAGGAGAAACACTGCTGATGAAAAAGTATAGAACAATGGCAATTCTGAATCAAGTCTGATAACATTTAGATACTGATTGCCATTGTGCACTGCATAAATTGAGCCATAGAACAGAGTTGCGCAATGTAATACAAGAGCAAGCAGTAAACAACTTACGGGGAGTTTAATGGAAATGCAGTACCTAATAAGCAAATTTAGATTACTCCAACATTATAAAACAAAAAAAAAATACACTAAGTGCCAAATCCCACAGAGAATATTCACAGAATAGATCCCAACGAGCAGATTTAGATATACACATCATTTCACTGAGATTGGGGGTCATAAACGGTCGAACAGTTAATTGTTCGAGTTTGATTTGAAACTTAACGAGCATCAAAACATGTTCAAGTTTATGCTTGTTTATGTGATGAGCCGATCTCGAACGAGCTTTATCGAGCCATAGACGAGCTCGAGTATCTCGGGAATTTTTTATACATCACAAGCCAAAGGAGCCGAGTAGTAGCTTTTTTGAGCTTGCTATGAAAACTTAAATGAGCTTTAGAAAATGTTCAAGCTTGCTTTATCTATGTACCAAACTGATCTTGAACGAGCTTTTAAGAAACAAGCACAATCTCGAACTCGAGCAGTCTGGGTTGTTTATCAGCCCTAACTAGAACGAAACCAAATTCCAATTCATGATGTATAAAAATCTCCACTAAGAACTATCAATTTTACCTCTCGCGAAACCCACAATGGTTCTGAACCTCGGTAGTGACGACGGAAGAGCCGAAACACCCACTACGGAAATCGCCCCTTTTTTTGCATAAAACTATGGTATTGATACAAAGAAGCCATTCCAGCTGCCTTTCCTTCCTTGTATCCACTAAATTTTTGGCCATGGACAGTGGGTAAGCAACCAAATGTATTGGAGAAGATGATAAGGAGAGATGCGAAAAAGATAAACCTCTCGTAATTATGCAAAAAATTGTAAGAAATGGGTACCTGGTAGTACTGCAAGAGATGATGAATGACACAAAGCTCAAGGAAAATGGGGAGTTGAGTGGCTCTACTTGAGAGAGAGAGACGCTAAGAGGGAGGGAGAGAGAGAGAGAGACGTTGAGAGAGTCAGAGACTCAGAGAGAGAAGTTGAGAAGAGAGGGAGAAATACCGAGAGAAGAAAGTGGGCTGCGAGAGCACTAGCCTCTCGTCTCTTTCTCTTTTATACCAGTGCGTGATCATGTGCAACAGTCGCACCATAATCCATATGCACTTAATAAAGAAAATTCTTGTAAAGTCCTATAATGCACTACTTGAGGACCGCCCGAGTTGTTTTTAAAAATCTGAACTGTCTATCTTTTATGTAGGAGCGATTATATCATTTGTACAAAAAATAAAGTAAATTGGTTATAGTTATATAATTGATCGCACACAACAAAAAATTCCTATTAATGAATCTACGTCCCGATGAAAGGGCTTTCAAAACCCGATAGACCCAAAAATTTGCAAGAGTGATTAAAACACCAAAAAAAACAAAATGAACGGTATGAATCATCATACTTGTGTCGCAATCGTGTGGCTAGCGTACAAGAAGCCCGTTTTTATATAATAGAATTATATATAATATATAATACTTTTTCTAATTATAAGCCCAAAAAAAAATTTGGCCTTGGTGGTTTGAGATGTATGTCAAGCCCCCAAGGACTTGGGTTGTATCCCCATAGAGATTATTTTTTCAAAACAAATTTTTTTTAAATTAGTTTTTTTTCTTATTTATTATCTATGTATTTTTTTAAAAAAATTATTAGATAAAACGCAATGTATATTAGTATATGTTTAGTAATTGGTATATTATCATGTTTGAATTTTGATTCAAAATTTTTTAATCATATAAAATATTTAAAAGTTTATTTTACGTAAATAAAAGGAAAAGATTAATAAATTATTGGATTATCAAAAAATACACAGAAATAAAGTAAACTATAATCTGAAATCCCTTGTTTATTTAATAACATACTCCAATTTTTTTGGTTTTTCCATGCCTCGTGTCGTGCCCGTGCCGTGTCTGGCTAAAACCGTGTCATTCCGTGTTGTGACTCGTGCCCCATCCCACTTCCGTGTCATGTCGTGCCGTGCCAGGCCAACTTCCGTGTTGTGCCAGTGTCTTTCCCCCTCACTTCTGTGCCCATACCCTGCCACGTGCCCATGTCGTGCCTTGCTAGAGCTGTGTCGCGACTCGTGCTCCATCCCACTTTCGTATCGTGCCCGTACCAGGCCAACTTCTGTGCCGCGCCTTTGTCGTTCCCTCTCACTTCCTTGCCCGTGCTGTGCCGCGTGCCCATTAAGATCATGCCGTTCTCGTGCCTTGTTAGGATTTATTCGTGCCTGTGTCATGCCGTGCCGCCTTCAAGTGTGTTGTGTCCATGCCGATCCGGCCCATTTGACACCTCTAGATCCTATATTCATCGGAATTGGAAATTGGATGTAGATAATTACTATTAAGGATTATATCCCATGACTATCGGACAAAAACGTTCGGCGAGGTCCTGTTTTAACTAAAAATGAGAATTAGCCGATATATAAGAGCATGTACACCAAGGGTTAGGTAAACTAACTATAAACAGTGCAAAATTATATTTTTGCTAGCCCTTTTTAGCTTTCATGCTACACCAGTCCTCTTTGTAATCTTCTCTATCCCATTGAAATATTATAAATAAAATAAATTATATACACATATGTGGTCGATTATCGCCCGTTTGTTTTGTTCCCATTTCATCGGCGACCGTTCAATGCCATCTGGGTTGTGCCTTTTTGCCTGAGGTGGGAAACTAGATTGGTGGTATTCAATTTGGGTGTACAGGATTGCGAGATGATTGCATGCCTGGGTAATGATTGAAGGAAGAGGGAAAGAAAAAGATCCCTTCTACAGGGAGGTCTAACTCTTTCAAAAAATCCTACTAAATGGGAGGGAAAGTTTACCATTCATTAAACTTTAAATTTTTATTTTTTTTCTCTTTCTTTTCCAACCAAACAATGGAAGAGATTTTTTTTTTTAATTTTGCCTTCTTTTCCTTGAGTTCCAAACAGAGCTATTTTTTGTCCTTTTATTCGGCAGGTCCTGCCTAATAAAGATGCGAAGAAAATTAGGGAGAGAACGAGAGAGTACTTGACCGAACACATAGAGAAAGAGAGAGATTACTTGACCGGAAAAAAGAGAGATGAGGACAGAGGATAAAAGGACGAAGTGCAAAATAGGTACTCCCTCCGTTTCAAATTGAGAGTTTATTATTTCATTTTGGGTTGTTCCAAAATAATGGTCCTTTTCCAAAAATAGAAGGAAACATTTGGTGATTTTTCAAAAGTATCCCTCACAAGTAAATATAAGTGTTATAAAGTAGATAGAATATAGGGATAATGGTGGAAATGATAGGTATTGTAAGTGTAATCATTGCATGTCCCTTTAAATAGTTAGAATCCCCAAAAAGGACTCTCAATTTGGAATGGATGGAGTATTTGATAGTATTTAACATAAGAGTATCCACAATGGCATAACCAAAACTGATAGATTTTTAAAGTTAATAATGTTACAATCTCCTTAGAAATAATCAAATTTTGGACTTTGGATAACCAAAACTAGCAACCTTTTGCAAATAATCAAAATTTAATGAACTTCACATTCTCAATCAAATACACCCATCATTAAAAAGAAATATTCTCTCTTTCCTTTCCCCCCCTCTATCTCTCTCTTTTTCTTTTTCAACTATGTTTTCAAAAACAAAAAAAAAGTTACTCCACTAAAAAACTATTTTTAAAAAATAGTTTTCCCCCCAAAATTGTTTTTTAACTGTTTTTAAAAAACATTTTTATAAAAAAAATTGTTCTTTTTTCGAAAAGTTGTTTTGTATAAGAAAATGTTTTTTTCAAAATGTTTTCTCATACTAGGTGCGGGCTTACGTGCAAAGCACGTTATTCATGCCCGTTGTGTAGATGGGTTTGGTTTTTCCTTGGAATTATGGATTTTCTTGACGATAGCGAAGGTTATGTGGGTAAATTTGGTGATTTTAGTATAGTGATTGTACAAAGAAATTGGTAGTATTAAGTTTTGCATAAGAAAGTGAAGAATGTGAATCAAGTAGACTGAATCAAGCTATGAAAGGCTGTGATTTCTTTCTAAATTGGCTTTCACCTTCAAGAACTGCATGTATACATATACCCCAAACACGACTACTAAAAGCATACAACTTAATAGCAAATAAGTTTCAATCTTCTTCTACCTTTTCCTCTATTCCTGGCACGGTTTCATACTCTAGCTGCACTTTCCAATCTATAAGATCCTGGCGAGATAAGAACCTAAGGTACCAAATACGTTTTGTTCGAGTCAAAAGAAATTATACTTGGCTTAATAAACTTAAAAGAAGTATAGTCTAAGTACCTCTCGGGAAAAAAATAGACACCTTCATGGCCTTGTGAATCATCCAGGTCAGAACTGGAGTTTTTACCAGATAGCTTGCTTAGAATAATGCCCGCCTCAGCCAGGGCTGAATAAGATATTCAACAGACAAGATTTGAAAATTGTTCCATTATCAGAGAGACCCTGACAATGTGAATGCAACCATCAAACCTTCTTACACTGAATGGACCCAAAATCAGGGTCTTCCATGCTCACATCGTCAAATTATATTCAAATTATGAGATAAAAAAGAGCTGATTTAACTTAACTAAGCCAAATACTTGATCAGCAATAGGATAACTTCTGACATTTTTTAGACTATGCAAGACACAAAAGTGAAAGAGAAAGTGTTGGTTCAGATGAGGTTATTATTGTATTCTTCTGAAGTTTGACACATGAAAATAGGGAATCCAAGTTTAAGTACAGTAATGGTGAATCCATTTTTCTGTTGTGGAGATCAACTGTACACTGCATGGTTAAGGTCAGTACTTCTGCTCCAACAGAAAATGTCTTCCATGGACAACGTAAAATGAGTTGATATTCTGCAGAACTTCTAAAGGGGGGAAAACGCCAAAACCGGTCCAGTTGTAAATACAATTCAGGCATAAAACACAGATTGACTATGTGTTAATAAGCTTCAACTACCTTCGGAAACTCAAAACGATAACAGATTATAAGAAGACTTCTAATTTGCATCTAGCCAAATTGTCTCGCATCAATTTATGTACCATGTAACAAGATCTTTTCTGCATTAATAAATGCATCACGGAGACACGGACCACAGGGAAGATCCAAAATTACCACCACAGTAACCATCAGATTTTGCTTTAAAAACTGTCCCAGCTTGTAGTAGAAGCAAAGCATCATACAAAAATTGCCATGAATATGATATCCAAACAATCAGAATATTTCATTTCAAAACTGGACTTCATAAACTTAACACAAAAAGTAACAAGGTGAAAATATTACGCTATCAAGGTAGCAGAGATAATGGATTCAAAAGTACCTCGTATGTGACTGCCCATTTACCATACCGCAGGGGCTTATGGTAGTAGTTAATGTTTCCCACGTAGAAGCTTTTATCATCAGCTATTTTCTCTACTTCCTTGATAACCGCATCCACTCGAACAAAGGTGTCATCATCACACTTCATAATATACTTAGCAGAAACCGTGTGAACCTGTTATCAAACAAAGATATCAAAAAACTATTAATCTTCTATGTGAATATACAGCATTAGCTCCTCCAACTTTAACAGCATTAAACTACTCACCCCATATTCAGAGATGGCAACGGTTTTCAGAACAAGATCATAATTATCCAGGTAAGGCACTATAACAATGTCGCCAAAGAACTCCGCTTCTTTCTTTAGCTCCAGATTCACTGCTTTTCTACCATTCTGTATGAAAATTATTTCCAACTTAACGTTCAAGTACATGTCGATTTAAACCACAAATGGAAAATGGCTTCACATACCAGTGCTACCAAAAAACGAGCAACCACATTAGAAGACTTGATAAGCGTATGCTGCATCCAAGATTTCCTTACAGCCATTTGCTCAGCAAAATGGTTTCCAGCTGAAAGAATGCCAACAAATAGTTCCACAGGTCCATCAGGAAGAGGTGGGGCCTTCCACTTGCTGGACTTGTCAAGTAGCTTTTGGGGCGCCAAATTGGGATGTGATGTGGGCAAGGATACAACAAAAATGGAGTGAACGTCAACATCACCATTCAAAGATAGTCCAGTGGCATGCTCAAGGGCAAAACCCTGTGAACAACAGAAAACCTTAAAGAAAGTTCCATTCACCATGGAATTGAGGATCAAAACACTGGTACATTGCCTGGTTTAGCTAGGAAAACGAAACATTTTGGACATGTTTCTCATATTTTGAAAAAGTGGACAGTAACATAATGGAAATAGCAAAAGAATTAAGAGTGTAGAAAAATGTCATTACTGTTATTTCCAATTAGGTGTCAAAACGACTTAACAATTTAGTATGTTAATGCCAAAAAGTCAAAATGTTTCAGTTCATTGTGGTACTTGTCAGTGATTCTCAAGCATGTGAGAATGCCATATTGTCAGTTATCACAAGAAGAAAAAGACAGAATAAATGCACGAAGGAGAGCTCTATATGCTGAGAAAGATCACAGCGAGAAAATACATTCATACCAATTCAGATACAAGGAGAAGTAAGCGCAGAAGAGAATATTGAATCAAGCTTACATAACAGCTACATAGGAATTTTTGAAGATAGCCTCTGCAGCTTCTGGGCTTTCTTCAGCAATTCGCTTTCATCAACAAGAGGATTCACCAAATCTCACCTCTCAGCTTGTTCTGCAATTGCCATGGCTGTTAAAGACACCTCACGAGCTCTGTTGGGTCCTACAATGCGTGGCAGCTTCTGAGAAAGACCCCACGAAGGACATATTGCTAACCTGAAAAAAAAATGAATACACATAAATACACGAATCCTCGTTAGATGGGAAGAACCAAAACACCAAATGCTTCAACGACAAGAATTCTACCTGCTATATTTCAGTCAAATAAAAACCAATCAATTTCAAAACACAGAGGTGGGGCAGGAGAATCAAAATGCCTCTTCCCAGGCTAGAAAACTGTCTAGAATGTTCCTCAATTTGGAATATTTCCATGAGCATAGCTTCAACCGTAAAATGACCAATGCACCATAAAATATCAGAGTTTTGGAACTTGTTTTCTGCACTCACTCAAACCAACTTAGCTGGCATCAAGGGAAACAACCAGATAGTCAGCCAAAATATTGACACATACGCACACACGCAAAGGTAAAAAAACACACAAAACCCCAATGAAAGCTGACAGTCTATACTTCCTTACGCCACTATATACGGCTCCTAGCAGAACTCGACAATCTGCATGCTATGGTGTTACGTACAGCCCTGGTTGGTCAGAGGAGAAAATCAAGTGCACACATTTGAGAAATACCCTTGGTGGATTTGGAAGAGAAACTGGCCAGAAAACTGCATTGTTGAGTGCAATAGTAGTTTGGTGATAGAACTTGAGAAATTGGGCTAAGCCTGAAAACAGGCACTTTGGGGAAAAAATTATGTATGCTGTTGTTGTCTCAGTGAAACAGATTCATTTCACATACACTCTCAACTCTTAACACTCCCAGTGATCTACTTGCTTGTTAACGACTTCAATTTTCAACTCCAATGTCAGCACATTACGACATAGCATTCTATTATTTGTAGCCTAACCTACCTAAAAAGTACAATCTTTGAATCAATGCAACAGGCTAGATGGTAATTGGTAAGACAGCTAAAGCTTTGACAACTACAGCAAAGATTGAGGAATAACGCGAGAGAACCTTGCAGGGTGCAAGCAAGACTACTCCAAGATCAGCTTCAATTTCTTACCCATTGCGTGATTGATTTGTTTCTCTTTTATTTTCCTATTTTTGCTCAAAAAATACATGTTAAAGGAATACTTGGGGATGGAAAATATGCTTCTTTCCTTCTTCCTTTTGATTCCTGCAGAACCCACAAGAAAAGAAATAGCCTGAAAATCAGTAAGAGAGGAAGTCCGTTGGCCTTTTTCTAAGGCATATTCTTTCCCTTTCCTCCATTATTTGCTAGAATCAAATGAAGCCAAAAGGGGTACATAAAATTTGGTAAAAGAGCTAGTGTTGCTCCACTGAAAAATCCAAGACTCAACACGCAGATATCAAACACAGAAACAGACAATCCAAACACTCAACACTACAAAATCACAAATGACAAATTACCCAGTGAAAAACGAACACATGCAAGAACCAAAAAGTTTGAATCTGACCAAATAACTCTACAAATCAAACACCCAACATGCAAAGATCAAACACAGAAACTACAAAATCAGAAATGCGACATTACCCGTTACCTTGTACCAACGGGACCAGAAAGAAACGGCGTAAATCCCAAACACCACTCGGCCAAACTTCTGCCTTTACCAGAGCTTTTCTCTCCGGCTCTCCCTAAGCAAGCCTGGTTCTCCGGGCACTACGGTAGGACGTGGATCGATCATAGAGTAGGAGTAGGAGATATATGAAATAAAACAAAAGGAAACAATTACATAAGGTTTAATTTCGGAATAGATAAGAATTTTTGTAAAGATCCAAGTAGCAATTCCCAGTTTCCACAAAACCCACTCCAAAAAATCCCTACTAAACCCAATAGTCAGCCAATCGAAACCCACAACGATTAAGAACTTACCCAGCGACGGCGATTTTAGACGACGATCTTTGTCGAAGACGCAGTAACTGGGCTTAACGTCTCCACAGTTAACGAAGACGACCGCCATGGAGTAGTTTTGAAGGTGGAGGAACGCCGAAAACTCTCTCTCTCTGTTTTTCTCTAACCAGAGGAAGAAAATAAGAGGGGGGAGGCGGAGCCAATTGAAGAAGAAATGGCGTGGATGGGTGTGAAATTCCTGGAGAGAGAGAGAGAGAGAGAGGGGGAAGTCAGTCTCCAATTGAAGAAGAAATGGTGTGGTTGGGTGTGAAATTCGTGGAGAGAGAGAGAGAGAGAGAGGGGGAAAGTCAGTGGGAAGCCACGTAGTGGGCTAATCGGTTGCGTGTTTTGGTTAGTCGATTAGTGGAGACCAGAATAGTGGAGACCAGGGTGGCAAAACAGGGGGGGTGGGGAAACGGGGGAGGAAAAGGAGGCAGAATGGTGTCAAGCGAAACGCACTCAAAAACTCATTCTTATTTAAGAGGAGTAGGATAGGATAAAAACTATTTTTTCAAAAATCGTTGTTACACAAAAGCTGTTTTTCTTAAAACTCTTTTTTAAATAAAAATCAAAAACTATTTTATATTTTTAATAAATTGTTTTTATTTGTCTCAAAACTATTTTAGAAAAAACTATTTCTTATGTTCACAGTTTTTAGTTTTTTTTTTTTTTTGTAATTTAAAAAAGTGATGCGACAACTTTTGATTATTCAATTTTGATTACGACATTCAGCTATTGTGGACCTCTACATTGCTAATCTTAGCAATCTCTTAAATGGATAATTAAAAATTGATATGACAACTTTTGGTTATTAACATTGTGGATACCCTAAAGGTACCCTTAGTTATGGATTTCCCGTCCACGTCTTGGATGGAATGTGGGTTTTGTCTTGAGTAAATAACAGAATGGTAGTTTAAGGGGCAAGTGTGGGCAATTAATAATTGAAGGGAGAAATAAACGAAAATTAAATTGTTTAAGGGGCAAATATATGTTTTACCCATTGAGAAAAGTAAGTACTTCTTAGTTTGGCATTTCGAAAAGTGATTGGGTGAGCCAGTGACAAGATAATGGTCAGACGAGCTCAATAAACATGGAAATTTTGTTTGGAAACTACTTACATTTAAAAATGTTCAACAAATATCCAATGGAAAATGAGATGAGAATATATCATGACGGATATGAGAAATATTCATCAAAGAACACAAGCCATTTGATTTTGGATTGGATGTCTCAAAAGTTCTAGCAATCTATACATAAAACAATGAGATGGACCAGATTTCCAAAAACGAATATTGCTCAATATTTATAGTCAAAAAATGAATATTGTGCAATATTTATAGTTTAAGCTTTTGAATACCTTTGGCCTCCAAAGGAACCACATTATTACTGATATAGTTAGACACAAGGAGCAACCATCCAATGTACTACCTTAGTGAATCCCTAGTCCAACCACATTACTGATCAATAGCAATCTCTCTTGTGAATCTTCTAATTTCAGTTTGGATGACCTCGACCTTATCGGATCGAGGAGGGGAATAGTTGAGATGCACGGAAGTTAGCCCGGACAAACCCCTAATTGTTGAACCAAAAAAATAAATCTGCATAAAGTTCTATGTAGATTAAAACCACTGGGACTAGCTCAGTGGTTAGAACTTGGGGATTTCTATAGGAGGTTTTAGGTTCGATCTCACCAATGGGTGGTTCGTGGATCAATAGGTAAATCTCGAATTTCAGACAAACAAGGCTTGAGTTTGAGTCCCCTTAGCCATATTCAGAAAAATCGTTGTGCACACACACATCGAAATTTCGTTCCAAAGCCACCCTTGCCTGGGCCCCGAAAAAAATAAAGAAACAAATAAAAAACAAAACAAACAAAAAGAAAAAAAAAACATTTACATTGCTGTCGTCGGAACATATCGGTAGAACTTGGAAGCCCTTGAATGAGCCAAAACCAAAAACAAAAAAATAATAAAAAAATTTAAGCCAAAAACAAGAAGTATGGATTCAAAATATAGAAAGTAGGCCTGTCAACGGGTCGGATCGGATCCGGATCCGGTCCGGATCCGATAGATCCGAATCCGATAAGACTTGGATCCGATCCGAATCCGATAAGACTCAAATCCGATAGCGGAAATCCGGATCCGATCCGAAAATTTTGGATCCGATCCGAAAATCCGAATCTTAGCCAAAAAAAAATATTTTTTATATAAAAAAATACAACTTTTTTTCAAAAAAAAAATATTTTCCAAAAAAAAATAAAAGAAGAAATTGAAAATAAAAATACAACTTCTTAAACATTTTTTTTCAAAATAAAAAATTTACTGTATTTTTAAAAAAAATTTATAAAAAGTAAAAAAAAAATAAAGTTCGGATTCGGATTGATAACGGATTTAATCCGGTCCGATCCGGATCCGATAACGTTACCGGATTCGGATTATCGGATCGACGTTATCGGATCGGATTTTTCGGATCGGATCCGAATCGAATCCGGTCCATTGACAGGCCTAATAGGAAGGAATATAGACCTGCTGCTTTTGCTGCTTTCAAGTGTCAGGTTCGGAGCGCTTGCCGACCTCACTATGCCTCAAACCGCCGTCGGAAAATGGTGGTGGGACTTGGAACACTATATATAAACCTATCTCTCACTTCAGCAGCAAAACTTCCTTCCTTTTCACAACGGCAATTTTAGTTACAATAACCTCAACAATTCTAAGGGAAAACACACACAATATCTTCAGCTACAACAAAGACGATAGGCGCTGTCTCCATAGCCGAAGAATCTAGGGTTCCTTGTGCTGTTTCCTTGCCCACCCTCCCCTCACCAAGGCTAGTCTCTATCCTTTCCCTCTTTCCCTCTCCCTCTCACTCTAATTGTTCGGATTAGAGAGAAAGGGGAGAAAAAACAAAGAATTCAAATTTTGTGAATAATAATTTTCTTCCATTTTTCTCTTAATTTTTTCCCCTCACTTTTCCTAAAGGTCCGTTTGATCAGTGAGAAAAATATAATGAAAAGTGAAAATAAGAGAAAGTGAAGTAAAAGAAAAGAAATATTATTTTTTTTCTCACATCCATTTGATTAGGATGAAGATTTTGCAAGAAAATAGGGAAATTAGAGTACCTGTTGTTGATTCTTACAAGAAAATATACTTGCACTTTTTATGAGAAAAAGAAAGCCAGCTCTCTAGCTTTATAGGGTTGTATGGAAAAGTTTGTTTTCTACTATTTTCTAGGACACTCTTGCTTGGTGAACACCAATTTTTTTTTTTTCTTTCTTGCACTTTCTACGATTATCTTGCTAATCAAATGGATCCTAAGTTGTACGGAAAAATTTGTTTTATACCATTTTCTAGGACACTCTTGCTAGGTGAACACCAATTTTTTTTTTTCTCTTTCTTGCACTTTTCTACTACTGTATTATCTTGCTAGTCAAACGGATCCTAAGTTTCAAACAATTTGTTTTATGAGAGAAAGGAAGCGCCGTTAGAGAAAATGAAAGTTGCAAAATCAATTTATTTTTTTAAGCAAAAAAAATAAAAAGATAAAAAAGAGCAGGTCTTCAGAAAAATGTTCGGCCATCAAGTTTTGGTCCCGTTGTCCAATTTAGTGGGATCGGAGTTAATTACTCCCTCCGTCTCAAATTATTGTGTCTATTTTCTTTGTGGGACCTCTGAATAATTTGTATATATAACTTTTAATTTATAATATTTTTTAAATTTAATACGGATCTTGTTTGATAGTAGATCTTAATTAATTTTGTTATTTTTTTTAAGTCATAAAAAATATTATAGAGTGTGAAATTTATATAATTTTTTGAGAAGTTCCAAAAAGAAAATAGACACAACAATTTGAGACGACAACATTATTTCGCTTACATTAATGCTATTGTCACAGGTATCAACCACATCCCTCATTTTTTTTTGTCCCCACAGATATGTGGGGTGTGGTTTAGAGGTATAAGCACATGTGAAACCCATACACATGTGAGGTGTGCGGTTGAGAGGCGTGGCCTTAGCATTGCTCAATAGGAATTCAAAAATAAATTAATAAGACTAATAGGAGACTATGCATTATTTGTTGATGTTATTAATTTCTGTAGCATATACACAATTCAGATTCCCCTAGATAACCATATCAGTCATTATTTTCACCTTTATTTATTTTTAATTTTTTTTAATTAAATAGTCAAACATCTTCTTCACATTCGGTCAACATGTTCTTTGCCACCGGTTACCATTTTCGGCCATCAACTCCGACGTCGGTCGCGGATGACCAACTCTGGCACTGTGGCCGACAACTTTCCCGGTGAACACCCGGTGTTGACCAATTTCCGGCGGAACTTCTGGGGAGATGTGGCGGTGGGAGGAATAAATAATTTTTAATTAGTACAAAATTATAATATTTGTTAAAATAGACGTAGTGGATTTTAAAATAATTAACAGACCTTATAAATTTTAAAATTCCAAATATACCTTCTCCTTCCGGAGACTCTTTACGTGTAGGGTGTAGACACAGCCATAGCAATATACTGAACAAAGAAAACACAACACTCGTACTCCCCAAAACAAGATCCCAACAACCATCAAAACAATCAGCAAAACCTTGCCTCAATGAATTACTACTACTTCTACTCTCTCACTTCATTCCTGTCCTCCATTCCACACCCTAATAAATACCCATATCGCCATAACCCCAATCAGACCACCTCCACCGTCTCTTGTTCCCTCCGCCGCCACCACCGCCGCCGGAAAACCCCGAGAAATCCCACCCAACCCAAACCCCCTCCGCCCTCGGCCGATGAGAAGCTCCAGATAGCCATCAACTTCCAACCCTTCTCCAACAAAGCCTCGTCGCTTCCTGTTAGAAAGGCGTTGAACGAATTCGTTCGGTCCGGCAACGAAGCCCTGGAAGACCTGACGACCTTGATCGCTCTAGACGCCGACCGGGGGGTTGTAATCTCGTGCCGTCCCTCCACGCTTCGATTCGTGGGCGGTTTGGTTGCTTGCAGTTTTGTAATTGTGGTTTTGGTGAGATTAGGGTTAGGGTTTTGGGGTAAAATGGGGCTTGGGAATAGAAGTGGGGTGGTAAGGAGGAGGGATAGGAGTCTTGGGGGAAGAGAAGTAGTTGTTGCCACCAGGAGAGATGCACGTGATGGTGGAATTAGGGTTTCGGAAAATTCTCCGGCGGCGGTTCGGGCTGTCGGGTCGGAGGAGATGTGGGAGAGTAGGGCGAGGAGGGTGGAGGAGGAGAAGTTGCCGAGTTGGTGGCCGGTTTCGTTACCGCCTCCTGTTTTAATCGATGGAAAGGAGCAGTATCAGAGGATGGCCAGCAGATTAATTCGAGGTTTCGTATGCTGATGTTATTTTTTGTTTTCGTTCATTTGTTGTCTCCTTTGTTATAATGTTTATGATGAAACCCTGTGTTATGTATACTAATTTGCTAAAATTTAGTGATGACATGACTAGGGTTGATAAATGAATCAATCCGTTCGAGCTCGAGTTCGCTAGTTAAAAGCTTGTTTGAGATCAGTTTGTTACATGAACAAACCAAGCTTGAACGTGTTTTTAAAGCTCATTAAGCTTTCAAGGCAAGCTTGAACATACTATTGCTCGGCTCGTTCGACTTGTGATGTTTTAAAAGTTCAAGCTACTCGAGATCGGTTTGTGATCGGCTCGATTAAAGCTCTTTTCAGATCAGCTCTTCTCATAAATAGGCCAAGCTTCAACATGTTTTTAAAGCTCGTTAAGTTTTCAAACCGAGCATAAACAATCAACTGTTCGGCTCATTCGCGTTTATAAGCCCTAGATATGACATCATTACTTTGATTACCTCACAAGTCTTGGCTTTGATTTAATGATTTTGGTCATAGATTATTAAAATTTCCCTCTAAAATTGTGGTTTACCAAGGATATAAGCCAGACATTTCTACCTGTGTTTCTATTTTTATTTGGTACCCATCTTTGTTTGAGAACCAGCTTTTGTTTGTTTGAATGGGATTCAAAGGAGCAATTCCAACTATGGTCTTGAAATCCGGCCTAGATAACCAGAGCAATTACTCAGGGACATTGAATTCTGATATATTGAGTGCTAGTAGCATGCCGCACGATGCGATTGTTAAACATACAATGGTTAATATTTAGAGTCTATATCACATTTGCCAGTCACTGTTAATAGTGTACTTCTAATGTGTTGTTGGCAATTAAAGATGTATAGAAGATAAGGCTATAAGCAGTTATTCATTTGTAAGAAGAAAGTTCATTACACCACCTGACTCACCTGAGGATAAAAGACTTATCCATATTTGCAACAGAAATGCAAATATGGTCTTATAATTATGGAGTTTTTAAATATTCATCCTCAGATCTCATCCTATGTAACTATTCATCCCAGTTATTTTGAACATTTATGTTTTCATCCTTTTAGATGGTGAATTACCTATCTTACCATTTGTAACAAAATATTTATGTGTGTGTATATTGCCTTCCTAAATTAGTGAGATTCAACCATTTCCTAATTTAGTGGGATTCAATCACAAGAATTATGGGAGATAATTATAAAAGAGGGTTTCAAAATTTATTTTTCACTGATTTAAATTCGAAAACCATATTTATTTTTCCATATTTACCATGTATTATCATGAAACCTTTTGAGAACATGTTGGAATCGACCATGTTTTGTATGAACTATTTTTGCAAAATTATGGTAATTTGAAATATGATTGACTACTTTTACATTTCAACTTGAATCGAACCAAAACAATTACGATTTCATGAATACACCAAAACTATTATGATTTCAAGAATACATCATGATTTATTTAAAAAATACAAATCTAAACTCTATATGATTTCAAGAATACATCATGATTTAATTGGAAAAAAAAGACAATAATGATTTCACGAATACACAATGATTACAAAGATACAAATCTGAGCCATTATACTCCACCACCTCCACTTCAATCTCCGCACTAATCGATCGTGTTTTTTAGTATGATTTATTTGTACAAAATTATTGCATAGATTAAATGTCAGAAATTATTTCATGTTTTGCAAATCGGTCATGTTTTTTCATGGAATATTTCTACCCAATCACCATAAAACATGGTGGATATTCAGATCGCCATGTTTTCATGAATTATTTCAGCAAAATAATCCATGAAAACTGATACAATGAAACCTTAAAACCGGGGGTTACAACAAATATACCTTCTATTCAAAAAAAACAAAAACAAAAACAAATAAAGCATGAAAAAGCAAAATACGCCATGATTCGGATATACAACCATGATTCAGATGGACATGAATCTGGGTCTGATGTTCGGCGAGTGGCTCAGGGTTCCGACGAGGGTTTTTGGGACTCTGGCGATGGGTTTTGTCCGACGAGTGTTTTGAAACATGAAAATAGAAAACACAATTGGATTTTTACTGTGGTCGTACCTGTGAGATAATTCACAGTAGTAGACCAGTGGTGGCCATATTTTGGTGCTCAATCAACCGGTACGACAGCGAAGAAGGGAGTACTCCGGGGGGTCGGACGAAATAAATCAACTGATTCCTAGGCGTGGATATGGTCAACTAGAAACCCGTGTATAAATCAGCCGGTTCCTACTCTTTGAGGTTCCCTTGGTCCAGCCGCAAGTGAGCCGGCGTTTGGCCGCCGAGGTAGTACTATTTCATGCGACCGACGGAGTTGACCCAACCACGATCGCGCTCGAACATATTGATGGCCATGGCGATGAAGGATGGTGATGGGTGACCGCGATGGGCAATGGGTTGGGTGATGGAGGCTGATAGGATGGGCTAGGAAAGAAGGGGGGATTTCCTATTTTTGTAGCTGATATGGGAAGCATATAATAGGGGATTTTATCCCGAAATCATAATGACAACCTTCAAGTTTGGGATGAAAATGTTATCTTTTGGTCCCAAAATTCAACACTCTAATAATCAATTCTTAGAAATCCCTAAAATCTCGCTTAGGATGAAAAAAGTTACGTTTTGGTCCCAAAATTCAATGCCCTAATAACTAATTCCTAAAATTAGGGGATAATGCTTTATGAGGGGAATAAGGGCAAAGTTGGGTTTATAAAAATTTGAGGATGAAAACATAACCCCAAGAAATGGGCAGGATGGAAACTTACGTCGGGTATGGGCCGAGGATGAATCTTTAAGTATCCCTATAATTATTGTGGTCTTATAGTAATTGTGTTTCATTTAGGTACCGGTATGTATTTCTCAAATTTATTATAATGTTATGGTCATGCTTTTCCATCGTCAAATCACAGCGTATCAACTTGATTTCCAGCAATCATGGACTACAGAATAGGCGGAAAGGACATCTTGGAGGATGATATTATTCAAGTGAGTGCTACTTTGTCCAACACGATTGTCATTTATATCCATGCATCTAACTCAAAGTTTCCATATAACAACTTGTTGGTTGTTAATTCCTACCTCATTTGTTTTTTCATTGCATAAATATGAGTCATAAGCATGTAGTTCTTTGGATAAAACATGACTCATAAGGGTAAAATCCGTGCCTAGTACTTCAATGACTACTCTATTCAGTGTTTTATAATTCATTCATTGAAGTCACTGGTGCTCTAACTATACCTGTACATGTTCATTTAACTTTTTTTGTGTTCGGAAGTTTAAGGTGCTTTGATTTTGATTTCTCATTATTGCATGCTGTGGTAGTAATATGGATGGCTCCCTAGACCTAAGTCACCGATTGGACTGAGAAAAAAAAAGTCACTTGTTGGATGATTGGGAGCGCAAGAGTCTGAAAAGTGTCTGCGTGTCCTTTGAAAGTTAGTGCCAGACACATTGATGCGGCAAGAAAACCTGCAGTTGTTGCTTGAGCTACAGCAGCGTCAAACCACACTAAAACACAACAAACCAGCAGTGAAATGCGAGAAAATAGTGAGAAGCTGAGGTACAGTTGAAGCTAGAACATTACGGCTGGTTTGGTGGAGGTTAAAGTTTTGGAGGGGAGAAGGGGACATAATAAGAGGGGGATATGATATGAGGAGAGATTATTTACTTGGTTTGTTTAGTGGTGGATAGAGTACAATGGTATAAAATTCCTATTTTGCCCCAAATCAAACAAACAAATTCTCTCTCTCTCTTAAACACACCCAATCGGATAAAAAAATAAACCAACAAACCCACCCTACTATCCAAACCCACCCTCTGATCCAAAATCTTTTTCTTGTCTCTCTTATAATCTGAATAAACTCCAATATTGAAATCAGAAACCCAAAATCAGATCCTCCATTCCATTGCAATATTAAACTTCATTTTCCGTTGACCTGTTATTCTCCTCTCTCTCTCTCTCTCTCTGCGTGCAAGGAAGGGGCAGAAAACTGGTGGGCCAGAGGGTTATTTGGGTAAAGTGAGAGCTTGGATTTGGGAGGGGTTGTATCCGAATATAATACCTCTGTAGGTGGATAAACATATCCAAGCCAAAAATTATTCGGGGAGCAAAACTCAAACAAACAGCGGATATGCCCAACAGGCTGTAAGAGACAAAATTCTAGGGTTATAACCCAAGAATGTCTCTGGAATTTGAATTCTGTAGTTTTATGGGGAAGAAAACAGAGTGCATAAGCTCACAAAGAGCATTTACACCAGTGCTACATCAGCCCTAGGATCTGAGTTCTACATCTCACATTTTAACTTCTAATCTCAGCCCTCCAAGCTATTTAAAATATCACATGCTGCACATGACCTCAACAATAAGACTAGGAACATAATAACAAGTCTATAAACTATAGCAAGCATTTGAGAAAAGGCAAGTAACATAAATAGCAAAAGAAATCACAACTCCATGCAAACTAATGGCGTGGAGAAGCTGTCTAGTGGGCCTGTGTGTCCTTTTTCAGTGTCTTGTGTCTTGTATGCTCGTGCACATGTGTCTGTGTCCAAAGAGTCTCCAACACCGTTCCGTTGCATCTGATGTACTGTATGTGCTACATAGATACACGTCAATCTGCTTCATGCCTCTGTGTCTCTGGACATGTTAGACATGCTCAAATATGTTTCCATTTCCTAATCATATTTTAAGAGTCCGACGCGATAGGAACACACCAGGCCTAGGGACACGACAGGGACTCATTGAACATATGTTGAAGATACATTGAGGACAATCTGAGGACACTGACGGTAGGTCAGAATGCAATTTCCAATGTTGGGAGATGGTCAAAATTGCCATTGATGGTTAGTTTTTGAGTATGTATTTGGTATTGTTTGTTTTTCATATCTTCATATCACCGGAATTATTTGTGTTGTACTGATTTAATCACTAATTAGATGGAACTGATATATTTGTTTTTTTTTTTTGATAAGTAACTGATATATTTGTTAATTCTGTTACTATCTGATATATGTATTATTTTGTGGAATGTGTCCCCAACGTGTCCATGTCCTAATTGTGGGAAATTGACGTGTCCGCGTGTCTGTGTCATGTTGTTCCTTACTTCCTTGTCCCGCGTCCATAGCCTTGTTTCTTAGTTCATCAGAACTCAGAAGACACTAACAGAGTTGTATCTCCCTGATCTCACCTTCTTTTCATTTTAGATCATGTACATTTTTGTGGGATGAACTTACCAATTTATTATTATTATTTTTTGGTGGGATGAATATCCATGCAAATTATCATTGATGCACATATTTCATGTTGTCAACCTTATGGACTAGGGAACAAACTAGAAAGACATTGGTATGAAGCACCTGAAAAGGGATCCTAAGCGACAATAGAGTCCCTGACCCCACGTATTAAGGGGAGGTTTAATACCCTTTGTTCCGTTTATACCGATTTAACCTTGTGTTTGGTTGAGAGTTTAGTTTAGTTTAGTTTTGATAGTGGGTAGAGAGAGAAATAGAGTAATGATTGAAAATAGGGGTAATGATTGGAGAGAGATAGAGAGAGATGAGAAAGTAATAATTGAAAAAACAGGGTAATGATTGGAGAAAGAAATAGGGTAATGATTGAAAACAAAACTAAAACTAAAACTAAACGGTTAACCGAACAAAGCTTTGAATGTTAAATTGTACATTTCTCCATTGAGATTGTACAGTATATATTGGAGGTCAAGTTCATTGCTCGACATCACAATTATTCAAGAGTACCTTATTTGGGGAACAGGTCACACTCTTTGCTAATGCAATGTTTTCTGTATACCCTTGTCGGTGAGCAGTTCCGTCGGTTATGCAGGACATCTGGAGCGAGGGTTTCGTTTGACACAACCAATGGACAAGAATCTTTTTACCGTGCATCTGTTCATTTTGTTTTTGATCATTGTGGCAGGTACTTCTTAACATGTATGCATAAATGTCTCTGGTTGTTGCTTATTATGCTTTACAGGAGCGTACTTTTGTGTAGTTGTAATGAGATTCTTTTTCTTCCAGAGTGCAAAATCACTGTACTTCTGTTCAGATAGATGGAGAGGATGCTCGGCAATTCGTTGCTGGGCTTGCTGATAACATTGGTCTTGAGAACACTCGTGCTGCGAGAATAGTTTCTGCAGCTGTTGCTGCTCGCACACGGTCATGCTTTTTACAGGCTTGGGTATGTCTTCTCACTCTCTTAGGTGGAACTGGCTAATGTCTTATCAACAGCATCATTACTCTAGTGCATTCACTAATAGCAAAATGTAGAAAAGGCAAGGTGTTTTACCACTGCTGGAATTTTAGATATATCATATTTTTTGTGCTAGAATGCCTATTGTATCAAAGCTTAAGCTGTTTGGATACAAGCCCAACAATATGTGTACATGTTCAACACCCTCCCTCTTCTAAAACTTCGTCTTGGATGTGGAAATGTGATCATCCATGCCGAAGACAGTACGAACAAGAAAATACAGATGGTGAGCCTTGAACCTTAGACTTCTTGGGAAACCAAAACTCCAATACCATGTTAGAACGCCAATTGACTCAAAATTTTAAGTTGTGAGGAAATTGTGCACACTGGTCTATATCAAGCTATCCAACATCTTTAGGCCCAAGTGGGGAGAATCACAGGCTCAAGTTTGAGAACGTTTTTTTTTTGCTCGGCGAAAGTTAGCATTGTTAGTTGTAGTTAGTGAGTTTTGAACTCCTTTCAAATTCCTGAGAGTACTTGGTGCTTACCACTTGGCTACCACTCCCCCTTGTAAGTTCGAAAAAGTTGTGGCACTTATAGTACAGGACAAGCAGATTTATCACATTATGATGCAACTTTACAAGGGGATGTTGGTGCTTAGGAAATGTAATTGTGTATCACAACCACTAAGATTAATAAGTAGAGTAGAACATAACAATTGAGGATCGAAGTAAATGGGAAAAAAATCTTAGAATGTTAGTCCATCTCCAAAAAGTGAATTAAAGATAAAACTAAGGTCGGTATTAGCTCAGTTAACAAACCTTAGTGTTTAATTAAAGTCCAATAGTTAGGTTAAACTCAGAAAATTTTTAGTCAGAATTAGTCCAGAACATAACTGTACTAGTCCTTTTAACAACACATGGGAAGAGAGAGAACGGAAGGAAAAAAAAGAAAAAGGGGGCAGCCCTCTGGCTGTGTCAGATTTGGCAGAAGGAGAGAGATAGAGAAAGGAAAAAGTAGTGTGTGTATATATATATGTTTATGTATATTATTATTCAACTTAATAAGTACCTTAACAACACTATTGCAACATTCATTTACACACTAAATTAACGTAACTTTTGTGTGTGTGTGTGCATAATCACAACTATTTGGGTCCCAACTTTTTGTACTTTTGTGCCATATAACAACACAAATTTAACAACACGGCTGGAGATGGCCAAGGATAAGAATTGTTTTTTCAGAGAGAGAGAGAGAGAGAGAGAGAGAGAGAGAGAGAGAGCATGCTTGTATATCTGTACATGGGACTGAGAAATGTAGAGTAGGGAGGGGGAGGGAGGGAGCTTGTATATCTGTACTTGGGACTGAGAAATGTAGAGTATGGCACTCACACAATGGGGCATATGTTTATATTTCTGTATGACTATGTCTATATATGTTCGGAGATTAACTTGCCGATGGAGGAGTTGTGGAGTGTTATGCTTTTGTCGAAGGAGGCAAAACCTTGCCACCAGTGATCATCAAGTCCGTTTGAAGTGATGAGGAACCGGAGCGATAATTGAGAGAATGACCAATTTCGTTGGCAAAGGAGAAGATTTTGAGTTACTTGGCTTGTCATCGGAGATGACCATGAATCCTTTAGCCAACAATCCCCTCCTTGGACCGAAGCGCTGCGGAAAGCAAAATCATAGTAGTGATTTTACTCTTGCTAACTGACTCGGGGTTCGTCAATTTGAAGTGTGATTGTTCCCCTTTGAGGCTGATTGAGCCCTTGGAATTCCCCTTTTTATGCTCTTCTCCAAATTTTTGATTCATGGTTCGTGTTAACCCTTCGTATGAGTTGCTTTCCGTTTTAACCGCGATTTAGGGATGCTTTCATAACCGAGCTGTGTTTTGTTATCCAAAGAAACCTTCAAGAGGTATGTTCGGACAATTTTCTGAGGCCCTGTTTATTTGTCTGGATTATTGACTAACAATGCAAGGGGCTGCATAGCCTGCATTTGGTTGGAACTTAGCTGTCAGGTTTACACATCTGGCGAATACTATATCCCACAAAAAATAGGTTATATAGTACCATAGGGTGTGTGCTATTGCTTAATACTTAATTCCCCTCACTGCTAGTCCAATGAGATTACTCATCATTGGGCCCTTCACTGTTAGTCTGGTCAAACATATAGCGCCTCAAGGTTTCTCATTTCATCCTGCAGGAGGTGGTCTGTTTTTTTATCTTTCTTTCTTTCCGTGATTTAGTCTGGTTCAGTTATAAAGGTCTATTACAGCATGTAATGGTCACTTGGTGAATATAAATCAACAGTTGTAAAGAAGTACTAATTAAGACTAGATCCATTAAGCATTTTATGCCCATGCTGCCAGGTTTCTGAGAGTTGCATATTCCCTAGAGGGGCACCGCATACCTGGCAGCTTGGCTCACAACTCTCCGGAAGAGCCTTGCCCAGGCATTGGTTCCAACTAGACATTTTCTTGTGCGGCCAGAATGATAAGCATGTCAACATTCTACTTGGGTGACTTTTACTTCTGTTGTCTATCTGGAACAAAAATGTGACGGACTTGAACCCTATGTATCAAAAGACATGATCAGTTCTAATAACTTGAATTGCGAAGCTCAATGCTCATAATTGAGATGCTTAAATAGCTAAAGAAATGTTATTGGGTCTTCAGGCTTTGGAAATGCAAGGTAAACATTCTGAAGCAGCAGTGGAACTGTCAAAGATATGTCTCATTCACCGGATATTTCCTCCAGAAGAGTGCTCTGTATGTGCTGTTTACTTTATTTTCCTTCTGTTTTCTTTCGAATATTTCTACAGAAAATGGGCCTTATTTTGGTTGAACATTCAATACTTGTTCGGTTATTTTTTGGCTTTCACAATGCAAAAGCAAATGCATGGTTTCAATACCCTTGTTTGCCAAATGAATACTCACCAGTGCTCTGTAGTGATCTGTCTGCACCAGAAGTTCTCACTGAACAGATTGCTCTACACCTGCTCTATATCTAGAAATATAGAAATTCGCCTCCAGCCCCTAGTTTTTTTTATCGGCGAACCCAGCCCCTAGTTGGTGAAAATTTTATGATGGAGCTTAAGGTAAATTCGTAAATAGTAATGTTTTGTCAGAGGAAGCGCCGTAGTTATAGTCATAACATTTCAGTTTCATATGACATTTTCAACTAGAGGTCGTACAACAAAATTTGAATGCATGTTGAGTTCTATGCAACATTCTGAAGTAAAGGTCAGAGACTCAGAAATCAGAATAGCTGATTTCCCTTTAAGAGATATCACAAGCCAAAAGTCTTCACACATGAATATAGACACAAGTTTCTGCCGTATATGCGGAATGATCCATGAAACTTCACTAGTACTATAGTTTATCCTCATACATGATTGTTAATGAGATCTAAATGAAAGTGAGATGAAGGCACTGCTGCATGAGAAACATAGAGGAAAAGTATTTATTTGGATACAACAATTACTTAAGTTTTCATTGTGTAGTGCAAAGTCTCTCTCTCTCTCTCTCAAGATATGGAAAATGAAGACTTGGTCTCTACATCTACATGTAACCCAATATTTGCATTTAAGTCTTTGGTCTCTACATGTTACGCCCGATATGCATATACGTGTTAGGGTTCAAGATGGGAGACAAGTCCTCATGAGGGTCAAGTTATAATGCTATGTGAGTTTAGGCGTCAAAATATTTGTTAAGGTCTCTACTATGGCTTAACCTTGGATTGGGCTAAATTGGTCAATCTATCAACTCTAATTTATCATGCTCTAGCGCATATATGGGGATATTTGGACATTACAGGCTTAACTGACAAGAGCACTCTACGAACTTAGCTCCAACCACTCAAGGCCTTAATCACTAGGCCTAAGATGCCTGATATTAAGTCTTGCAGTGTTAACAAGCTCACAGGTCGATGTGACTCTTGATGGCTTGTTCTTGCCAAACCCCTTCCGCGCAATGGTCAAATTGAAGAAGTCCACTCAGATTAACGTCCCCTTGTCGGAATAAACCAATGACGCAAATTATGTCAGCATATTCAAGGTCCTAGTGGGCTGTCGATCATCGATGATGGACCAAAGGCTAATTAATAGTGTTGTCTCTTGGTTTAGGAGATGGACCAAAGGGTTAGCAATAGTGATTTGCTGTGGTTTAGGCTCTAGGAGTCTTATCCTCAATGATTCCATGCATAGGCCTAGCCCGTTATTACCAAATAAATTTGTTCAAGTGCCAAGGTATGTGTTGGGAAGGGATTTGAGCCTGAGGTTTGGTCACCCAGCTTGACGGCTGTTCGATCGACATCTAGCTATCACCCATTTGGTCTGTTATTAAGATTGATTAACCCAACTGCAAAGTGTGGCAAAAATTATCTACTAGAAATATATTAAGAACCAGCTACTCCTAATGCAAATAGTACTACAAAATCATCTGTGATTATGACATCGTATCCTATGTAGGCATTGTCATTAATTTGATTCTTTCAGAAAAGTCAACTTTTAGAAGATGATATGGTGGAACTGAAATCCCTTTTTCAAGATAGAGAATTTTAGAAAAATGTGGCTTATTAAAATAATTCTCCCCATTCGTTTGGATCTTAGCATTGATGGAAAGTGGAAGTGAAAAAATTACTCGCACCTATGTTATGTTCTGGGAGTGTCCAAGCCTGAAACTGTTGAGACTTCAGAGTTTACATGTGTGGTTCTCTGTATTAGGCTTAATCTATGTCCCTGCCTATATTCATTCTTTTTAATCCAATTTGACGACTCCACAGTTCCCCTGCTCTTGTATTACCCTTTTTTTACGTGCTGACTCGAATTTTGTCCTCTAGCACACTCTATGATTGATATCTCTGTCTACATCTGTTTGAGACAATCCACCTTCCTCCTCCTGCTTGTTTATTTTTTTTGTGTGATCCTTTTTGGCCCTTACACTGCACCATAACGGTCTTAAGCTCAGCTGTTTGTTCTGTGGATAGCTTGACATACCCTGTGGAATACATCTCAAAAAGCTTCAGCTTTAGGGCACTTGTGATCTAACATGGGAGTTTCTTGTTCAAGTCTTTCTGTCTGCGTTGATTAGTTGTTTTGTGTTCTTTTTCTCTATGTGCATGGCTTTATAGATCTCCCTATGCTACTAGACAGATTTGCATGTGAGGGAGGGTGCAAGAATTTTTTTGGGGGTCACTGGTGGTAGAAATTTGAGTATAAACCTAGATGCTGCCTGGATAGTAGGGATTTTGATGAACTTAGTGGTGCCATGGCCCCTGCTTGAAGTTGCAGCACCTTCACATTCTATATGGCGGTGTAATGTAGTAGTGCAGTTGGTGTTTTCCTGTTGCTATGAAATTCTCTTATCTTTGGTGGGTAAACCCTTTTGTGCAGCCTGAGATGGAGATGGTGGCTCGTGGCCTTGAGAAGCATTTAAAAGTACAACAAAGGGAATTTTTGATGGACACGCTTGTTGGGGTTTGTGGCAAAGGGAGCAATAGAAGTATGGCAGAAGCTCTGGGTCTGGTACGTCCTAGATTTCTGACTTTTCAAGCAAGTTCTGCATGCAGATAAAGTTTACAACGTAACTGAATGTTGGAAGAAACAACAATATCAAATAGTTTGAGCAAATATCAAAGTTTTGTCTCGGGGGCATGGGGGACCCCAAATTCTTTCTCCTGGAGACTGTTCTTTTCGCGTCTCGTCGCCCCTGCATTGCAAATACACAAACTGTTCAAATTCATTTGAGCATTTATCTAAATGCATAAAAACTAATTGATGGAATTAGTGAACGTAATTTCATTGATTTCTTATTTGTATAATTTGAACACATCGAGAACTTTTTACTTAGGGTCAAATTCTCCTTGTAGGTACCGTCAACGGAAGGGGTTCGCAATGAGTAGGGAAACAAGTTACAACATAAATGATACTGACTGTGAATTGCGTCCTATTGTTATAATTCAAACTTTGACCAATTGAAGCGTTGCAATTGGGACTTGTGATGATTCATTGTTATTTGTCTCCCACAGGTTCCTTTGCTGTAGTGCTAATTTGTAAATCACAGAAAGGTTATAAATTGATGCAAGTCTTCCTCTCTTGTTCTTCTGCTGCAATTTTGAGTCATCTCTGGTTTTCATAGGCATAAATTGCTCTGAAATGGCAAAAATGTGTTTGAGCTATGGTTCTACTCTATGCACAAGGCTCGTGCTCACCATATTCTAGAGTTTTGGGGAGTAGCAACACAAATCTCTCTTCTTTTTGGAAGAGGTTAATTCCAGTGCCTTGAACCCTCTCACAGGACTTGGATGGTCAAGGCCCAAGTTCAATCAATTGGGCCTAAACAAAATCCTTGCAACATCCACATGTGATGGGACTTTAGCTTTCGGCCCTAACATAGGTGTGTTGGGGTCTCCTACAAATTTGGTATGACAGGGCAATACTCATTTGACGTAAGTGACGGTACCATTCATGCACTTCCAAAAAAAAAAAAAAAAGAACTCTCACAATGTAGGCCCAGAGGTAGTTCTTGGTGGACTGTTGGCCAGTGGTAGGTGGCTGAAGACGGGATTTCAGCCCATGACCTTTTTGAGCCCATTAGACCCTAGGCCTAAGTTGACACAGCCTGTCTAACGGGTACCCAATCTAACACGCCCAGAGCCTGGAATTCCTGCCTAAGTAAGCAAGTTTATTCTTCAAGAAATGTCCTAGAGCCTAAGGCCCCGTTCCACAAACAATATAAGTACTTATTTTTTGTGAAAAAAGAACCTCTGTTCCGGAAACACTGCCTTCTTATTTTTTGAAACAAGTAAGACCAAGCACCCGGATCAAGCACCCCACGGCCGGGGAGGGCTGCGGCGGCGCTGGGCAGTCTCCGGCCACCGAAAAACCAATCCAAAACAAGGGGACTTAGCGAGAATCAATGGCATCCGAGGTGTGTAAGGGGCTCGATCGAGCAATCTTTTTCCATGTATATATGAGTAACAATATGTTACTCATATATACATGGAAAAAGATTGCTCGGATCAAGCACCTACACACCTCGGATGCCATTGATTCCGCAAGCCCCTTGTTTTTTTTTTTAGAATTTTTGACGGCTGATCGGCCGTCCGTGGCGGAGGCCATGGGGTGCTTGATCCGGGTGCTTGGTCTTACTTGTTTCAAAAAATAAGAAGGCAGTGTTTCCAGAACAGAGGTTCTTTTTTCACAAAAAATAAGTACTTATATTGTTTGTGGAACGGGTTAGCTTTCGGCCCTAACATAGGTGTGTTGGGGTCTCCTACAAATTTGGTATGACAGGGCAATACTCATTTGACGTAAGTGACGGTACCATTCATGCACTTCCAAAAAAAAAAAAAAAGAACTCTCACAATGTAGGCCCAGAGGTAGTTCTTGGTGGACTGTTGGCCAGTGGTAGGTGGCTGAAGACGGGATTTCAGCCCATGACCTTTTTGAGCCCATTAGACCGTAGGCCTAAGTTGACACAGCCTGTCTAACGGGTACCCAATCTAACAGGCCCAGAGCCTGGAATTCCTGCCTAAGTAAGCAAGTTTATTCTTCAAGAAATGTCCTAGAGCCTAAGCCAACTTCAGGCCCATAGCCCGTATACCTGCAGGTTGTAGGTTGGTCCTAGCCTCCTAGGCCTACGTTTGAAAAATGTTCCCCGCCCAACATGAGCTCAAAATTGCTCAAAATTGACACATGCTCGAAAAACTGGGCTTCTTGGTGTTGAAAAATGTTAATTTGTTTTTACTAACCAATACTCTCTCCGTTCTTAAATAAGTGTCCGGAGCGCAAACCTAGCCTTTAAAAAAAATGTATTTGCTTTGTTAAAAAAATTAATTTTTTTTCACAAATCAATAGATGGCAATGGGTTCTATTAGATCGTAGAAAAAAATTAGATTTTTTAATGAAAAACATGCATCTTTTGTAAGGCCTAGTTTGGCTGGCCGGACACTTATTTAGGGACGGAGAGAGTAATTTGTTTAAAAGTATCAAATTGTTTTCACTAACCAATAACTATGTCTCAACCAATATATTTTTAGAAAGAATGTTTAACGGTAATAAAAAAGCTACCAAATGAAACGTCAACTTACCTATTTATAGACTCAAGACCCTATTAACCCTAAGGGCATCAAAATGACCCTAAATTCTATTGCGTCATGCACCCCTTCTAAAGAAAATAATTTATCCTCAAGTTGGACAACATGACTCAAGAAAACTAAATCAAGAAATAAACGTAAAACTATATTATGCAGCTCCATATTAGACATGTGGTTGCATTTCCTCGAATGTCACCTTCATGCCTATACTGTTGTACATCCACCGCATCTATACTGTTATGAAATAAAATTACTCATTTTCCATGCCTCTTATGATTCAAAATATATATCTTTGTAGTTACTCATCATAGACACCCCCAAGTCGTGCAATGAGCTATCCACCTCGGCATCTTGGAAAATCTTCGCACTATGCTCTAAACTAGCTTTATTGAACAAGACTATTCCTAAATATCAAAGTTGTCTTTATCCTCTTTTGGCCACTTTCGAACAGCACAACCTAATGCAAACATCTTGAACCAAGGACAATTTGAGAGGCAATTTTTGAGAGCAATCATCACATTTCGACCGTAAAAATCCACCAAAATCGGTGAGACATCGAAAGCAATCTCATTTGTCTTTAGTAATATATACACACAATGCAACATCAACTCCATACATTTCTTCTCGTAATTATTCTCTATCTTCCCATTGCAAAAACCAAGACTCATTACTTACAAGAATAGACATTTCTAGTTCTTCATTAGTGCCACCAATGTCCTCAAGCACTTCTTCTTCCTTGTTACCATCAATATACTCATTCGGATACTCAGTCAAATACTGGAATGTGTTCAAAGTCATCTTTGAGAGACTCATCAAAGATAGACAAATCTTCAATCTCAACGACACAATTACCATCAAGAACACCTTCAAATTCTTTCACTGATAGGAATATCAACATCTTCCCCATCATTATCATCATAGTGTATCATCTCATTCTCCATAGGGATAGCCAAAAATAATGGCTAGTGAAGTCTGTCTTATTCACCTAAAATTTTACCTGAACACATATTTTTAATTTACTTATAAGTACAAATTTATTTATTCATTGGCAGGAGAAGAATTTAAATGGGAAGAGCCCTTAAAGTTAAAACACTTTACTTCTTCTTCTTCTTCTTCTTTTTTTCTATCGATAGAAAAGATCTTTTACATCATGAATGAAGAACAAAGTACAAACCCAGTACATTATATCAATTATGAGAGTCTACGAGATAACCAAAACTAACAACTCTAACAAAACAATAAATAAGCCCATCATAGGGAGAAACTAAGAAAGAGGAAATGCCTCTCTAGGAGAAGAACACCACATGCAGAGGTGGGGATATTCGAACTCCCAACCTTCTAGTGAGATACAAGAGGTCAATTGGGCTAGTCCTAGTTGGTTAAGTTAAACCCTTTAGAGCATATCTAACCCATCCTCTAAAACACAAAAGAGAATAGATGTGACATATTGAAGGGAAATTTTATAATTTATTCTATCTTTTTTCACTTTATGAGAGAATATTGGAGGGACCCATGGTATTTTTTAGAGATTTGGGCTGAGTTCGGTTGCAATTTCTGGGTAATGATCCGGAAAAATTTTTTTGAGTTAGTGATTGGTTTGGTTTTTAGAAATGGTTGTTGGAGTAATGATTTGATAGAAAAATAGGGATAATGATTGGAAATAGGGTAATGATTGGAGAGAGATAGAGAGAGAAATAGGGGTAATTATTGGAAGAGAATATGGGTAATGATTGGATGAAAGAGTAATGATTGGAATGAGAGAAAAGTGAATAGGGGTAATGATTACACTTTTTTCCGAAAATATTTTCCGGAAATTGCCGGAAATTGCAACCGAACACAGCCTTGGTCTCCAAGCTTACTTTTGGCTCTCAAAAAATAGAGACGTTACTCCCATTTTGAAATCATTTTATGCTATAAAAGGTGCCTTTTTCATTTTTTCCAATTTGCTATTGTACCTAATCAGTCTATCATGTATCCATCATTTTTCGTTCCATTGCGGTATAGTTAATGTACACAATATAAAATATTTTTCTCTTGAATCATGATTTGTTGGTAATACCACGTGTGAATCAGGGAAACTGATTTTGGCACTCGAATTTTAACCACTGACACTCGACTTTGTGTCTTCATGATTATGTGAGATTGCAAAACAAAAAGTGGAGTGCCAAATCACATCTCAAGACCGCGAATCAATCCTACCTGAAATTGATACTCTATGGAGCATTGAAACAATGAGATCTAGTCTAATATCAATATATCAGCGTTATGCTGATCTTTCTCTACATGGGAAGCCATGCACTGTGAAATCAAAGGAAAAATAGTTTCTTCGTTTGCTCAAATGAAAATTCTTGTTACTACAATTCGATAGTCTTGGATATATAGCACATGCATCCAGATAATTAATGGTAGTCATTTGAACATTAACGCGCATACGACGGTTTGTTATAGTAACTTAGTTTGCTTAAATGGAAGTACCTGTAATCTCCGCGTGATAATCTTTGATGAAAATTAAAAGAAAATCGAGTAAAGATAGATAATTCGGATTTTCACGATGACTAATTGTAGTAATACCGTAAGGCCAATAAACACATAATCCGCTATGGAAATTAGTGGAGCAAATTCTAGCGCATTCCGGGACTATTTAAACTCTGCAAATCCAAGATTTTGTACATGCACCTCAGTCCCGAATATGCGAAGATGGCAATCGTAGGCTTGACCCTGTGAATTTTGACTCATTATCTTTTCGATAAGAGTACGAAATTAATCTTGTTCTTTCAATCAGAAATATTAGAAATCCTCTATTTTTTCTTTCATCTTCTTTTTCTTTCGCAATAAGTTCATTTCATTGGGGTTTTTTTTCTTCTTATACTCTACTCTATTCCTACGTTTGTGATGGTCTCATGGCCTTTTTTCGTTCCTCGAAAAATTCTATATGACAGAAGAACGGTTGTTGTCTATGGCATATCATCTAAGTGAGTGAGACATATTGATTTCATTTTCAAGTTTCCAATCAATTCCTTTTCTATTTCGGTGGAGACTAATAGAGTTTTCGTTTAGATTAGAATTATTAACTTTCCGTATTTAGTTTGATTTTGATTTCCAACTTTATTAGAATTCTTGGCCTACAAGAATTAGGAAATAACAATGGCCTATTTAAACAGTGACAGCGAAGCTAATTTAATGAACAAACAAGTACAGCGAAGCTGGGCTTAATGTATGCAATAATATTACTTGGGGAAGAAATAACAATGGCCTATATAAACAGTGACATAATGTTTGCAATTGCACATATATAGCAAGAGCAGAGAAAGAAAATGGTTTACAGTAATTTCCTCGATCTTGTCGTCTCGATTATGGGTGGTGATCAGGTTTTCCTCCATTTGTTCGTCAAAGATTTCTGTCTTCCGGGACGAGAAGTGTTTGTTGATCGCGTTACGTCAACGAGTGTGTACAGTGGTACCGGTTTCTGTAAGCATCTGTAATTTGGTTATAAGCCAAGTTTGGAATAAAGAGATTTTGTTGCTCCAAGATAGAATTTTGTTTCTGTTGTGTTCTGTCAGTTTGGTTATCTATCATTTGTTGTCCTTGTGAAGCTAGACGATAAGGTTATCAACTCTTAATCCACTAAATAGAAGAGCTTCCCTCATTTGGTAGCGGGTGACATATAACTGTCCTCGACTTAAGTGCGAAACATAGTTGGGATGTAGAGGTTTTTGATTGTGATGCTGATTCCGTTTTCTGGTAATCTTTGTAACTTCATTTAGTAGATTAATAAAATTTCCTTTCGCCGATGAAAACTAAAAATAGAAGAGCAAATGATGAATTACCATGTAATTTTCCAGAACGCTTTTAGAGATGGGTTATTTTAGAGATTATTTTCGTGTTTGATAAGTTTGGATCTTGGTCTTAATAAAATGGCTTCTAACAAAAAAAATATTTTTTTTTTGGATTCCTTCACTTTCTTTTTCTTTTTCTCTGTTTTTTTTTGGGTCAATTGGCAAGAGTGCACCAGTTTATTGAAATAAGCCATACGGCATCTACGAATAAATCAAATACAGACCAATTATTGATAACCACCCTAAAGCGAAAATACAGAAAAGATTTTTAGGTGCAGTCTTTCTTTCTTTTTTTTTTTAACACATTCAATTGTTAATTTAACTCTTTTATTTGTGAATTTAACACTATTAATTGTGAACTTTAGGAGAAATAAAAACTGTTAATTGTGAAGTTACACCGTTAATTAACACTAATAATTGTATAATTACACCGTTAATTAACATTGATAATTGCTAAATAAACAAAGTTAATTGAAAATTTAGACAAAATAAAATAAAAATATTACATTTTATATTTTTATATTCAATATTGATCTCATTAATTAGATTTCTATGAGTAGATTTCAAATATATGAATTTATAAAAAATGAATATTTACAAAAAAAAGTTATAAACATTTAAGATTTTATAATAAGTTTTGAAATAACAAAAAGGAGAGAGAGAGAGAGAGAGAGTGACGCACGCGCGCATGCCAGTGGGGGAGAGGCGCGCGTGGGACAGGACCCATGGGAAAATACTTGTGCATATTTGTGCACAAGGATCTGATGGGATTTAATCTACCCACATAGGACCGGTCCGGAAGAACCTCTTCTCATTTTTAACAGCTCAGCATAAAGGCACGATATGGTGTGGACAAAAGTACTATGAATTAGGGGGCGTTTTTGGTAGGCAATAAGTTAAGGATTACTTCGTTTTATTGAAAAATGTCAAGTTGGTTCCAATAACCAATAAGATATTGAAAAATATCAAGTTGTTTCTACTAACGAATTAGCTGTTGAAATTTTTTTAGTTTGTTAGAGGGAGAATTGTTGAAAAGTGTCAAATTATTTCCACTAATCAATAAATTGTAGATGTGATGCAAAATTTGTTGCTTAATATGAACACTAAGCTAAAATGCCATACTTTGTCCAAAATTGTCAGTGGAAACATGGCTTAGGCAAATCCGGACTAGCTAATGAAAAATATTTTGTTGCTAATTAATGTCCTGTTTTGAGTGGGGCTTTTGAAAAATGGGGAAGTTGAGAAAAACATATAAGTGAGAGATCTGTTTGAAGAAAGAAATCTAATGCAATTAAAAATATCAAAGGAGAATCAAGATTCAAAAGGGAGAAGCAAAACCCATTCAAGGAATAGAAAGAGAAACTATCCATCAATCAATATATTAGTAATAAAAAAAGCTACCAAAATGACACAAAGGACCTTAAATTCAATTGCATCATGCACTCTCTCTAAAGAAAATAACTTGTCATCAAGTTGGACAACACTAAATCAAGAAATAAATGTAGAACTTTATTATGCAGCTCCATATTAAACATGTGGTTGCATTTTCTTGTACGTCACGCTCATGCAATAACCCATTTTCAATATGAGCTTCTGTTTGTATACATCCATCTCATCTATGAAATCATTTACCACGCCTCTTGTGATTCAAAATATCTTTTTAGTTGCTCATCATAGACACTCCCAAGTCGGGCAATGAACTATTCACCCCGGCATGTTGGAAAATCTCCTCACTATACTCTAAACTAGCTTTATTGAAGACTGTTCCTAAAGAATCCAAGTTGTCTTTATCCTATTTTGGCCACTTTGAAACTTGTTTGGGCTCCACCACAACACTAACGCAAACATATTGAACCAGGGACAATTTTTTTTTTTGCTCGGCAACAAGGGACAATTTAAGAGGCAACTTTTGGGAGCAATCATCAAATTTCGGCTCTATAAAGTCCTCTAAAACCGGCGAGACATCGAAAGCAATCTCATTTGTCTTCGGTAGCACACACAATGCAACATTAACTCCATACCCTTCTTTTCGTAATTATTCTCTATCTTCCCATTGCAAGAAACAAGGCTCATTACTTGCAAGATCCATTGCGCGGTATAGGTTATCTTTAATGTACACAATATAGAATATTTTTCTGTTGAATCATGATTTGTTGGGAATACCACGTGCGAATCAATCCTTCCTGAACTTTTATACTCGAAGGAGCATTGAAACAATGAGATCTAGTATCAATATATAAGCGTTATGCTGATCTTTCTTTACATGGGAAGCCACTTGATTATCAAAGAAAATAGTTTCTTCGTTTGCTTATGTAAAATATGAGAAAATAAATATTTTACTTAATTAAATTTCACTATACAATGTGCCCTCTATTTACACAAGATCAGAGGGAGCCTAATTGTGGAAGGAAATCATACTAATTAACTATGGAAGAAAATCATCCTAATTGAAATCAAATCACAATCTCAATATCACGATATCATTTATTACTCCGTATAATTTATATTTATTTATTATAACAGCTTAAATGAAAATTCTTGTAACTCTACAATATTGAGAGTCAACTTTTTTTTGATAGGCAACATAAGTTTTATTAAGAACACTTGACAAAGGGAACATCAAGAGGGGGATAGGGGAGGGAAATTCAACCAAGAGTTGGAAGAAAAAAGTGAAAAAAAGATGGGTCAGAGTCATTTGAACTTTAACGCGCGTATGACGGTTTGGTATAGTAACTTAGTTTGCTTAAATGGAAGTACCTGTAATCACCAAGCGATAATCTTTGATAAAAATTAAAGAAAATCAAGAAAAGATAGATAATTCGAATATTCGCAATGACTAATTGTAGTAATACCATAATTAAGGCCAAATAATTAAACATAATCCTCTATAAAATCAGTGGAGCAAATTCCAGCGAATTCCGGGACTATTTAAACTCAGTCCCGAATACGCGAAGATGGCAATCATGTGCTCCATCCTGCGAATTTTGACTCATTATCTTTTTGAGAAGAGTACGAAATTCTTCGTTTTATCTTCTGGATAAGTTCATTTCATTGGGGGTGGGGGTTTCTTCTCACTCTATTCCCACGTTAGTGATGGTCTCATGGCCCTTTTTTTTGCGTTTCTCAAGAAATTCTAATATGACAGAAGAAGGTTGTTGTCTATGGCATATCATCTGAGTGAGTGAGAACATATTGATTTCATTTTCTGCTCAAAGAAAAAACAGATATATTTTATTTTTAACAAAGTGGGCCCCATATATGGTTTTTGTGACATAATTAAATTGCTCCATTTCAAGGCAAACTATAACAGCAAGTTAAATGAACAAGCTACAGGTATGCATCCCTTGTACTCGGACAAGCACAGCGAATCTTATTTAATACATGCAGTAATATTTACTTGGGGAAGAAATAACAAAGTTCTATTTAAACAGTGACACGATATATGTTTCGAATTGCACATACATAGCAAGAGCAGAGAAAGAAAATGGTTTACAGTAATTTCGTTGATCTTGTCGTCTCGATTATGGGTGGTCAGCTTTTCCTCCAATTGTTCGTCAAAGATTTCTGCCTTTCCGGGACGAGAAGTGTTTGTCGATCGCGTTACATCAACGAGTGTGTACAGTGGTACCGGTACCGGTTTGTGTAAGCACTTGTAATTTGGTTATAAGCCAAGTTTGGAATAAGGAGATTTTGTTGCTCCAGATAGAATTTTGTTTTTCTTGTGTTCTGTCGTTTGGTTATCTATCATTTGTAATTTGGTTTACAAGCCAAGTTTGGAATAAAGAGAATTTGTTGCTCCAGCTATAATTTTGTTTTTGTTGAGTTCTGTAGTTTGGTTATCCTTGTGGAGCTAGATGATAAGGTTATCAACTCTTAATCCACTAAATAGAAGAGCTTCCCTCCTTAGGTAGCGGGTGACGTATGACTGTCCTCGGTTTATGTGCGAAACATAAATGGAATGTGGGTTTTTGGTTCTGATACCGATCCCGTTTCCCGGTAATCTTTGTAACTTCATTTCTTCGATTAATAAAATTTTCTTTTGTCGATAAAAGAAAATAGAAGAGCAAATGATGAATTACCATTTCATTTTACAGATCGCTTTTAGAGACGGGTTATTTTAGAGATTATTTTCGTGCTTGATAAGTTTGGATCTTGGTTTTAATAAAATGGCTTCTAACAATTTTTTTTTTTTTTTTTGGGATCCCTTCACTTTCTTTTTTCTTATTTTTTTTGTCAATCGGCAAGAGCGCACTAGTTTATTGAAATAAGTCATACGACATCTATGAATAAATTAAATATAGACCAACCATACAACTGTTCCTGATAATCACCCTAAAGCTAAGATACAGAAAAGCCACCGGTCCACCGGTCCGAATCTAAAAAGACTTAGCACGGCCTTAGATTGTTTTTGGCGATTTTGAGTCTTCAAAGCCAAGTTTGAATCCAAAATCTCTCAAATTATGAATTATCAACCACGAGGCCTTGACTATGAGTTTTAATACATATAAATAAAAAAGTTCCCTTAGTTGCATATATAAAATTCTCAACGTGAGTCACGCTAACATTAATTTAATACTCCCATCTCTAATAACATTAATTTAATGCTCAATTATTTGAAACTTACCCTCACTTATGTGGACGCATAGCGAGTGGTGGAGACAGAATTTAAATTTGGGGTGACACTTTAACGGGAGTCTCGTGCTATTGTTGTATACTTTTTTTTGGAAATTATTTTGTCACACCCTTTTTTGATAATGCCACACCCTGCAAGTGTATTTTTGCACCAAAAAATACACTTGCAAGGTGTGGTTTTATCAAAAAAGGATGTGGCAAAATCACTACTTTTTTTTTTTTTTTTTCCCAGTAAAAATATGAAGAGAAATGTTAAATGTAAGATTAGGCTTTGCCCTGTACTTTGTCTTTTGTTAACGAAAAGAATAGCTTGATTCGATTATCATGTGGTCTTTAATGAAAGTTATAGAGATATGGTTTTGTGATCTGAAATGTTCATCTTTATTAATTTGCTGTCTTTTAGTCGTATGTGTAAAAAAATAAGTTGTTTGGATATCGGCAAGTGTCTAATCCATTAGAGTAAAATAAAACTTCTTAGGAAACCGGGCAAGTGTCTAATCCATTGGACCCCAATCACGATTATCATCTAAGAACAAAATAGGACAGTGGTATGTTTTGACGGGTATCATTCAACCTCTTGCTGGATATTGATCCTCGTCTTCCCATTCCCTGTGCTCCTCAACCTTCCCCCTCAATGTATCCTTTCGAGATTTATGAAATTTTCTTTTGCCGAGCAAAAAAAAAAAAAAAATGTCTAATCCATTAGTTGTGGGCTTACTCCAATGTCCCACACAAATTACAAATTATTCAAACAGATAATTTAAAACAATTTTTTGAGTTAATATTCCCAAATTAGATCAATCGAATAATTGAAAGTGCTTCGTCCAATTGTCTTACTTTTATTCAAAGTTCATTAATGAAGTACTCATGATCTTGGATTTTGGATGAAAAATAAAAAGATTGGATCAAATACTCGCAATTATTTGATTGAGCTGATTTTTATCAAGGCAACTTGAAAAACTAAATCTAAAATTAATGAATGATTAGGGCGGCCCTGGCCACAGACTTTTTATTATTTTTACCATTTTACCCCTCAAGTAGTAGTTTTCTCATGTCAAATCAAGTTTCAATTTTAATTTTAAATATGGGAGGGAGAAAATGAGGGGTAAAATGATAATATGAACATTCAAAAATAGAAAGTTTTGAAATAAGCATATCATTTTGGAACATTTCAAAAAAAAAAAAAAAGGACCTAACAAAGTGGGACGGAAGGAGTAACTCCTAAACTATTTTTTATATTTAATTATTGGTGATGGTATACTAAGGGGTCCCATAGAATTATTGGTTTTTATTTTAGTACATACGTTTTGGATTTGGGTGTCAATAACTTCGTTCTATTTTTTTTACATTTAAAATAGAAAATCTTGTTTATAGAGCAACTGTAAACTAATGTTTACGAAATTCAATCTCGGCCGTCCAAAAGTGTTTTGGACGGTCTGGATTTTAATAAGACTATTGGCGCGAATAGTTAAACTATTGGCGCGAATAATTTTTTTAAAATCTGGACCATTGATTGCCGAAACAGATTGCTGAGATTGTACGGCTACGTAAATAGGCTGTTTGCAGCTACTCCAGAAATAAGTTCTCTCATAATCATGAATCAAATAATTGATAGATCTAGTAACAATATACTAAAACAAACTTACGTAAAACGTAAAAAATATCGAAAAGAACATTAAACAAAAAAGTTAAGAAGAATGGGGTCTACGCAGTTCATCTATGGGTACAGACATATTTTGCCCAAAAAAGTTACACTCGGACCACTCAAAATATATTATATGTGAGTGTGGGTAAATGTATGTAAGCAGCAATTAATTAAAACTCAAATAATAATTGCACGGGACAAGGATGTCTTAAGTTAATTTCTAGGCTTATATGCGGAATAAATTGGGGCTAAATATGAAATCATTTACAAGAATTCGATTAGGTCAAACATAATCTTATTTCTTCATCTTCTAACCAACTTTTTTTTTTTTTACAAAAGGAAGAAGATTTTATTAATCTAAGAGGCGGAAAAACGCCTAAACATCAGAGAGAGAGGAACCCCCATGGAGGCAAGGTAGTTGTCCACAGACCGGACAAGCTACAAGAAAGGGCTTTCTTTGCACAAGCATGTGCACCCCTATTGCAATCACGTTTGACAAAACTAAATTCACACAATTGAAACGAATCCTTCAATGCTAAACAATCTTATACCAAAACTGCAATATCAGAGGGTGGGTTTTTGACATGGAACAGTTTCGGACAATCGACTCCACGTCCGATTTAATGAGAACACGTCCTACATTCAGAGCAACACCCAAATTCATACCATTTCTAATTGCCATAGCTTCTGCTAGCCGTGGGGATGTGAGGCCTTCATGTGACTTAATAAAGATTCCCAAAATGGAGCCGTTCGGAACCCGAGCAATTGCTCCTGTTCCAATAGTGCTCGTTGCCTTTGATATTGCTGCATCAACATTAATTTTTATTATGCCTTCATCAGGTCTCCTCCAAACTAAAGTCTCAGGATTTGAAGAAGCCACTTAAGTAGGGGAAGGCTTGACATTAGCCTCTAGAAACTTAACAAAATCTGCTTGTGCCTTTCCATTAACTGCCTCCGCAGGCCAACTTGTACCATTAAACACCAAATCGTTTCGGGTTTTCCAGATCCACCAGCAATACGAAGGGCCAAGACCCAATGTTGAAGAGGGGAGATGAACTAAACGGATATGATCGCAAACACAATGCCACCAGTTAGACATATGTCTACAGTCTTCAAGTTCCTCAGGTCTTAAGGCGAAAAGACAAAAGAATCCACACTTTTGAAGCAAAATTACATCAGAACAACAAATGACAAATAGATTCCTCCGCATTTCCACACAGTGAGCAGATTGGATCAGAACGTACCTTCTTTGTGGTTAGGGCTGAGTTGGTTACTAGAGCTTCATTGAAACTCTTCCAAGCAAAAAATTTGATCTTTGGGTGGATAGGCAAGCCCCATAACTTCTTCCAATTCTGTGCCATCACATTGGCAGAACTAGATTGAGCTCCGTGATTATCCAGCTCATTGATCAAGCTCTCTTTTTCCAAGCAATAAGCAGATTTTACAGTGAATACACCATTTGAGGAGTCGTGCCATACTCTGCAATCCCTTCTTTGCGTGGTACTAGTAGGCAAAGAAAGGATAACGGCGGCCTCTTCCTCATTGAAACTTTCTTTGATCAGCTGCATCTTCCAAGTCTTTGTGGAATCGTCAATAAGATCAGAAACATAAGTTATGGTGCTACTCCTTACCGAACTCGGGTTGACCTTGAAAGCCGGTGGTTTTGGCAGCCAAGGGTCCTCCCAAATTCGTATGTCTTTTCCTGAACGAACCTGCCACCTCCAACCTTTATTGAGTAACTCTCTAGCCCAACAAATGCTTTTCCAAGCCCACGATGACTGGTTGCTTACATTTGCATTGAAGAAAGTCGTGCCCTTGAAAATTCGTTTGCAAAGAGATGATTCACCGAAAATCAATTTCCACCATTGTTTAGCTATCAAGGCCTTGTTAAAAGCTTCCAAGTCACAAAACCCCAATCCACCTTTGCCTTTGCACCAACTTAGCTCATCCCATTTTATCTAGTGAATTTTGCGTTCCCCTTCTTTCGACCCCACCAAAATTTTGCGATCTCGGCAGAGATTTGATTCATGAGCTGTAATCCTAACTGATCAAAATCAATTGGCCACAAGGGGAGATGCCATCCAGGCTCATACACTAGCTAGTTTCTGAGGTGATAATTAAATGATGTGGGACAAATTCCACCACCCTACCCCCCACACGTGCGATCCCAGACTCATACATGGAGTCTGGAGAGGTCAGGAACCAAAACATATATAGATCACAATGAAATAAAATGTTCTTATGGCACAAACAACGACTAGGGTACTCAATCAAGAGGGTCTTGTCCAAAAGAATCCAAAAACCTAGCTAATAGATTTTTTTGTGTGTGGACCAAATACAATAATATTATCATGATGAAATATATGTGAAGCTCCAATGATGCACTCAAGAACCTCAAACCTAGAAAACTATGATGATAGCTTGATGAAATATATATATGAAGGACCACATATTATTCGTCCTGAAAATGGTTTTAGGACTCCATTTTTTGATAAATGCACTCTAAAATTGTCGTTTAGTGTTTCAAAATAAACATAACACATTTTTCAAAGCACACTTAAGATAAGTTTTGGAGTGCAGTTATCAAAAACTGTGCCAAAATCGTTTCCCTATCCGCAAATTGGCAAATGTAATTGTGCATACTTTGGAAACTTTAGGTTTACTAGGTTTTGGTATATATTCGTGCTTGGGAATTAAGCTAGACTTTCTTCTTGATTATTGAATCATCTGTGTATCGATAATTATCATCTTAATTTGATGTACTGCTATACTTTTTTTAGTAATGAAAAAGATTCTTAACAAAAAAACCATGTGAAATTTACTATACAAAGATATGTACGATCAAGGTTAGTACCCATCCTCGATTCCACTTAATTAATTCTCTATTTGGTGTGCCTGTGGGACCCTTTTTATTTGCTTTCAGATCGAAAATGGACCCACATTTTCTTTCTATCATCTTTTTTCATAATCGATCGGATATATGAGAACTAGTTTTTGCACATTTTGACCAAATTTCGATCTTAAAGTTAACGACCAAATAAATCTTCCAGTGGCTCAAGGTTTGGAATGCTTATTTGACCTTCGTAAAATTCGAACATGCATGTGACCTTACGGAAAATAAACACTTTATTTTTCTCATTTCTATTTGGCCAAAACCTGGATGTTTTCTTTCAATTATTGCACATATTTTATGCATATAAGTGAACGCCATACATCTATTTATAGCTACAAAGAATTAGGCAGAGAGTACATTCCAGATGGGGATGAGAATCAACAACACACTTGAACTCAATCTAGAGAAGGGAGAGCCAGCTCTGGTTCCTCCCGCAGAGGATACAAACAGAAAGGGCACTCTCTACTTCCTCTCCAACATAGATCACAGATATCAGGTGAGGGTTCGAACTGTGTACTGTTTTAAACCAAGTCATGACGACAGAGACGGCGGCGGCAACGACGTGACTGAGGTCATAAGAGATGCCTTGTCTAAGGTCCTGGTACAGTACTATCCGGTGGCCGGGCGGCTGACCACCGACTCAGACGGGAGGGTAGCGGTGGACTGCAACGATGAAGGTGCCGTTTTCGTGGTGGCGAAAGCGGGTTGTACGGTAGAAGAGATTGGTGATGATACTGTGACTATGGAGAAGCTAGTTTACGATGTTCCTGGTGCCAAACACATACTATATGTCCCACCTTTGGCTGTTCAGGTGAGTTCTTTATCATCTTTTATTTTTTGACAACTCATGTGTTCGAAATAACTTACGTGCACTTGAATTACTACTAAGTGCAATTTTTGAATAAAAAAATACCGTACTTTCATGCATAATTTTAAAAATCTTTTGTCACCAAATTAAAGAACCGATGAGTTCCACATGCAATATGTATTTTGATGCAATCAACTCGATCCCAAAGCCTATAACCATGCTAACGACTTAGAATTCCACATGCATGAAACAATGGGGAGACACATAACATATGTATTTTAGACGGCCCCCGTTCCGTAAGGTTTTATTTTTAAAGTACTTAATTATCATTTTACGAGACATGTCATCTATATTATAAAATATAACGGTTTTTGTCTACACATACAAATATGAGTATCTTTACAGTCGTTGATCGCCTTCAAGCCAAGATCGTAGCCGTCCGATTAAGAGAATGTTTCCTTAAGTTAAACTTTGACTTGTTATTGTGGTAATATATACACTTTCCTTTCCAATTTATTACCTTTTGGATTTTTCCATTTTAAGAGAGTTGATAATTAACCTGTAAATTATTGAGAGATTTAGTGATAGGTCCCCTATAGATATTTCATAAGCCCATAAGTCCATCTAATAGTTTTGTAAAGTCACACATCTACTCAACCTAATCCCTAGGGTACCCTACGAAAGTGTCTAAAATCCTAAATCCTACGAAAGTGCCTAAACCACTAAAACTATATAATAAGAAAGTGAACTCTAAAATCCTATAAAAATACCTAAACCTTAGGGTACTTTACGCTAGGGTAATCTACCCTATCCTATAATAAAAAAAGTGCACCCTAAAATCTTATGAAAGTGTCTAAATTCTAAGGTACCCTACCCTACTCCAGGGTACCCTAAAATGGACTTGAGACCTTTAACATTAATAGGTGGACTTGTGAGCTTATAAAGTTCACATAATGGACTTAAGACTAATTTTCTATTGTATTTTTTTATTTCTTCTCTCTACCTTGGCATGAACTTTTTAAAGTGAGGCAGATAGTTAATAGATTATGTTGGACGAGTACAGTATACAACTTATTTAAGTTGAGACTGTATTTCGTTTGGACGTGCCTTTAGGCATGAGCATCCACTAGTTCAAAATAAGAGTGTGTTCTTATTTTTTGAATTAAATGTAATGTATTGTGAGAAAAATGACTTATTTTGTAAAGCGAAAACTAAGTACTTAAAAGATAAGAACTTTAGGAGAATGAGGCCTAAGTATTCAAATCAGTACTTATTGCATTCTTTTAAACTTATAAGTCTGGACAATTTTGGTATTTTTTATGTTTCGTAACTTTTTGTTGTAATTTTTAGGATTAATCGGTCGTCTCGACTAGAAGAATCGGAAAAATATAAAAATATGGACTAATGTTGAAAATTTTCAAATAAGACGGTACTTAAATTCCAAAAGACAGCTATTTGATACTTTTCTCGTCTCTACTGAACTTTTTTTTGTTTTCGGTCATAAATTTATACACTTTAGACTCCTCTCGTCGAGAAGGGTGATTAATCCAGCAAAAAATCAAGCGAATTTAACAAAAATTCATAAAAGACGAACGAATCACACAAAAGAAAGAAAATTAATTAAGTGGAGAAGAATATATGTTTACTCTGTACGGAGAACTCAAATTTGTTTACTCGATCTACATCTTTTTACTCTGTACGCGCGGAAAACTCAATTTTATAAGAAGACGTGCAATCCTTTGAAAATTTAATTAGATTTTTGACATTGCCAACACTTGAGCCGCAGCACACACACCCACATCCATCCTCTGTATAGTTTTGTTTATTGTTTGCATATTGAGGCCTGGTACCGGGAATTCGGACGCTTTCGTGGACCGAGTGTCCTGAATTCTAACACTTTTGTCGTACATTGTTACTAATTTTTCAATGCAAATACTGTAATGGAGGTGACCAAGTTTAAAGATGGAGGATTTGTTCTCGGAATATGCGTGAACCATATGATATTTGATGGGCCGACTGCAATGGAATTCATCAACTCTTGGGGCGAAATTGCCCGGGGCTTGTCATTGAAAGTTCCTCCATTCACGGACAGAACCTTACTCAAAGCTCGAAACCCGCCGGAGATTGAGTTCGACCATCCGGAATTTCTCCAGATGGAAGATATATCAAACACTTCCGATCTCTACGAAGAAGAATTGCTGTACAAGTCGTTCTGTTTCGACGTTAACAAGCTCGAAAGAGTGAAAGCGAAAGCCATGGAAGATGGGGTTTTGGTTAAGTGCTGCTCTACGTTTAAAGCCTTGTCAGGGTTCATTTGGAAGAGCAGAACTCAAGCTCTGAAACTGAAACATGATCAAAAGACAAAACTCCTCTTGGTCGTGGATGGACGGTCCAGATACGATCCGCCATTGCCGGGGAATTACTTCGGCAATGGCGTTGGGCTTACGAGTTGCATTTGTAGCGCAGGCAAGTAATTAGCAATGTTTAATAATATTGTTTTCACCTTCTAGTGTTTTTTTTAAGTCTCTATCTATATGGTATAAAGTTATTTGGGGAGCTGAACGATCTCAGCCGTCCGTTTCAGTATTGGACGGTTCGAATTTTAATTAAACTTTTCCTGGGAAGAGTTGCACTCTTTCCTGATCGAAAAAGTTTCGTAACTCTTTTTCGGAAAAGTTTTATTAAAATTTGGACCGTCTAATACACTTTGAATGTACGCGATTCACATCCGTAAACAGTTATTTACGACTCCCTCCGTTAAAAAGTTTTTCTGATGATCAATATATTCAATTCAATTTCTTATCTATACGTGTCAAAATCTTATTGTGGAGGAGATCCGACAAGTTCGGATTGTCTTTAAAATTTCGAAGTCAAATTTAGTATGTTCTCAAATTCGGGTCTCACTAAAATTAGTAGGTGAAATTACACAAAGACCCCTTCATTTGTACATTTTGGACACAAATACCCCCTAATCTTTAAAAACACCCAAAACACCCACTCGTTTATAGCCATTAACCAATCAACACTCTTCTGTCAAAATACCGTGTGGACAATTTTTTATAGATGAGGGGGTCAGTGTGTCCAAGTTTTAAGGGGTAGAATCATCATTTCTCTTCATTCCGTTAACAGATTAAGCCAACTTTTTATTTCATATAGATGAGGGGGTCTGAATAGACGATTTTAAACGTTGGGAGGTCTTCTTGTCCAACATATAAAGATGAGGAGGTCTCCTTCTAATTTCACCGAAATAGTTTCAAGAAAAGTTCATAAAAACGTCAGCAAAACAAGTTATATACTCCATACAACAACAAATCATGACTGCATAGTTGTTGCATGAAATTGTACAATTACTTTATACCCATTGCGCTTACGAGTTTTTATATTTATATTTTTATCGGCAAAGAAAATTTATTGATCGACTCGACAAAGGGTAACTCGAGAAAAACTAAACAGAAAAGAAAAGGGAAAAACACATGTATCATGACGTTGATACATGGGACAAAGTGTTCATCCAACACAATTAATGTTGTGCTTACAAGTTGCCTTTCTAGTGCAGGTGAGCTAACGGAGAAACCAGTATCATTTGCAGTAAGATTAGTTCAAGAAGCGATCCAGATGGTTACCGATCGTTACATGCGATCGGCCATAGACTACTTGGAAGTAACAAGAGCTAATCCTTCAATGACTCTGAGCGTTTTGATTAGTACTTGGACTAGGTTATCATTCGACTCCACGGATTTCGGATGGGGACAACCCTTTCTTGCCGGACGGGCGTCGTTACCTGGGAAAGAAGTAGCTCTCTTCCTCTCCCATCCGAAAGAGAAGAAAAGCATTAATGTGATTGTGAGTTTTCCAGCTTCTTCCATGAAGATCTTTGAAGATGTCATTGACATTTAAGCTTAAGTAAGGCTGTGTTTGGTTCTATGTAGAAATGATATCTACTCCCTCCGACCCATTATGGTTGTTCTTTTCTCATGTTTGTGTCGATTTTCAATCGCAGATATCTTTCGATGTAAATTGATCTCTAAATATATGCTATATGGATCTTATTTGATCTATTTTAATTTGTTCTATAATATAAAGTTGTCAAAATCATAAAAAATATTATAGGTTCAAAAATATACGCAAAGATATACGCAGTAGACACAAAATGGACAAAATGAATAATGGACAAGAAAAATGGGACAAATGGAGTATGGGGGTGTTTGGCAACTGCTTTTTTGCATTTCCATTTTGGAATTTTGGCTGTTTGGCTGTGGCTTTTCAAACCACATTTTCCCAAAATGCATTCACCGTTTTTGACAAAAGAAAAAGAATCCCAGAATCTGGCCACCAGGAGCTTTTCCCATTTTTGCCGTTTTCCATTTTCGCTGCAATGACCAAAATACCCCCAAGTAGTCTACAAAGTTACCTGTTTCTGCCATCCCATTTATTTCGTTACCTCTTCTGCTGTCCATACCAGATACTTGTTCCAAATTAGTTGTGTAATGTTGGACTTGCGTGTTTGTCTATTTTTTTCCCCCCCTTCAGTTTGTACTTTTCTTTATTTGCTAATATTAATTGAGGGATTGTGTTTCTCTTATTATTGTTTTTTCGGTTAGAGAATCATTAAATTAAGTATACTACTTTTTTTTTTTTCAAATATTACTTATAACATGGTAATGAATATTTATTCTAACCAATAATAAATTAAAATAATAAAAAAAAGAATGTGGCATGTAAAGAAATGAAATTTCAAAAAATAAAAGTAAAGAAAAAACGTATTTACACTTGTTATAAGAAAATAATAAAGACAAAGGGCAATATGGTAAAAATCCAACCCATAATTCATTTTCGACAATCATCTACCAAACACTACTACAATTTCAAAATACGTACATTCTGGCCATAATCCAAAAAACCAAAAAATTAAAAATGAAAAACCAAAAAGTAGGCTCCCAAACACCCTTTATATATTTATTTATATTGTTTCTTGGTTGTAAGAAGAATAACGCAAATCAAGGAGCTTCCTGCATACATTTTCTTGTGACTTCTCTCTTTTTCTCTCTCAACCTTTTCGTGTGGGTTCTATGCTGCAATTTTCCCACCTCAATATCCATCGTCTTTATGTCTACGTACGCTTCACCAGTTTACGACAACCAACCATGTTTCAAATGATCGATCACCTCAGTGGTTTGACTGAGCAACAAGCCTATCTAGCGAGTGATGGTATTGTGGTCGGTAATGGTTCCTTCGTCCCACTTACAGACGGTGGTAATGGTCTATTACCTACCCCAATGCTAGACCTATTCTAGCTCCAATTAACTTCAGTCAACGAGAGCCTCAAGCTCTTTTTTTTCTTTTTTTCTTTTAAGAGCATGAGGCTCTTGTTTTGAGACTCATGTTGACTGAAGTTGAAACAAGAGCCTCGTATGCTCTAGTCCGTAATTCAGATAATATCCAGCACAAATTAAGAAGTAGGAGATCCAAGTTTTCTCGTTGTTTTAGTCCCTCAATAAAAGCAATTTGATTTTCCTATAATGAAACCTTTCCAATTGGATTGTGTTAGTTTTCATGTAGCTACAGATCACAAGCTACAATTCCTCTTTCTTGTACTCATACTTCAGCTCTTCTCGAGCCACGCACCTTCAAGCAAGCAATGGACTATTCACGTTTTCCTTTTAGTCTTTATAATCCTTTATAATGATTAATAAATTCTTTTTGTTTAGCAAAAAAAAAGTAATGGACTATTCTTCTTTTTCTTTTTCTTTTCAATATACTACTCCTACATGAATGATTTTGTGGGAAAAAAATTGGAGATTGAATATTTTTTTTAGAGAGAGAGAGAGAGAGAGAGAGAGAGTACAACTATATCACCAAGTTGGTTCAACTTCAATATAGTGACTACCATATCATTCATGTTATACGACCGGGGATACTAGAGCTAAAATCTTTTACACACAAAAGATAATTGAAAGAGCCGTAAAATCTGCCAATACCTTCAAGAGAGAGAGAGAGAGAGAGAGAGAGAGAGTAAAACTATATCACCAAGTTGGTTCAACTTCAAAATAGTGACTTACCATATCACTCATGTTAGACGACCGGGGATATTGGAGCTAAAATCTTTTACACACAAGGATAACTGAAAGAGCCATAAAATCTGCCAATGCCTTCACTTTGCTTTAGTAATTCTCCAACAATATATAACTATCGAAAAAGACGGTAATTTAACACACAAAATGAAAATGAAAAGTACAAAGCTTCACCTTCCAACGTTTGACGCGGTGAGCTATAGATACATTTTCAGATTTCAAGAGCTAGCATCTCATAGCAGACTTGCCTGCTTTCCTAGAGTCCTACAGTACTAAGAGAAATCTCAGCACAAAGCATATCTGTAGTTCTATTTTTTTTTTTTAATCTACAGTTACACTCACTGATCGCGTACACTGATCGCGTAAAATAAAGATCCTAGCTTGACCGATGATTCTGTTGTTCGATGCTCTCTTTCTTTCCCCAGCATGCATGCTCTTGCATCATAGCTAGAATACCTGTGAAACATGTTTCAAGAAAAACGAAAAAGGAAAGGGAAACGATCGATCAACTTTCCTCGGACCCCCTCAATAGTTGATCCGAATTAACATAAGACAACTTAATACTGGGGCCAGTAGTTCTCTAAATCAAGATGATCCATGTTTGTCATGTATCGGTTGCCAGCGGCCATATGATTGGCGTTGGTATTGTTCACCTGATCTGCGCCGTAGAGCGCTGACTGATCAGTTGGAAGAGCACTTGTTCCAGCTGTGAACATGGAGGAACTTGCAGCACTGTCTTGTAGATTCAAATTCACTACCCCGGTTGGTTGTGGTGGCCGAAAAATTGGCATTTGTGCCGTGGAAGCTCCTCCTCCTCTTCCACCACCACCACCACCACCGAGGTTCAAATTTAGTCCTGAAATAGTGAAGCATCCTCCTCCCCCTGCTGCTGCTGCTGCTGCTCCTCCTCCAGGGTAATTTAGTTGCGGTTGGATTGGATAGCCGCCACCACCACCACCACCACCGCCTCCCCTTAAGACACGCGATATCTCCGCCATTTCTGGATTCGTCATCATATAGTGGTTTCTTCCACTTATGGGGAACTGACCAGCATCAACGGCGGCCTGCTGCATCATCTGCGAGTGCATGTGCATTTGTTGCATGGCACTAGGATGACCTCCTATTTCCAGGTTGATATTGTAGGGGTTGTTGACATTCACCGGTGCCCCTCCTCTTGCGTGGCCGCCTGCGTTTGATGAGGAAGACGACGGGTACTTCTTCCCTCCGGCGCTCTTCTGGAATACCCTACAAACTACCCATTCATCCTGCTGCACGATTGAGTATGTACCAATTGTTAGCGAGCTCGCTAATTAACATAACAATCATTTCCCAGTCTGGGATTAATTGATTATTAAAAAAAAAAGAAAAATGATTTTGCCACTCCATTTTTTTGTTAATGCCACTACCTTGCAAGTATATTTTTGCACCAAAAATATACTTGCAGGGGAGTGACGTTAACAAAAAAAGGAGTGACAAAATCAGCAGAAAAAAAAAATGCACATGTAGTTATGGTTTTAAGAATAGATAATAATTTCCTCACGCTATCTATCTTACTCATATTTTCAAAGGGCACGAACAATATTGATCCACATAGTAGAGCAAACTTACAAAGGAGAAAAAGAATCAACAACCAAAATTAGATAATATTCTAATTTGGACCGTCAAAATTTTTTTTGAACGATTGAAAAGCTACACTACACCCCTTTAATCCACTCTTGCGTTACAGAGGGTCCCGAATCCTCTAGTAATAGGGTAGGGTAAGAATCTTTATCGTGCTGCATGTATTGTCGCAAAGTAATCTCATTCAACCCACACATCAAAGCCCTCTCTCTCTCTCTCTAAAAAACCCTCCCCGAGAAAACCCCCCCTTTTTTCCAGATCTGGTTTCTCCGGGGGAGGGGGCCGCCGCCTCCTCTCCCCCCTCCCCCCGGAGCTCCACCTCCCCTTCCCCCTCCTCTCCCCCTTTTCTCCCCCGCTCTTTTCTCTGGGTTCGCTTTCAGACTCTCCTCCGGTTTTTGGTTTTGGTTCGAGTGTTGCTGAGTTCGCCTCCTGATTCCGGCCGGCAGCCTGTGAGTTTGGTTTGGTCCGGGCTCCTCCTCGACCTCAAGATCTGGTGGTGGCTCTGATGGTTCAGAGGGCGTAGGTGGTGGGTTGCGAATAACGGCGAGGTGGGGGGCGGCGTTGAGGTTAGGTTTCTTTTTTCCTTGTCTTTCTTTTTCTCCGGCCGCTGGGCTCGGTTTCTACCGGCTAATTTGGGCTTCCCCCAAATCAGTCCGGTTTGGTACCAGTTTGGTTTCCTCAAATCTGGTGTGGTAGTGGAGGTGGGCGAATAATCCGGCGCCTTTTGAGGATCGTCCGATGTTGGGGTTGTTTGTGGTTGTCGGTGGGTTGTTTGTGGTTGTTGGTGGGTTGAGGTTCGTCCGGGTGCTGCTGCCGGTGATGGGATCTGCTCTGTTTCCTGCTCCGGTGAATGGCTCTCACCTCCCAGATTTCATACGCGCTTATCGGGTTTGAGTTGGGGTCCGGTCCGTTTGGATTCTCTACTATCTAGGCCTAGATTGGTTCTCTTCTGGCGATTTCGCCGATCTTGCTTCGGCAGGGGGTGCCTGTGTCGAAGTTTGGGTAGTTTTGACTCATTCTTGTATTTTTTGATGAAATTTGTATTGCCTTCGGGCTTTGTTATGAAATGAATTGAATGATAAAAAAAAAAAATCCCATTCAAGTTAATATAAAGCATTCTTCTGTCATAAAAAATTATTGTCACAAAGTGAGTGTTAATTTTCGAATTGAAGAATTAAAGGGGTATTTCTGCTAATCAAGAATTCATAGACTACAGGCTTTTTGTTTTGTCCTTATTCATTTTTTTTTTCGCGTTTGTTAATTTGTGCCAAAAAATTATATATTATTTGTTCGTCTCGACGAGAGGAATCGGAAAAATAAAAAATTATGACTATAACCAAATTTTTTTGTGAAAATATCCAAGCTGAAAAACCGAAAAGCTGACTTCATAGACTTTTTCTTGGATATTTTGAAAAATACTTGTTTAAAAGTTATAATTTTTCAATTCTTTTCCTCGAGATGAAGTTGATGAACCAATAATACATAAAAACTTAATGCAAAACTTACAAACATGAAAAAAATTTAAATACAGACAAAATAAGAAATCGTAATCTACAACTTGTTGATTAGCAGAAACACCCCTAACTGTCGTCTCAAGTCCCAGTTATCTCGAGAACTATGTCCATCACGCCACCCTGTTTGCTTGTTGTCTCATATCAAATTTATTTCAAATTACTCTCAAGTCTCAAGCAATGCATTTCGTCTACAGGTTATGAAGGTTATCTTTGAGGATTGCTTTAGAAATAATACCCAATTTTGAGAAATCGTCGGAAAGGGGTTATCTTATTCTGCACAATCACTTAAGAGCACCTCCAATTCAATACCCTCTAAAACTTCATTTTCAGGGATCAACATGGTATATTTAATAACTTTTTAAAACTCTTTCGTAATCATACGAGCTTCACCAAAATTCTATAGATTTGTTTTTTTGAACAGCAAAAAATAATTATATTAATCTTTGAAAATAAATTACAAAGATTAACAGGACCCACATCACTACGGAAAAATCTATACATTTGTATTTTTCATCTCCATTTTAAATATCTTCAACCTTTGCTGATTATCTATTTTTCTTTGAAATTCTATTTTTTTCCCTATCCTTATATTCAAAAAGTGAATTTAGGGGATCTTCTATTTTTTTAATCATATTCCATATTTGAAGTGTCAAACTTGATCAGCTAAAATGGAGGAGAAAAAAGACGCATGGCGGGTAGGAGCAACGATTTCTTCCAAAATAGCAAAAACCAAATTCAAGAGAAATTTTTGAGTTGCCCTAACAACATAACTAAGGCATGAAATTTTTGGTTGTCTTAATTAGCAAAAACCAAATTCAAGAGAAATTTTTTGCAATTAATTCTTCAGACTGTTCCCTTATCAAAGATTAATGCAATCTTTTTCTATTTTAATTTCCAGAAATCCCTACTTGACTGCAGTCTTAAGAACATAAGGTATGCACCTCTTGAATCACAATAAATTCATAGCATTTTCTACAAAACTTCATACATAAGCGTAAAGTTTCTTAGCATTTGCTATTCAAAAAAAAAATAAATAAATAAAGTTTCTTAATATTTGCATTGAAATTCCTAACATATGTTTAAAAATTCCGAAACATATATACCAGGATTATGAATTCAAGTTGATGTTATGAAGATTTATTAATCCAAATATCATGAATTGTTACTCTAAATTTATGAATTCAAGACTACTGATGTCACGAAGCTTCATAAAAATTGCCTTCCATCGTTAATTTTTTATTTATTTTTTACCTTTCATCCAAAATTGTTGGTCTTGGTTTACTTTTTTGTGCTACTCAAACAATTGTCTATATGTCACAATCTATAATTTTTTTATGATTTCAAAAACTATGTTTAATAAAATCTATTGAGATTTATATTTAATAGATCTATATTTGGTATAAAAAAAATATTATAAATTTAAAGATATAGCTAATTTTTTGAAAGGTCTCAAATAGTGAATATGACCAACAATTTAGGACGGATGGAGTAGTATAAATAAAAGGTGATTGAGAGGATGCATATCGTGCAGGTCCAAATAAATCGTATATTGGAGCGCTTCCCGTGTACGCACGCTGACGGAGGGAACTAATTAGGGTAGAAATGGAAGACATAGATAGGTACCTTGCTAGTTCTGTAGACAGATTTGGAATGGATGCGGTACTCATGCATGACCCAGTTGGTTTTCTCTCCTCTAGGAGCTCTCCCTCTGTAGAAAACCAGGGTTTTCTTCATCCCAACCAACTCTGTGGTAACACTGTTGAAGATCTCCTTGTCTTTCCCTGTGGTCTTCCAGTAACCAGTATTCGTTGCTCGGTTTGTTCTCACTCCGGTCGGGTACTTCCGATCTCTTAAGCTGAAGAAATACCATTCTTTTTCGCCCATCTTCGCTTTCCCTGCAGATTAATTACCACTTATATTAGATCGAGTTAATTTATAATATTCCGAAGCACCAGAAAATTAAAAGAAGGAGAAGATCCTTTGTTTTTTTTTTGATCGGCAACAATAATATATTATTAACTTGATAAAGAGTACGTACATCAAGGATAAAAAACACCCAAAAGAGTTGAATGAAACAAAAAGGAGCAAAAAAAAAAAAAAAGAAGAAACGCCAAAGCAGTGAGCAAAAATGCTCAACATACGAAGGAAATTGTTGGGAAAGATGAAACACACAGAAGTACTGCTTTTAGGTCAACGCAAAAAAAAAAAAAGTGACACTAACCTGTGGCGTGCAAGGTTTTATTTAATGGTATCGGGACACGTGACAATAGCGGTGGTGGTTTTAGCAGTTGTGATTTTCCAAAATTATCTTTCATCGGAAATATTTTTTGAAGCTCATAAATTAGTCGTTTGACCATCGGATGTGAATTGATCCATGAGCCGGAAAGGGACCTGTACGTAATGTTAACCGGTTGAAACATGTGCTGCTTTTCATCTCACCGATATATGGATGGAATAATGGTATTGAAAGGCGCAAATACGGATACGCCTCGGCCGATACGTGATGCCCAATATTGTTGTGTCAATTGATGTTTGGATGTCGCTGACTCTCCGGTGTGCTCGCGTCCGTCAATTATTTATTTATTTTTGTTTATAAATTAGGGCTTTTCTCATTTAATCTTTCAAGGCGTGAGATTTTTTCTCCCAAGCCTTCAACTTTCCAATATGGAAAAAAGAGAAGGGAATTGTTAGGATACATAAAGAGTTTTATGAGAGGGAAATGAATGATTCAAATTCAGAAAGGGGCGCCGCACGGCTTTGCTCGATGGAGTAAAGAGGGTCTTAAGGAAGCTGAAATATTACGTTTTCGGAGATAAAATTTTGTTCTTAAGAAAAATATTTTGAATGTGTTATAACTATATAGACTTCCCCCAAAATAAGGGATTTTCTTTTCTCAAAATAATGGTTCAGAGTGATCATTCGAACTAACCCTAGATTGTACGTATTTTGGGAACGGTCGATATTTTTTTTCTCAACAAAAGAGAAAGATTTATTAACCTCGACAAGGGTACATCGAGAAAAGAAGAACGTGAACATGCCACTAAGAATTGCTCCAGAAGATGGAGCAAAATTCTGAGCGACTATAAGAAAAACAAAGTTTGAGAAACGATCGATGGCGACGAATATATGCATGGATATGAAGCAGCAAGAAGTACAATACCTGGAAGATCCCATGGCTCACACTTGTTTAGGTCAACATCTGCAACAGCCCTTCCGGTGAAATTAGGATCTGAGATCTTGTTTATGAGATAATAAGTGATGAGTTCTTCATCCGTCGGGTGAAACCGAAACCCCGGTGGCAATTTTTCGTCTTTCCCTTCTCCACCTTGCATGATCTCTAGCTATCTAACTATCTAAATATAGATCTAGTCTAGATCTACTTCAATCCCTAGCCAGTTTTTTTTTCCCCCACCTATATCCTCTCTTTCTTCTTCTTCTTCGGCGATCTTTCGGACTTACCTGAAAATCACAGAGATGATTACAAACAAATTAAAAATGAAAAAAAAAAATAGTATAACTCCTCTCTAGATACTAAACTTTCTTGATCATTTCTGAAAAAAAATTGATCAAACAAGTGAACAAAGGAAGGTTAGAGTACTCTATGGACTAGATGGAGAAAAAACATGAATGGTAATCCCTAATTGTGGTTAATTCAGTTATTAGCTAACTTGTTTAGTTAACAAATAACCCTAATTAACTTGTACAAGAATATTGGATTGGTTTTCACCTTTTCTTGGGCAAATTGGGAGGGAAGGATTTGGTTGGTGAAAGCACTGATTATGATCAAAGGCTTGCTTTCTTGCTTAATGTGAGCAAGGAAGTTTGGAATTTAAACTTGTTGCGTGGGGGAGGAAATAAGGACAGCTAGGGTGTCAAAGAGAAGCTCTCACCTACTATGGCTCTTCATGCACAAGCTAGGTTAACATATGGAGCCAGTTCAAGAAAATGAGGTTTTGTTTTATAGAAGAATAGAATCCCTCTTTTGTCCATATTATTGATCATAGAGAGTCATTAGGTTTGAACCGGCTAGATCTGTATGTGTTTCGATTTCTCTTCGCCTTCGCTTAAAAAATCTATTGTGTACCTGTCGCTAAGCAGCCAGAAGTCGCGAAGGCAGACACGCTAGCTTTGTAAGTTGGACTCAGGACTTGGTAGTCCAACAACAGTACTCTAGCCTGACGAGATGTAGAGAGAAGATTATTTCGTCATGAACGACATTTCACCGTTGAGGAGTTCAAGATTTTCTTATATGGTGTCCGAAAATTGAGATTGCAACCTAGTTTTTAGGAGTACCTCCAACTGTCGGTTGGAAATCTTTGTAAATTTTGGCTCAACCAAGTTCGTTCTATCTTTGGTTGTTTTTTCTCGATGTATCCTTTTCGAGTTTTATAAAATGTTTCGCTTTTCCGAGCAAAAAAATGAAACGACATTTCACATTTGGCGAGAAAAAAACAAATTACGTTGTCTTATTTATTATTATTATTATTTGCTCGGCTACGTTGTCTTATTTTACTTTTGATCGCAAATCGTATCCATTCAGTAGGGAAATATAAAATTTGTCACTAATAAATACTTTTTTTCTTTAGGCAGGGAAAAATAAAATTTTTTTTGCTCACTTAAAATAAAATCAAGTAATTAACGAGGAAAAGTAATTTCCCCCCACCTGTATCCTATTGCCAAGAAAAATATATGTATCCTATTAGCTGGGTCCAATGTAATTCAACAAGAGAAAATGGAATTTTTCATCTTTATACAAATAGAATTAAATATATAAAATGATGGTTTATTAAAAGGGCTAAAGATGATCTCAAAAGATATAGTCCAGAGGTTAAAATTTTTTTTTTTGTATTTTTCTTTTTACTGTGAACAAAAATTGATAATAATGAGAGAACTGTGGAAGAAGTAAAATTTGTATAAAAGTTAGTATCTAAATATATATTTTTTTCAAATAATTGGCAAAAAAAATTTGACCCACAATTGCAATATGTGGACTGAAAAAGGACGGCGCAAATGCATTACAAGCATCTATGTTAAATTTATGCTATAAAGCAAAATTCTGAAATCACTATTATTAAGTCCGTACCCATTTTTGCATAGAGATCTAGAATATATACTCCCGCAGTCTCAATTTAAGTGTCCACTACAAGTTTGCGTATCATTTTTAATTATTTATATCTTTCAATGCTTATTGCTAAAAATATGCAATATGGATCTTGTTTGATAAATTTCAATTATTTCTATAAGACAAATATTTTAAAAACATAAAACATGATATATGTTTTTTTTTTTTGCTCGGCAAACGAAACTTTTTATAGAACTCGAAAGGGTTAAATCGAGAGAATACATCCTAACTCATAGAGCCTAGAAGCACCAAAAGAAAATACAAACACATCCAACTGAAAGTTGGATAAAACACCTCAATCTAAATTACAATTTCAATTTTCGGATACCGTCTAGAAAGACCTTGAACACTTCCACCGTATAGACCTTGATGTCGAACTTGGCCTTCATCCACATTGCGACCCTAGTTTTAATTACATCTCCCACTTCCCAAGCCTGTTTTGTTGAGTTGTTGAAGATGTAGTCATTCCTCACCAACCATAGGGACCAAAGAGTTGCATAGAAGCATGCTTCCCAAATATGTTTCTCCAAATTGGAAAATCCATTTCCAAACCACCAACTTGCTAAATCCGGAACCGAGACTGGGCACACCCACTTCATATTCCACCATTCTAATATTATTGACCAGACACTCCAAGAGAAATTGCAATGGAGAAATAAGTGCTGATTTGATTCAAGATGCATAGAGCAGAGAGGACACAAGGCTAACTGAATTTCATTTATCACATTTCTACTAAGAAGTTCAAACCTGGTAATAACTTTTTCCTTGATAGCCAACCAAGCAAAAAGTTCCACCTTGGGGGGCTTAAGTTCTTCCAAATAGAACCCAAAAGGGCATTACTTGAATGGGATAGCAACTCCCAGTGGTTATACGCTGATTTCATATGTTGAGAAATATAAGTGACTCAAAATGACATGCAAAACTGTAATGAACACATAAATTGGACAGAGGAAGTATGTGTTTTAGGGCCAGTTTGGTCTAGCTTTTAGGAAATGTCTGGCATTGTTTTTGTCTTATTAATTTATACGATCCTTTTCTAGATTAGCATTAGTTTTGTCGGATTAACCATTTGCCTTTAAAATGGGCTGCATCTAAAACGTAAAATCTTTATATGACGAGATAAGCAAAAGAATTTCGTCAAATGGGAAAAGAAGGAAAAAAATGGTGTCTCTAGTGTTTTTTTTTTTGAAATGGCAAAAATTTATTAATAGAAATTCGACTATGGTACATCGAGGCAAAAAGGATGGTGTCTCTAGTGTTTATTGTAGTTTTATTTGAACCTTCTCCAACTCTGATCCTTAACGTTACATGGAGATATATTAAAGTGTCAGACATGGAAAAGTCTCGCAATAAAAGCAAATTTTTTTTTTTTACATGGAGATATTAGCAATTGGCGAGCAATATCCTTGCTAAATCACAAGAATGTTTTTTTGTTTTAGACAGTAAAGAAAGTTTCCATTAATTATGAAGATGCGAAGATAATAATTCACCGATGAGGCGTCTTTCCGATGAACCGGAATTTCAAAGGGTGTGCGCTTTAATGGAGTTGTTTATTGGATGACAGGAATACGGGATGTTCATGAGCATTGGGAAACACAGAAGTTATTAATGATTTTCAATTGGGTGTTATATATAGGTTCTGGGATTTAATTTTGTGGGTTAATTATGGGTGTTTAGCTGGCTCCTCGTCAACTATTTTTATAAAAAATCGAAGGGCACGTTGAGTGGTAGGTTAAGTGATGTAACTAGGAGCACCAGGAGAGTATTGTATTCTTCGAAGCTCTCTCAATGTATTTGTTTCACTCTGCTGCTAAAATGTTCTTTGCCCAGCTACGTTTTAAATGGCCGGTATATTTTGCGAAGGTGATTTTTGATTAATAAAATTAAATCACGATCTCATGTGGAGTCTCCACGTATAAGTTTTCATCCTGCTCGTCATCGTAAGCTATGATCATTTAAGCCTTTAGTTTGAATGATTTACCGATTTCACTCTTCTTATATTCTTTACCTGTGTACATATAGACATAAATTGCCTTAGTTTTTGTGATTTTGACTGTTTATAATTAGCAACAATTGATTGGAAATCCCTTCAAATGGAAAAATAAAACATATATAAGACTAAGAATCAAGAAGTAATCCCTAAATTGAATCACAAACTATACTTTCTACTGAGCTAAAAAGACTGTTTGAAGGTTGCATGTCCTTATTCAAAAAAAGTTTGTGTACGTTAGTTTTGCGCCAACCTTTTATGGATTATTGATTCGTCTCGGCGAGAAGAATCGAAAAAGTAAAATTTTCTTTACCCAAATTTTTAAAGAAATAACTATTTTTCAGCTAAAAAAGTAAAAAAAAAAAAGTTGTCTTTTTTGGCTTAAAAGGGGATGTTTTCCAAAATACTCCATTTGGGTAAAAATATATGTTTTTTACTTTTCTGAATCAATGATCCATAAAAATTTGGCACAAAATTAACAAACGCGAAAAAATTTGAATAACGACAAAAAGTGCTAAACTTTTTGCTTAACGGAACTATACCTTAATTGCTATGTATTGTTGTCATTCCAATTCAGTGCACGTATAGAGCATCTTGGGCAATAAAGTTCTAACCTGCCCATCACCTACATTAGACTAGAAGAGTGCATGTCAATACAAATACGTATCTCTCTATATATATAACAGTACTTCATCTGGAAGCCATGCCTACACTTGCGCAAGATTCGCACCTTCCCTCCTTCCGCAAACTCTCCGAGGACAATTGAACACTTCGTCACCGGAATCCCTATCCGGCTTTATACACCACCACCGGAGTTTAACTCAGGTGGCGGTGAATATATATTTTGTATGTATTTGTTATTAATCTGGACACTTGATACGTTTCCAAATAACCTGGACTAACTAATTAAGTAGATCCCTTATTGTAAATTGAGAATTTGCGAGTCGTATAGGAGCGTATTGTGCACTCTCCGAGGCTCTCTCAATGCTTTTCCCCCCTTATTGTACTGATTTCATTTCTTTATCCTCGTGACGAATGGAATTTTTTGCCAAAAAAAAAAAAAAAACACTTAGTAGTTCTCTTCATATACGCTTGCAATATTTCAAAATAAGAGACTGAGCAAAAAAAATAAAAATAAAATAAAAACCAATCCAATCATATGAGGGTAACAACAGCTTGTTACCCACATCTTATATAACAAAAAACAAATTTATATTCCCCAATTTCAATGGCTCAGAAACTCGATCCTCCAGTATGCAATTTTTTGATATTGTGCCTCCGCGACTTCCCCAGTACTTGATCCCACAGTAGGCAATTTTCTGTATTACTACAAACAACATTAATGTATTTGTGATGTGTCGAAAGAATACCGATCCCTGACCCTGCAATTAATGGTCTACTCAATGAGCGCGACTATGCCAACAAGATTTTCGTCACCAAAATTACAATAGGTGACGAAGCAAGATTTTCGTCACTAGGTGACTTCCGGTAACAATCTATCTATTGGCAACAAAATTTTGCATTTTGTGATGATTTAATTCATCTCCCAACACAAAATTTCTTGTAGTCGCGCTATGGGCAAGAGCGCCTTCAAAATAGTCAAAGGACACAACAACCATTGTTTTCCCACACATTGGAGGGATCTTAATGAAGGTAGATCACCCAAGGCATTCCAATTTGCTAAGGAATGGAAGAGATACCACGACCTCGTTCGTGTCTATGATCCTGAGAAGGCAGTAAGAAAAATGAAGAAGTGGGCTGATGAAAAGAGGAGCTAGCTAGGCCATTGGAGTTCAAATTAAACTGGTGTTCAAGTCCTTGTCAAACTCATGTCTGAGCAACAAAAATACTTGAATGGAAGAGATAAAAGGCTAATTCAAAAGTATGAAGGGCCGATGACCATTTTGAGCAAGATTGGCAAATGTGCATACAAAATTGAGAAAGTCTATTGAAAGCATCTTGGCCGATTAAAGAAGATTTCAAGGCAACTTCAAGCTAGCTAGGCTTATTTTGGAGGGTCACTTTTGTCTTTTGAGTCTTGTCATGCAAGTCTCCTAGAATTTACAAAGAGAATAAATTCCATCCGGACCAGCTAACTGGACACCCCCCATTGTCTGGATGCCCAATGCCCGCCTGCCACGTCGTTCGCCCTCTGATCCCGCTCGATCGTTTCTCTCTCGCATCTCTTCCTCTCTCTCCGCACAGCTGCCATGCTCACTCCTTTGTTTCGTGCTTACTTTGAGTTTGTTGCTTACGTTGGACGTAGTATGTTTCCAACTTTGTGGTCGACGTACTTAATCTTGTTTGATTGCATGGCAAACACGTCATGCTTGAGTTTGGCAGGCTAGTATGGAAGTTTGTCTAGTGCCACACACATCGTGCCTCATCTACAAGGTCCCCGTGTGTAACCTTGTTCTACCACGGTGTCCATATTCTCGAGCTTCATGGGTTCTACCACTATACGTGGACACTAGATAGTGGGATTAGTCTTTCAAGGTTAGTCGAGGTGTCCGTAAGCTGGTTGTCTGGATACTTAGTTATTATGAAAAAAAATATTGAGGGTTCTACCACGACACGTGTCCGATTGCAGAGGTCCCACATGCCAAAGGGTGGGGGGTCAATATGTTTCACTATCTCCTGCATAAGTTAATCAGATTAGTTGAGATATGAAAACATTGAGACTTCCTCAAGGCTTCATAGTGGTGTGACAATTTCCCGGATTGTCCGCACAAAGAAACGGACATCACACCGGTTTAAATGGAAGTAAATTTTTTTTAAACTCAAAATTCTTGTTACACACTATCGACAAGTACTTCCCGACCACTCCTCTCTCACACATGTGTTGCCCCACAATTAATGCACCCCACACATGTGAGAGAGTAACGGTCGGGGACTGATCGGTAGGAGTGTTCCTAGAATTATTGTTTTACCCTGTCAAAATGAAAAACCGAACATGCAATTAAAGAAATAGTCAACATATAATCCTCTTCGATCTACTACTAAACGTTAGTACTGTCATGATCAGGATCGAAACTTGTCAAAGCAGAATCTTTTTCTTATATACTTGGCCAAATGTTTTTATTTTGCTCAATAGATTTTTTATGTGGAGAGGTCGACTATTGTGAGCGTTTCAGGATTAAACAACGAATATTTTTTTCAAACTAATAACCAAATGTCTGGGACAGCTTTCGCGTACCTCGACTAATTCGAAGGCCCTAAAGCTAATGACCGGCAAACCTCCAATGACCCCGGGGTCGGAGATTAATGTTTAGCCTTCGTGAGATTCGAATTTCAGACTTCTGGGGGACAAGTCATTTAATTGTTTTCTCGTATATATCCACTCGGCCAACCTCTCGGTCTCGGGATTGATAGAACAGTACCGACTATTGTGGTATGTTTTCTGAAACGATAACATTTAAGCGACGGGGTAAGGAATTTTTCCTGTTGTGACTGTTTTATTTATTTACTTTTGAACAACAAGGAAGGGATTTTATTAGTTATCTTTAAACAAAATGATACAGAGACCAGAGGGAAAGGATAAATCGGCATCACAACTATAGGGAAAACATCCCAACAAAATTGGCACGAGAGCAGAACAAGTAATATTCCATTTCAAAGCATCCTACATCCTTTGTTAGGACAATTCCTTGGACATTGCTTAACAAATAATGCTCTAGCTAGCTAGGTTTATGGAAAATAAAACTGTTTTCCAAGTCATAAATTCTCGATAGACATAGTTTGGAGTGTGGATTGAACATATACATTAATTAGTTCCAAATTTGCGTTTAGATCATGTCTCAGTTAATTAACATATATAGATGTTTCATTTAGAAGGTCACTTTACAAGTCACCAAGGGACAAACTTAAAACTCAAATTGAGCTAGTGATTTGTTACATAACTAATCTCTTCTTTTTGAACTTATGCTGTAGACTCTTTTTCGCTCGGCAAAAGTCAACATTGTTAGTTGGAGTTAGGGAAGTTTGAACCATTGTCAAATGCAGTGGCGTAGTTAGAACACTACAAGCAAAATAAAAATTGGTGATGAAAAAGTGGCGACGATATTTAATTTCGTCACTAAATGAGTATATTTGGCAACGAAAAAAAAATTCGTCACTGTTTTGACAACTTCCGTGACGAAATAATGTCGTCACCAATTATACTTATTTGGCGACGAAAAAAATATTTTCGTCACCAAAGGTACTCATTTGGCGACGAAATACATTTTTCGTCACCAAAAGCTTAAAAAAGGTGACAAAATTATTTTTCGTCGCCAAATGAGACCAATTTAGTAAAGACATATTTTTTTCATCACCAAATACTTAACTTTGGTGACGAAAAATAATTTCGTCACCATTTTAATGCTTTTTTTTTTTTAATCGGCAAACAAAACTTTTATAACAACTCGAAGGGGTATATCAGGCGGTTCGAACACAGTAAGAAAACACTTACTCGATCAAACTAGAGGAAAGAGGAAAAAAGAAGCATAACAACTAAACAACTAAGCACTGCCCTCCAACAGAAAGTTGGATAGCAAACACCACACCCTCAATCACAGTTACAGCTTCAACAATCTAACTCCATCCAGAAAGATCCTAAAATCCTCCACCGAATACACCTTTATGTAGAATTTCGCTTTTACCCACATTGCAACTCTAGATTTAATCAGGCCACCCACTTCCCCCGCACTTTTAGTTGCGTCGTTGAACACACAAGCATTTCTTGCCAGCCACAAAGACCACAAAGTCGCGAAGAAGGTCGCTTCCCACAAGACCATTTTAATGCTTTTAGCGACGAAAAATATATTTTGTTGTCAAATGGATACCTTTCGTGACGAAATTTATGAATTGCGCTTTGTCACTAAATGTATTTCGGACATAACTCTTTACTAAAAACTCTGATTGAGATAATTCAAATTGGGTTTTAACAATAACTCAATTGCCTACAACTTTCATGTTTATCAAAATTGCTAATTTTAATGTTTATAGGTTCAAAATTGCATTCAAAATATATTTTTATGTTAAACATATATGTTATATATTAGATATTTCAATTATTTACTAAAAAGTGTGTGTGGTGCAGTTGGTTGAAGCTTGCGCGAAAAACTCAAAGGACTCGGGTTGAAGCTTGCGCGAAAAACTCAAAGGACTCGGGTTCGAAACCCAGCAGGAGCAAGAAAGAAGGATTTTTTCCCCATATGAAAACGTCTTTTGCAACGAAAAATTTTGTCACCGATTTCTTATATTGGTGACGAAAATTTTTGTCACTGATGTGACCCATCGCTGACAAATTTTTCGTCGTCAAAAGGAATAATTGATGGCAAAAAATTTCGTCATCAAAAAGCACAATAAGCGAGGCAAAAAATTTCATCACCAATTATTCACTTTTTGGTGACAACATATTTCATCATCAAAAGGCACTATAGGTGACGAAAAATAGATTTCATCATCATGTAGGAATCTTCGACAACCTTTAGTCGACAAATTTTTTTTGTCACCTATATTATTTGTGACGAAAAACATGCAATTTGTGACAATTTTCATTCGTCACCCAATGTAATTTTTCTTGTAGTGGAAATATGCATCAGTCAGGGCACTATGAAAAAAAATTCCAGTGACAATGAATCTTAGGCATCCCATCCCACTGACCCAAAACTTGATGTTTTTTGGCAATACAACAGTGGCTTGCATATTACATCACGAAATATGAATGTGAGTTTTCAGATTTTAGAGCAGTTTTTTGGTTACCCACCTAGTCCGAATCCTAAATAAAGTAAATAGTAATGTTATAATGTTCACCTTATTCTTGAGTAGTAGGACAAAATATCCTCTTTATATGTGTGTATTGGGACGAGCTGGGTGAACTATATAAAAAGTAATATCTGTTTTGATTCGAGAAAAACTAAAACTATAAATTAATACTCCTTCCGTCCTTAATAAGTGTCCGGCACGCAAAACTATGCCTTATAAAATATGCATGTTTTTCGTTAAAAAATCTAATTTTTTCCCACAATCTAATAGAATCCATTGCCATTTATTGATTTGTGAAAAAAAATTGATTTTTTTAACGAAACAAATGCATTTTTTTAAAGGCCTAGGTATGTGCGCCGGACACTTATTTAGAGACGGAGGGAGTAATAATAATAATAATAATGCAGTGGGGGGCGGTGCCCCCAGTGGACCTACATTGGCTCTGCCACTGGTCAAATGCATGAGACTACATGCAAATTTTTGCTCAGTGACCTTTAATCACGATGTATCATTTATATTTATTAATGAAATTCTTTTTCGCTGTTCAAAAAAAATCTTGATCTACTATTATTTGAAGTCTTTGAATCGCATAATTAAGTTGATGGGCACCTCCCCGGATTCACGTATGAACTAAATTATACTAATAGTTTTTCCGTAGACATCTTACATGAATACATGGGTCTGTTGTACTTTCATTTCCAGTTGAATAACTAGAAATCATCACAGAGTACGTACGCACAAGGTTCGTAGCAAGCCCCAGAAATAATTGATGGCCTACTTGTCGTGCACTTAACATCGAAAAACAGAGTTGAATTATATGTCAAATTTTGACGTATAGTCTGTCGATTGTAGTTTTATTAGTCGTATGATCATGCGACGCGTAAGAATTCGTCAATGACCGTTAACTCCAAAAAAAATAATCATGTTAATGCTGGTGGCATTTGTTCAGTCGTAGAAGAAATGGCCCTGGTTTCACATTCGGGACCATGCACCCTTTTACTAGGGAATTATAAACTAAAATTGCGTGTTGATCGGGAAGAAACCTCGCACTGATGAGGGTTGTTGTCAGGCAGCTGGCTTCATGGATACGATTTTGGGAAGCGTGCCGCACGCCTCCTCTGGTGACCGCGACCTAGGACGACTTCGTCGGCTAAATAACTCATGCATGGTGAAGTAGTTGCAAGGCCACTGTCAAGTAGCCCAGACTGTCTAGAAGCTTTGGCAGTACTATATCAGTCCTGATATGGATTCATATTTGGTAGACTACTTGTCCAGCACTTCAGATTTAAAAAACTAATTCTTTTGAGAAAACAGAGTTTTTATCGCATCGTTACGTATTTTCCGGTTATGAAACTGATTCGAGGAACCTGTTTTTATGAATGGAAAATGAATTTGAAGTGGTTGGAGTAAGATTGCACACACAAGAAAAGAATTGAAGGGAGAAATTAGTGGCTTTTTTGGGTAAACTTTTGTTTCCAAATTAAAACAGGTGCAGATATTCAAGACAGTGGTTGCAAGTCACAGTAGAGATGAAAGTAATGTGGAGATCTAAACGCTACCAATTCCTTCTTGTTTACATAACTGTGCTTCTACTGCTGCATATACTCTGGACGTGGTTTTGTTTGGAGAGAAAATCTTATTTACGGAGCAGCCGTAAACAAGTGCTTCATTGCGCAACTGTCTAAAAGTGTTTTGGACGGGCAGGACGTTAATGAAACTTTTCCAACTCTTTTTCCGAAAAGATTTCATTAAAATCCGGATTTGGATAGTTACGATTGGTTGCGGCTGGAAATAAGCTGTTGTAATTAAATAAGTGTTTCTCTAGTTTGAATTGGCTTATGAGAGAAAATAACCATCATTGGAGGCACGTGTTATGTGTAAAGTGGAGTTATTATTTGGGTAAAATTGCATTGACCAGAGGATTTAAATATCCGCGGCTACGTAGCGTATCAGCTGCTACGTATCGTTTGAGTGAATTAAGTTGACCAAAGGATTTCGATTGACTTCGATCCTCTGATTATCGCTAAAGCCTGCTACACCGACGCTAGCAAAAATTCACATCCGTATCGGCCGATTCCCGCTAAGTGTCGCTTTTTATCCGATTATTTGCTCGTTTCAGGTGCCCTGGCACCAAAAAAATAAAACAATGTTTAAAAAGTCATGGTTGCGACACTTGATTCCTGCATCGTATTAGTATTCGGTGCTATCGCTAAGCACTCCGCTCCTGCTATCCAAAATCTTGAATTGACCTCTCTTGAGGTTTCTCATAAATTTGGACATCTCCCTCTAGATATTTGAAATTGCACTAACCTCCCCTATTAGTAACGTCGAGCTAATAAAATATTTTTTTTCAATTTTTTTCATGACTATATATAACGTCGTTCCCTTTTAAAGGGTCTCTCGTTCCCTGCATGACTTCTATTTTTGTTACTAATTGTACTAATTTTTCAGATTAATTCGAAAAACTATTATGAAATTGGCCCTGCAAATCCCTTGTTAAGAAAAATTCTATACAATCTTATAAATGTGTTACGATTAGAAGAAATTTCTTATAAACACATGGAACCCCGCCTACAATTTTCAGTTATCAACCCATTTTTTTTGTTACATGTATAAAAGCAAGTCGTGGCTACGTATATGCACACAATCTCATCTCTTCCGGTGTGCCCTTGATCCGTTAAATCTTTGTAATTCTTTTCATCTGTTGCTGATTAAAAAAAAAAATCATCTCTTCCTAAAAGCTCGTCACCGGAGTCCGCTGTACGTGCCTATACTTCTACTCCCTATCAGCTAATTAGGAGTTTTCACGTCATAGAAACTTTCAGCAGACATTTCAATTTGTTGGTCAACATGTAATACTTTAATGTTACAGGTGATGTAATACTTGACCGTCAAGAATTTTTTTCACTCTCTGCACGATTCTCAATAAAATTTTCTATTCCGTAGCTGTCTCAACTCATTACCATTTATTGCATCAAAAAATTTTCTCAAAACCAAACAATTAACTCGGGATGAAGTACTTTTTTATCAATTTCTTGATCCATACATTGAGAACTAAGCCCAACAGAAATGAGCGGAGGCGAAGGATTTTGGGGCACCACGTGTCCCAAGTCCACTTAATAATTTTTTAATTCTCGTAGGATAAGTGTTTTGACTGGGATTTGATTGCATGGCATGTTGAAATCGAATAACAATGGACCTACAAATGCAAATGTAAATGTAAATATAACGGGTGCGAAAGGGGTAGTAGTAGGAAGAACCGTAAGGGTGACAGGTTTGGCGAGTTTTTAAGCCGACTTTGGAGTTTTAAATTGGTTAATTAATTACATATTAAAGAGGGAAAAACATTCACAGCTATTCTGTAGTCTAATTATTCAAGACCTCAAATAGTTATCCTCTTCTCATCTAAAAACAGATCCTCATCCAAAATAGAGATTTTTGAAATGTTAATTTGTATTTCTATGGGTATGGAAAACAAGGTATCAAAGATCCTTTAATCGGATCGTTAGGGCTGCCTCGATCACCGGAGTACACAAAAGACGTAGTAAGTTTTTAGCTCGACCTGTCTGATCACTGCTGATTTTACGTACCAACATCTCCCATAGTTGCCATCTAGTGATCAGAATATCCATGAAAGCATCCCTTCGACGCCATGTCTCTAGCTAGCTAGCTGCCATCGTTGACCTTTTAAGAATATGATATGAGATGAAAGGTACAATACTTTATCATCAATCGTACAAAATTTTTGTCGGTTAATCTGTATTTTGCCTGAGTTACGATGGCCTTATCCTCTAATAGTGCCTGTTACGGGACACAGAAGAGAACATTTGTTAAGCTACATTGCATATTGATTGCATTGGAACTTATCTACACACCCATAGTTTGAGTACCCAAAAGTCCATGTGAACTATATATATATATATAGATTGTGCTATCAAATGGTGATATTTGTATTCTTCAATAGTATAATGAATTTAGGTTGCAGGCAAGCAGCTGGGAACAATGCCGGCCATGAGATTATCGGGGCCTAAGACGAACATGTGAGGGAAAAAAATATTTTTGTATGGAACGAAAAGAGAGGCCCCTAAGACTTGAACCATGTACCTATTAGATAACAAAACTAAGCTATTCGGCTAGGATACCTCTGCCTATACTTGTCTCGGGCCCTAGTTTTGAGCAAAAATTCAGAGACTTAAGTTCGCTACCTTATCCGGCTTAGCTCAAGGCCGGCCGGGGAATATTTCTTGGGCTGTGTTTCGATGTAGGATTTATATATGGAGGTATTCAAAGATGAACAAAGAGACGATAGAAATAGATATCAAACAAATCCAACTTTCCCCCTTCTTTTTTCCTTGCACTGTTTTCCCTCCACTAATCCCTCCACGTCCTTGCGAGGAAAAAAAATTCCCTGCACAAGTCTGCTCTCCGTGTTATCTTTTTCTTATTTGGGCTTAGAATATTATGTTAGAATTGGGCTAAAATGTTACTTTTATAGGCCATGCAGTGCTGTTTTGTAGTTGAGCCAGTAGACGGTTAGGCCCATCTTTGTGTCTAATTATAATTATTGTAGGAAAAATGACAGCCAGAGACGTGTTTTGATAATTAATACCTGCCAAAGACACGCTGAGAACATTTGTTAATGCTGAAAATGTCTTCGGCGGGTATTAATTATCAAAACACGTTCTGGGCCGTCATTTTCCCTATAACTAAATGGAGTATAAGATTTCTCTAGGAAAGAATTGAAAAACAATTAAATCAGTGCTTCAAGTAATGTTCATTTTGGCAAAGGTATGCTCATTTCGAGTCTCATTAAGATGATCGAAATTGTTCATTTGTTCGGATTCCTTTGTTAGGAGACCATGCAAAACTTCAACTCAATCGAATATTAGCAACTAATTGATGTAAAACTTTATATTTTCGGCTTCATAATTCTTGACTGAAGAATTGGACCTTTAGATCTAGCATTTATGTCACGACCCAAAACCTACCTTGGAAGTCATGACCGGCCAAGCAGGTGTTAAGCCGCCGAAGGCCTACTCATATACTAGTTTAGGGATTTCTAACATCACCGTCTTTTTAAACCATAGAATTCAAAGTATGCGGAAGCGTAGAATAAATAAGATAATCCCAGAGCTTCTAAGTGTAAAAGTATAATAAGTACAAACCAATAGATACCACTTGATTCTCCACGGTTACTCTAGAAACCCATTGAGTCCACAACTTGCTATCTACCTTAACCTGAAAAATTGGAAAAGGTTTTCATAAGCCGAAGCTCGGGTGAGAAACGTATACCAAAATTACAAGTTTGACCATGGAAATACGCCACATTATAAAACATTTCAAAGCAATAATCCAAATATTTCATTGTCCATCCAGTACATGCATTTTAGCCCGTAAGCTCATTTCTCCGGTCCAAGAGATGGACCTTTTTCATTTCATTTCTCTTTCCACTTTTGCACTTTTGAGCGATGATAGCATTCAACGGTATTTTTGCCAGTCGGTTGGGGAGCGACCCCATTGAAGAGTGGTAAGATATCATTACCCGGTGATGCCTGGCTGCATCTCCTACCTTATTACTTCACGCCACTAGTATCTTTACCTGTCCCCTAATGCTCGGGACACCGTTCGAATGAATCATATTATCACGAGCATGTACTAACAAGAAGTAAAATTCAAGTTCCCAAAACATATTGCCATGGTCTAATTCAACTGAAACTCATAAGATTTAATACACAGACCATCGCATGTATTTTTTTATTCAACGTCACCAATTAAACCAAGTAAGAGGATCGAATTCCACTCCTTTCAGCGAAAACAAGCAATGGCATTTTATCCCAAAAATTTAGAAATAAATACATGTAACCAAGGTATGCGCAACTCACCAAAAAGTAGCGTTTAGCTTTAACACGCGATCACTTCACTCCACAGTACTTGCACCTAAACACGTAATGTTCTGATGTTAGCTAAGATTCCTATATCAGGAATTAACTAGTTACTTTAGGTAGTAATGTCCATAACAGGGGTAGTGTCATATTTATTTAAAAAGTCAGAATACTCCTTTAGATAATTTAGGGTCAAACAGTGCACTAAAGTCTAATTGCTCTACTAATGTTAGGTATTCTATTTCTTTCACGTAAATTTTAGAAATCCAAGTGGATACCTCAATTTTTTTCTAATATTCCCTGAACTTTATTCTACAATCAGTCAATAACAATCAAGAATTTCAAATTAAGCATTTAAGATCCTATTTTTAGGGCTGATTTCATTACGACGGCGAGTCTCGAATTCAAACTCTTTGCCGAAAGGAGTTTGCTTGTGTGAAAATATTAGGGGTTCGGGTACGATGAACACGTGAAGAGAAAGAGATACGGTGGAGAGGTGAGAGGAAGTAGCACAGGGTCGCCGGGAGCCGGGTCTGCCAATTTGTGGTGGTGTGCGTGTATTATGTGTGATTTGGGTGTCTTGTATTTTTCACTCCACTTTCTAATATAGATATGTGAAATACCTAATTTAATATAAATTCAGAGAGTGGGAAGGTGAGATTACCAGAAGAGAGGGAAAAGAAAGATCGGAAATGGAGTCTTCCGGCGATCGGCGCGTCCGTCAGTGTGGAGGACCAGTACAGAAGTTCTATTCTCTTTTTATTTTGGTTTGTAATCTCTTCCTTTGCTTTGTATAGTAAAAAAAAAATAGGACTTATTCCCTTTTTGTTTGATATATGAAACGGTGAATGGTGAAACAGGTTAAGGTAATTACACCTGTTTCCTTCCACTATTGACACAGGGCATTACGTGTTCCGCTAGCGCGAGTTCGATCCGTACGCGTTCAGATTTCAGTCTCCGAAAAATCTCAAAAATTCAACATAGACTAATAAAAATATGAGGACTATCGTGGTGGTGTCCGACTTTTAAGGAAAAATCCCAACTTCGGGTAACTCGTACCATGTAAGAGATGTAACTCAATTGCCACATAGTAGTTACAAAATTAAATCATAATTCACGCATTCATTCAGATCACGATACACTTCGCGTAACCTAACTTACTATTAGAATTAAATTAGAGGGTCGAGTTCCTATTCGGATCACGTGACTAGAGTTTTAAAAGTCAGGATTTTACAATTTACCAGTAGTCGATTGAACTAATTTTTAAACAAACATAAAAGCAGTAAATCTGGACAAGGTGAACAATTTTGATTATTGAAATGAGACTTGAAATGAGCATTACCCTTTTGAGAGTGAACAGAGAGAGGGGGTGCGAAAGAGATAAGTAGTTTTAACAGAAATCAAAAGGGACGCAAGCTCCCCAATTCTATCTCTCAGAACTATTTCCATTTCCATCTATCTTTCTCACTCAAACACACCATTTCTACCTCCAAAGGCATCAATAGCCGATTCATCCTACGGGCATAATCTATCTCAATCACCCAAATGGCAAACACAAGAAAATCATTTTCGGACCTGTATTTAAACTTTTGAATGCAAACACAAAACATATGGAAAACATTGAAATCAATTTCATTGACTGAAACAGCATTCTTGACATACAATCGAATCTCAATAAAAAAGCTAGAAGCTGTTCAAAGCAAAGTTATTTGAGAGTAAGCTTCATATCCACCCTAGAAGGGGTGTTCGTTTAGCAGCTCATGCAGCGGATCTTCAAGTGCTGTGGGCAGTGGGGATAGGAGCCATGGAGATCTCTACTTCTTGTTGCTCATGCCTCTCCATCTTCAAGTCCTGGATTGCCCTCTTATAGCTACTAGGCCTAAAGTACACGAGAAATCAAGAAATAAAAGAAAACATGCGTTGAGCGTCAGGACGGGCCGGAGCACTGTCCAAAACAATCTTCCGTTGGGCTAAGTTCCTCAAGGGCCCAGCTGACGCCCGTGACTTGCGGCCGGAAGGAGCAAGCGAATTCTAACATTTTCAATTTTTTGATCACTACTCAAGCCTCCAATCTCCTTGACAACACTCCAGAAGCCTTCCAGAAACTCCATTTCGCATCCATCGGTCCACTGAACCTGCGAACCCATGAAACACATTAAACTAACCAAGTTAATAAATTAAAGAGCCGAACAAAAGTAAATTGGAGGACTTACATCAGTGCCATCAACTAAGCAATCAAATGGCCTTTAGATGAAACAGAGACTTTTTTTTTAAAAAGTAATTGCAAATATAGAACCTGTAAATGAGAGAAACCTGATTCTTTGAAGCTCTTTAATAGTTTTCCCACTTACGACTCTCTTTAGTGGAGATAGGATGGGGTAATAGAAACTTGCATCAAGGCATGGAAATTGGTAGAACAATGGAGCCTGGAATGGGAATTAGTCTGGGCCAGGTACTTTAAACTCAGAACCCAATAGAAAGTTCAGTAGATTTCAAAACTCAAAAGGCATTAAGTATGCAACTATCATACATTAGATTCCAGTTGAAATGGAAAAAACCAGAACATTTTAGTTACTGAAAGAGTACGAGAAAACATGAAAAAAGATGACTCAGATTCCACTGTTTTTTCTTGTGTAAGAGAGAGAGAGAGAGAGAGAGAGAGAGAGAGAGAGAGAGAGAGAGAGAATCTACCAATGTGATAGTGGCTTGAGCACCTGCAGAATTGTGTTTTGCCAATCCTGAGCAACACATAATCTTTGTGAACCAAAACAATTGATCAACTTAAATCCTTTCCATTCATATACCATGCTCTGCACTAGAACAAAAATTTTGACATGAAAGAGTGATGAACATAAATAATTTGTACTTGCACCGATTAATTCCATCATAAAACGAAGGAAAATAGGGAAGGGCAACAATATTCAGTAAAACATCGCTACATGCTGGAAGTAACAAATCCAACACACAAGTTTGTCAAAATGAGGAAACAAATCAAACAATGCAATGACCAAAGTGTTGTGATTAGACATGTCAAATTAACACAATAAACTCCGGGCATCTGTTACTATCCAACAAAAAATACATGTGGAAAAACCTGTGCTACAAGGCATTTCCTACCATACTATCATGCAACTTTCCGTTGACTCAATGGGAAGCTCAATTACAAAGATACAATAATACGTAGCTGGTGCATATGATGTCTTCCAGGAAATATAACTTTTTGATTGAAAGCCCAAATGTTAAAAAATATAGCTTACTCCCCAACTATTTTTTTTTTTTTTTTTTTTGAAATTACGTTCTAGGGTGGGAATTTCATTTGAGGAAAGGCACCACATGTATTCCCGGGAGTACCACGGCAAGGTAACTTACACTGATCGATGAACTCGTGTTACTTGAATGTTCTGGCATAATCAGAAACTAGCGGCTTCTCAAACTCGTATGGAAAACCAACTTTCCAACTGACATGAGGAATTGGTCTTAAGAATCTACAATCCTGCAGAATATAAAGCATTAAACATTTCACTATATATAGCGTAAATGACAATAGGACCAATATATTGGAAATTGGATAGTTTTCATCTTTCACAAATTCAACAGTTGGAGACTGCAAGAGTTACTATCTCAGAAAGAAAAAAAAACATCAAGTTAACTCTCCAAAACTAGAAATATAGTACGATTGAGGTTGGCTATTTGGACATGAGGCTCAAGTCTAATGACTACAAAGAACGATATTTAGGACATTCGATATCATATTTCTTTGGCATCTGGAAAAGATTTTATGAAATCAGGCTTGTCGGTCAATGGACATCACTGGGAAACCAATTTTTATCGAGCAGATTTCAGGCAATAGATTTCCATTAAGATAATGAATGGAGGACGATGGCATGGCTGGCTTTGAAGGCAGGGAGGCCAGGAAGAGCGTTGTACACAGGACATGAGTTCATAGTAAGGGTCAGAGGTTACCTGTTCTGAGATTTTCAGACTTAGCATATCGCCCCATCGAAGACTCGGGAATCAAAAAACACCTTGAATTGCTGAAAAAAGGGGGGCAAAAAAAGAAAAATAAGTATCGTAGCTAATTTGTTCCCCGGTCTTAAAAAAATTATGCAGCATTTTAATTTGATTCTTAGGATGCATCATTTTTTGATTGGCTAGGATGCATCGTTAACTGGCACCTTGAGCATTTTCAGTTTGAATTTACACTGAGTGCTTAGTGAAACACAAGAAAAGGTTACTACAACGTTTCACTCACAGGATTTAAATACATGAAGGAGCTAATTAGTTAAGAACTACTTTCTTCAACACGTCACTCCCCATTAGGTTGCCTTCCTAGGTCTCGCCGGTGTTGCCTGTAGGTCATGATGTGCCTCGAGATGGCGGTCTCCTGTCCCCCCGCCGGTGGGGAATCCGCTCCCAACCCTAAAGGCTAGCTGGGTAAGACCGAGAGAACAGAGGCACTTATTATTACATTTAGAAAGTACCGAGTCTGAAAATAAGCAAACAAAAGAAAATTGCAGTGAATAAAAACTTACATGATTCGAGTTTCATGCTTCATCCGCAAGGAGAGGCAGATACACTGCAGCTCACTGTATTTCCCTTCAGACTGAAAGCCCAATAATCACACCAAATAATTAATTAGGTCAGATAGTTTCATGCTTCATTTTTTTTGAAGCTCTTTAATAGTTTTCCCACTTACGACTCTCTTTAGCGGAACTAGGATGGGATGATAGAAGCTTGCATCAAGGCATGGAAATTGGTAGAACACTGGAGCCTGGAATAGGAATTCATCGAAGCGTCAAAAAAAAAAACTTTCCAGTTTATATGAAACAGCTTCTACTTACCCTTTTGCTCAAGATTTTTAGATTAGGAAGAATGAGTTCCACATTGTACATGAAACTGATTACAAATATTTTGTAAATGGACAATTGGAAGCGTAAATATTATTGCAAAATTATTGATTGGTTTGATGACAAGGGAAGATCGATGACATATTCGTCTATCTCAAGATTTGAAGACTGGCTCAGCTATTTAGCATCATGGTCATAGTTGTCATGGGCGAAAAGCGCGCCGAGGCGCAAAGTCCTGTTGGGCATGAGGCGAGAGGCGAGAGGCGAGGCGCGCGCCTTTTTGAAGCGAGGCGCACATTTGCGGAAAAAATAGAAAAAAATAGCACACACTAATATTTCAAGCAATAAGCACTAAGCCAATGAGTTTACCATCCAAAAGATACATAAAAATATTCATGAAATGTCAAATAGCCACCGAAAAAAATTACAAAAATTACACTTAAATTTATTAGTGTTCGCGGGATCTACCAAACTGTGATACTTCCATGCAGGATCAGTTTTATTCGTAGTTTCTTCGTTTGACATCTAAAAGCAAAAAAAAAAGTTCAATTTACATTAAGTAAACCCCTGACATTAGGTTAAAATCAGCCACAAATACATACGTATTTCTTATTTTTATCGGGCAAAATCAGCCATCTATTTTCTATTCTCCTATTTTTATTTTTTCCTTCTCTGTCATATACTAATAGCTTACATATATATATTAGAATAAATATCCTTCTCAGAATTTCAGTCATATACTAATAGCAGACATATATTATATATATATTAGAAATTTAGAAAGATATACGTATGAGAAGAGAGAGAGAGACCTCAGGTCAGGACTCAGGAGAGAGACGAGAGACGAGAGACAAGAGAGATGGACGAAGCAGAGACAGAGATCGACGACAGCAGCAGTAAACGATCGACGACAGCAGCAGTGAACGACCGACGGCAACAGCAGTGATCGACCGACGGCAGCAGCAGTTAGAGATCGTCGGCAGCAGCAGTGAGAGATCGTCGGTAGTTCGTCGGCAGTGGGAGGTCGTCGGCACTCGGCAGTGAGAGACGAGAGATCGAGAGCAGTGAGAGATGATAGATCGACTGATCGAGTGAGAGAGGCGAGAGATCTACTGAGTGAGGCTCTCGGCTGAAACCCTTTTCTGTTTTTTTGGCTCAAATCTAACGGCCGAGGGTTAGATCTTCAACATCGTAGGGCTGAGATAAAATCTTCAAAGAAGCGCGCTTTTTGTGCGCCTCTCGTCTTGTCGCTTTTCCTCGCCTCCTGCGCCTAAGCTGCGCCTTATTGAAGTCGCTGCGCCTGGGCTCCCTCAAGGCGCAACATGTGCGCCTCGCCTCGCCTGGCGCCTAGGCGCGCTTTTGACAACTATGATCATGGTTGTGAGATAAGACACTGAACACCTAGATCAGAGGCTTCAATTTCATACCTTAACAGACATCAATTTCTTCAAGAAGCGCTTAGACCTCAAGCTTATCAATTTCTGGAAAAATTTGCACTCAATTAGCAGGCAAACATTCTAAAAAAAAATTGAACAGAGACAAAGAACTCAAGGCTAAAGCAAATACACGTGCAGAAAAGTGTTTGCAAAATATTTATGAGCGAGGAAGTCCTGCGAGAACGCAAGTCTTACCATGAGTTTGTCAGACTTAGCATATCGCCCCGTCTCGAAGGCTCGGTAATTAAAAACACCTACAACTGCTGAAAAAAGGGGGTAGAAAAGAAAAATAAGTATCATAGCTAATTTCTTCGCCAATCGCCGGTCTTACAAAAAATTATGCAAAGAGGTTCTAGTGCATTTTAATTCGATTCTTAGACTGCATCATTTTTTTATCGGCATGGATACATTATTGACTGGAGCTTGAGTATTTTCAGTTTGTATTTACACCGAGTCCTGAGTGCTAAGTGAACACAAGAACGGGTTACTAAAACCGTTTCACTCACAAGATTTAAATACATTTAGGAGCTAATTAGTTAAGAAGTACGAGAAAAACTTTCTAACGGAGGTTTCCGTAAAAAAGATTTACGGAGGTGAATCTCGTGCATCCAAAAGTGGTTTGAACGGTCCGGATTTCAAAACAACTTTTCCGGCCATGTTAGCTTAGATGGTGAGTTCACCCCCTCCCTCAATGGAGGCAGGGGTTCGAGCCCAGCTAGGGGCGTGGGTGGGATTCACGGCTATGTACAGCCTCTGACCCCTGTGAACTAACATACCAGCTTATTAACTCCCCCAATCCCGTTGATGTATAAAATGCGACAAAAAAAACGTTCTTTTGAAATCCGGCCATTGATTGCTGAAATGAAAGGATGAGATTTGCTGCCTCCATAAACAACTTATTCACGGCTCCTCCATGAATTAGTATCTCTCTAAGAAGTACTTTCTTCAAGACGTCACAATGCCTTTTTTTTTTTGTTGCGGAGGAATTCCTAAAGCCTAGCTGTGCAAGTAAATAAGCAAACAAAAGAAAATGCAGTAAATAAAAACTTACATGATTAGTTTCATTCTTCATCTGCAAGGAGAGGCTACACTTCAGCTCCCCTGTATTTTCCTATTGTCTGAAAGCCCAATAATCACACCAAATAATTAGGTCAGATAAATTTTCCATGGATTATTTGACATACGCAAGCGGACAAGACACACCCGTGTGTCGTTGTCAGAGAGAGAGAGAGAGATGAAATCAATGAGACATGCAATTCGAAGAACAAGTTATACCTATATAAATGCGTGGAATATGAGCAATCTTGTGCCAATCTTCGCCACTTCCCTTTTCACATCTTTTCTCGAGAAGGGGACAATCAAATATGCCCAAATATTTAAGAGATGAAAGGTTGCCTAGACACTCCGGCAGAGATTCCAACCCACTGAACCCCCGAATTATGAAATCTATCAAGGCAGGGAGGTGCTCAAGTTGATCAGGGAGAGACTTGACCTCTGGCCATCCATATAATCTCAGATTCTTCAGCGAGGTGAAATGGCTCCATGGTGGTGATGGAGCACTTGTGGAGGGTTGTGATGGAGCACTTGTGGAAGGCCAGGGTAAAGATGTATAATCCTCTCCGAAATCACCTAAAGACAATATTCTAACGGTGGTGGTGCAAAACAACCCCTCCTCCCAACCCCTCCCCCAATCTGGACAGTCTATAATCTCCAGTTGCTTGAGGGATGTGAGGCGGCGTAATGCATCTGGATTGGGTGTCTTTAACTTTTGACACCAAGATATGACTATATCTTCAAGGGTTGGTTGTAGCAGCCCTTTCGGTAAACACATCAACTCCGGGCATCCGCGAATCCAAAGTTGTTGAAGGGACGTCGAGCCGTTGAATGTTGCTGCTTCTGTTTCGTCAATTGAATTGAGCTTTTTTAACTTTGGGCAATTGTCTATGCTTATTTTTACAAGGGTTGGTTGTAGCACCCCTTCTGGCAAACCCGTCAACTCTGTGCACCCTTTAATTGAAAGTCGTTGAAGGGATGTCGATCCATTGAATGTTGCTGTTTCGTCAATTGGAACAATCAGGTTATAGCAATGATATACACATTTCGAACTTCTCAAGAAACCCTAGGTTGTCTAGCTGGTTTGGCAAATAACTCAGTCCATCCATTTCCACTATTGTCATATCTCTCTTTGTTCGGAACGTGGAGGGAAGGAAGGGAAAGAAAGGCAGAGTATAAAATTTTTCTCTCCCCCTGTTTGGTTTGAGAGAAAATTGACAAACAAAATAAAAAACAGAGTAGTAAGGACAATGAAATTATCCTTCCATTTTTCGTTTTAGTTATTTTCTCATCTATTCCCTCATTTTCCAAAAGTTCCAAATAGAGTGATAGGAATTCTCTACTTCTTTTTCAATCTTCCATTATGGCTTTTGTTTTGTTTGGACAAGTAAAAAATCCCCTCAAAATATTTTATCAATTTCGGGTGTTTTAGGTGCATATATAAACTTGGAGTATACTACTTTTAGAGTTAAAATATTTTACCTCCACAAGAGGAAAATGACTTACAGAGCAAAACTTAAGGACTTTGGCGAACCCCGAACTTGAACCTCAAGAATAACAACTTTTTCTTTAGACAACACCAATCTTGTACCATAAATTTTAGACTATTTCTGTTGCGAGTTAATTTTATCGCGTGCACCTAAACAAAGCAGAGTAAAATTAATACAATTATTTCACATGATTTTTTTTTACATAAAAGTATTTTTTTTATGGTGAAAATGAAATGATGTAATAAATAACTGCTGAATGGATAATAACTGACCTGGGATGGCTATCAACTTGGGGCACTCTTCAATTTCTAAAATCTGAAGACAAGGGAAGGAGTTTATCATGCTCACAGCAGAAACGAGCAATGGCGATACATCTGACCATTCTTCTAGTTGAGGCATATCAACAAGTCTTAATTCACTCAATGTTGGAAATATTCCTGGAGCTGTTGCCTCACTACGATTGCAATTACCGATAATGCATTTGTCCTGTCCATAAAATTCGTGACCAATACGCTTCAAGTTATTCAAGCCACCCATGTTGACAATCGCAAGATGCGGAAGGTGTCCGAGCGTTGGGACTTGCTCACACAACCAACAGTTCATTAGCTCGATCTTCACTAGCTTTTGAAGCGAGCGGTCATCTCTACTCATCCACGATGCCCATCTTCTTCCTCCAAAGTTTCTAAGACTTAGTCCCTTGACATTCCAATGTGGTTTGAGTCCTTCCAACACATCCCCATGGTTATTTTCGGACTCTTCGAGGATTTCGTCCCAGTGAAATTGCATCTCTTTAATGTCTGATTTTTCTAATATTTGAGCCTTCTCTGCTTCTTCCTTGTCTTTCACGTGCTGTAGATCATAAACATGTAATCTACCTCTTAGCTTGCTTAAGCTACCCAGCTCTTCAATTCTATGGCCACTCCCCCCGCCCACAACAAAGAATGGTAATGTTTGCAAATATTTCAATTGCCCTATATTCATTGTCATCAATCTCCTCTTTCGATCTGTTTCTAGAATATAAAAATCTCTGGGGAGCTCCATGAATCTCTCAAGCAGATTTATCTCTCCAAGATAAAAATGTCTCAAGCTAGCCAAATTACAAAAATCTTGTGGAAGCTCTCTTATATTATATGGCAGTTTCAGTGTTTCCAAATGGTAGAGCTTGGTGATAAACTTTGGGACTTTCACAATAGGAGTCTTAGTGAGGTCAAGAAACCTTAAATGTATGGACTTGCGTATTGAACAAGACAACTCTTCTGCATAAGATTCTTCTTTCATAGAAGATTCTTCGAGACAACGCAAGGCACGTATACACTTAAAGTCATTGGTGTTTTGGGGGAGATGTCCTTTTAAAAATAGTGTCCTTAGTTTTCCAACATTTTCTTTTGATATATCTAATCGTGTTTCTTCCGTAAAAATCAACGACAAATGTTGAACATCGGGATAATTCTTCACCTCGCTAGCATCCAAAGTTAAACAAGTACCCTGTGAGACATGGAGTGCAAGATCATGAACAAGATCATGCATCTTGCAACTTGTGATATTGTTGTACTCATCGAATTCCACTTCCTGGAATAACGAATTGCGTAATAAAGTTACAAAATACTTATTGCCTAACTCTTCCATTTCCTCCTCGCTTCTTGAAGAAAGTTGAAGATATCCTAGACCCATCCAAAGTTGAATCAAGTCATCCTTTATAATGACTTGATCCTTTGGAAAAATAGAACAGTATGCAAAAGAACTTTTCAAAGATGGTGATGGTAAGTGGTCAAAACTAAGCCTCAATATTGGTAGAATTCCATCGTTGTTTCCCAGTAAACTCCACATTTCACTCTTCTCAATGGACTCCCATTCTTGTTCATCATGTTTCGAGTATAGTAAACCTCCTAATGCGTTTACTGCTAACGGCACACCCTTGCACTTTTCCACCATTCTTCTACCAATATCCAATAATCTTTGAGTTTCCCTTGGTCCACCAACGTCAAATGCTTTTGCCTTTAATATCGTCAAACAATCATCGTCTGACAGCTGCGTCAATTGATGGGTGCAAGACGGGGATGTTCGCATTGCTGATACGACATCCATGCTACGGGTAGTAACTAAAATTTTGCTTTCTTTAGAGTCACCTATTTCTATCAAAGAATTTTTCAGGCCTACCCATAAGTCTGGATCCGTATTCCAGACGTCATCTAATACAAGCAAGTATTTTTTGCCATCTATTTTTTCTCTAAGCTTTCTCACTAATCCTTCCCCATTTTTTGCATCAGATTTATCACCTGTAAGAGATTCTACCATCTCATTCAGTAACCTTACAATGTTGAAATTGTCAGATACACAAATCCACATTCTATTATCACGAAAATTCTCCAAAACTTTCGGTTGTTTGTAAACTACCCGAGCCGCAGTAGTCTTGCCTAGCCCAGGCATTCCTACAATGGCAATGACAGGTAAATCACGTCCTACGTCATTGCCAAGCAACATATCAACCACCACCTCAACCTCACCATCCCTCCCCACAATTTCTGTATCACCTACAAAAGGTAGAGTCTTTCTGAATTCCCTAGGTTCAACAATAGCATCATTGAGTTGCTCTGCTGGTTTAAGGCCAACATCATTTGCTGCTTTACAAACTCTGTCTAACAGTTTATTGATGTTACTGACCTTATCAACCATCTTGAAACGAAACGCCAATGGATTAGAGTGGGAGAAAAAATTGCGCACCTTGTTCCTCATCCGGTTTTGTACCTCAATCTTTTCTCGAAGATCTTCATAGGCCAATTCATCCAGCACATTCTCAGCATCGCAGATTGCAGCCTTGAGTTTCTTTAGCCATGCAATCATAGCTTCTGATGTTATTTTCTTCTTCTCAGCATCATGTAACAAGGCCTGAATGATTTTGAACCTTTCGCGGAGCTTTTCGAGGTCTTGCTTGAAACCCCGTGCCAAGTTAATCTGATTGTTAATCTGATTGGTTGCTAGGAAAACCAACCCATTCAGAATTCCCTTGGCTGCAGGGATGAGCAAAGCTTCGGCCATGGTTTTCTTACGACAATAGAAATTGGGAGGGAACAAAAGTTCTTGGTGAACAATTAGCAAGAGAATACAATAGAAGGGGCGTTGTGAATAGAAGAAAAGGCGGGTATTATAAAGGGTAGGAGATATGAAGTTCAGCTTCACTTTTACTATTTCCCAAGTAAGTGGGTTTATTAGTGAAGTTAATTGAACTCATTTAATAATATGTACATTGAGCAATGCTAGGCCCACCGCATGGGGTGGGCGGTGGCCGGCCACCGCACGCCGTCGGACCCACTCCGGCCACCGGACGGCCGATCCGAGCCGACCAAAAATTCTAAAAAAAAAAAACGAGTGGGTCTACGTGGGAATCAATGGCATTCAACTTTTGTAAGTGCTCGAACCAAGCTTTTGTTTGTGAACGGCTTGGATCATCTGATTTTTGGAAGTTCGGATCGAGCACCTACACACGTCGGATGCCATTGATTTTTGCATAGGCCCACTCGTTTTTTTTTGTCCGATGGCCGGAGTGGGCCCGACGGCGTGCGGTGGCCGGCCACCGCGTTTTGCCTTCGGTGGCCGTAGACTTTCTGTATGTACATTATGGACATACATTAACAAAAGCCTTTTTATATTTATGCCTTGGTCATTGCCGGCTATGTAAATGTGTTACTAATATATCTGATTTATTGTTCACGTGATTATGTCTCGTGCGTGTTCACATGGTCTTGGTCATTGCCAGTTGTTCATGTAATTGTGTCTTGAGCATCTTCAGTGGGGACTGGAGGGAGAGCATGGCCCCTAGGCCGAGACAGCAGGCTCCCCCAACTCCTTTTTTCTTTTCATCAGCCGGCCTCTTTATTTTCTCTCTTTAACTCTCTTTCATTTCAACAGCCGGACCCTCTCACCTGACACAATCAGACCACTTTTCCCTCTTTGTCTCCATCTCTCTCCTCCTACAGTTAGTTCAACAATTAATGAAAGTTAAAATTGTTTGGGAAATGATTTTATCACAAAAATACATTAACACAGAGTGCGACATTATCAAAAAATGGTGTGACAAAACCACTACCCAATTGTTTATGACAAAACTATGTCCTTACCCATGCGCTAGAGATGCTCTTATATCAACACGAAGTGCGGATGACTGATCATAGGAGGGGCTTAGAAGTGTGGAAGTTGAAGTAAACTATGTTACCAGCAGATTAGAATCCGGCTATAGCGCATCAGAAAATCATTTACTAATGGTATGAAAGCTGAATGTACAATAAGTTCTTCTTGGGGGTACTGAGGGTGTTGGGATCAAGTACTGACCAACTCACCTAAAAATAATTGATGTTAAGAGAATGGCAAAATGCGCAACTTAATCTTTAAAGGGCAGCGCAGAATCCTACACTTAGCGGCAGGCGGACATGAAGGGCTTCGCAATGCTGCTCATACAGCACCGACAGATAAAGGCGGTTAGTCCTCCCAATACACTTGCTCCACACCAGCAGGGGGCGTCTCGAATTCAGGGTGGATGCTAGCTCTCATAAAGCCAACAGAGGGAGTTTTCATTTTCCGTTTGAAAAGGAGAGAGAGAATTTTTTTTATTTGTTCTGTAAACAAGAGAGAAATTTGCAGACCACGCGCGGAACTCACGTCTCTTCGAAATTACTTCATCCGTTCTAAAATGGGTGACCTTTTTGAGACTCCGTGTCATTTTAAAATGCTTACATTTTTCGATTTATGAAGTTGTATGTGATTTTGAAAACTTTGTTTAATAGAACTAATTAAAATCTATCAAACAATATCCATGTTGTATATTTTTTAACACTCATATTGAAAGACATAAGTAATTGAAAATGACACATTTTTACCAAAAATGTCACTCATTTTAGAACAAAGGGAGTATAGCACAATGATTCAATGAACTACTATATTAAGTGCTCTCTCACTGCACTCAGCACCTTCCTAGCATCCTCCTCTGTTACATCAACTTTTCACCAGCCGCACTAACACCTCACAATCAATTCAAGGAGTAAGGTACTTTGGTCCATCCACCACAATTCCTTTTTTCAAAGGCAAAAAAGTTTTCATCAATCACAGAGATACCACTGGTCCATCCACTACAATTCCTTTTTCTTTTTTTTTTCTTTTTTTTTATCGACAAAAAAGATTCTATTAATCATAGAAATGCAAAAATAAAAACAGTACAATGAAAAAAGCAAATCCATCAAGAGAGCTTTTTGAAGAATACAATATTCTCCTACAATATTTCGAATTAAAGAATTAAGGGGGTGTTTCCACTAATCAAGAAGTTATAGACAACAGACTTTTTTATTTGTCCTTATTCATTTTTTTTCGTGTTTATTAGTTTGTGCCAAAAATTTATATATTATTCATCCGTCTTGATGAGAGGAATCATAAAAAAAAATTATGACTATTACCCAATTTTTTTGGGAAATATCCAAGCTGAAAAAATTGATAAGCTGACTTTGTAGACTTTTTCTTGGATATTTCAAAAAATACTTGTGTAAACGTTATAATTTTAAATTTTTTTAATTCTTCTCCTCGAGACGAATCACTAATACATATAAATTTAACGCAAAACTAACAAACGCCAAAAAAAAAAATTAAATACCGACGAAATAAAAAATTCGTAGTTTACAACTTGTTGATTAGTAGAAACACCCCTAACTGTCGTCTCAAATGCCAATTATCTCGAGAACTATGTCCTGCACGCCACCCTGTTTGCTTGTTGTCTCATATATCAAATTTATTTCAAATTACTCTCAAGCAATGCATTTCGTCTACAGATTATGAAGGTTGTCTTTGAGGATTGCTTTGGAAATATACAGCAAACCAGATCCAGAAAAAGGTTACAATCATGGGATTGTGATAATAATCTGTATGCTATCAGAGTTAGGCTTTCGAAAAATTTGGTAATCGCATTTGGAGTATCACATTGCACCACATGACAAATGAGGCACATTCTATCAATACATTGGTGACACATCACATACATGGTAGCCAAAATATAGTACTCAAATATGGTCGCCAAAGTATTACTGTTCAGGGAAATGTTTGGTCGCACAACAAAGCATTAGGGGGAGAGTGAAAATTGTTGGAGGACAGATCCATAGAACTCCCCACCACCTCAATATACCCGTCCACACTTCCCACGAGAATCTGCAGTGGAGTAGTAGGTATCCTGGGGTTTCGCAACTGAAATGCAATTTCTCCTAAAATTTTCCGAATTCTCTATTTTTTTTCACGGAAATTTTCCGAATTCTGCTGTCTAGATGAATGAGGTAAGGGTCTTTCTGGCACTACCTCGAATCATAGATTAAATCTCATTTTCATTATAAAAAAAAACGTCACCAAAATCTCTCCACGTCTTTATTCAAACTCGTATCTTCTTGTATGAGTTGTTTTTAATTTTTTGACAAGATCTTGTATGAGTTGTTACTCGGTGATTTTTTCAAGTAATATTCAGGGTCAACTTCTCACCAATTGGTGATATTTTAGGTATTATATATAGTGTCATTGGCCAACAAATGACGGTATCTTCACCTCAAATAGGCAAGTTGCAGGTAGTATTTCGTAAACAAAGTTGCCTCCTAGCCCCCCCCTTTTTTTTTTTGTTACAGTATAAGAAAGATCCCCACATCCAAATGGAGACTAATTCACTTAGAGTCGGCCATAGGGAATTAACACCCATGAAAAACAATAAGAAGCAACTAGGAGGTGGACTACTGGACGCGTTTACGAGGCTATATATCTACATGGAGTTTCACCTCCCAACTAGTAATTAGCCAACCCCCAAGAGTCAAACTCACACCTCCGGAGTGGAGACAAACACCCTAGTCAATGGAGACAACCCTGGTTAATTGGGTCCTCCTAACCCAATCGGTTGAGCAAGTAATGGGCAATTCACTTCGTGACTCCCCTTTTTTCCAAGGGTAGCTTAGACTAGGATTTCGTTGGATAAAAACTAAGCGTTTGTTTGATTAGAACAAAATAATCTTGGAAAGTAAAAATGAGAGAAACTGAAGTGAAAAAAGAAAGAGAATTATGTCAAGAATCTTGCATGAAATTATTTATAGTTACTAACTTACCCTAATTACCATACTAGACAAGGATCATGATAGAACAAGAAAAAACCCTGGATGCAGTTGGAGTGCCATGAGAGGTGATAACTTTCAAGAGATATAACTTCTTCCTCCTTTTTTTTTTTTCGGTTTTCGCAAGACAGTGAAAGTTATGTAACCATTAATTTAAATTGACACCGGGTTGCCGATGTTAACGTATATATATAATAGTGGATAAATTGCAGTTGACCGATTGAGGGAAGGTTCCAACTGGTCTAGATTCACAATGTCATAGGAGTGATGCATTGCACAATAGAAAAGAATTCGAAACGCTTGAATCAAGTTTGAATCAAGGTCTGACGCTTCTCTCGAGCTCTATTGTCCTCCTAATCCCTTTCTTTGTTTCATTATTTTCCCTCCTATTTTGAAAAGATGTGGTGGTATTGTTTCGGTGCTTAAGTTGCTGAAATAAGGTATCTACTCTTCAACTGAGTTCCCCGTTTTGTGTTTTTGTTTAAAAAGGATTAGGTTCTGCAATTTTAGGTTGAGAAATGGGACCTTTTTTTTTTTAGTGTAGAGTATTCTAGGGAAAATACAAGCTTCTATTCAAAGGAATTAAATCTTGGGTTGAGCCACTGCAACACTCTATTTTAAAATATCACGCTTAGTTTTTAATGGGTATTTTGACTTTATTTGTTGATGATTCACTCATCTGCGCTGTAGGTGCAGAAAAACAAAGAGTACCTGGAGCACTGTTATTTCGTAACAGTTTCACGTGATTCTCGGTTGATACCCCTGTGCCTTCGCCGGAACCCTAATCTGCAAGACAAACAAGGGGTGAGCGCACCTCCGCCTCTCGTGGCGAAGGCCCTCCGATGCCTAAGTTAGTATCTCGTACTGGTCTCAAACCCTAATTATCAGTAGGAAAGTGTATAATGCATACAACGTAATGCGTACCTTTTGCCTCTAGGTTTACCTTATATTTATAGACATATGTCTGCTTGCTCTCCAAGCATCCTCTTCAGCCCAGGACTCCTATCCCGTACAGGAGACCTGGTTTTCCAGGGACTCTCGTGCCCAATCAACCGAGATCCTTTCTCTACAAGGATTTACCCTATTATGGAATTCGTTCCATAATAGGACTGCTTTTAAACTTATCTTTATCTAAATATGGGATCTCGCTCTCTGGAACATTCCCACCGCTTATCCTGATTGGACATTTGAACACTTCTTATTGAACACTGCTTCCGCTCTATTTCTTAAAGCCGCTTATCAAGGATTCTATCTGTTCGGCATGCTCTTTGCCGAACAGATTGTACTGTAAGCGCTACTGTTTTGGATATAAACCTATCCAGCCGAACAGCTCGTATTCGTACTAGGATGTCTCATATTCCCGTTCCCGAACAGTCATCTGTTCGGTGCATACTTCAGGTCACCGGACCTTATCATCATGGTGCCTTTCATCACTTTTCTCTTTGCTCATTCACATCACGTGTTCGGCTCATAATTGTACCTGTTCGGGAATACCTCCCTACAATTGCTCCCCAGCTTTGCCCAATGGAACTGCTCGGTCCGATGGGTAAAGCTCCTGAGGAACGAATCCTGGTCTGAGCTTCGTGATGTCCGTGCAGATTCAGCATTGATGACCATTTGATTTTTGGCGGCTTACCCATCATATTATTTCGAAATATGGAGTCTACGTGGCGTATCCCGTACGCTCCTCATTAAACTCGATCTGACATTTTTACTTACGGCGTTAGATTACCATCCTTCATAATCTTCTTTCTGTTACTTTCTACGTAACGGTGTGAGGAGAGACGGTTCACCTCCGCCTCTTTTCCTTTATCCCAAAAAGGGATCTTTTCAGAGATCCCATTTCTCGTCTCTTTCTAAACAACAGACGGCTACAGCTTTTCCATAACCGCCATCGCCGCCGCCTAAAAAAAACAGTTGTTCTTCAGGAAATCGCTGCCAAGTCCTTGTAAGATTCTCGTTCTTACCTCTTACTTAAGCTCTAATCTAAGAATCTCGTTCTCAAATCTTCGTTTTGATTTCGAAAATTCATTTGCACCCATTTTTCTGATTTCATTTTCTTTGAAACCCCCATTATTCACGTCCATGGCAGACGAAGGGAATAACGAGCTTAAACCTGGCAAGTTTAGAAAACTTTGTGAAACCCCCGCAGCCATGGCCGCGTTTAGGACCGAATATCATGTCCCAGACAATGTAGGGCTTGAACTCGCCCCTTTAGGTGCGGATAGGGATGATAGTTCATGGGATAAAATATGTATCCCAATCATAGCCATAGTTGAGGGCGGAGTTCGATTCCCCCTTGATCCCTTACTTCGTTGAGTTCTCAACTGGTATAAACTTACCCCCATGCAAGTTTCATCGAATGTCTTTAGGCTCGTAATGGGAATGGTAGCGTTAAACAAAATTCTGGGAACACAACTGGGAATTTGGGAGTTACAATGGTGGTATAGTATTGTGCTCAATCGTGAGTACAATACCTACTACTTTAAAGTTAGGAAGGTAGAGAAGCGCTTCGTGCTGAATCTTCCAGACTCTGCTCGGGATCACGAGATTGACTTTCTTTACGTCACTGGAGCTTATGAGCCACAAGGGGAAGACGGCCAGGTGGTGGGCTTTCATTGCCCCCACGTGTGGGGCCACCCACGTATGCTCCCAAATTTTGCTCTTTACTTCCAGTACTTCTGAATTCCAGATATGCCTTTTTTGTGTAACTCTTGACTTTGTTTTGTTTCTTAGCAACAAATGCCAACAAGAGGCCAAGCAGAGAGCCTAGTTACGTCCATACAGAGGACATAAATAAAGTTCTAAAATACAAAGGGGTGCCCGGCACACGCACTGCAGGGCGAGGCCGTGACGCCAGTGTCTTGTTGGGGTACGACCCTGCTTACAAGGGTTTCATAGACAGAAGATTATCTACCCCAACCACAGACGGTGCTTCTACGTCTGCGGCTCCCTAGACAAGAAATCAGAGGAACAGTTCGGGAGTTACCATCGCCGGACAGCCAGGCGAGGTGCCTATTTTAGAAGGAATCCCGTTACCTCGTCTGGTGCTTTGAAGATCGACACAGCATCGTGCTGAACAATCAATTCCTGACAGAGACACCAGCCAATCATCGTCAGAAGGTTATTCTCCTTCCCCCCCGAACTCCGAAATGACAACACGCCAAACGGTTAATTTGAGGTCCCTTGTTACCATTTCTGCACGTGGCCGAGGTGCCACTGGTCGGGTGTCATCAACTGGCCAGGCTCCACCCCCAGCGAGGCGCACCAGAGGGGGTTCAATTCGAGCATCTTCTTCTCCAGGGGAACGAGGTGCCTCCCTGGATGCCGGGGAGACACACCGGGACAAACGTGCCCGAGACCAATCCTCAGAAGATGCAACTGCTCAGGCCAATGCCTCGCTTATCCATCCTGAATCTGTCAGTACCCAGCCTTCTCCTCAGATCTGGGCTCTTGCTCTTGCCCGAGGAGGCAGAGCCGTGCATATCGGGGACAGTGCCAGCTCTTCGGAGACGGCAATGGCCCTTGCACAAGCCCTGCTTCTACCTGTTGACATGCAGAAGGAATCCGCATCTTCCTCAGACCGGGTGATGTCTACTGGACTCGTTAGTGGAGTAAAGGTATGTTTAGTCATTTCGTGACTTTGCACTCTTGTTTTCGATGAACGCTTAGTCTCAGATTTTTCATTCTGTACTCTTCCTGCTGCAGTTTATTCAAAAAATGGTCACTCTTGGCCAAAAATTACAAGAAACGGAGGCTGAACGGAACAATCTGCTAAACGACAACACCAAGTTACTCCGTACAATTACTATGTTGGAGAGGGAGAGAGACAATGCCAAGAATGACTACAATGATGCAAAAGAGAGGATGCAGACAGCGGAAGACAATCTCAAGCAGGCCTTGGCTGAGATTGATACTACTAAAAAGGAAGCCTTTGATGCGGGGTATGAGAAAGGGTTTGATGCCGCCACTGCAGATTACGTAGGCCAAATGCCAGCCATCCAGGACGAAATCTTCGCAGCGGGCTGGGAGGCGTGTTTGACAAAGACTGGAGCCCCAGACGATTCTCCCTAATGGGCAGAGATCGATCTATCGAGCAGTCGTGCTGCTGCATCTCAAGTGCCAAATGAGACCTTGACAGACGACGTGGACCAGCAGATTGATGAGTTTGCAGATGCTGATGAAAATATCGAGATAGAGACTCTGGAGGTCCAGCAAGGTGCCAATCTTGAGAAGGCCACTGTGCAGGCAGCAACACATCATTCAAATGACTTGGAGGAGCCGGCTGCAGGTGGCAACACCGTTACTGGAACAACCACAGAGGTTCCAAATGAGAGCCAGCCAGAGATCCAGAATTTGGACTAAATTTGGTAAGTCATGTTTCTAGTCCCCCCAATACTTTAACAAAATTTTGACAGGTCCTGCGTGACCATGTTTTTAGCCCTGCGTGGCATTAGAACATTTCGTATTTAGATAAAACAGGTATTTGGCCCTTCGTGGCATAACACTGTTGGATTTCTGATGGCCGTTTCGAGGCCTCTGTCATTTTGCTCGGCCCTTCGCGGCCAGGAACTATGATGTCTCGTATCTTTTATATATGTTCATTTGAACGCATGTGATCAGATGCATATGTCTGTATTGAGTTATTCGTACTTAGTCTATCTAAATTGCCATTTATAGAGACACACAAACATAATTTCATTATGTTGCTCTTCAAGTATTTCGTACTTGAATAATTGTTACGTATATTCGTACGTCTAATGTAAGTCTCTCATGCTTACATATTATTAAGTGCCACGTACTTAAGCAGTTGCTAAGTATCTCGTACTTAGATAATATTTAAGTCTCTCATACTCAAATAAGTTTTTATATACTAAGTGTAATCGTACTTGTATATTGTGGAGTATCACGTACCGTTACACCCAAGTGTTTCAGACTTGGTAATTCTACAATTTGCATTTTTTCGTATGCAAACCCAAGTGTTTCGGACTTGGTAAATTAATACAAGTATTTCGTAGTTGGGAATTTCGTATTCCAAATGTTTGAGTATCTCGTACTTTCATATATTAAAGCTTTTTCGTGCATAGATATTTGAAACATGCATGCATACCCATTCCCTGCTCCCCAATACGAAGAAAGGGTTTGGAAGGCCATTATTCGTATTTATAGATCAAAACAATCCATAAGTAAGACAGAATTTCTGAAAAAGTCAATATATTGCAAAAGACATGATTTTATTCTTAATCCTGAAAACTCAAGGGGTCGTTACGCGTACCCCATGCAACTAAAACAGGAAACACAAGGGAATTGTATTCATAATTCCCACACAATCACAATTCTAAAACAGAATAAAAGGTAAACTGAAGTCTTTCAAACAAAGAACTTCCTCAAGTTGTGGACATTCCAGGGCCGTGGCACTGGGTTTCCGTCCAAATCTGCCAAACGATAGGCCCCAATGCCCACAACCGCAGTAACTCGATATGGGCCTTCCCAATTAGCCCCTAACTTGCCCTCATTGGCAACCTTGGTGTTGCCGAGCACCTTGCGGAGCACAAGGTCTCCAACACCGAACTCTCGAGGGTGGACATGCTTGTTATAGTTCTTCATCAACTGTTCCTGATAGGAAGCTAAATGCACCAGGGCTCTCTCTCTCCTCTCTTCGGCAAGGTCGAGCTCAATTTCAAGAGCCCTGTCATTTCCCCCACTTTCGACCAATGCAGTCCTGTTAGTGGGAAGGCCAACTTCCAATGGAATGACTGCCTCTGTCCCATAGGCCAGAGAATAGGGGGTCTCTCCCGTAGACCTCCTAGGCGTTGTTCGATGTGCCCACAGTACCAATGGGAGTTCATCAGGCCACTTGCCCTTTGCTTTATCCAATCTCTTCTTAATCCCGTCCAGAATGGTCTTATTGGATGCCTCTGCTTGCCCATTACTCTGGGGGTAAGCAGGAGTTGAATAATAATTTCTTATTCCATACTGGGCACAAAAGGTTTTAAACTTCTTCTGGAATTGGGAACCATTATCTGTAATCAATGAGTAAGGGACTCCAAATCGAGTAATAATACTCTTCCAGACAAACCTTTCTATCATAGGTTCAGTTATCTTGGCCAAAGGTTCAGCTTCAATCCACTTCGTGAAGTAATCTGTTGCTACCAAAAGGAATTTTCGGTTCCCAGTAGCCTTATGGAGTGGACCCACGATGTCCATCCCCCACTGGGCAAAAGGCCAGGGGCTAGTCAAGGGCACTAAATCTTCGGCTGGTGTCCTTATCATTGGTGAGAACTTCTGACACTTCTCACAGATTTTCACGTAAACCTTTGCATCTTCTTGCATATGCGGCCACCAGTATCCCTGGGTGATTGCTCGGTGAGCTATGGACCTACCTCCTGCGTGGCTTCCACATGTTCCTTCATGAATTTCGTGGAGAAATTTCTGCACCATCTCGGGGTGCACACAAAGTAGGTACGGCCCAGTAAAGGATTTTCTGTACAATTTCCCTTCTGGAGACAACCAAAACCTCGCTGATTTGGTTTTAATCTTGTGTGCTTCCTTTTTATCAGAAGGAAGGGTCTCATCTCGTAAAAACCCTATAATTGGATCCATCCAGCTTGGCCCGTGATTCACGTCCAGGACCAACTCTATGCTTCTCCCAATGCTCGGTTCATCAAGGTAATCAACTGCTACCTTCCTTTTCAACTCAGTAGGAACAGCAGTAGCCAGCCAAGCCAAAGAGTCCGCATGGGCATTTTGTCCCGAGCTTATTTGTTCAATACATACCTTCTCGAAGGTATCAAGCAAATCTTTGGCTGCTTGCACGTAAGCCGCCATTTTTTCATTCCGGGCCTCGTATTCCCCGGACAGTTGGCATACAACCAACTGCGAATCGCAATATACCCTTAATCTCTTTGCTTTTAAGGTGCTTGCACTCCTGAGGCCGATCAGCAGAGCCTCATACTCCGCCACATTGTTCGAGGCACTGAAACCCAGCCGAACAGACAACTCGATCATCACCCCACCTGGGGGGAATAGAACAATGCCGGCCCCAGAACCAGTATTGCAAGCCGAGCCGTCTACGAATAACGTCCATTCCGAAGGGTCCTGTTCGGCAGTCACCTTTCTTTTCTTTCCTGGTTCCTGAACGGATTGCTCCTTTCTCGTAGGAGGCCCCGGCGCTACCATTGGAGTAAATTCTGCCACAAAATCAGCCAACACCTGGCCTTTTATTGCCGTGCGCGGCTGAAAGTCGATGTCATATTGGCTTAACTCAACAGACCAGGTCGAGATCCGTCCCGAGAAGTCTGCCCTTCGTAGCAGAGATTTTAACGGATACTCGGTATAAACTATAACCCTATGGCTTTGGAAGTAATGAGGCAACTTTCTGGTTGCTGTCCTTAATGCAAGGACCCGGCTTTTCAAGGCGGATACCTCGTTTACTGCGTCTAACAATGTCTTACTCACATAATAAATCGATTTGCTCTGATCCCATACTTCTCAATAAAACAGCACTAACAACAATGCTGAGAAACAACCAAGTATAAAACCAAACATTCACCTGGCTCGAGTTGACAAAAGTGGAGACTCAACCAGGTATCTTCAAGTCCTGGAAAGCTTGCTCACATTCTCGCTCCCCATTCATATCCTTCTCTTTTCTATAAAAGCTGAAAGAAGGGCCTGCATCGCACACCGGACCGGTGATGAATCTATTGAGAGCGGCTGCCATCCCAGTCAACCTCTGTACCTCCTTAGTTGTCTTAGGGCTTTGCAATCCTTGCAATGCTGATATCTGGTCTGGGTTTGCCTCAATCCCCCTTATGGTCACAAGGTGCCCTAAAAATTTTCCTGACCCAACCCCAAATGCACACTTCGAGGCATTGAGTTTTAATTTGTATTCTCTCAAAATTTCAAAGGCTTCCTTCAGGTCCGCTATGTGCCCCTGTCTAACCTTGCTCTTCATCACCATGTCATCTATGTAAACCTCCATAGTCTTGCCAAGCAATTTTCTGAACATAATGGTTGCCAATCTTTGGTATGTTGCTCCAGGCATTCCTTAGACCAAAGGGCATAACATTGTAATATACAACCCTCGTGGTGTGATGAAGCAAGTCTTTTCTGGTCAGCCCAAACATGGCAACTGATGGTACCCTCGATATCGCCGAGAAAGCTCATTCGCTCATACCCGCAGCTTGCATCGACTAACCTGATCAATCTTGGGAAGGGGGAAGCTATCCTTCGGACATGCTTTATTCAAATCTGTAAAATCCACACAGACACGCCACTTTCCATTCTTCTTTTTTACTACTACAGTGTTGGACAGCCATTCTGGATAGTATACTTCACGTATTGCTTTGGCTTCCAACAACCATTCCACCTCCTCAATAACAGCATCAACATGCTGCACAGCTGCCCTTCTCTTCTTCTGAATCACGGGCTTGTGCTGGAGATCTACATTTAAGTGGTGACAGATCACGTCTGCATCAACTCCGGGCATCTCTTCTGGTACCCATGCAAATACATCGACATATTCTTTTAGGAACCCAACTAGCTCGTTTTCCTCTTCAATTGGTAGTGACTCCCCAACTAGAAAATACCTCTCAAGATCAGTCTCGTTGATCTGTATTTTCTTGAGGCCTTCCACTACCTTCTCTGTTGGATTTCGGCCGACATCCTCGATAGTCGGTTGATTTGATACCTCCACTGCTTGAACCTGGTGGGTCTTTGGAATTTTCTTTACAATAGAAATCAGACACTGCTGTGCCGCCTTTTGATTTCCTCTGATTTTCTCGATACCATTGGAACCTGGGAACTTCACCATCTGATGATACGTAGAGGAGACCGCCCTCATCTTATGCAACCAAGTTCTTCCAATAATCGCGTTATAGGAAGATGGGACATCTACTACCAGAAAATCCATCCTTAAGACCACTGTTCCAGCTCGAACAGGCAAGGTTACCTTACCAAGGGGCCAAACCGCTCCTGCTCCAAATCCAACCAGAGGTGTCATTGACTGCTCTAAGTCTGACTGAGTTAACCCCAATTTCTTGAATGCATTGTAATACATGACCTCTGTACAACTCCCAGGGTTCACCAAGATCCTCTCGATGTCGTACTCCCCGATTCGTAGGGTAATGACCAGAGCGTCGTTATGAGGTACCTGGACATCTCTAAGATCTTCATCTGTGAAGACTATGCTTTCGTTGCTTTCACTGGATTCTCGTCCCCTCTTGTTTCCCAATCTTAACACATACTGGTCATGCTTGGATTTCCTCTGGAGCAGCCTAACCTCGTTTCTTGTGTAAGGGGTGGCCAATCCATGTATCATATGGATTACCCCTCTTGGATTCTGTTCGTAATCCATCTCCATGGCTTTCCCTTTTTCTTTGGGGTCCTCCTGAATATACTCCTTTAGGTAGCCTCGAGAGACCAAATCGTCAAGATGCCTTTTGAACATCTCACAATCCTCTGTCATGTGGCCCCAGTCCTTATGATAACTACAGTGCTGATTCGTAGCACGTTTGGCATCCTTGTCCCCACCTAGACTTGGGGGCCACTTGAAGTAGGGCTGATTCTTTATTCGATAAAGAATCCTGTAAATAGGCTCTTTCCAAACTGTCGTTATTGAAAAGAATGACTTAGGGTCTGGTGCTGGCTTATCCTTGTATGGCTCTTTCTTAGCCTACCCGTACTCCTTCTTCTCCCTATAAGTCTTGGGTTCTGGCTTATCCACCTTCTTCGCCGGTGTCTTTGGCTGTTAGGCCATGACCTTGCAATCCTCTCGGAGTATGTCATCCTCCATTCTGGCATGCTGCTCTATTCACTCCATTAAGTGAGCCAGCGTTGACACAGGGTGCTTATTAAGAGAACGGCGCAGCTCCTCTCGAACAGGCAAACCTGTTTTAAAGGTAGCAATGGCATATTCTTCGCTGCAACTGTCAATCTCGTTGAAAGTCTCCCAGTATCTTATAGAATAGTCTCTGATCGGCTCGTTATCCCCTTGCTTCATCGTGGAGAGGTTCTCAAACGTCTTAGGAGCCTTTCTGCTTGTCAAGAACCGTGCAGTGAATTCTTCGGCCAACTGCGTCCACCCTCGTATGGATCGTGACTCCAACTTGTGGAACCAAGACAGAGCCACCTTCCCCAAACTCGATGGGAACATTTTGCACATTATGGCATCATCACCTTCGTGCATGAACATGGCCTGCTGGTAATGCTGTACGTGAGCAACGGGGTCCGCATTTGTTTCGTAAAGTACGAACGCTCCGTGCTTAACCCTGCTCGGCAATAGCGCTTCCTGTAACTTTCTTGAGAATGGAGATGTCGCAATATTACTTAGGGCTTTTCTTGCTGCTTCTCGTGCAGTCATTGTTCTAGCCTCCTGTTCCCTGTTTCTACGTGCCCGTACCTTATCCCAGTCGGAATCAGGTCTCTCGTACCTGTCCCTATGGTGCTTCCGGGTATCTTCTTCAACAGAGGAACTTCGGGTCCTGCTTCTCCTTTTTCGTGGAGAAAGCGATCGTTCCTTTGGACTCTCACTTCTCCTTCTTCGCGAAGAAGGCCTCTTCTTTCTAGGAGAGGGACTCCTGCTCCTACTTCTTCGGTGAGAAGGAGCGGCCTTATAGGTTACCATAGCTCTTTTCCCTCTTCCAGAATGTCCTTGTGACAGTCCAGAATCCTCGGGGTGATTTCTGATCCGCTCCATCTCACGGATCTCATATTCTCGTTTCTTGATTAGTCGAGCGGCCTCCTCGATTTGTTGCCTCTTCCTGTCGAGGATGTCACTATGATTATGCACACTTTTCGAATGTGCAACTGACTCTTCTCTATGGTGGGACTTGCTCCTTCTCGTGGAGTTCGACGCAGTCCTACCTTCTTTGTTTTTAGGATCATCTGGAATGGTAAGGGGACGATCTTTGCTTGTCGTCCTCCTACTATGGCCACCAGGATGCTTTTTTCGGAGCACCTGGAGGGGATTTGTCTCCTTCCCGCCTGTCTGGTTCTTCTCTATGAGCGGTGTGACTGGGTCTGGTTCCACCATGGTCGTTTTCTAATGGAGCTCGTTCGCTTTCCCACAGACGGCGCCAATTGTAGGTGCGGAAAAACAAAGAGTACTTGGAGCACCGTTATTTCGTAACAGTTTCACGTGATTCTCGGTTGATACCCTGTGCCTTCGCCGGAACCCTAATCTGCAACACAAACATGGTGAGCGCACCTCCGCCTCTCGTGGCGAAGGCCCTCCGATGCCTAAGTTAGTATCTCGTACTGGTCTCAAACCCTAATTATCAGTAGGAAAGTGTATAATGCATACAACGTAATGCGTACCTTTTGCCTCTAGGTTTACCTTATATTTATAGACATATGTCTGTTTGCTCTCCAAGCATCATCTTCAGCCCAGGACTCCTATCCCGTACAGGAGACCTGGTTTTCCAGGGACTCTCGTGCCCAATCAACCGAGATCCTTTCTCTACAAGGATTTACCCTATTATGGAATTCGTTCCATAATAGGATTGCTCTTAAACTTATCTTTATCTAAATATGGGATCTCGCTCTCTGGAACATTCCCACTGCTTATCCTGATTGGACATTTGAACACTCCTTATTGAACACTGCTTCCGCTCTATTTCTTAAAGCCGCTTATCAAGGATTCTATCTGTTCGGCATGCTCTTTGCCGAACAGATTGTACTGTAAGCGCTACTGTTTTGGATATAAACCTATTCAGCCGAACAGCTCGTATTCGTACTAGGATGTCTCATATTCCCGTTCCCGAACAGTCATCTGTTCGGTGCATACTTCAGGTCACCGGACCTTATCATCATGGTGCCTTTCATCACTTTTCTCTTTGCTCATTCACATCACGTGTTCGGCTCATAATTGTACCTGTTCGGGAATACCTCCCTACATGCGCGAAATGATTTTCCTTCCCAACTGTTCTAGAAATTGGTTCATACTGTACCTGCAACTATGTGAAACAGAAGATTGATTTAAAAATTTTGGGTCGTTAAAATTTCGAACCTCTCTTACAATTTTGGTTCATACTGTACCAACTATGTGAAATGGAAACTTGATTTAAAAATTTGGGTCGTTACAATTTTAAACCTCTCTTACAATTTTGGTTCATACTGTACTTACTATTGTGGGATTTTCGCTTGTAGAGAAAAAATTAAAAAAATTCAAATCCAAAGGTAAGACATGTCGGGACCTTGCTCCCAAAGTGGAGAGGAAATTCAAACGTGATCGACAACCTGCATTAATTTCTTCTTTGAACCAAATCAAACCATAAATATCTCTGAGAACAGTTTTTCTGTGTAGCTTAAGAGATTTGTTAGCGTGATCAAATAAGTAGTATAGATTCTTTAGAATTGATGTTTTGGTGCCAGTAATTGTTCAACCATGGATCAAAATTGTATTGATTGTAGTAGGGCTGTCAATGGGCCGGATCCGATCCGAATCTAATAAGACTCAAATCCGATCCGAATCCGATAAGACTCAAATCCAATAGTGGTAATCCGAATCCGATAAGATTCAAATCCGATAGTTGAAGTCCGGATCCGATCTGAAAATTCGAATCCGATCCGAAAACCTTTTAACTTCAAAATTTTAGCAAAAAAAATAATAATTTTTTTTCAAAAAAAATTCTTTTCCAAAAAAAATATTTTAAATAAAAATTAAAATAAAAATACAACTTCTTAAACATTTTTTTTTCAAAGCAAAAAATTTACAGTTTGTTTAAAAATTTTAAAAATAAAATTTCGGATCGGATTGGTATCCGTTATCAATCTGATCCGATCCGAATTTGGAATACTGGATTTGGATTATCGGATCTACGTTATCGGATTCGGATCGGATTTTTCGGATCAGATCCGGATCAGATCCGGTCCATTGATAGGCCTAGATTGTATGAATTAGTCTAATAGTTCATTATTCATAAGCCTTATATAAGTCTTCATTTATTTATTTTGTTTGGTCTACATGGATTCGCAAGACAGAAATTACATTTGTTTTTCCCTTTTGTTCCAGGTTGGGTGGAGCGGCAGATGTTTAAAAGCTGAAATTTGGTATGGCAGAGATGTAGTTCTTACAATCATGTATACTTAGTAGATTTAATATTTCACTAATTTTTTTTTTCTCTCAAATTGAACTCAAACCTGCACTTATATTGAACAACTTCTGTCGTTCTTAAACGAGCTTGGAAGTAGGCCTGCGTTCATATATACTTTTCAGAAAAATTAGCAAGTTGCACGATAAGTTGCTGTTGGTCTATATGATGAATCGTAGTTGAGTGAATGGTCATAGATGGATGTTAAATACCTTTTGAATGTGTTGTCCACCATACTAATCGAATTGTAAAAATACTACGCTAATTACGTGAATGGGCCCTACATAGATGTAGTGGTTACGAACCACTCTTAAATGAATTCATATAAATGGTATCATGCATGGATGCCGGCCAGCTCTCTTTTAAAAATGATGTAGTCAGATAGTGTATTACACATACTTGTGTAATAAAAATTTCTAATCCTTTGTTCGAAAGGAAAAAATATATATTTGTGTTACACTGTTACTGCTTTGTTTTCTACTTGTTAACCACAGTTGCCACTAAAACTAAAGAGATCGTGGTGCTACTTTTATATCTGTACCAGTGTGTACAAATCTCTTTTTGATCCTATTTTGAGTCTCAAAAAATGATCGAAACCGCTCATTTTGTTTAAAATACTATGTTGAAGGCTCCTACGACAAAATAAGCCCAATCCGGTATTGGTTAGGACTTCTACAAAACGTCCAACTTTGTTCTAGAATCAAGCCTGGATTCTAAAAAAAAGTTGGATGTTTCGTAAATGCTCTTACCGATACCGGATTGAGCTTATTTTTTGTAAGGACCATAAGCAAAATATTTTAAACAAAATGAGCGGCTCCGACCATTTTTTTGAGACCCAAAACAGGCCCAAAAAGAGATTTGTACACACTGGTACAGACTTACCATTAGACTTTCTGCTAAAAATGCTTTTAGTCTCTATTTGTCTTGGTTTTGGCAGTGAAAAGACTAGTAGTCTTAATCCAACCCATTTGATTGTCTCTAACTCCAACTCATTTTGTTATTCAAATGATACAGGGTTACAGATATGTATCTAAGATTTTTGTGAGCCAATGCCAAACCAAAAAGTTGCTATTATTTGAGGTATTCAATTTCTCCCTCAAGCAAACCGAACTTTATGTAGTCCATCTAAACGTGAACTTATGTACTACTCCAGCGCGAATTTTGGTCTGACATGTGAATTTTGGTTGTTTATCCTTGTTGATTAGTGTGCAAGAAGGAAGGAACACAATCACCAAGGATGGTTGACGCTGTTGTCTCCTTCGTAGTAGATAGGCTTGGTGACCTTCTCATAGAACAAGTTGTTTTTTTACGAGGAGTGAAAGATGATGTTGTATGGTTGAGAGGCCAATTGCAATATATGTTGTGTTTCATGAAAGATGCTGAAGAAAAGCAAGATATTGACAATCGTATGCGCGAGTGGATAAAAGATATCAGAGATGTTGCATATGAGGCCGAGGATATTATGGACAACTTCATCCTTAAAGTAGAAGCAGGGACTTCAAAGAAGATGGGGTTAAAAGATTGCTTTGAGAAGTATTTTTGCAACTGAAGACCAAGCTCACTCAGATAGAACAAAGTCGAGTAACTTTCGGTATAAGAAGTATTGATGATGCAAGAGAACGATCCGACCACATGAATAGGAGAGAAAATTGGCTACGGAAAGAACGCCCATATAAAGACAATGAGCATGTTGTAGGCTTCAAGGAGGATGCTGACAAATTGACGTATGAACTTATCAAGGAAGTGAAAGATCGGTATGTGATCTCAATCGTGGGCACCGGGGGTTTGGGTAAGACAACTATGGCTCGGAAGCTTTACAACACTCTTAGTCAAGCACAAGAATTTGACTGCTATGCTTGGCTTTCTGTGTCCAATGATTACGACATCCAAGATCTTCTTCGATCAATAATAAAATCTTTTAAAAGGCCGAGCACCAAAGAGGAATTAGAGTTTCTAGAGAAGATGAAAGAAGAAGATTTGGAGCCTCTTTTGCGTGATTACTTGAAAGGACGTCGATATTTGGTGGTGCTTGATGATGTGTGGGACGTAAATGCTTGGCCAAGCTTGATGAGAGCGTTTCCAGATGAGAATAATGGAAGCAGAGTAATCATGACAACCAGAAACAAAGTTGTTACCAAGGCATGCAATGAGAGAACGTATGTCCATGTGCTCCCATTTTAAAGGACGAAGAAAGTTGGGAATTGTTTTGTAGTAAAGCATTTCCTAAGTACGACAACAAGGTTGGAGACAAAAAAAGTCATTGCCCTCCATGCTTGGAGAGTTTGGCCAGAGAGATGGATAGCAAATGTCGTGGCTTACCCTTAGCCATAATCGTATTGGGTGGTCTACTACCAAAAAAAGATCCTGACGAGTGGCCAAAGCTCAAAGAGCACATGTGGCACCATGTAAGGGAAGATGAGTCACATTGTGTTCCAGTTCAACAAATATTAGCTTTAAGTTTCATCGATTTGCTTTATCACTTGAAGTCATGCTTTCTTTACTTGGGTTTGTTCCCGGAAGACTTTGAAATTGATGCAAAGAAACTCTGTCGATTGTGGGACGCAGAGGGTTTCAAAAAACTAGGTATAGAATCTTTTTGAGGAGGAGAAGGAGGAGGCAGAGGCGTATTTGAGAGAGCTAATTGATAGAAGTTTGATTCAAATCGTGAAAATAAACTGGAGGAGAATCATAACATGACGAGTGCATGATCTGCTCTGTGATTTTGCAGTCGAAAAGTCAAAAGAGCTAAATTTTCTTCAAATCTATAGAGGAAGACTCGCTCCCAACAGTCGAAGACTAGCCTTTAATGGTGGACTTGAGGGGTTAATTTGTTTCGTTGGACAGTTCAGATATGCATTTACGAACCCTCTTGTTTTTCAATTTAGAAAATAAAGATTCCAATATAGCACAGTTACTGTCCTTATGTAGGGAGTTGAGATTACTAAGAGTGTTAGATCTTCACGATGATTATCATGGCAACTATGAAACAAATGAGCAAAGACTGCCTGATGAAATCGGGAATTTGATTCACTTGAGGTACCTGGGGTTATGTGGCACCTCTATAAATCGTCTCTCACAGTTCATAGGTAGTTTGCATGCCCTGCGAACCTTGGAAATGGGTACAAGTATCTCTACTATAATAAGTACATTGATTCAATACAGTTACCCAATGAGATATGCGAAGCAAAGCAGCTCAGACATTTAATTGGACTTTTCAAGTGCCCGTTTCAAGTGGACAATATAAAAAATCTTCAAACTCTCAAAAGGGTTATTGTCGAGGACCAGATGGAGTTTAACCCAATTGATCAATCTTCGCGAGCTTGACATATGTTATGTGCGAATTGCGAAAGGATGGAAAAAGATGTACACTAGATTCTATTGGTGGATTAAGAAGCCTCCAATCATTGCAGTTACAAGTTTGGGTAGAGGACGAAAATAGGATTCCTGAGGTCCACTTGCACCCGCTCTCTCACTGCCAACCCCTTCTCCAATTGAGGTTGCTCTGCGGGTCCATACATGATATCCCGACAGATTGGAAGTTTCCAACAGATTTTAAGCTTCCAAATCTCAAGTACCTCTACTTATATATAAATGGTGTTACTGAAGATCCTATGCCAATGTTGGAGAAGCTTCCAAAATTGACAGTTCTTGTGTTGGGTTTTTATCATGGAAGTAAATTGGTTTGCGCTGCTGGAGGATTCCCTCAACTCGAGATCCTACAACGTATACTCTGTGATGTGGATGAATTCCTACTGGAAGGAGGAGCAATGCCTATGCTCAAGGGTTTCTTACAAAAATTCAGCAATATACGTAAGTCGCTCCCAGATAGACTACGCTCCATCCCTGCCCCAGACCCCCCATTGGATACCTTTGAGTGGGCTTCCTAAGCAACAATAATAAGTTACTGTTGATATACTCTTTCTTTTTCATTTCAGGAATATTGTTTGTTCAAACAAGTGTGCTTATTTTCCCTTCTTTTTTTTTTTTTCTTTTTTTTCATTTGGTAAGCTGATGAAGCTTTTTATTTTATGTATGTTTGACTTCTGGAGCAGTGCAGTGTGTTGCACGTTCTTGGTCACCAAAGAATTATCATTATGTTTTCTTTATCTTTTTCGTTGGTACTATCTATTTTGACAATGCACTTTTTATCCATTTTCATTGGTACCCTTGGCCAAACCAAACTGAACCTTGTGTCTCAATCAATTAGGGTCAGCAAGATGAATTTCGTGTTTCCATTTAGCACGTCAAGGTTACCTATTTACTTAGATTTAGTAAGCTTATGTATTACGGCATCTAATGTCAGTTTAGGTCTTCCTCCTCCTCCAGCTCTACTATCCACTATTATCATGTTGAATGACAACAAAGAGAAGAGCGCAGCGATTTGAAAGAAACATATGAAGAGCACCATGGATTTTTCCAAGACAAGGTAAAGACAATATCAATTGACATGGCATTTATGTTATATATATAATTGGTTTAATGTACAATTTCGATGCATATTCAATTTGTATTCAAGTCCAAACAAATAATTCTACCATATTCATCCGTACCCAAAAGATGTATATTTTACACCGTGATTATCCATAAAAGTACGATGCTTTTACTTATGTATTTCATTAAACTTCTTCAACAATTACAATACCAAAAACGTCCCTATAGCTCCTTAGTTCTTGGAGGTTTAGGGGAGCAATTAATTCAGTGGTATTCCGAAAGCATGTACTTTATGCATATATTGCCAAAGGTTACGTCAGTCTCCAATCATCTCCTGTCCATACCCCCATCGATTGGGACTGGATGCGTTCCGTTATTATTGTTGTTGTAACAATACCAATACCTTAGTGTTCAGGCATTTGAGTACCACATTCATCTCCAATTTGCATTGGTATCCCCTAAGTATATGCGCTTCCTTTTTTTCTTTTTTATTCTCCAATGGAACTTGAACTTTTGTATACTTTTAGCATTGTAGGCCTTTCGTTTAAAGACAACCTGACTCAGTCAAGTGCTGCTTTGAGAAACTGAGAAATCTCGCTGACAAATCATTTTCCAATCAATGAACTATCGATGGCATTGCACAGATTTCCACAAATCAAAGTCCCATCAAAATCTTCACACAAATTGGTCATAACCTCGGTATTTTTTCCCGTTACCTCTTCAACAAGTAGAAGTTTCTAAGGCATACCCATCGTCTGATTCTTTAAATTCACTCCTCACAGATTCTCATCCTCAAATTTCCAGAATTTGATCCCCCGCCTCCAAAAGACTGGCCTTGTTAGTTTTGTAATTTTGGGCATTTTTGTTTTGGTAGTGGGTGGGGGGAGAAATATGATAATGATTGGAGAGAGGAATAATGAGTAGAGAGAGATAAAGAGAAAAATGAAATTAATAATTGAAGAAATAGAATAATGATTGAAAAACAAAGTTAAAACAAAGTAAAATTTGGAAACGAACAAAGCCAATATATTTTGGGATCAAACTTCTTGTCTAGCAAGATAAATTTGGAGCATACGTTGCCATGAGTTACTCTGTGGTTACAATTTTGGTGGAGGTTGCTATCCCAAGTGAATCTCAGAGGCTAATTCAAAGTAGCCCTTTCGTATCCCACTTCCATTGGATGCAACCATTTGCCATGTAGTTGTAAACTAGGGGCTTCTCTTCCCTTTCTTTGCAGAATCCCAATAGAGATAATAAATTTCTTTGTCTTAACCGGCCGTGTTAGTCATTATTTCGCACATAAACTTTTCTCGATGTGGGGAAAATCTCGAAACCTCTTTACAGCAAGGAAATTATTTTTCCCAATTTCTGCTTTCTACAAAGTTGCAAATTTCCCTAACCCAATAACTAAAGGTGGCAATCTCAACTCATATTTTTCTAATCCGTTCAATCCGCCCATTTATAACCCAACTCAACCCGCCCATATTACTTAATGGGTTGAACCCATATTTACATGGGTTTAAGTGAGTTAAAAATGGTTCAATATGGATTGTAATTAAAAGACCCAACCCAAGTACTTCACGTGTACTCCAATTACCGAACCACAATTTCTCAGCTTCTCCCAATTATGTGTACTCATGGCTATTGAGAGCCAAATTGAGAGAGAGAGAGAGAGAGAGAGAGAGAGAGAGAGAGAGAGAGAGAGAGAATATCTCTCTCCCTCTCTCTCTAAACCAAGAAAGAAGGTAAAGTATAGAGTCCACACAATTTAGTCTGGAATTTCCCCCAATTGACATACATAAACTCATACATAAGATTATGGGCTTATCTATGTGATCAAGCTAACTGAGTTACAGTTATCTCAAGCTCGGTTCCTTTTGAGTTCGACTTTTTTATTAAATAAACCGAACACGAACATGAATATGATACGACACATACCGTAAATAAACGAATCGAACTACGTTCAAATCTGAAAACCCCAAACTAGACATGTCCAGTTTAGCCCATTATTTTCATCAAAATAGATTTTTTTTTTTTTAATAACCAGATGTTCGAGCCAATTTACATGCACCTCGATTAATTTTGTAGCCCCGAAGATAAATGACCAGACATAACCCCAAAATAGATGGCATAACCATAGAAAAAAGGCTCCAGGAGCCTCACGCGTTAGACTCACCAATTTTGCAGATGCCCGGGAAACTGTGTTTTCAATTTTTTTCCCTTTCCTGGTGGAGGAATACACGATTTCTTTTTAAAAAAACGTTGTCAACAGAAAACATTTTTTTCGCTGGTGGAGGAATACACGTTTTCTTAAAAAAAAAAGTCCGTTTCAGAATTTTAGCGAAACGTGGGCTTAATTAAAGTACGTGCGCGAGGCTCAAATCGAGTGTCCGGGGCCTCAACCAATTCCGGGGTCCTAAAATTAACAACCGGACAAATCGTCCGCTAACCCCAAAGTTTGGATTATTTGGCCTCCGTAAATTTTGAGCATGCAACCTCATAAAATCAATAGTGTTAAGATCGAAACTCATAATTTAAAAAAAAAAAAAAACAAAAGAAGTAAAAAAAGATATCACGGATAAGAAACCATGTCGGGGAGAGGAGGCGGGGTTTTTTTTTTTTTTTTTAAAGGAAAATGGGTCGGGTCGGGCGGGTTTGGGTTTAGCTTGACGCATATTCGACCTAACCCATTTCAACCCGTTTACTATTTGACCCGCTCATATTTGACCCATGACCCATATCAATCCGCCCAAACCCGCCCAGACCCGCCCATTTGCCACGTCTACCAATAACATTAACATCACTAAAGTTATTGGTTGCTTTGAGGAGATATGAGCACCTCATCCATGAGCCAAGCATGCTTCTCCAACATATGGATCTATGATAAGGATAGAAAACATGGTTTGAGCTTTTTGCGATTAATAACTATGAAGAGGTAAAATGCAACTCTTACTACATTGATCACTAACAGACCCACGTTCTTATGCTTAGGCTAGGTTAATATTTTTGTTTCCTTGTTATTCATGTTTCCTTGTTGGTTACCTTCTTAGTCATCAAGTCCTGTAACCTATGTAAAGGCATGTTAGGGTATACAATTAATAATTAATACATCCTTTCGCTTTTCTTCGTATGGTATCAAAGCTATACTACTTAGGCCCTGTGGAATTTTCGCTCTGGGCGGGCGGCCTAAATTTCGTTGTCGTCTGTTGGGCACTCATAGTAATATGTAACCGGCTCGTTTCATTCAGATTTCACCTCAAATCTCTACTGTCATGGCTTCTCTCACTCATGGTTGTTATTTGGCTCTCCTGGTTTCTTTTTGCTTGAATGTTCTTAGTGTGCATACCAATGCTCTGGACTATCAATGAAGGAAACATAGTAATGTGCACATAAATTGATTTGGGTCTCTAGGCCTGCCCTCTATGATGCCATTTGGCTTTGATTTGTGGGCACGGTTCTACAACAAAACGTCCCTGTAGCTCCTCGGTTCTTGGAGGTTTAGGGGGGCCACTGTTTCAGTGGTATTCTAAGAGCAACCACTTTGTGCATATATTGTCAAAGGTTAGGTCTGTCTCCAATCATCCCCCGCCCATACCCCCAATGATTGGGGACTAGATGGGTTATGTTATGTTGTTGTTCTTAATTTCTCTAGGTTTTTTTCATAGTCAAGTTGGTAGACCCACTTAAATTTGAGGGGAGATGTTAACATAATATTAGAAAATATTATGTTTACCATATTTTCTATAATACATCCTTTCGCTTTTCTTCACATGGTATCAGAGCTATAAGATTTAAGCCATGTGGATATTCGCTCCTGGCGAGCGGTCTAAGCCTCTCTGCTGTCCGCCGGGCACTTAGTTAGTTTGTCAATCTCCTTCACGCATTCCGGTTGCCTGCCCCCATCATGCCTGTTCACAACCAGCGCTCGTGCCTTTTTGATTACTAGCTTTTTCGTTTTTTGGCTTTTATCGGTTTCTCCTTATTTTTTCTTGGCTGTTTTGCTTGCTCCTGGCTTTTGGCTATCCTGACCTTCTCTCTCCTGGCTTCTCTTGACTTGGCTTGGCTTGGATGTTCTTACTTTCTGTGGGTTTTTTCAAACTCAACTTGGTAGACCTACTTGAGTTTGGGGGATGTTAGAATCCTTGCATATACCAAAATAATATCGTGATCATATTATAATATTGAAACCTAGAAAATATGATAACACAAGGTACAATTGCTCTACTTGTAATGATGAATGAACACATAACATCTTTAAGGGCTCCAGATAACTACTGTAAACGGATACATAACATTTTCAAAATTTCCGCAAGCCTTCTATGTGTCATCGTATTTTCCTGCGTACATGAAAGATGGCTTCTAACAAGGGAATCATTTGAATAGATTCTGATCTATTTGCAAATTGTATTGAGTAACAGCTTTGTCCCTCCGAATTTTCATAGTTGGAGTCACTAAACCATTAATTAGCGATCTGCACAAGAAAGGGATATGTTGAGAAATTAACTGTAAAAGGTTCGTCAATGACAAGGATTGGACCAATACGAAATGAGCACTGCAAAGTCCTGCATGAATGAAAAAGTAAGGGGTGATCATAGGGCATAAAAAGGGAAAAAAAATCCTTTGCAAGTGATAACCTTGTTAACCAAGACAACAGGGCATCCAGTTTTATTAGACGAATTGAAAAAGTTAAAAAAAAAATTTACCTAAATATTTTGAATAAGGATCATTCTTAAGTAAAAAAAGTCGATTCTGTTTTTATTTAAAAGTAGTCCTTATTCAAAATATTTGAATAAAAATAATAAAAAAAAAGCTACTTATCCAACGAAACAAATCAATAAGTAACAAAAATTAGTTAAGCAGGCTGATAGATTATGGAGGAGGAGCCAGCTTTTTCCCTTTATTATTTCCTTGGCAAAGTCGATTCCTTTCCTGATGTTTCTTGTTTTGTGGCTTTTTAAGTCTTCTCTCACTGCACCCGGCACCTTCCTAGCATCATCCTCTGTTATATCAACTTTTCACCGGCCCGCACTAACACTGCACAATCAATTCAAGGAGTAAGGTACTTTGGTCCATCCACTACAATTCCTTTTTTTAACGACAAAAAAGGTTTTTATCAAGGGAAACTTGATTAGGAGGACATACTACAGGGGTTTTAAAGTAATAAGGACATGTTAACTTTTCCTTAACGGTGCCAGTACATTCTACAACAATTTTTCAACAATATCCCCACATTTAAACACAAGCGGCTGAAACGGTCTTTCCATTTCAGTTGATCCCTGCCAGAAGAGAGAGAGAGAGAGAGAACGAACGACAGAGAGACAAAAATCCTAATCGCCGCCTTCGTTTTCCTTCATCGCCGTCTTCGTTTTCTTTCGTCGTCGTCATCATCATCTACCTCGTCATTTTCAAACGGAACTGGTAAGTAAGTATTACACATTCTTGTCTTCGTTAAGGTTTTGTAGTGCTCGTCATTGATTAGAGTTTGTATTCCGTTTCTATTGCTCTTAGGGATTGGTAAGCATCTTGTAGTCTATTTAAAGTCTATTGGTTCTTATTATGGTTACATTAGGGTTTGTAAACCGTTGATTAGGATTTTTAGTTATCTATGTAAATTAGTGCTCTGGATTCTTGGTTGTTAAATAATATGGTTATCTTCCTAGAGATAGTCTAGATTTGTGTATTTGATTTGATTATCAGTCATTAAATGTGGTTACATTTGGGTTTGTCTACATTGTTGCATTTTTGTAGTTCCTTGCTACTGATTGCGATTTGGTTAGGGTTAGGGCTTTGAGTCCGTTGGTTAGGGTTTGATCTGTCTTGCGTTTTTGAAGTACATTTGCAGTTTGGTCGTACTGGTTAGGGTTTTTTTTAGCATTTTGCAAATAATTTTGAATGTCGATATGAAGACACATATGTGGTCATCTGCTTGTATGTATACTCTGAATTTTGTTTGTGTTAAAGATATGACCATAACTGTTGAATTATGTTGTCTGAATACTGATAAGAACACACAGATGGGGTTCACTTTTCAATTCTAGTCTGTGTTGTATGCCAACAACTTTAATAGATGACCATAACTGTCGAATTATATTCCCTGAATGTTGACAAGAATACAGATAGATGTGGTCATCTGCTTGTATGTATACTCTGAATTTTGTTTGTGTTAAAGATATGATATTCTAATTTTGCTTGCTTAGTATTGTACTCTGTTTTAACAGTTATGGTTATTTATTGGTAAAGAGTTTAGGGTTTTTGTAGTCTGTTTGCTTGCTTCATGTTTGCATAATGTTTTAACAGTTGTGGTTATCTCCTTATATGTGTAGAGGACATGACAAAATCAAAACAAAAAGGTAAAGAATTGATGGCTGTATGGGAAGCTCGGCCATTAAAAATTATTTTGCCTTCACAAAAGATGACAATGAAACAGTCACCGAGAAAAAGAACAATAGAACCAAGTCCAACAAATCCGAAACAAAAGAAGGTTAACTCTCCCCCTCAAAAGCAGACAACTCCAATGAAACCATTTGCTGAAAATGTCCGGAATTCAAGAAAGAGAACAAGATTAAATAAAGAACATGAAGAACATATGGATGAGCAGCGTCCGACAAAAAGAACAACAAGATCTGCCACACAAGATGCGAAAAGTCCCCAGAAGAAAAAAACCAAAACAGCTATTGAAGTGCAAGAAGATGGAAAAGAGGAGGATAAAGAGAAAGAAGATGAAGAAGAAGATGAAACGAAAGAAGAACAACAACAAAAGATTAATAAACAAACAACAAAGGCTGCCCATCCTAAATCCAGGTATAATTATGAGTCAATCTATCATAATATATGTGTTGCAACAACAACAAGCTACCTATATGTGGTTATATATGATAATCTGCCTATATGTGGTTATATATGATATAGTTGTGATTATGAGTCAATAAAAAATTTAAACTTATCCAGGTCTCAAACTCAGAAATCGAAGTTAAAGCAAGTTGAACAGAAAAAGAAGATGGAGATGGAGAGAGTGAAAGTGGTGAAAACAAAGAAAACAAAGGAAGAAGTGAAGAAACCGAAGAGAACAAGTGCAAGAATAGGAACAATGAAAAAGTGAAAAAGGACATTAAGAAATAAAAAAAAAGACAGAAAGAAGAAGTGGCGTCAGAAGAAGAAGAAGACGAGGAAGAGGAGGAAGAAAAAGCGTCAGAAGAAGAAGAAGAGGGGTCATCAGAAGAATAAGAAAAGGGGCCTGAAAAAGAAGAGGAGTCATCATCATCATCATCATCATCATCAGAAGATGATGATGAAGAGGATCAAAAAGAGCTGCAGAAAAAGGCTGTCCGCTCTAAATCCAGGTATGATTATCAGTCAATTTGTCTACTAAATGATTTGGTTAACTGTTGGCATTCTGGACTATGTTGTATGCGAACAACTTCAATAGATAACCATAACTATAGAATTATGTTGTCTGAATGTTGATAAAAACACACAGATGGGGTTCACTTTTCAATTCTAGTTTGTTTTGTAGGCACTACGCCAAATATTGCTTTTGCCGGCGATATTATTACCGGCGGTAAAAAAACTGCCGTTAAAAGCAAGTTTTACCGGCATTAGTAAAACCGTCGGAAATAACTACCAAAAATGGCGGTTTTTTTAATAATGCCGTTTTTATAAACTTTTACCGGCAGTTTTTTAAAATACCGCCGAAAAAAATAGAATATACGGTTTTTTTAATACCGGCGGTTTATTAATGTCGCTTATAATAATAATACCGACCCGTATAATATAAATATTATTATTTATCCTACAAGACGCAATATGCGGGTCAGCCCAGTTGGTAGCGCGCGCTATAGGATCCGGAGGTTCCAGGTTCGATTCCTGGGAGAACAAAAAAATTAACCACCGATTTTATTGCCGGCAGTATTATTACCGGCGGTTTTTTACCGCCGTTTTTAGTATTGCCGGCGGTTTTCTAATGCCGCTTTTGTTTTTCCGACAATTGTATTCCCGGCGGTTTTTGAACTTTTACCGGCGGTTTTGAGTATTACCGGCGGTTTTTGGACTATTAACGGCAGTTTTCTCATGCCGCTAATACTAAAATTTGGCGTAGTGATGGCAACAACTTTAATAGATGACCATAACTGTCGAATTATATTCTCTGAATGTTGATAAGAACACAGATAGATGTGGTTAACTGTTGGCATTTTGGACTGTGTTGTATGCGAACAACTTCAATAGATGACCATAACTGTTGAATTATGTTGTCTGAATGTTGATAAGAACACACAGATGGGGTTCACTTTTCAATTCTAGTTTGTGTTGTATGCCAACAACTTTAATAGATGACCATAACTGTCGAATTATGTTCTCTGCATGTTAATAAAAACACAGATACATGTGGTTAACTGTTGACATTCTGGACTGTGTTTTATGCCAATAACTTCAAAAGATGACCATAACTATCAAACTATGCCAACAACTTCAATAGTAATCATTTTATTTGATCCCATATGAATCCATACATATATCGACCAATAGTCTGAAAACTGAAACTCATGCAGGAAGCCTATTGAGGAAAAGAAAGAAGCTGTGAAGATAATGAAGAAAGAAGTGGAGAAATTTCAGTATAGGTAATATAATCCTTGCTTTTTTGCATACTTGAATTACTTGTTAGATAAGTTTTTGTATATTTAAATGTTTTAAATTATACGTTATTTTGTTTGCAGGTCCAGCATGGTGTCTTTTGCCAAACTTCTCAAAAATATAAAGTTCACGGAAACCAAAAAAAAAAAACAGATAAAAAAATCACCTTTTAGTACTCTTATCTTGGCTGTAGCGGATGCACAGTGGGATGACTCATATTTTAAAAAAAGTGATCATGATGCTTTGAAGCTTGTAGAACAATATGAAGGACAACGAGGGAGGTTCAAGTTAGGAGCCAAATTGGTGAAGATAACGGCTAGGAAGTTTGGCCTTATATTTGGAATCAAATTTGAGCCCAATAGAAATTGAACTATCAACAAAACCCAGGATGCCAGAAATACCATTTGCCTATGAAATTAGTGTGAAGAGGATAATGACAAATATTAGTCTGAGAGAATTCTTCAGTACAAAAGTTATGGCGAGAGAAAGTGAAGAAGATGCGAAGGATGTAGCACGTGTGCTAACCCTCTATCTCATTTCAACGGTGTTTTTGCCAAGCACAGCATCGAGAATCAGTTGGAGTTACTATCCGTTTATTGAAGATATGGAGAAGTGCAGCTCCTATGCGTGGTCAACGATTTTTAAATAAGAGCTGATTAAGCAGTTGAACACCAATTTTACAACACCAACGGTTGCAGGTGGATGCATCGTGGGTATCTTGGTAAAAACATCTACCATTTTCTGATATAAAATGTTTCCTATTTTGTATCGTAAACAAATTTGTATTTTCATTGAATACAATACTGGTTGTGTGAACATACAACCTTAATACAACAAGCAAAGCCAGATAATATGCCAAGGTTCATGAAGTGGTGGCTTTCTGATTTGACTGAAGCGTTGGTGACACACTCGTTATGTTCTCTTGATGCGGAAAAGGTAAAATATAATTTATTGAATTCTGTAAAAGTTTATAAAGTTCACCAACATCAATGGATAATCATAACTGTAAAAGTTTATGCTCTGTATCTTATTGTGAATTTCTGGAATGTTTGCTATGCCAACAACATCAATAGTTATAGTTATCTATTATTTTGAGAAATTTCAGTCCAATTTTCTTAATTTCAGGTGGAGGAATTAGAGTTGGAACCAAATGATGAAGAGCAAGAGTTCGTTGGACTTACTGAGGGTGATGAGGAGGAGAAGGACACAAATGAAGCTACGAAGACTGAGGATGTGGCGCATAACGACACAAATAGATAGCAAAACCAAATAAAAATCCTCAAAGACGAAATTAAGAGATTGAGGAGGAAAATGAGCAAAAGGATAAGACCATTTGTGAGCTTAAGAAAAGGATTTTGGAGCTTGAAGATGAAACAGTTCCTGACCTTAGTTTTGAAGTAGAGACCTCTCATGTTAAGAGGAATTTCATGGCAAATGAGGTTAAGGACAAGGAAGTGGAGATTTGTGGAATACTCGTAGAAAATGAAATAATCGCTGACAAACTTGAAAAGGCATAGGAAAATTTGGACGACATGGCAGCACATTGTATTACCCAACAAGTCAAGGAGGGAAAAAAAGTAAAGCTCCCCGATGAATAAAGGAAAGACGAAGATGAGGAGATCTTTTCCAACGAAGGTGCGTCCCTTTTCAACGAAATGGTCCCCGATGTACAAGTTGACAAAACAATCAATGAAACAGTACTTGACATTCTACTAGATCAAGACAAACCCAAAAAGAAAACCGGAAAGACCCCATCATCTATGACAAACAAGGTCAAAGTAGTTTACACAAGAGTGGAGAAAAGGGACTCGAGTTATATCTATCCTGAGGATGAGAAGAAGAAGAAGGGTACTGAGGATGAGAAGAAGAAGAAGAATACTTACGCATTTGAAGCCTCGCAAGTCACAAGCGAATGAGAGATAGATACTTTAAGACTCCGCAGTGTGTAGTATACTAATATATACTGGTCCTGCATTTCAATTTCCAATAAGCTTAAAGCCTTAAACATAAATCAAGTGGAGAGTTAAAAAAAAAAAAAAAAGAAGCCCTAAGATGACCAACTGTTGAAAGGTCCGGGAAAAAAAAAAAACCTCAAATACAAGCTGTAGATACAAACATAAATTAATAGTCTTAATAGATACGTATATATTATAATAGATTCGTTTCAATATACGTGTGTATATATATATATATATATATATATATATATATATATATATATATATATATATAATATGTATGGAGAAAAGATGGGACTTGGGAGAGAATCAGAGAAACAAACCTTCAATTTCAGGGCCCTCCGTACTCAGTGATGATGGTGAGCCGATTTGGTTCTTCGATTTAGTTCTTGTTCTTCGAATCTTCTGTTCTTCTTTTGTTCGGCTTTTTCTTTCTTTCTTTCTTTTTTTGTTTTGGGCAAAACGTGAGCCAGTGAGAGATTCAGAGAAAGGTTTGAATTAAATGGACCATTTAAATCTCTTATTTACAAAAATGCCACCGTCTGTTTTTTGGGCCTCATTCGATTTGTGTGGGTCACAGCCAGTTTTAATTTGGATTGGGCCCTTTTTTTTTGGGTCAAAAAAGACTTCTACTTAAGCCCAAATAGAAAAACTAGTAGGATGCCCTTAAAATTTGACATTTTTGGGATGCCCAAGGCCCAGGCCTCTTGGGCCTTGGGGTTGGGCCGGCCCTGGTTCTTGCCATGAATTTGTTTGCCATAATTAAAGTATAGAAAGAGCTTTTTAAATTTTTTGCAATTTGAAATTCTTTTTTTTGAACAACAAAAAGGATTTTATTAATCTTTGGCAATGTTCTAAATGGCGTTTGGCGCTAGTTGGACAGCGACCCACCTCCAAGCACCAAGCCTGTCCAGGCGGCTGCCAAATAGTTTGGCAGTTTTTTTTTAGGGCCATTTACCAGCCGGTCCAAAAAGAAGAATCAAAACTCCAGGAGCTCCAAGCCCAACCCAAAATGCACGCATAAGGACACGGACTAAAAAATTGCCAAAAATACCCTCGGAATAAAATACACCTGACCGAAAGCGACCACAAGCGAAATGGTAGCCAAACGATGGCTAAGCGCGGTACAGCGCGTGGCGATCACAAAGCACTGGTGGCCAAACATCGCCAGCGGTGGCCATGACCTAGTGGCCAAAGGCTGCTCGGTACAAACAGTGGCCAAGGCAGCCCGGTAGCCAAGCAGTGGCCAAGGCGGCCTGCAAGCAAGGCGACGGCCAAGGCGGCGTGAGCATGGCCAAGGCAGCCCACAAGCAAGGCGGTGGCCAAGGCAGAGCAACCTGGCAGTGACCCGACGCCTGGCGGCGGCAGCGCGACAATGAGCCGACGCCAAGGCAAGGCGAGACCAATCGGCGAGCCGACGCCAAGGCAAGGCAGGCTTGTCAGTGAGCAGACGCCAAGGCAAGGCAGTCAAGTTAACGGTCAAGGCAAAGACTAAACATCAACCATTTGGCATCGATGCAACGTTCTAGGTTAGGGAAAATGCAACTAAGCCATATGGTAGTTAGGGTTTGCTAACTAATCGGTTGCCATGCAGGATTTCCAGCCGAGAAAATAAATTCTAAGATTTTCTACAATTACTAAGTAATTATACCAAAGTCTAAATAGGCATACTCGTCTTTAGAAAATGACCTTAATGCCCGGGCGATGAATTCCAATCTCCTAAGTCATAAACCTACTTATGACAGATTATTAATCGCAAAAAGGGATTTATAAAATAAATAAAGAATTTTCAAATAAAATAACAAAATTTTATAAGTCGATAACGACCGATTTTTGGATGTTAAAAATGAAATCCAAGTATTAAACTAAAATTCAAATTTTTAACGAAATTTTTATTGGCCAGGGTCGTTACAACCTATCCCCTTTAAAATAATTTCATCCTCGAAATTGGTGCATGACTACAGATTAGGTTTAGTCGCTATACCGGCATCGGAATAGTAGTCTATCCCCTTTAAAAGGAGCAAGTCACACTTAAGTCGCAGGTTAGGCGTAGGTTGGCTATTTCTAGTCCGCACTCACTGCACACTTAGACTAACGGCTAACTTTCCTGAAATGGTGATGATACTGTCTTACTCGATCTTAGGGGTTTTATTTCGGGTGCAAGTGTATAATGAACATGACAAATTGTTACAGGCAAGCAATTAAATTTCTTAAGATAACATAAGATCAACATACTACATGCCTAAAGGCATCATTAGGTACAAGAAAAAGTAAGGAAAAACAGATAATAATGGCTATGGTGCCATTGGCATGCCTCGCCCTACCACCTATCATTGAAGGCTTGGATCAAACGACGTTCGTATTCCCTTACGAACACCTCGAGTGCGATGGTCACAGCGAGAACGCAGCACCAGAAGGTGCGGAGGCGGTTGTTCCTACCGAACCACCGTGGCATGCCCATTGTCAGCACGACACAGAACAGGAGGAAGATGAAGGGTTGCAACCGTAGTGCTTGGGTCGTTAGGGTGAGCTCGGTTCGCTCGATTTCTCGGAACGCAGCGTCTTCCGGAAATCCTCGTCGTCGGGTGGCCATGGTTCGGGTTGGGGGATGAGATGGTAAGAGAGATGAAGAGAAAAGGATAAGGAAATGGGAAGTGGTGGTGGGGTACATATAGGCCGGGTGAGGGCTGAGTGGAGGAGGGAAATGATTGAGTTTTGAAATTTTGAAATTGGAGGTTGAAATTTGAAGTTTGAATTTTTTTTTTGAAGGGTTGGGGGGTGGTTGCCGGGGCCCCCTTGCGGGTATGGCCGGCGGGTGAAGGCCGGGTCCCCCTCGGCTTTGGCTAACACTTGTCACTCTCCTGGAAAATCTATCCAAAAATGGTTCAAAAAAAAAAAAAATGAGATGTCTATCGGCAGAGGGTTACAATACTCGTAATCAAAGAATCTCACTATCCTTTAGCAACTTGCGTCAACTAAAATAATTGTCCTTTGTAATAAGGGTTTCATTTACTAAATAATAGTACGCAGCAGTATTCTTTTGAAGAAACAAACTTTTTATAGATAAAAGAGGGATACAATCATAAGCATAGAATTCTACTATAAAGCAAATGACACGATTTCTCCTAATACAAGTGGAATGATCCTACATACTCTTAATACATGGTCTAAGTTCGTACTCACACAACTGTGACTACAACTTTCGGGACCTTATTCTAAAATTACGGCTCTACTATTGCGGTAGGATAAGTCCAAAATATACTCGTAACTCCTCCTTCCATTCCTTCTCCCTCTTCTCGAGCCAATACTCCCCTCGCTGTCGGGCATCCTCAACAACGTCACTAAGTGATAAATGTAGGGTCTCCACGTCCATGGTCTCAGCTAAAGGTGACACGAGAATAACCTCGAAGGTGTGCTCGCCAGTGGCAGGGTCAAATATACCCAAGTGGGGTATAGGGATGTAACTCTCGGGTGCAAGCAGAGCCTTGTACGTAAGCAGGTCCGCAAAGGTGAATGGTGTAGCAGGGGTACAGTTAGCCATATCTACAATAAAAAAGAAATTTATGTGTTAGACTTATCGGTGTGAACGGGTAGTCTCGTAACGGCACATGTACATACATAAACAATGAACACGCATAAAAGAAACACATAATTCCATTACTTAGGGAAAACAAGTACATCATAGGCGGCTTATAGTAGCCTTAAGCTTGATACATCAAGAGTCCTACATTTTCCTATTTTACATCAAAAGGCCTAACAACAGTGATCCTAGTTTAAAAGATCTTACATCCCAAAGGATTACAACTATTGCTAGGTTTATTTAGGGACTCCTAGATAGTATTCTTGGCTTCAAGGTTAGGCTAGAACTTCGTCCTCCTCGGGCTCATCCTTACTCTTACTAGCTTCTCCTTCCTTAGTCACCTCATGAGTAACCTTCTCGTCTCCGGTTTCTTCTTCACCATACGTAAAGTTTTCCATCGGGGGTAGGGCTCCAAAGAATACACGGAAGGCACACAGGATTGGGAACATTACAGGAAACCAAGGGTCATCTTCCACAGGGGTAGGGGTATGATGCTGTACTCTTTTGAAATCACAGATTTCTGCGAGTATCATGACAATGTAGTCAGGCTTCTTCATCAGTTGGATGGTCATAGTTTCTAGGGTGACCTCGAGTTGGTGAGCTCCAACTATCAGGTTGGTTAGGTGATCCATCTACAAGGAAAAGTTTTAAACTTCAATTAGTAACATTTTAAGTCAAGTTTTGTTAAAGAAACATCGAAATTTCTATGTTCCACATTCGATTCTTGATTTAAGTCATCATCCAATTGTTCGGGAATTCCCAGTTCGGTGGTACTGCCAGCTTCCACCTTACTTCAATCCGAAGATTGTTTTGTCAGAATTCCACCCAATTTGGGACGGTAAACTTTAAAATCAAGTCACGTTGTGCAACGGTCAACTTATCTTAAAACTAATCTTAAAGGCTACCCATTCTACCCATGGCCGAGTGTTGAGCCTAAAGCTCTGATACCAAGTTGTAACGCCCCGAATTTTGGGTACGTTAAATAAACATTTTTATTGAATAAATTAAGGAGAGTCTAGCTCATTATTACAACATACGTCTCACAAGAGTACTTTTATTCAACAAAAGCGGGAATAATCTAAGGTTAACTACTGCTCCGCCTCTTCCTCCATCCTTGCAAGTTCCTCGGCTCCAAAGGCCTCCAAGGTGTACTGTTCCTGCTGCTCATCTATAAAATCTGACACATTATACCAGCGTCGCCCCCAGTATAATATGTCAGGGTCACTAAAAAGGTAACACCGTGAGCTACAGAAGCTCAATAGAATAAACCAACCCGCTAACCCATAACTTACAACAAGAGTCATATAAATAATTACACATGCTCATTCAACAACATAATTAACAATGATACATCCGCATTTGTGAAATTATAAAGGAGGAGGAGAGAGACGTGAAAGGGAACCCACACAGTTAGGGTTATTTTCTCATTCAACGTGGAAAATATATACAAGCTGTACAACTATGGTCCTAAAAACTTAAACTAATTACATAATAAGACACATAATTACATATCTAACACTCCCCCTCAAGTTGGTGCGAAGATATCAACCAAGCCCAACTTGAACACAATAGGATGCAAACTCTTGCTACCCAACCCTTTTGTGAATATATCAGCTAACTGATCTCCAGATCTCACAAACGGCATACATATCAAACCCTCGTTCAACTTTTCCTTGATGAAGTGTCGATCAATCTCTATATGTTTCGTTCTGTCATGCTGAACGGGATTATGAGCAATGTTGATGGCAGCTTTATTGTCGCAGTAGAGTTTCATCGGAACACTGTCGGTAAATCCCAAATCAAGTAACAAAGTTTGGAGCCACAAGAGCTCGCAAACCCCATGAGCCATAGCTCTATATTCAGCTTCTGCGCTAGACCTGGCAACTACCGATTGCTTCTTACTTCGCCAGGTAATGAGATTACCCCCAAGGAAAGTGCAATAGCCAGAAGTAGAGCGTCTATCATCCACAGAACCAGCCCAGTCAGCATCGGTGAATGCTTCCAATCGCAAATGGCCATGATTAGAGAACAAAATTCCTTTTCCTGGAGCTGATTTCAGATACCTCAGAATACGATAAACTGCATCTAGATGTGAAGTACGAGGATCATGCATAAATTGACTAACAACACTCACTGCATAAGAAACATCTGGTCGAGTGTGGGCTAAGTATATTAGTCGACCCACAAGTCGTTGATACCTCTCCTTATCAGTACGTTCCCCCACATCTCCACTAAGATGATGATTCGCCTCAATGGGAGAATCTGCAGGTCTACAGCCCAACATACCTGTTTCTTCCAAAAGATCAAGTATATACTTGCGTTGGGAAATAAAGATACCTTTATCAGACTTCGCTACTTCCATTCCAAGGAAGTATCTCAATGATCCCAAGTCCTTAATCTCGAACTCTTGAGCTAGACGAGACTTAAGGTTATGAATCTCACGCACATCATCGCCTGTCATTATTATATCATCAACATAAACAATAAGAACAGCAATCTTACCATTACTTCGCTTGATGAACATCGTATGATCTGCATGGCTCTGCTTGTAACCAAAACTCAACATAACCTTAGAAAACCTGCCAAACCAGGCTCTAGGTGACTGCTTCAGTCCATAAAGTGCCTTCTTCAACCTACACACCTTTCCCTCACTTGCAGGAGAAGAGAAACCCGGTGGAATATTCATATAAACTTCCTCCTCTAAATCACCATGGAGGAATGCATTTTTCACATCAAATTGTTGAAGAGGCCAATTCAAGTGGGCAGCACACGAGAGGAGAGCTCGCACAGAGTTCATCTTTGCTACCGGAGCAAATGTCTCCTCATAATCAATACCATAAGTCTGAGTAAAACCTCTGGCAACAAGCCTTGCCTTGTATCTCTCAACTGTGCCATCAGCCTTTTGCTTAACAGTGAACACCCACTTGCAGCCCACTGGCTTCTTCCCTTCTGGAAGTGACACTAGATCCCAGGTGCCATTATTTTTCAACGCTGTCATCTCTTCTATCATAGCTCTTTTCCACTTAGGTATCCTGAATGCATCCTGCCAATTCTGTGGAATAAATATAGAAGAAAGAGAAGAGACAAAGGCATGGTACGAAGGAGACAGACGGTCATAAGAAACAAACTGTGAGATAGGATGTTGAGTACAAGATCTAACACCCTTTCGAATAGCAATAGGAAGATTGTCTGGATCTATAGGAGGAGGTTCAATAAGAGAAGAATCATTACCAGAAGAGTCAGCTGAGGAGTCTGGAACTGGAGTAGGTGATTGTGATTGACAAGGTGGTAACGCACATGAAGACTTTCCATGTTTCTGTCTAACATACCTCTGTAAGTCAGCTCCCTGCAGTCGTGCACGTGCAGGCAGTTGTTGCTCAATATCACCACCAATATCATGTGTTTCCCTTTCGACAGATACTGGTTCCGCTCCAGCTTTTTTCTCTCCAGTTTCTTTCTTTTCCCCCTCACTATGATTATAAAAGGTAAACATTTTCTCCCCCTCACTATGATTATAAAAGGTAAACATCTCTTCTTCCTGCTGATGCTCCCCCTGAAGAGATGGTTTGGAGGGAGGATAAAAAACCTCTGTTTCCCAAAAGGTAACATCCATAGAAACAAACATCTTTCGAGAATAAGGATCATAACACTTATAGCCTTTCTGGGTAGGAGAGTACCCAACAAAAATACACTTATAGGCTTTATGTCCCAGCTTGCCCCCGGAAGGTTTGGAGGCATGAACAAAACACACACAACCAAACACCCTAGGTGGAAGAGTCGTAACTCGACAACTGCTTGGCAGACACTCAATGGGTGTTTTAAAATTGAGGACACTGGATGGCATACGGTTGATAAGATACGTGGCAGTTAAAATAGCTTCTCCCCATAAATATTTGGGAACATTCATAGTGAACAAAAGGGATCGTGCGACCTCAGCAAGATGACGATTTTTACGTTCAGCCACTCCATTTTGTTGTGGAGTGTCAACGCAAGTCGTCTGAAAAAGAATACCATTATCATCTAGATATGTCCGAAAAATCTTATCAATATACTCAGTTCCATTATCACTCCGAAGGATTTTAATATGTGTATCAAATTGAGTGCACACCATCGTATGAAAAGATTTGAAACATGAAAAAACTTCATTTTTTGACTTGAGTAAGTACACCCATGTGACACGAGAATAACAATCAATAAAAGTAACAAACCATCGATAGCCCTTTAAAGAGGTAACAGGAGAAGGACCCCAAACATCAGAATGGATAACCATAAATGGAGAATCACTTCGTTTATTAATAGGTGCATAAAAAGAGCGTTTATGTTTCCCAAACTCACAAGGTTCACAAAAAAATTGATCCCGACGATAATGTTTAACTAAAGTAGGAAAAAGTTTCTCCAATATCCCAAAAGAGGGATGACCCAATCTACGATGCCACCGATGTAACAAAGAAAGAGTGGAACTCATATCTGCTTGTAGAGCTTGTCCACATGATAAAGAGGACTGAGATGGATGAGGTGCGTTCTCTAGATAATAGATACCACCATGTGCTTTACCACTGCCAATCACCTTCCCCGTGTCCAGTTCCTGAAAAACACAATGAGTAGGGAAAAAAGTCACGGAACAATTTGCAGTACGAGTAAGACTGCTAACGGACAGAAGGTTAGTGGCAAAATTTGGAATATGTAGAACGGAAGCGAGGGAAATAGAAGGAGAATAGCGAACGGAACCTTTCCCTGAAATAGCAGAGAATGATCCATCTGCTATTCTGACCTTATCCTTACCAGAACAAGTAGAGTAAGAATCAAATACAGAGGAACAACCATCTGAAGCACCGGAATCTATAATCCAAGGAATAGCAGAAGAGGCAGTAAATGCACTAGCTGGAATACCTGTGTGGGCAAAATAGGATGAAGTGAAACCTGCTGTGGAAGTGGGAGCTATAGTAGACGGAGAATCAGCCCGAGCCATAAGGCGCCTGAGAGCTTGCATCTCCTCCTGAGAAAATCCACTGACATGATCAGAAGGCGCCTGAACTCCAGTATTGAACCCAGAATCAGGCAAGGTAGCAACTGTAGACTCTGAAACATGAGCCTGGGCCTGAGAACGCATGAAACCACGACCGCGACCACCGCGTCCACCCCCTCGCCCGCGAGAGGGACGGCCATGTAACTTCCAACAGAAATCCCTGGTATGGCCAGTGTTGTGGCAATGATCACACCGGAGTGACTCACGATCGATAGGCCCACTACCAGCTGACTTACCACTCTGTGGAACAAGTCCACCACTAGAACCAAACTGACCCTGAGGGATGGCAACTAAGGCAGAACGATCAGAAGTAGGAGTATGCACCATAGCATTCCTCCTACTCTCCTCTTGCTGAACAATGGCATAGGCCTCTCCCAAAGACGGAAACGGAACACGACCCAACACCTGCACTCTAATTGGATCATATTCCACATCGAGACCAGCAAGGAAGTCATAAACACGCTCTTTTTCTATCCTTTTTAGCCAATTAGCAGCATCTACAGCACAAACAGCCTGAAACCCCTGATAATAATCAAATTCCTGCCATGCTCCACTCAAGTCAGCAAAGTACACAGCGACGGGGCGATGATTTTGTTCCAATGTACGAAGTCGTTTCCTCAACTCAAAACACTGTGCGTCATTACCTTGTTGCGAATAGGTTTGGGCTGCAGTAGTCCAAATCTGATGTGGAGTATCAAGAAGCAGGAAAGTATGGCGAATATCAGCTCTCATAGAGTTAAACAACCAGGTCATGACTAACGATTTCTGAGATTTAAACTTCTTGAGTTCAACCGCCTCAACAGGTGGAGTAACAGGCCCTCAATGAACTCTGACATCCCTTTGGCCTCAATAGCTAAAGTAAAAGTGCGAGACCAAATCAAATAATTGGTACCATCCAATTTAATATGACAAATATCTAGAGGAGAATTATCCAGAGTTCCTACGCGACTCAACTCATCCTTTGTACTAGCGGAAGCCTTGTTTTTATCCTCTGATGACATTTTACCAATATAACAACAACTCTGAATCCACAATACTCAGTTAACTTAGCAATAAATGGCTGCAAAACAACACTAATTGCAGCAGACAACCTTAAAACAAATATCCAGAGGTAGCAAGAGCAGAACAGTACCAAACCAAGAGCAGGATAGTATCAAATACGCAACAAGAGCAGAACGCAAACCCAGATACACAGATTGAAGGCTCGTACCACTGTTTCGACTGCTGGAACAGTACCAAATCAAGAGTTCTAGCACGGAAATAGAGCAGAAACAGTCGGAATCTGCAGGAGCAATGAAAACGAGCACACGTCAGTGCTCGTCGGCGTCAAAAGGGACTGGGTCTGGCGTGAAAGGCACAAATAAGCACTTGTCTGCGACTGGACTTGCTCGAAATTGGTCGAAACTGCTTGAAAGAGGCTGACGATGGTCAGCGAAGGTGCGTGGAGTCTGGATCTGTATGGGTCAACGTTGGTCAGCAAGGGCAAACGTTGGTTACCGACTGTCAACGTCGAGAAGGGAAAAAACGTTGCTGGTCGACGCTTTGTTGACTGACGAGAAATCCAAAAATGAGATTATCAATACGGGTTACCCAGGTAAATCGTTCTCCGCTTTGATACCATGTGAAATTATAAAGGAGGAGGAGAGAGACGTGAAAGGGAACCCACACAGTTAGGGTTATTTTCTCATTCAACGTGGAAAATATATACAAGCTGTACAACTATGGTCCTAAAAACTTAAACTAATTACATAATAAGACACATAATTACATATCTAACAGCATTCACTATCTTGCTTACGTTGGTGTCATGCCTTTCTTTGTTTCTCCTACGCGACTCATCGGAAACTGTGTCACCATTTCATTTCAAAAATCATTTCTCATTCAACGGGCTACCAAGTCCGGCCACGTTATAAAAACCTTGCATTGGCTCCTCTCCGCGGATAACCAAGCCCAATTACCAATGAAGCTACCATGTCCGGCTCCATTAGCAATCTACACAATGGGCTACCAAGTCCGGCCTCATTGCGGTTTTTGCAAGTCCATACAAAGGGCTACCAAGTTCGGCCACCTTGCGGGTTTTCACAACTCACATAAGGCTACCAAGTCCGGCCATTATGTAGTTTCAAAAATCCTTTTTATCCATATCAACCACTCCCTAAGTGTCATGTTTCTACTTTTTGGTTCTCGTGTCTCGTAATCATGCATAGACTCCGCGGCGGTACGAATCACTTTAGAGTAATCTAGCAAGAATCATCCAACTCTATTTAATCATGCTTGTTTGCAACCACAAGTAAGGTAAGCAATCATGCGATCAAGTTCACAATCCTTAAAAAGGTCAAAATACAAGTACTTTGTTTTGAAACAACATTTTGTTTTTAAACGAATCGTAACCACATATGTTTATTGACGAGTTAATCAAGTTGGGGAGATTCTATAAACCATGTATTCAATTATTCTCAAGATCAAAGTAAACTACGTACTTTTAGTAAGAAAGTTCTACAAGCTAAATATCACAACTACATTATCATGCTCATATACTTCAAAGAATTCTACGTCAAACAACATCATGCGATCAACTAGCCAAGTATTACATATTCTTACTCACGTTCATATCATACGATATACGTAGGGTAGGGATATAAGAAGATTCTACCTTTCTTCTTGGCGGTAGGAAGACTACAAAAAGATCGATGGAAAGAAAGTTGGTAAACGAACGGAGTAACGGTTTATGATAAGCTTCCGATAGCTTCGAAAGAGAAATGTTTCTCTCGAAACTAGATCGTAACCTACACTACTACTACTTTAGGATCGAGGTGGTGGTCGTATGGTGGTTTAGTGGCGGAGATGGAAAGAAAGCTCAAGAACAAGCTAGAACTACTCAAGAACGCTAAGAATTCTTATGCTTTCAAGGAGAGAACTTGGAGAATGAAGAGGTGTGATTTGAATGAGAAGTGTGAGGTCCTATTTATAAGCAAATGGGCTCTCCCTCCCCCTCTTTGGCAGGCTGCCCTCTCTCCCTCTTTCCTCCAATTTTTTTATTCAAGCAAATCAAGTTTGCTTGCAAGAAATAACCTACAAACCTAGGCATGCAAGGCTAGGATGTGTCCTTTGGATTGGATTTTGGAAGATTGGCCAAGCAAGTGGATTTGTTTCAAGTATAAAATTAGGGTTTGTACAAAGAAGGACAAGATTGGATGGCATTGGTTATGCTTTCACTTGAAAGTGTACACAACTAGGACAAGGATGACCAAAGCATGTCAACCACTTGCACACACATCACTCTCTCTCTCTCTCTCCATCCGAATTTCTCCCTCTCTCAATCTCTCTCTCTCTCTCTCTCTCCTCTTGGTACATTGTACTATGTACATATATATATATATATATATATATATAAGGACAAGAAGGGTTTGACTTTGTAAGAGATTTGTACCTCAAATCTCTCTCCCATCCTCTCCTTTCTACTTCTTTCACTTAGTACAAGTACTAACCTATACATGTATCTAGGGTTTGATAGACAAAAGTCAAGCAATACATCACATCTCTCTCTCTCTCTCTCTCTCTCGGGTTCTCTCTCTCTCTCTCTCGACTTTTCTCTCTCTCTCTCTCTCTCCCTCTCTCTCCCACTTGTAAGTACTAGCTTGTGTATTATATATATGCACTTGTATGTGTATATATATATATATATATATATATATATATGTACTATGGGTCTATAATAAAATCTAAGTTTTCAAGTGAATTTGATTTTCTAAATAAAATATTTAATAACACACATGCTATATACAATATAATATATATATATACATGTACTACACAATATCTATACTAGATATGACCTAGGCTAATATCTAATATAGTATTCTACTACTTTCAAAGTACTATGTATAATAATACTAACCTAATGTACTAATTGTATTTTAATCAAATAACCCACATGGCCAAGTCTAATATTTAAATCAAACAAGTACATGATTGTCAAGACTAACTATTATCCAATGGATAATAGTTTCTCTAATGGTTAATAACCAATGGGTAATGATGGTTAGGATTCTAGTCTATCGTCCAATGGTTAATAAAACTCCTAACGATTATTATCCAACGGTTAATACCAAAAGTATAATACTTTGCAATTAAGCACTAAACTAATCTAATCTCGTACTTAGGAAGATTAACCAAGGTTTACCTATTGACCAATGGGTAAGGGAAACCCTAACGCTATTGTCCAATGGATAAAGACAAAAAGGGTAAAATGGTCCATCTAGGGTTAGGTAGAAGTGAAATGAGCATTAAGCTATTCTAACTAATTAATTAAAGACTAACGATACTTAATCTAGGCTTTCATTGCTGCAGTGGTATTTTGGTTTTATTTAGTAGGAAATCGCCTAATAACGGAATATTAAAGCCTGATGGTGCCAAACGCCAAGGCAAGGCGTGAGCGTGGCCAAGGCAGCCTGGTGGCAAAGCGGTGGCCAAGCGGCGGCCAAAGCAGCCTGGTGGCCAAGTAGTGGCCAAGCGGCGGTCAAAGTGGTACAAACAAGGCGAGGCACCGGTATGGCAGCGGCCACACGTACCTGGCTAAACAAGGCCAAGCGACGGTAAGGCTGATGGCAACATGACAATGGTAGCCACTGGTACAACAAGGCTGTGGCCAGCGACCTAGTACATAACAAAGGCCAAAGCCAGAGCTGAACAGATGGCCAAGCTGCCACAAAGCACTTGGTAAACAAGGCTAAGGCAGCGGCAGGCCACAGCCTGGTAGCCAACATTAGCGGTGGCCAAAGCGACTGGTAGCGACAGGCAGCGGTAATAGCAGCCACAAACAAAGGCTAAGGCACCAAGCGGCTATGCTGAAAGCGGCTGCAAGGCGGACGCTGACGCAAGGCGCGAGCATGGCCAAGGCGACCCACAAGGCGGCTGGCAGAAGAACCTGGCGATGACCGGACGCTGGCGGCGGCAGCGCGACAGCGAGCCGACGCCAAGGCAAGGCAGGCTTGTCAGCGAGCCGATGCCAAGGCAAGGCAGGATTGTCAGTGAGCAGACGCCAAGGCAAGGAAGTCAAGTTAACGGTCAAGGCAAAGACTAAACATCAACCATTTGGCATCGATGCAACGTTCTAGGTTAGGGAAAATGCAACTAAGCCATATGGTAGTTAGGGTTTGCTAACTAATCGGTTGCCATGCAGGATTTCCAGCCGAGAAAATAAATTCTAGGATTTTCTACAATTACTAAGTAATTATACCAAGGTCTAAATAGGCATACTCGTCTTTAGAAAATGACCTTAATGCCCGGGCGATGAATTCCAATCTCCTAAGTCATAAACCTACTTATGACGGATTATTAATCGCCAAAAGGGATTTATAAAATAAATAAAGAATTTTCAAATAAAATAACAAAATTTTATAAGTCGATAACGACCGATTTTTGGATGTTAAAAATGAAATCCAAGTATTAAATTAAAATTCAAATTTTTAACGAAATTTTTATTGGCCAAAAATTAGGGTCGTTACAAAATATCACCGGAGAAGGATGCTCAGGTTGAAAAAATGATCAATGAAACCCTGATGCAGAAGTGTTGAAGAATGCAGTCCACCGAATGAACAAAATGTTCATGCAGAGCCCAAATTCATACATCAGAAGATTGAAGGAGAGGACAGGAAAGAAAAACACGCAAATGGCTGAATATCATTATACATATCTGAAGAAGTATCCAAGAAAAGCGGCAGAGTCGAATGTCGAAAGCTTCAGAGCTTATGAGCCACCTGTTGCAAAGCAACAGACAAATGATGAACACAAAGAACATTCTATTGATCAAAAGAAAGATATGAATGTGATTGATTTTATTCCCGAGCACTACAGAGACATGGTTACAACTATATTGAAGGATGAATTGAGGTAAGAATCGTACAAAAAACTTGAAGTTTGATTTTCCAAAGTACTTTAAAACCTTACCTACTAATATACAAATCTAACTTGCAGAATTCGCATCTGGGCTGTAGAAGAAGTTGACAGTTTTGTATTTGATAATGATTTCAGATTTCTTATGCTAGATGACGGGCTAACGTATGGGGTAAAAATAAATATGCTATTTTACTTTCATTAAATGTGTTCACCTCTTGCGTACACTTATCATCTTGGATATATATTCTGACACAGCTTATTGGTGCTTATACGAGAATCTTGATGGATCAAAACAAAAAGAAAAAAGAAAGTAGAAATCCATTATTTTCGCTTGGATTGGATACGTCATACTTGTTCAGCACCAGATTCACGGTAAGAAACAATACTATTAAATTCCCTGCAGCGTAACAGTTTGTTGATTAATTTCAACTCTATGGATGTGTGAAAGCAGAGTAGGAAATTTAAAAAAGACAGAACAGATGTGCTTAAGAACGGTCTGACAGCTGCTGTGGAATGCACATTTATTCATTTCCCATTAGTTTATGATGACCACTGGACACTTCTTGTACTTAACACACTTAATGGGAAATGAGATTTCTACAACTCATTGGCAACACTGAACAAGAAGCATGCGGAAAGGGGCAGACTACTTGTAAGATAAGTGCTTGGATATTACATTTTTCATATTGTATGATTTGCATTTTTCATATTGAATGTTTCAAAATGAATTGCAAGCGAATCAAATTGCAAAGGACATAAATCTCCTCACAGGAATTGTACGAATGAGTAATAAGGTCAGGATTGTACCAAATGCACCGCAACAAAACCCAGGATCGTAAGTTTTAAGGAACTTTGAATTTGTTGGCAAAGTTTAACGTTTAATTCACTAACATCAATTCAATTTTTCTGCAGTGTCGATTGCGGTGTTATAGTCTGCTATCTAATGGATAGAATATCAAGTAACAAGGAAATTAATCCGAAGCTATCAAAGGAACAATGCCAAAGATTCAGAGCTCAAATGGCTGTTAAATTGTTAACAGATAGACCAAGATCATGGAGTCCAGAAGACAATGAACAAGATGATTTTGAGACAATTGTTGAGAGCTAGAATATCAAGCAACAAGGAAATTGTTCGTATGAATATAAATTAAAAAATTTCAAGAACCTTTGTAAGGAATGAGCACTGCACAATGAGTAATGAGCATTATTGAACAATTTCGTCTTTGTTTGTATGATTTTTGTCCAGAGCTATGAAATGAGCACTGGACATTATTGAACTGGCGTGTTATTGATTAGGTGAATTTCTAATGTGATGTTTCAATCATCCCACATATAAAAAAATTCGCAGGAGGTATGTGAAATTGTTTATATGTGAATGGTTATTCATTTTTTGATGAATGACCAACTTCGCAAGGGGTCTGCAAAACTGTTTACATGAAATTGAAACTACTTTTAGGAAAATGGTTCAATTTGATTGTAGCAACAAAAGACAAAAATCAAATTTCAAAAGACATAAATCAGTTCATATGAAATTGTGGGGCTGCGAAATTGTTCGTATGAATATAAATTAGAAAATTTTAAGGACCTTTGTAAGGAATGAGCACTGCACAATGAGTAATGAGCATTATTGAACAATTTCGCCTTCGTTGAGGGTAATTGTCCACTACTTTGTATAATACGCAATGAATTTATAGAACAATTTCGTAGACATTTGTATGATTTTTGTTTAGAGCTATGAAATGAGCTGACGTGTTATTGATTAGGTGAATTTCTAATGTGATGTTATTGATTAGGTGAATTTCTAATATGATGTTTCAATCATCCCACATATAAAAAATTTCGCAGGAGGTCTGTGAAATTGTTTATATGTGAATGGTTAATCATTTTTTGATGAATGAACAACTTTGCATGGGGTCTGCAAAACTGTTTACATGACTAAGTCCTGAAAACCTTCTAGAACTTTCTTGAAAATGAAAAGCCCCTTCCAAAAAGAAAATGATTTGAAGTCCTTGTTTTTTGTCTTTTAGCAAAAAATGGAAATTCGTACACGTCTCTGAAGTCCTTCTTGTTGTCCTTTTTAAGCAAGAAATGCAATGCAAAAAAACCTACGCGTTTGTCAAATATTCCAGATCCAAAACTTGAATTAATCCCTACTCCTTTCTCCGAAGAAGTTTATAAACCCTACAAAAAAGACATGGCAAGCCGCCTAGCAAAAGTGAGTGAAATTTGCGAAATGGTGTACGCTAGTACGCGAGTGCTGCTACGTGAAGTGAAAAAGCTCAGGAAAGAGATCAAGAAGCTAAAAGAGGAAGAAGAGGCTAGGAACTTGCAGCTGGAACAGGACGACGATGACGATGAGGAGGATGACGACGAGGATGAAGACGAGGACGACGACAACAAGAACGACGAGGACGAGGACGACAATGAGGACGAAGATGAGGACGACGGGGATGAGGATGAGGATGACGGGGATGAGGACAAGGGAACTAACGATATGCACTATCAGCAAGTCATCACCAACGGACACAAAAGTCCCCTTCCTAGTCCCTTTCCGAATCTATAAAAGAAGAACAAAAAACGTAGATATGAATCTGTGGCTAGTTTAATGTTACTGATTTTTCTATGTTAATGTTAATGGAATCATGGGTTACTGGTCTTTCTACTTTAATGTTAATGGTATCTAGTTTCCTGTTGTGTTTTTCATATTGTCTGATAAATTTTGTATCATCCATAAGGAATATGTAATGTCTGCGAATTTGTTTATATATAAGTAAAATACAACTACAAGTGGGAAAAAACGAAAAAAGTTAAACAAGAAAAAATCTTCACCTGGCTATGCGACAAAGTTTATATGTCAGATTGAATAGAATAACAACGAACAAAATCAATTCGATTATACATATTTTTAATGGCACAGTTCTATGTGTTTTGTAAGTGGATAGTTGTATGGGTTTTTATAATTGTAATATGAAATGAAAATAACATTTTGTAGGACAATTTCGCACACCTTTGTACCAGTGCCTCATTAAAAATTCACAGAAAGAAATGTTCGTCTAGAATCTTGGCTTGTTCATCTAGAATCATGGATTCCTGGTGTTTGTACGTTAATGCTAATGTCATCTACTTTTCTGTTCGTTTTTTTTTTATTCATTTGGCAAAATATGAGAACAATTTCAAGTATTGATGCTACATAGCCATGGCCAACAGAAGAAAACAACTTCACAGGACTCTGCGAAATTGTCTAAATTTAGTGTTTACCAGTAAATACTAAATCCTTTAGCATCTCAAAACAGCTCCACTTGCCATAATCTAATCAGCCCAAGTTTTTCGAAGAGCTAAAAAGTTCAGAAATCAAACATGACAATGATATTCCAAAGCAGGCTTCACAATAGGCTACCTTTGAAGGGTTACCTCTAATTAAATGACTCCCAATACTATATATATTTCTAATTCAACAGACTCCCAATACTATATATATTTCTAATTCAACAGTTTCCAAGCACGTCAAAACACCATTTATACAATAGCCAATGAAAATAAAATTTCATTGTACAATTTCGCAGACCTTTGTACCACTGCCTTCTACATTGGACAATTTCTCAGATTTCATAACCACATATGGGAACAAAATGCAAAAAAGTTAATAAAAGTGTTGGTGCTACATAGCCACGACGAACAGAAAGATAAAACTTCACTGGACTTTGCGAGTTTGTTTATTTGTGAAGCAAGTAAAAAGCAGACTAAAACAAATAAAAACACTATTAGTAAAGCACAAATGTTGTCAGTGCTGCAATGGTTCTTTGCACCTTGCCCTATTATGTCTCCCAACTTGGCCACACCTCCGACATGTGATCTTCCTGGATTTCACTCCAGTCGAAGGGATACGTTCAGTTCGTGGTCTTCCTGGTGGTCTCTTATTACATAGTGGAGGAAGAAGAACATTGCCATCAAAACCAACAATAACATCCTTCCATATGGTAGGTACAGGATTGATGGATTTGGAGTATGTGTTTTGGAAAGCATCAACAGAGTAGTAATGATCCACATAGTCATTCAATTTTTTTCCCGCTCTCTTCAGAGCACAAAATGCATGAGCACATGGGAAACTATTAATCTGCCATTCTCCACAAGAACAACTCCGGGAAGCTATATTTACACTCACAGAAGGGTTGCACCAAACCTCATACAAATCATCACTCGACCTAGAAATAGCCATGCCTTTGACACATTGAACAACCCCTTGAATTTCTTTTCCATGATAGGACATATCACACCTTTCCATTTCATTGATGTTGATCTCCTCGCCGACATCTGTTCCATTATTTTCAGCCTAATCTTATCAAAAGGCAAAGTAATAGGCAAACTCTGTTCCTTTTTTTATCCAATTATTAAAGCACTCCACTAAATTTGAACCCAATTCACCATATCTTTTTCCTGAAAAATAAGTATGACACCAATGCTCCTTATCTAATGTATCCAGAAAGGCAGAAACTTTTACTCCACCTTCTTTCTTGAGTTTGTTCAACAATTTTTCAAATTCTCTTATAGTTGGTGCATAAGCACACAAATTGAACAAATTCAGTAGATATTTCTTCTTGATATTGTCCAACCATCCAAAACGTTTCTTCAAATTTTCTTTTAAATGAATCAGACAATGTGAATGTGGCGAAGAAGGGAAAATTTGTTTGACAACTTGCAACAAACCATCATGCCGATCAGAAACAAAAACCAAAACCCTTCCATCTTCAAGGAAATCCTTCAACTTTTCCAAAAACCAATACCAGCTTTCATAATTCTCCGAATCAACGACAGCAAGACAAAGCGGATACAAACCTACAATCAATCCAAAACGGATAATAAAATTTAACTACTTGACTAACAAATCCCCAACAGAAGTCAATCAAAACATGCATATCCAACTACTTAACACAAGTAGTTTAACACTTAAATTTTCTGTAAATGGGGAAAAAAATGCAGAACCTATCCCCAATAATTGAGGAGGGGAAAAAATATTATTTGTATGCAAATGGTAGTGAAATGTTACCTTGGTTACCATCTTTTGCACAACTTGATAACAAGCTTCCATTTTGTGTACTCTTCAAAAAAGCCCCATCGACAAACAGAAAAGGCCGACAAAAGGTAAAGCCATACTTGCAAGCGGCAAACCCGAGAAACATCCTCTTGAAATGGTTAGAATCATGATGCTCTAACACACACATACTATCTGGATTTGAAACTCTAAAAGCACCAACATACCACGACAATTCCTTAAATGACTCCATATAATCGCCATATACGTGTGCTCTAGCTTTGTTAACCGCCATCTAAGCTTGACGATAAGTGATCTCAACCCCATAATCTTTCTTCATATCCTTCATAACCTCAACTGGAAGTTTTGATTCATCAGATTGCATGTCTTCAGAAACCAATCTACTAACAAAACTAGAAGTACTACGAGAACTACTATATGACAATGAAGCATCCCCACAAGTGTGCTCACCAACAAATTGCTTTATAATAAAGTAACCACTAGGCATTTCTAACTTGGCCTTCACAATCCAATTACATTCCTTTGATGTATGCCTTTCCAAACAAACAGCCTTCACTGTTTGGGCATCATCTTTGGCATAAACATACTTGAAATCATGGAACAACGAATACATAGACAACGCATCACGAAAACCAACAGCCCCGTCAACAAATACCTGACCAACTACGACAATTGCAGTACACCAACCAGCTGACTTCAGAACTTTACTCTTATTATTACCGCTAAATGATGGTAGCAAATCCACTTGAGCGCCAACGCAATCTAACAACACCAACTGATCACAACCTACACCACCACTACTGCTAAAAACATCAACAACAATAGACACCGTACTTGTATCAACCAAATCTTTGACTGCAACGTCAACACACTCAATCCTAGATGACAAGGTTAAAGCATATAAGACACACAAGTCCTCATCAGACTCCAGCAAACACTGCGGGTGGCCAGCAACAGAGAAAGAAAAAGAGAACGAGCCTTCGGTCAAATCCTTTCACTTTGCACATAACTTCATCATCAAAGATTAATTGAAAACTCAAAGTCCGTTCTAACAAAACACCACAACTAACATCACCCCGTTTGCACAACAATACGATAGCATTTTCCATAATCCCCGTAGACCTAAAACAAAACAAAAACACTTAGAAAACAGCCACCAAAAAAAGATCAGTATGACTTCTTAAAAAAGTTGACTACTTGTATTACAATTTCATTATTTTCACAGACATTCTTAATACAAATAGTCATCACAGGGTGGTCTGCGAAATTGTAATACAAATGTCTTTGACTTCTTTAAAAAGTCAAACAAAAAATGATATTCAATAGTCTCTCTAATTTGACTAGATGAAGAACGAACGAGTTTATCTAGTTTGTCAAACTTCATTACTTTCAATAGTGTAAACAAAAAAATTCACTACTTGTAATTCACTTCTGTAAGCTAAAAATGTTAAATATCAAGGAACAAAGAAATTGATCCCAAGCTATCAAACAAAAAGTACCTGTTAAATTGTTAAACGATACAACAACACAATAAAGGCCAGAAGGCAATAAAGAACTGGCATGATAATGTACATTGTAGAAACAATACCACACGGACAGCTTTGGAAGCTCACTCTTGATTTAAAGCATTCATGGATATTTGAGTCGTTTTGCTTTAATATTAATGATTGCAGTGGTGTTTTGTAGACACCCCAATTTGGCCTAACGATTATTTCAACTCCCACATTGGGACCATCCCGATGATGATACGGATTTGATGATTGCTGATTGCCTTCTTGTGAAACCCATGGACTTATGGTACGAACTCTGAGCCACTTAGAGGACCCAATCCAGAGCCAAATAGCCTTTCAGATAGAAACATAGTGTGTCAGGAAAATCCATCGGTCGGCCGTAACATCGATATCACGGCCTTAACATCCATTCCTCACCCGAGCAACCTGTTGCTAGCAAAATCTCCATAAGAGATCCAAACCTCGACCGCCAGATCAATGACTCGGCCACCACATCCATTTCCAGGCCACCACATCCTTTGCTCGGCCGCCAGATCGGTCTTTTTCCAGACTCTCGAACCTTCTGTCGGTTGTTTGATCCAAATTACGCCGCCTCTCCGATGCGTTCAGGCCACGTTCAGAGATTACGACGAAGAGTTTGAGTTACATTGCAATTGCAATCGTAACCCCGCGATTTGTTTGGACTGAGTGAGTCACCCCTTTGCCTATATAAAGAGACCCTCAGACTCCGAAAATAGAACACAGAAATTGACAGATCTACACCCTCTCATCAGTCACAAAACTCTGCAGAGATACTCACAAAAACCCTCTCTACAAAAGCCCTAACCTCCCGAAGGCGGCCATCAATCCGACGATCCAACCCCGGAGTTCAAACCCTAACCCCAGGGTTTCTTTCAAGGAGCAATCAATCAGTCAATTTCGATCGATCCGAAGCAATCAAGCAACTGAGGGATCAAGGTGGTGAGGCCCAACGGCCTCTGGTTCAGTATATTTATCATTTATTTCATTAATCGTAGCTTTCTGATCATCTGTTAAACTTACTGTCAGGTGTGAGGAAGAACACCAGCCGGGGCTTCGATGCCTCGGCCGGTACAATGAATCAGCGTGATCCCTCGGCCGCGACATCTATTCGTCGGCCGAGTGATCGATCTGTTGGCACAGCTTTGCTTTGTTTCTTGCTTTCCGATGCATGTTCAATTATTATCTCGGCTCACCTTATTAATTGTTTAAGGCATAAAAACAGATTACATGTATGGATTAAACAAAGCATCTATATGTCTTATGTTGAATGATTATGGGCTAGCCTCGCGGCTAGGCAGGGAGGGGTGTCTAACACCTTTACTGTACTTTTGGCTTCCGTACCCAGAATCTCTATCTGTTTTCCTAGCTTTAACAAACTAGGTGGCGACTCTGTTTTGATGATAACCGCTATCGTGTGGTGATACCTCTAGCCATGGAAGTATCCACGATCTTGGTTTATGAAGCGAGCAACCAATCGAGCAAACACAGTGATGATACAACTGTATGGTGATGCCCCGTTTGGGAGGTGTCTACAGTTTTCTGGCGACTCTGCTGGGGACATGAGAGCCATAACCAAAAAGTTCAACATAAGACTAATACATGCCTTATTTAATCCATTTATCATATGCATCGAGCAGGCAAGCCTCGTTGAGTTCACCTAATATCCCGGCATGACACGGGCTATGTTAGGGGTTCCAGCAAACTCCACAGTCACTTGTACCCTTTGGTATATCAAAAAGGGAATCACCCAATTACCGCCTATGATGGGTTGGTGAGAGGATTGGTGCCCTTTGACAACGGAGCACCCCGAGACTACCAAAACCCTACATGTGTTAGAAAGCCATAGAACTTATCAAACTAAGGCAGGAACCTACAGGCTAGGAACCTATTTGCATTTTGCTTTCAAGTTCTTCCTCACACTCGTTGTATATATGTATGCTGTAAAGTTCTCTTTTGCAGGTTGAAACCTTAGGGGACTTTTTATCAAATGAAAGTGGGTAAGTTAAACCAAGCTAACTCAAACAAAAATCTTTTCAGGAAAAAATGGCCACATCACTGTTCATGATTGATTTGCACTTTCAAACTGTCGTCAAGCTGTCTGGTCCGTCCCGCTTTGCCATCAAGGAATTCGACCCCTCCAAATACATCACTCCAGAGGACCAACCAAGGCCTGTGATAGCCGTCATGGAAGATAACCATGTCATGTTCGCAAGAACGGTCTACGAAGAGGAAGTAGAAGAAGAAGGATTCGGCAGGGTTCCAATCTATTTCTGTGATCCTTATGCGCCCACCGATGACTATTGGCCAATCGATGAAATCAACAACTCTGAATCTGACGAAGCCAAGGAAGAGGAGTCTGCTGACAATGATCCACTGGACGAAATATCACTAAACCTACTCTTCGATGAAAGGGTCACCAACCATGAAATAAGGGTGATCCACCCCATCACGGATGGGTTTGGTAACTGGTGGGGATTTGTTGGTACACGAAGAGTCGACAACAGCGACGAAGCGGAAATTGAAGCTCAACTAGAAGAGATGACAGCAATAGCAAATCAAATGGCCCTCCAAGACTTGCAGGGTGATAGTAACGAAAGTGCAAATCAAAGTGACTGTGAAGTGCTGATGATCAACCTTGGTAATGAAAAAGACTGCTCTGAGCTGATTGTGGATCCCAGCGGAGTCGCCAGAAAACTGTAGACACCTCCCAGACGGGGCATCACCATGCAGTTGTATCATCACTGTGTTTGCTCGATTGGTTCCTCGCTTCATAAACCAAGATCGTGGATACTTCCATGGCTGGAGGTATCACCACACGATAGCGGTTATCATCAAACAGAGTCGCCACCTAGTTTGTTAAAGCTAGGAAAATAGATAGAGATTCTGGATACGGAAGCCAAAAGTACAGTAAGGGGAAGGTGTTAGGCACCCCTCTCTGCCTAGCCGTGAAGCTAGCCCATAATCATTCAACATAAGACATGTAGATGCTTTATCTAACTCATACACGTAGTCTGCTTTTATGCCTTAAACAGCTAATAAGGTGAGCCGAGACTAAAAGAAATCATGCATCGAAAGCAAAACAAAACAAAACATGTGCTAGCAGATCGATCACTTTCGGCGGCGAATGGATGTCGCGCCGAGGATCCCTTTTGGATCAAAGTATCGGTCGTGGGACTGATGCCCCTACCGATGTTCTTCCTCACACCGGAAGAAAGTTTAACGGTCAATCAAAACACTACGATTAAGATTATGGAATGGAAAATAAACCAAACCAGAGGCCGTTGGGCTCACCACCTTGATCCCTCGGTTGCTTGATTGCTTCGGATTGATCGATTGATTGATTGATTGCTTGAACGAAACCCTAGGGTTAGGGTTTGAACTCCGGTTGGATCGTCGGATTGATGGCCACCTATGGAAGGTTGGGGCTTTTGTAGGGTTTTTGTGAGTATAAGAGGGCAGAGTTTCGTGACTGATGAGGAGGTGTAGGTCTATCAATTTCTCTGGTGTTTATTTTCGGATTCGAGGGTCTCTTTATATAGGCAAAGGGTGACTCACTCGGTCCAATCAAATCACGGATGCAATTGCAATTGCATTGCAACACAAACTCTTCGTTGCAATCCTCGAACATGGCCCAACGACGGAGAGGCGGTGGGATTGACCGCACGGCCAAGCGTAAGGTTCGAGAGTCCGAAAAAGGCCGATCCGTGGCCGAGCAAAGGATGTCGCGACCGAAGAATGGATGTGGCGGCCGCGCCATTATCTGGTGGCCGAGGTTTCGATCTCTCGGGGGAGATTTTGCTAGCAACAAATTGCTCGGGTGAGAATGGATGTTAAGGCCGTGGAATCAATGTTGCGGCCGATCGATGGATTTTCCTAACACACTATGTTTCTGTCTGAAAGGCTATTTGGCTCTGGATTGGGTCCTCTAAGTGGCTCAGAGTTCGTACCATAAGTCCATGGGTTTCACAAGAAAGCAATCAGTAATCATCAAGTTCGTATCATCATCGGGATGGTCCCAAGGTGGGAGTTGAAATAATCGTTAGGCCAAATTGGGGTGTCTACATTGTGGAACACACTTTAAAATATAAAATAAAAAATGCTGATTCTGATCTAGTTCCGATTCTGATTCCTACTCCGAGTCAACCCAGTCTGAGTCTAGCTTTTCATCTAGTGAAGAAAACCTGATCAAAACACCAAAGCATAACATTTGTTTTGAGTTCAATTCTGAAATGTCTTTTGACAATTTTAGCAATGAGAAGGAAGATTTAGAGTATTTCACTTTGTTTATGATTAACTGCACGGATTCTGACAATCCAATTTTTAAGGAAGAAATTTCAAAGGAAATTCTAGAATTCATCAAGAGAGAAGAAGAGAGGCACGCTAAACCTTTTTCTGAGGAAATAATCACGGCAAATGTGGGCTCTGAAGACGAGCCCAAAATGGTTAAAATTGGCACAACACTGTCTTCTCAAGAAAGTGAAAACTAATCCTTTTGCTAAAAGAATACAGAGATGTTTTTGCCTGGTCTTACGAGGACATGCCGGGTATAGACCCTGAAATTGTTCAGCACTAAATTCATCTCCATCCTGATGTGAAACCAGTTAAACAAAAACTAAGACGTATGCGCCTTGATTGGATCCTAAAGATAAAAGAAGAAGTCACCAAACAAATCAACGCCGGTTTTCTCATAGTTACCGAATACCCACACTGGGTAGCCAATATCGTTCCAGTACCAAAGAAAACTGGGGGAATCAGGGTCTGTGTAGATTTCCGAGATCTCAACAAGGCCAGTCCAAAGGATGATTTTCCATTGCCACACATAGACGAGCTTGTGGACAACACTGCAGGGCACGCACTGCTATCTTTCATGGATGGGTTTTCTGGGTATAACCAGATTCTGATGTCTCCTGAGGATAGAGAGAAGACCACCTTCACTACACTGTGGGGAACCTATTGCTACCGAGTAATGCCATTCGGGCTGAAGAATGCTGGAGCCACCTACCAGAGGATGGCAACGACCTTGTTGCACGACATGATGCACAAAAAGGTCGAGGTATATGTCGACGATATGATAGTCAAATCAAGGGAAAGAGAAGGACACTATGAGGCACTTCAAAAGTTCTTTGAGAGGATTAGGCAATACAAGCTACGTCTTAATCCTCAAAAATGCACTTTTGGGGTAACAGCTGGCAAGATGCTGGGATTTCTCATCACTCAAAGAGGAATCGAGGTAGACCCTTCCAAGATACAGGCTATCATGGAGATATCACCACCAAAGACAGAAAAGGAAGTGAGGAGTTTCCTAGGAAAGGTGCAGTTCATCAGCAAGTTCATTTCTAAACTCACGGCCACCTGTGAGCCTCTCTTCAAGCTCCTAAAGAAGGATACTGATTTTGAATGGAATCAAGACTGTCAGCAAGCTTTCAAGGCACTCAAAGAGTATCTTCAAAACCCATCTGTGTTATCGCCACCTATTCCTAGAAAGCCATTGATCTTGTACTTCTCAGTGACAAACACGTCCATGGGATGCATGCTAGCACAAGAAAACAACGCTAAAGTAGAGTGCGCCATATACTACCTCAGTAAAAAGATGATGGATTATGAAGTATGGTACACTCCCCTCGAGAAAACCTGTTGGGGGCTAGTATGGGCCACAAAAAAACTAAGACATTACCTATTGGCACATCCAGTAGTGCTAGTTTCTCGCTTAGACCCAATCAAATATCTTTTCGAAAAGCCAGCACTTATTAGAAGGTTGGCTAGGTGGTTGTTGCTGCTCGCAGAATTCGATCTCAAGTATATGACAAGGAAATCAGTGAAAGGGAGGGCTGTGGCAGAATTCCTAGCAGATCACCCCGTGACAGAGGCCAAGGCAGAGGATTTCATGTTCCCTGACGAAGACATCTTGTGTCTCCTAAACGACACCTGGCAGCTCTATTTCGATGGAGCATCAAACCAATGTGGATATGGCATAGGGGTACTGTTGGTTTCCCCAAACGACTCTCATATCCCTTTGTCATATAAACTGAGGTTTAAAGTCACTAACAACCAAGCTGAGTACAAAGCCTGCATCACTGGAATGAAAGCGGCCCTGGAACTAGGGGCAAGAAGGATAGAAGTCACTGGGGATTCAAATCTAGTCATATCCCAAGCAAGGGGAGACTGGAAGGTCAAAGAGGATACACTAAAGCTTTATCACTCCGTGCTGGAGGACCTGATTCCACAATTTGATTCAGTCATCTTCACGCGCACTCCTAGAGAAAGCAATAGATTCACGGATGCATTAGCAACACTGGCCTCCATGGTCGAAATACCCTTGGGATTCACGATGCGACCCCTTATGATTGAACAGAAGGTCAAACCAGCATGCGAATGCGCGTTCATTGAAGAAGAAGAGAATGATGGAAAACCATGGTACGAAGATTTAAAGAAATTGCTAGAAGAGGGGGAGTATCCTTTTGAGGCTACCTCGAAGGATAAAATGGCTTTGCGAAAATTTGCCACCCGATTCATAGTCTGCGGGGGAGCACTATATCGAAGGGCACATTTAGGTCCCAACCAACTTTGCATTACCATGGAGGAAAGTCACAAGATCATGAAGGAAATACATGAAGGAATTTGTGGGCCACACATGAATGGGGCAACAATGGCAAAGAAAATCCTGCGTCAGGGGATATTACTGGACTACCATGGAAGCTGACTGTGCTAACTATGTCCACTGATGTTTCAAGTGCCAAACTCACGCTGATCGCATGCGTATACCTCCTACAGAACTATATAGCATGACATCCCCCTGGCCGTTCTCCACCTGGGGGATAGACGTTATTGGGAGCATAAATCCAAAGGGAAAATACAAGCATCAGTTCATTATAGTGGCCATCGACTATTTCACCAAGTGGGTCGAAGCAGCCTCCTATGCTACCCTCAAAGCTACTCATGTGGCCAAGTTTATCCGAACTAATATCATCTATCGGTATGGTGTGCCTCACGAGTTCGTCGGCGACAACGGATCACACTTCAAAGGGGCGACAAAGAAGCTCTTTGCTGAATTTGGGATACAGAATCATCGGTCATCTACTTATCGACCTCAAACCAATGGAGCAGTTGAAGCTGCAAACAAGAACATCAAGAGGATCTTGCGAAAGACTACTGACATCTGTACAGATTGGCCAGAAATATTACCTCTAGCATTATGGGGCTACCGCACAACCGAGAGGGTTTCGATTGGGGCTACCCCTTACTCCTTGGTCTATGGGATGGAGGTCGTCTTGCCTATTGAATTGGAGTTGCCCTCACTAAGGGTACTAGCCGAAACTGGAATGATTGAAGAGGATTGGGTTCAAAACCGCTACGATGAGTTAGCACTGCTAGATGAAAGAAGGCTGAGAGCACTATACCATGTGTAAGGGTATCAACGCCGCATCGCACGAGCATTTAACAAAAAGGTGAAGCCGCGAGACTTCAAGGTGGGAGATATGGTGCTCAAAGCAATCCGTCGCCACGTTTCAGATCCTAGGGGCAAATTCAGGCCAAACTGGGGGAGGCCCCTACCTTATCAAACGCATACTTTCTGGAGGAGCAGCATACATTGCAGACCTGGATGGAATGGAATTCGCAACACCAGTCAACATTGACAAGCTGAGGAAGTACTATCCCTGAGAGATGCTCGTTGGGTCGAAAACCACAAGGGTGGGCGAACCCAAGCAAAAATTAGAGCAGCCTGCTAGGCCGAATACCCGCAAGGGCGACTTAGGCAAAAACTAAGGCTTAAATAAAAAGCGCTCGCTAGACTGAAAACCCGCAAGGGCGGTTTAGGCAAAATTAAGAGCATAAAAGGAGACGAAAATACTCGAGTGGACCCTAACCACAAAACAAATCTTCTTGGAACTACGTTTATGGCCTGATTCCCTCCATGGGATACGTAGGCAATCTCAAAATCGAGATTCAGCCACTGCTATTATCAACACTTCAAAAGTTTCCAAGTCTAGCCTGAGGCATGTTCATTATTAAACCATGTCAGCAACATCTTTAAATAAAACAACCAAAATGTTTTATTATTTCCAAAGAATAAGGAAAAAGCAAGCTCAAACACTGCTCAATTTATGAAAACTAGAATCAAACAAATCTTTCAAAAAGCATAAGCAAAATGTTGATCTCTAGGTCTTCCTTCTCTTTGCACTTTTGTTCTTCAAAAGGTTTTTTTCTAACCAACGCTTATGCGAACTCGATAACTTGTCAGCAAAGTTTTCGGCAACCTCTTGCATTACTCGATTTGGCCATAAACGAAGCACATTGCGACGAAGGTTGGCATCATGAACCTTAGAAACAGCATACTCTGGGTCACCCGAAACTTGGACCTGTTCAGCCCCAAACTCCTCTGGAAACGAGCAGAAAAATAGAAGGTAACTTGAGTAATGCCAATCACTGCCACACCAAAATGGTTCATAGTGTTTGCAGTCATGCTCTTTACACCATACCAGGGGCAAACCCATTGGATCCGATTCCCTTTTCGAGTCTCCATCCATGCTTTCCAAGCAGCTTCAGTGGGAAATTGTCTGATCACACGACGCTCCACACAGTGATCTGAACTATAAGGCAACCGCTCCGGTACACCTCACACCCTCAACTTCTCATAAAGCCATACCTATGGAAAACAAGGAAAAATTATGAGTTGAGAGAACACGTGAGTCAAAACAAAAGAGCGACGAGTGAAAAGATAAACTAGGCAAAAAGGAAAAAAAAATGAAATGACAATGAGCGAACCTGCAATAACAAAGGACTGCCTGAGAACTGGGCTGTAGGATTACCCTTTACCATGTCAAGGCCTATCAAGGTTTCTGCCAACACTAAACTAGCAAAACCTACACGGTTTCCCACCTGTTGGGCAAAGTCAAGCAGCATAAAGTCAGCATGGCCAGAGGAAGGCCCAAGCAAGTAGTAATGGAGGAGACAATTGCACAATGCATGGAAGCACGCCTTCTGTTAAGGAATTTGACGATGAGCTTCAGTGGTACCAAAGCACTGAACAAGCTGTAAGATTTCCAGCCTTCCATTTACTATGAAAAACCTAACTTCGTGTTTTTGAATTTGGAGCAAATCCCTCAAGAGATTGCCCCGATTAAACAAAGGGTTAGGGACAATGAGACCTTCTCTATCCGAATGATCCATGATAGCTGCAAACTTCTCAATAGTAGGACACAGTTCCTCTCTTCTAAATCGAAAGACGTGGAAAGCAGGGTCCCACAAGCTAGTGGCTGCCCGAAGGAAAGCAAAATTCACAGGAATTTGGTGAAGGGAGAAGATGAAGTCCATACTAAAGGACCTAAAGTGCAAATGGTCGAGGCCGTTAAAGGAGTTCAACCACTGATCAAGGACTGGTTGTGCCATGAAATCGTTGCTGACAAATACCATCGATTTCGTAGAACATATACTTATAGACTAGGATGAGTCTTAGTTCGAATCGGAATCGAATTCTAAAACTCGCTGTTGCCTAGTCGGTATCTCGACCGGCACTTCGAATAAATGGCCGCAGGATCAACTCCCCGGCCTTTGAAAATCAAGGTTGACTCAAAGTCAAAATCTGGCAGATGAAACCAATCCTCGGCCGCCATATCGATGGCTCGGCCGACAAAACGACCTTTTCATAGAAAGCTTCCACGATTCAGTTAAGGTTTCTGTCAAACCAATTTTGTGCCAGCACAAACGAGGAACAGCAAGCATACACAATCATACGACAGAGCAAAAGATTTTGTTTCATATAACAAAAGCTTTTTACTTCACAAGGTGAATCATCTCATATTTCCTAAACAAAGCTATACATTGCTTTCCTGTCAAACTAACCTATGCAGGAAACAAAAAAAAAAAAAAAGAAGAAGAAGAAGAGGATGCCGAACACTCTGGTGATCCAAACGCCAGAGACTAGCTGCAAAAAGAAAAGGAAACCTCCCGAGGCATCGTGTACCAAAGAAGCACTGCGGCGCAGAAGAGACATCACGCAGCCCAGAAAAATCACCATATCGCGTACAAGCGCCACCTCGGAGGCTCCACGTCACGGAAGCAGGCCACTCATGCAAGGGTCTCTAATCGAGCAGCAAGACAGCACCAAAAGCAACGCGGACTCCCTCCGCGATCACCGGCCGCACTCCACCCATCCCGTGGGCCCAACGGGAGTAAAGCAAAGCAAATGGGAGGAGACTCCTCGGTGGAACTCTCGGAGAAGAGAAAATGAAGAAGAGAAGAAGAGGAAAATGAAAATAGAACAGCGAGGCTGTGGCCTTTTATAGGACGCTGGAAACAAACGGATTTAACGGCCGAGTAATCTATAGCTCGGCCGATACATCCATTATTCGGCCGAGATATCGATCCCTTGGCCCCCTAATCTATTCTCCTCAACCCCAGTAGATTTTGCTCGATGCACTAACTAGAACCATTATGGAACTCTGGGTCCGTGACCAACAGAAGTGATGATCAAATCAGCCTTGGGGGCACCTCCGAGCAAATACGATATGGTCAGAATTAGCCTTGAGGGCACACCCAAGCACAGGGAAGCTATCTCTCCACAAACTGCTGACAAAAGCCATTCGACAGGCTCCACTCAGCGGCTCTGCACCTATGCTTAAATGCTCATTGCCCGGTAACTGCCAGCAGCACCATCCTCAGCGGTCTCACCATTTAGCAACCCCAAGCTTGCTCTCATGCTTACTCGTTCAGCAGCCCCGAGCTCAAACTCACTATCACCTAGAAGCTCTAAGCCCACCTCTCAACTGGCTCAAAGCCGCAACCACTTCAACTGGCTCTACGCCGTAGCACCTCTCAGCGACTCAAAGCCCATTATCTCAGCTGGCTCGAAGCTGTAACCAATTCAACTGGCTCAAAGCCGTAACAACTCTCAAACAGGCTCTACGCCGTTATCAAACCCAACCACTGTGTACTGGACGCTCAAGTTCTACACTTGAATGCGCAAGCTCTACGCTTGAATGCCCAACCACTGCGTACTGGATGCTCAAAGCCTGTACTTTGAACGCTTGGATTCTGCCGTCCGAATGCTCGAGCTCTACGCTCTGATTGCTCAAGTTCGGAACTTGAAAGAAGCTCTAAGCTTATATCAAATACAAACGCACGGGCCTGTGCACATTTGCATCAATTACATCACATCAAGTCTGCATAAACCATATTTATCTAACAAACATTATCATACATACATGCTATGTTTTGCATCATTCACTCGCAGGTCAATCTTGCAATCAATCGGCTCTACGCCTCGGTTTTATTGATCGGTCCAGAACCTCGATCTTTTGGCTCAAAGTCAAATTTTATGATGAGAAAGCTCCGCGCACAGATCATCAGAATACAACCGGCTCTACGCCTTGCTTCAATCACGTCAAAGCTCGAAGCTATGACATTTCAAAGTTCTCACCTCCGGAAGGCAAAGATCTTTGAACTATCCATACTTGCTCCATGCTTCGATTCCATCTCCTAGGCTCGCACCTCAAGATCAATACCAGCTCTGCGCTTCGGTTCGATCAAAGCTCACAGCTCCAACACCTCAAGCTCTCGCTTCATGATTACAACCGGCTCTATGCCTCGGTTCCTTCACCCAAATGCTCCATGCATCAGTTACTGGCCTCGCGCCGCCTTATATCTCAACCGGCATCCAACTCGTCTCCGGAAGATGACTTGGGTTCCACCCCCTATCTCAAAAACTAACATCTAAATTCACCCCCGCAGATGGCTTGGATTCCGCCCCAACTACATCACTTCCTTCCAGCTCATTCGCAAGGATAGGCTACTCTACCGATCTCCCCTCAGTCAAATTAAGGATGATCAAGAAAAGCAAACACACCTGCCGTGTACTGATCTACCGCAAAATACTAACGGTAACTCTCCGCAAAAAACTTCCCCGGCAGCCCCGCGCTCCTTCAACTACTTTTTGCCAAAACCCTGGCATTACCCAGGTACGTCGCTTTACGGCTTTTAAAGCCCGAAGGTACGTCTTCTGTCTCTAATCCTCCAAACTTTTTCTTTTTTATTGCCCTCCTGAACTACGATTGGTCTGAATTTCCCTTGAGGAATACGTAGGCAGCCTCCTGGCCCGACCATAACAAAACTTTTTTTTTCAAAAACCCTAGGAATAGTGGTTAGACCAAATTGAGTTACTTTTACAGCTTTGACTGTTACTCAAACATGTCTCGCGATCCGTCTGAGCTCAGTCAAAGAGGGGCATCTGTAGACACCCCAATTTGGCCTAACGATTATTTCAACTCCCACCTTGGGACCATCCCGATGATGATACGGATTCAATGATTGCTGATTGCCTTCTTATGAAACCCATGGACTTATGGTACGAACTCTGAGCCACTTAGAGGACCCAATCCAGAGCCAAATAGCCTTTCAGACAGAAACATAGTGTGTCAGGAAAATCCATCGGTCGGCCGTAACATCGATATCACGGCCTTAACATCCATTCCTCGCCCGAGCAAACTGTTGCTAGCAAAATCTCCCTGAGAGATCCAAACCTCGACCGCCAGATCAATGGCTCGGCCGCCACATCCATTTCCAGGCCGCCACATCCTTCGCTCGGCCGCCAGATCGGCCTTTTTCCAGACTCTCGAACCTTCTGTCGGTTGTTTGATCCAAATTACGCCGCCTCTCCGATGCGTTCGGGCCACGTTCAGAGATTACGACGAAGAGTTTGAGTTACATTGCAATTGCAATCGTAACCCCGCGATTTGATTGGACCGAGTGAGTCTCCCCTTTGCCTTTATAAAGAGACCATCGGACTCCAAAAATAGAACACAGAAATTGATAGATCTACACCCTTTCATCAGTCACGAAACTCTGTAGAAATACTCACAAAAACCCTCTCTACAAAAGCCCTAACCTCCCGAAGGTGGCCATCAATCCGACGATCCAACCCCGGAGTTCAAACCCTAACCCCAGGGTTTCATTCAAGGAGCAATCAATCAGTCAATCCCGATCGATTCGAAGCAATCAAGCAACTGAGGGATCAAGGTGGTGAGGCCCAACGGCCTCTGGTTCAGTATATATATCATTTATTTCATTAATCGTAGCTTTCTGATCATCTGTTAAACTTACTGTCTGGTGTGAGGAAGAACACCAGCCGGGGCTTCGATGCCTCGGCCGGTACAATGAATCCATTCCTCGGCCACGACATCCATTCGCCGGCCAAGTGATCGATCTGCTGGCACAGCTTTGCTTTGTTTCTTGCTTTCCGATGCATGTTCAGTTATTGTCTCGGCTCACCTTATTAACTGTTTAAGGCATAAAAACAGATTACATGTATGGATTAAATAAAGCATCTATATGTCTTATGTTGAATGATTATGGGCTAGCCTCGCGGCTAGGCAGGGAGGGGTGCCTAACACCTTCCCTTACTGTACTTTTGGCTTCCGTACCCAGAATCTCTATCTGTTTTCCAAGCTTTAACAAACTAGGTGGCGACTCTGTTTTGATGATAACCGCTATCGTGTGGTGATACCTCTAGCCATGGAAGTATCCACGATCTTGGTTTATGAAGCGAGCAACCAATCGAGCAAACACAGTGATGATACAACTGTATGGTGATGCCCTGTTTGGGAGGTGTCTACATGTTTTTTTTGCAAGCACAAGTTGGAATAACCTTCTTTTGGACACATGTTGTCTGACTTGCACAAACTCGCATACCTGTGAATCCAGAGCTGTATGGGTGTGAAATTGTTAATCTGAATAAAAATAAGAGAATGTCGCAGACCTTGGTATGGTGATTGTCCATTCAAATGTCATTACTTTCACAACTCCAAACCAAAAAAAATCCAGCAGTTGTAATAATTCATGTAATAAATCACAGCTTACTGAACCGAACAGAAATCCACTAGTTCCACCAACTCAAAACGCCATCAATGAGTTTAACTAGAGTAAATATCAAGTTTCAAATTCAGTAGTTGTAATTCACGTACTAAATCACAGCTTCCAACTACTAAAGCAAGAGAAATCCACTAGTTCCACCAACTCAAAGCATTGAACTTCATTACTTTCACTAAATCGATCAAGTAAATCAAGTGAAAAAGAGAGAGAGAGAGAAAGAAACGTTATCTCAGCAAGAAGAAATCCAGTGAATGGGAAAACAAAATCTACGAAAGTAAAAGAAATCGAGAGAATCAAATGAATCAACCAAACCTTCTGGATTGAAATCGATCTACAAAACTAAACGAAATCACTGAATCGAATGAATCAACGAACCTGCTGGATTCAGTCGATCTGAAGAATGAACGAACGGAATGAATGAATAGAATGAACAAAATTCAATAAATCCACGCAAAATCCAATCAATATCAAGAATCTAATCAAATCTCATCACGAATGGAAAGCCGCAGCGATTAGCGGTGGAAGTCGTTTATGTTTTTGCAGAGAATGAAAGAGATCAAACGCGCGAAAATAAAGGAAATAAGGCTAGAACGGTAACTTCAACTTCTATTTATCCTTGCACGTAATTAAACAGCTCTTACATCCTTAATGGAAATTAGAACTTAAAAAATTGGACCGGCTGGTAATTTTCTGTTTTTTTTTATAAATGTTTTTGCGGCCCTATAGCCATTAGTTTTCAAATACCCATGAAAAAAAGAGATGAGTACTGCTGTGCCCTACTTAAAAAAGAGATGCTTGTTCACTTTTCAAGCACACACAACTACTATTCCCGCAACCCATGTGAACGCTGACACACGCACCAAAACAAAACCCACTCTCATCCAATGGTTGGTAATGCTGAGAATATGTATATATAATAGTCAACTTTTTTTTGGAAACATATAGTCTTGCGTAGAGTGGTAAATTGGACCCAAACTCATTAATTAATTCAAATCTATCTACTAAAAAATAGATTCAACCCAGCTCATTTATTAGTTGGGTTAGAATGAGTTCAACTCATCTAACTCATTTATTAATTGGATCTAATTGAGTTTTAATTAGATCAACTTAAATAACCCAATAAATCATAAATATAAAAAATAAAAAAAATAAAAAAATAAAATAAAAAAACACTTCTCAGTCGACCTCTTTATTCTCCTCCCTCTCTCTCGACCTCTCTTGCCGAGTAAAGTGGGTCTCATTCGTCTCTCTCTCTCTTTCTCTCTCATTAAGAGTTGCATTACTCATCCCATTTGCTTTCTCTTTCTCATTTTCTGCTTCATTAATTCTCTCGAGATTATTCATTGCCACGTCTCTGCCTTGTCTTTCACAGAGAAGTGGCTCAAGAGAAAGAGCACTCACATGGAATTATATTTCCGAAGTTCACCTCATCCAAAAATCAGCTTGATCGGATATCCAAAAATCAGCTTGATCGGATATCAATAAGTATATCAAATTTTGATTCATAAAACGGATGATCGTGAATAGGTTAACTTCAAAATTGATCTATGGCCATCTATTTTTTAAACTAAAATTTAGTTTTTGCTATATCTATTGATATCGGTTCAAGTTGTTTTTTTTTTACCTAATAATTATACTAATTTATGGACTTCACATGATGAATAGTTCAAATTTAAACAAAACACTTAAAATGAGGCCCACACAATGAATGGTGAAAACTGTGGCGTTCCCACCTCTCGCGGAAAGAACTTATCCTCATAAAACCCAATGTAACATAGCATTGAGCTCCCACAAATGCCAGTGCAAAGACAACGAACCAAAACAACGATACAAAGACAACGATCCAGAGAGGTTATTTTCTTTGCATCTCTCTCTCTCTCTCTCTCTCTCTCTCTCTCATAAAAAGAAAACCATCTCTCTGTCTGTCAAGATCGACTCCAGATTGTGTTCCCTTCGTTCTTAATCTTAGGGTATGTTTGGTTGGATGGAATCAAGGTTGGAATGGAATACTTATTCCAAACAATTTGACGGATTTGGATGGCAAGGGTTAGTTGAATAATGGAATGATGATTAAATTGAATCACTATTCATAGTAAAGGTTGTCATTCATCCAAAAAGTAGGAATTGTTATTAATTTCTTTCATTACATTTCAAAATTAGTGTCATCCCAACGTTATTATTGCCACACCAAAATTGCTATTATTGCCACTCCAAAATTACTATTGCCACTCCAAAAATGCTATTGCCTTCAAAATTACTATTGCCACTCCAAAAATTGCTATTACTCCAAAATTACTATTGCCACTCTATTCCATTGGAGATGATAATGATTATTCCTAAGTACAACCAAATTAGGAATGGAAAGGATCCAATTTCTATTCTATTCTATTCCATTCTTAATTCTATTCCTGTTCACATTCCATTCCATCCAACCAAACGCACCCTTACAGTTTTTTGCGGCCCAATGGCCATTAGTTTTCAAATACCCATGAAAAAAAAAGAGATAAGTACAGCTGTGCCCTACTAAAAAAAGAGATGCTTGCTCACTTTTTCATGCTACGCACAACTACTTTTCCTGCAACCCATGTGCACGCTGACACACGCACCAAAAACAGGACCCACTCTCATCCAATGGTTGGTAATGCTGAGAATACGTATATATAATACTTAATAGCCAACTTTTTTTGAAAACATCTAATAATAGTCTTACAGTAAAGATATGAGGACAGATCCCGTCCATACCGAAATCGTACAGCAGATGCGATTGTCGTCTCTGATGGACAGCCGATCCGGTAATCAAAAATTTAAAAAAAAAAACCGAGGGGCCCGTGGGGGGAATTAACGACATCCGATGCGTGTAGGGTGGTTGGATCAAGCACCCATTTTTTTCTTGTATATATACACGAAAAATACACGACACGAAAAAAATGGGTGCTTGATCCAACCACCCTACACGCATCGGATGCCGTTAATTCCCGCGTGGGCCCCTCGGTTTTTTTTTTTAAAATTTTTGGACGGCTCGGATCGGCCGTCCGGTGGCCGGAGACGGCCAACCGAGGCCGTCTGTACGATTTCGGTATGGAAGCTATCTGTACAGATAGCAGTACTCATAGTCTTAAGTAGGAGTGGCAAATTGGATCTAAACTCATTAAATAATCCAAATTTATCCACTAAAAATTAAATTCAATCCAGCCCATTTATTAGCTGGGTTAGAATGGGTCCAACCCATTTAACTCATTTATTAATTGAATTTTAATTAGACCAACTTAAATAACCTAATAAATCATAAACATAACCCAAAAAAAAAAAAAACACTTCTCATTCGACCTCTTTATTCTCCTCCCTCTCTCTCGACCTCCCTGGCCGAGTAAGTTGGGTCTCATTCGTCTCTCTCTCTCTCTCTCTCTCTCTCTCTCTCATCAAGAGTTGCATCACTCATCCCATTTGTTTTCTCTTTCTCATTTTCTGCTTCATTAATTCTCTCGAGGTTATTCATTGCCACGTCTCTGCCTTGTCTTTCACATAGAAGTGGCTCAAGAGAAAGAGCACTCACATGGAATTATATTTCCGAAGTTCACCTCATTCAAAGATCTGTCCAATGGCACAACTCAGAGTGTAATGGTAGGTTTAGATTAAAAAGGAAGGAGTAACTTTTTTTGTTTTTATTCAAATTTTTTTTACATTTGGTAATTTTGCGTCAAATTTTTTTGACTTATTGATTTGTCTTGACGAGAGGAATTGAAAACGTATAAATTTTGGATCAGTACTCATAATTTTTTTAAAAAGACAACAAATAAGTAAAAAAGACAGCTTTTTGGTATGTGTAAGTATTTGTGTGTGCGCAAGTATTTGTGTGATTGTAGTATTGTTGACGTAATAGGTATGCATATTTGTTGCTCTTGAGAAGGCTGCAAAGGATGCAATCTCTTTCGGTCAAACAAGTTTTCTAAATTCGGTCTTGTAAACCTCTGCCAATTAGGCGGAGAATTATATGTCAATAACTCAAAACAAGTACAGATATCAATGCATATCACAAGGATATTAATACACTTTCACAAATATCGATACATTGTTTTCGAATATCAATGCAATTTTTTCCTATCATCCTACACCCATTTTAAGTATACAATAAGATCGTCTCTTTTTCTGTGTAGTTTAAGAGGTTTGTCGTTGTGATCATATAAGTAGTACAGATTCTTTGGAACTAATATTTTGCCAGTCTTGGACTTGGACTTGGACTTGGACTTGGCTTGGCATATGAATTGTAGTGATTGTATGAATTAGTAGTTGAGTTCATAAGCCTTAAGTCTTTTATAATTTATATTTATTTTTTTTTGCCAGTCTTGGACTTGGCTTGGCATATGAATTAGAGGAGGTTGATTCTGATTATTCTGTGACTTTCTTCTCCCGTTCTTCATGGATTCGGAAGACAGAAATTACATTTGTTTTCCCTTTTTCTTCCAGGTTGGGTGGAGCAGCAGAGGTTTAAAAGCTGAAATTCGGTATGGCAAAGATGCATGTAGTTCTTACAATCATGTATACTTAGTAGACGTAATTCTTCCCTGAATGTTTTTTCTCTCAAATTGAACTCAGACCTGCACTTATATTGAACAACTTTTATCGTTCTTAAACGAGCTTGGAAGTGGGCCTGTGTTGCATACCTTTTAGAAAAATTAGTACCTAAGAGTTGCACGATAAGCCGCTACTGGCCGCTACTGGCCGGTCGAGTCAATTACTGCTACTTTGTGAAACTGAGAAGTCTCGCTATCAAATCCTTTTCCAATCAATGAACTATCGTTGGCATTGCATATATTTCCACAAATCAAAGTCCAATTAAAACCTTGACACACGAATTTGTCACATCCTTGGGGGGACTTTTCCTGTAACCACTTAAACAAGACGAATTTTCAAAGGCGTACACATCGTCTGATTCTTTAAATTCACCCCTCACAAATTATCATCCTCAAATTTCCAGAATTGGATCCCCTGATCATTCTCCCCCCAAAAGACGACCTTGTCGGATCAAATTTCTTATCTAGCAAGATAAATTTGGAGCATACGTTGCCATGAGGTACTCTGTAGTTACAATTTTTGTGGAGCCATGCCAAACCTGTTGCTATCCCAACTGAGATTACATATCTCAGAGGCCAATTCAAAGTAGGCCTTTTGTATCCCACTTCCATCAGTCATATAGGCTACCATTTGCCATGTAATTGTAAACTAGAAGCTTCTCTGCCTTTTCTTTGCAGAATCCCGATAGGGATGATAAATTTTTGTAGCTTAACCGGCCGTTAGTCATTATTTCACAAAACCTCTTTACAGCGAGGAAATTACCGTTCACACTTCCCAATTGATACTTTGTACAAAGTGGCAAATTTCCCTAGCCCAATAACATTATCATCACTAAAGTTATCGGTTGCTTGTGGAGATATGAGCAGCTCATCCTTGAGCTGTGCTTCTCCGACATATGGGTCTAATGGTCTATGATAAGGATAGAAAACTTGGTTTGAGCTTTTTGTGATTAGCAAATATGAAGGGGTAAAATGCAATTCTCATTACATTGACCACTGATAGAACCCACAATCTTATGGCTTAAAATGTAAGTGTATCCACAATGGCATAATTAAAAATGGATAACCAAAAATTGTCACATCAACTTTTGATTATCCATTTAAGAGATTATGAGGTTAGTAATGTAGAGGTACATAATGACATAATAAAAATTGAATAATCAGAAGTTATTACATCAGCTTTTAATTAACCATTTAAGAGATTGTTAAGGTTAATAATATGGAGATCATGGTTGTGAAGTCAAATAAATTGACTCAACAACATACTCCCTCCATTCCAAATTGTTGTGTTTGCTTTCTTTTTGGGACATCTAAAAAAATTGTTTATATTTCACAATCTGTACTGTTATTTACGATTGAGAAATTTTTGTTTAACAAAATTAATTGAGATCTATTAAGAAAGATTCATATTGAATATAAACAAAATTAAAAGATACAGACAATTTTTTGAAAGGACCTAAAAAGAAAACATGCACAACACTTTGGGACTTTCCGAAAGGTCCAAAAACAAAACAGGCAACACAGTTTCAATTTGGGACGGAGAGAGTATTTATTCACTGGGTAGAGAATTCTCTCATTTCAATCATGGTCTTACCAGGTTTTACCAAGACCAATCAGTGCACCGTTCTGCCTAGTGTACCCAAAACGTGAGGGAAGATTAGATTAAAAATCTCTGTCCAAATCTACATGTGCCACACGAGACGTTATCATCTCCAACGCTGAGACGTTGTAAAGACTCTCCCACTTTTTGACTCATCGTTATCTTCAATTCTACCAACATGTGGTTTTAGTTTTGTTTAAAAAGGATTAGATTCTGCAATTTTATCTTTTAGTTTGGATATTTGACATGATAATTGTTTCGGAGAAGTTTCTGATTCTAATTTTCCCAATCCTTTAGGCCCGAGTTCCTGTTTTTGTTATTCTCATACATCTTTCGTCGTCAAGGGTCTTAATAACTTCATTATGTCTCTGTAGAGTTGAGAATGGGACATTTTTTTTTTTTATTTTATAAAATCATTTAGTTTGTTAACCTACTGAATTAAAATTTCATTGTTAGATTGGAATAGAAACAAATAACTGGGTAAATCAATAGTAATGTTAATATTCTTACAAATAATGAATGAGAAATATTCATGTCGGATTTATATTTTTAGTTTTCCATTGCTAGAATGAAATTCAAATTCTAGATAAACTAGTATGAAATTCAAATTCTAGATAAACTAGTATGAAAAAAACATCTGGTTAATTCATCGTCAAGTTAAGTTTGCTACAAGGCAAGCATGACACACATTCACTCTTTTCAATCAGTGATCCAATTCCAACGTAGAATAGTTAGTGATAAGTAGCTAAGAAATTAGTGTAGAAGTATCACAATGACAATCTCTCATGTTTGGACCTGTCCTAGAGTCCTAGTATGAATGGCACACATCAATGTATACAGTCAATTTAGTTTAGAAAGATATAAGATCGATCTGCATTCTAGGGATTCAAAATCCAGAATAATCACGAAGATATTGCATTGTAAACTGTCTATTTCTGCTATTTTACTTGATGTATTAGTTGTCGAAAAGTTAGAGAAGTTGATGAGTTTGGCTCGCTGCGATTCTCAACTGTTTAAAGTTTTCATTGATGTTTGGAGTGTTTCCTTATCCTCAATTAAACCTTGTTAGATATATTTTCGTGCATACCTTATACTGCTTAAATGTTCATATATAGGTTGTTGCTTAAAGAGCTGCGGTGTGTTTACTGTAGCTTGGTTTCTTTTCATTAGAAAACTACATGCGAACACTCAAAAGCAAACTTTTGGAAACTTACAGTTTTGATAATAGTTCAGGTCCAACCAAAATAGGTAAAAGAAACGAAAGGGGGAAGATTTTGTAGTAGTGTTAGCTGTTGTTTTTCCAATGGGGTAAAGTATTTCATGTACCGAACTAGAATATAATTTGATCTGGTCTTATTTTTCCATTGGAATATGAACGTAGGATGGAGTACACCTTTCTCGTCTTAATGATCAAAAGCTGTTTTCGATGTTTCAATGGTTTATAGCCTTGGGCAACTGTAGTTGGCGGCTAATTCTAGCCATATTGTCTTGTATTTCTCGTACATAATTAATTACTATGTTTGAAATAGAAGAGATTTGTGTGTCATTAACATTTTTGGCTCATGTTTTGGACCCTAAATTTACTCAATTGCAGTGGTTGACAGGTTTTTGGAAGTGTCGTTTCAAGAAGAATTCAATGAAAATGCTCAGGAGGCACCTTAAAGGTCAGTGTTTTCCGATTTAAGGCAAGGGATTGCCTCTATTAACTCGCTTTTCATTCAATAATCTGGTTTCGTGTGGAAGGCCTACCAAGTGTGTAAATTTCATCAGGTTTTGGAGTTGGTTGATAGTGACGATAGGGCATGAAGAGAGCGATTGTCCAGTAGTTTATTATGAGTTCGGCCATGAAGGCGAGCAATGATGGCTCAATTTCTTCTTTGGACTAGGAATTGATGATTTCTCTCTCAGCAGGTGGTAGCATAGTTTTTCTTCTACTTTGATATATTGGTGCTTTCGGTTTTCCAAGGGATTGGTTTGCGAAATGTGTATGACTTGTAAAAGTTAAAAAAATGGTTTTAACTTTTTAGAAAAATAGTTTCTCTGTTGGTTGCCATGGCAAGGCCCGAGGTGCCCTTAGAGACTTGGTTGCGGTATTGGCATAGCTAAACAAGCCATGACCTTGCCCAAGTGGGAATTGGGGGAGATCTAATGGTGAGATGGCTTGAAAAGGAGAAGGGTCCTTAGTGAGATAGTGAGAGCTTGGCAAGCTCGAGAAGCTACGCTATACCGGCAGTCATTTGGTATAGAAGAGGACATGTACGTGTTAGTTTTTCATAGAGCCAGCTGGCGCTTGAGCACTAACCTGGACGTCTATAAATATGAGACATTGTCCTCAGATCCCCAGAGTTGGTCGATAAGACACTTAGAGAGACAAAGTTGGTGGGTGTTGATTCCGAGAGAGAAGAACTTTCTCTCTCCAATCTCTATTGTCTTTCTCTTTGGGTTTTTGGGCCAACCTCCATACACAAAGTGACTGCCATATTGTACACCCTTGCGGCCTTGCCTTCTCCTTCACCCCCAAGAGATCACTCCACTTCCCTCATCTTAGCCATTGGTCATTCATATCTCTCCAACACTCTCATTTGTCATAGAACGTTCGACCTCTTCATTTTGAACCTCTCTTACAAAATCAAATATTTGTAGTATCTGTCACTATCAAATAGATAAGTATATTGTGGGATTTTCACTTGTAGAGTAAAAATGAAAAAAAAATATTTCAAATCATGCAGGGCTTGCTCCGAAAGTGGAGAGGAATGTCAAATGTGACAACCGGCATTACTTATTTGAGCCAAATCATACCATAATCCGAGAACAGTTTGTCGTGAGTCTTAAGTTGACAATAGAATCGTCTCTTTTTCTGTGTAGTTTATGAGGTTTGTCTGCGTGATCGTAGAAGTCATACAGATTCTATGGAACTAATGTTTTGGCGCCAGTAATTCTTCAACCATGGATCAAATTGTATTGATTGTATGAATTATTTGAGTTCATAAGCTTTAAGTCTCTTATTTATTTATTTTTTTGGTCTTCATGGATTCGCAAGACAGAAATTACATTTGTTTTCCCTTTTGTTCCAGGTTGGGTGGAGCAGCAGAGGTTTAAAAGCTGAAATTTGGTGTCTCAGGCTAATGTTTTTTTCCCACAATCTCCAAATTTTAGAAAAAGATCTTGTGTCGGAATATAACAATATTCTTGCACAAGAGGAAGTCCTTTGGTTTCAAAAATCCAGGGCCAAATGGATTGTCCATGGAGAACGAAACACTAGATATTTTCACTTGTCTACCATTATTCGAAGAAGGAAGTCCAAAATCCTTTCTCTTAAAGATAGTAGTAACAACTGGACTGATGATCCCCTTATTATTATGAATATGGTGCAAAATTATTTTAAGGATCTCTTTAAGGAACCTAATCCGAGCACTGGTATATGTCTTAGTGTTAATACGCATGCTTGCTTATCTAGTGAGGATAACAGACGTCTTTGTAATTCTGTGACTTCAGATGAAATTTGGAATACCGTGAAAAACATTAATCCCTATAAAGCCCCTGGCCCTGATGGTATTCAAGCGATTTTCTACCATAAGTATTGGAATATTGTTGGAGATGAAGTCTGCAAATTTGTCAAAAATTGTTTTGCTATGAATGCCATTCCCCAAGAGATTAATAGAACTTTCATTGCTCTCATTCCTAAGGTTGATCAACCTACATCAGTTAATCAATTTAGACCTATAAGTCTTTGCAACGTAGGATACAAGATCATCACCAAAATTATTGTTGCTCGTCTCAGACCTCTGCTTCTTAAGATCATTAGCCCCTTTCAAAGTAGCTTTATTCCTGGGAGATCTACTAATGATAATATTATTGTCACCCAAGAAATTCTTCACACTCTGAGATCTAAAAAAGGTAGGAAAGGTGGCATGCTCTTTAAAATTGATCTTGAGAAAGCTTATGATAAGGTTTCCTGGAAATTTTTACTTGATACTCTCATTTTCTTCAACCTTAATCCTTCTTGGACTGCTTTGATTATGAGCTGTGTTACTACTGTCTCTACCTCTATTCTTTGGAATGGCGAAACTCTTGAGGAGTTTGCTCCCGGACGTGGATTAAGACAGGGAGATCCTCTTTCCCCCTACCTCTTTGTTCTTTGTATGGAGCGTTTATCAATTCTTATAAACCATAAGGTTGAGGAAGGGAAATGGAAAGGGATCAAAGCCTCTAAGAACACTAATCCTCTCACTCACCTGTTTTTTGCTGACGATCTGATCCTTTTTGGGCAAAACAGCCTTGATACGTGTAATACTATGATGGGAGTGCTTAATGAGTTCTGTTGTATGTCGGGCCAAACCATTAGTCTTGCTAAATCCAAACTTTATGTTTCCCCAAATGTTTCTAGAAATAAAGCTAGACGGCTGAGCGCTACGACCGGAATTCCCCTTACTAATGACCTGGGCAAATATTTGGGCATTCCCCTCTTGCACAAGAGAGTGTCAAAAGATCATTTTAACCATATTTTGGAAAAAATTCAAAAGAGACTCTCTTGCTGGAAATCTAATACCCTTATGTTGGCTGGGAGAGCTACTTTAATTCAATCCTCTTCTTCAACTATCCCTAGCTACACTATGCAAACCATGAAATTCCCTGCTAGTGTGTGTGATAAAATTGACCGTCTTCATAGAAACTTTTTATGGGGAGACACGCCTGAGAAGAAAAGAATTCATCTTGTCAATTGGAACACTGTCTGTCAAAGTAAGGAGAATGCTGGTTTGGGGATTAAGAAAGCTAGAGAACAAAATATTGCCCTGCTTTCTAAATTGGGTTGGAATTTAGCTAATAAGGAGGGGAATCTTTGGGTGAGTATTTTGCATGATAAATATTTGAGAAACCACAGTCTTGCTTCCTGGCCTAAAGAGCGACCTGCTTCCTTCACTTGGAGGAGTATCTTGAGCACTACTGATGTGCTTAGGGCCGGTACCAAGTGGGTGATAGGTGATGGAAAAAAGGTGGATATTTGGTTGGATTGGTGGTGTGGTTCTACGCCCCTTGTCTCCTTATATCCTGGGGATCATACTAATTCTAAAGCAACCGTGAGTTCTCTTATTGTGAATGGAAGATGGCACTTGGATAGCATAGCCCACATTGTGGACTGTAATATCTTGGCAATTATCCAAAATATTCCCCTTCCCTTTGTTACTCAAGCTTCTGATCATCCTTCTTGGAAGGGATCATCTCATGGAAATTTTTCTGTTTCTGCCGCTTACAAAATGATCAATGGGCAGGACTCGGACACGAATGGTTGGAAATGGTTTTGGAGAATCAAAATACCTGAAAAATTAAAAACCTTTATTTGGACTATCCTTCATAATAAACTCCCTACCAACCTTCTTCGTGCCCAGCGTGGCATGACCACCATGGACTCTTGTCCTAGGTGCAATGCAGGCCCCGAAGACATTAACCATCTTTTCAGAATCTGTTTTAAAGCAGTGGAACTTTGGGGAGCTACTGCTTTTGGGCGGAGCATGAGAGGGAATTTGGATATCTCCTTTGCGGACTGGTTTGGGAAAAATCTTAGAATTACCAAACTTGTTGGCACTAGTACTAAGATCCCTTGGAACATTCTTTTCATTACTACTATTTGGCAAATCTGGAAAGATAGAAATAGAAAGAGCTTTGACAATTTGGATAACAATTCTTTTGTCAGTTCCAAGGTTTCTTATGACTATGCTGTTGAGATTGTGGAGGCGTTCAAATCCCCTCTCATGATTGCACAACAGAAACCCAAACTAACAAAGTGGGTACCCCCAAATGCAGGTACTATCAAATTGAATGTGGACGGAAGCTGGTACAATGCTGAAAGGAATGCCGGAATAGGAGGGATCTTTCGAGATGGCAATGGCACCTGGACCTTGGGATTTTATGGGCAAGTGAATGCGGAATCGAGCACGGCAGCAGAGTTATGGAGTATCTACAGGGGGCTTACCATCATCATCGAGAGAGGCTTGATGAACGTGGATATCGAGTCTGATTCACTTGTAGCTGTTAATCTCGTCAATGCGGGTAATTCAAGACAGCATCCGCAAAGCATAATCATCAATGATGCGAAGATGTTGCTACATCAGACTGAGTCCAAACTCACTCATACCTATAGAGCAGCAAATCAATGCGCGGACCACCTCGCCAGATTGGGCGCCGAGCAGAATGATCCTCTTGTTGTCCTTGATCAGGCCCCTATATCCATTAGGGAGTACCTGCTCCGAGATTGCTACCAGCACCTCTGATGCTTGTTTCCGTTTTGGTTTAATATATTTGATGTTCCGATCGACCAAAAAAAAAAAAAAGAAGCTGAAATTTGGTATGGCAGATGTAGTTGTTACAATCATGTATACTTAGTAGATTTAATTCTTCAATAATTGTTTCTCTCAAATTGAACTCAAACCTGCACATATATTGCCTGTGTTCATACTTTTCAGAAAAATTAGCAAGTTGCACGATAAGTTGCTGCTGGTCTATATGATCGATCGTAGTTGAGTGAATGGTCATATATGGATGTTAAATACCTTTTGAATGTGTTGTCCACCATACTAATCGAATTGTAAAAATGCTACGCTAATTACGTGAATGGACCCTACATAGATTTAGAGGTTACGCTCAGTTCGCCCCTACGAATTCAAAAGTAATACTTACCGATGTCCATTTGAGCTGATTTTTTACAGAACCCCATAAAGTTGAGATTATCTAATATACTATAAAGTCCCAGATGGGGGGGGGAAGCAATAGGATGACCAATTTAAATTTAACTCAAACAACTATCCAATCTCCAATCCACACTATTCAATTCAACAATATAAGCAAAAAGTGATAAAACTAAAGAACACAAAGACCGAGATATACATGGAAACTACTTAGGGTCAAACACACCCTAAGCATAAAACCACGGCCTAATCTACTCAAATTTCCATAAATCAAAAGGTTAGGCAAAAGACAACAAGTTAGGAATCACCAACTTTATCCCAATTTACACCAAACTCCGCCTCTTGCCTAGCACCCCGTGCCCCTTCTTGATTCCATGGACTCCTCGAGCAACACCATCTCTATCTCCGCTCTAAAATTGCTCCGGCAACATCCGGTCATGTAGATTCATAGGCATGAAAGTATGGATATTGAAAATGAAGATTTTTTATGCAAAAGAATCAACCTAGAGAGAATACATGGATAATCAAAGTATTTCTCTAGATTGAACAAGGATGATTGAATACTTAGATTCAATTCATCCAAAATGCAAATGAAAGCACAAGAACAAAAGAGATAATGCTTTCTCTCTCTAAAGTGGGCTATTGTATCTCTCTTACCCTAGAACAATGAAAAACAAGCATATATATGACCACACAAAAGAAAATCCGGTAGTGCCCTGCTAAGGCGCTCTTAGCACGTGCGCAAGGGCCTTAGTCCACTAAGGCACTACTAAGGCGCTCTTAACACGCATGCAAGGGCCTTAGTCTGGTAAGGCGCTACTAAGGCGCAAGCACTCAAAAAGGCCTTAGACAAAATTTTCCTTCAAATAAAACAAGGCTAATAATATAAGGTTAGTGCATACATGATATTTCATAAAAGATTAAGACATTGAAAATCTTTAATGATGCATGGAAAAATATTAAGCTAAATGCACATGGGTTGCATATACCTTTCCAAGCAAAATGCACGCTACGGCCTTCATGATCAACTCTTGAACCAATGGGCAGAGTATCTAATCTAGACAAAATAAAATCACCTCCCAAACCCAAATGGAAAAAGAATAAATACAGACTCCAACGGTTTGTCGCACCCGGAAATCGCCAATTACATTAACAAAAGTAATATTCAAAAATTTATGGATATTTTTCTAGATTTTTGTGGGACACAAAATGGACCCAGACGAGTTTTTTCTTGCGAGGTTCCCTGCAAATCTTCCTTGCGATTAGGGTTTCCCAATTTATAATCCTTTGTTCGAAAAGAAAAAATTTGTGTTACACTGTTACTGCTTTGTTTTCATTTCTTAACCACAGGTGGCACTAACAATGCTTTTTCTCTCTCTTTTTGTTGGTTTTGGCAATGAAAAGGCTAGAAGTCTTAAGCTTTGTTTGGTTTTCATCTTTGGGTATTTTAGTTTTGGTAGTGAGTAGAGAGAGAAATAGGGTAATAATTGAAAAGAGGGATAATGAGTAGAGAGATATAGAGAGAGAAATGAAAGTAATAATTGGAGAAATAGGATAATGATTGAAGAGAAAAATAGGGTAATGATTAAAAAACAAAAACAAAATAAAGTTAAAATGGAAAACCAACAAAGCCAGATGTGTATTTTTTAAGTCATTTGATTGTCTCTAACTCCAACTGATTTGAAGTTCTCCCTTATTGAACCTCTATTTTGTTATTCAAACGATACAGGGTTACAGATATGCATCCAAGATTTTTGTGAGTCATTGCCAAGCCAAAAAAGTTGCCATTATTTGAGGTATTCAATTTCTCTCTCGAGCAAATCGAACTTTATGTCGTCCATCTAACAATCATGTTACAATCACACACACACAACCACACAAACTCACCCACACACACTGTGTGTGGACCCAATTTTGATCGATGTGAGTAGTTTGTGTGATTGTGTGTGTAAGTGTTTGTGGTTGTATATTAATTGGTCTATCTAAATGCATACTTATCTCTTAGTTTAGCTTAAGTACCACTCCAGCAAGAATTTTGGTCTCACATGTGAATTTTGGTTGTTTATCCTTGTTGATTAGTGTGAGAGAAGCAAGGAACACAATCACTAAGGATGGTTGATGCTGTTGTCTCCTTCATAATCGATAGACTTGGTGACCTTCTCATCGAACAAGTAGTTTTTTTACGAGGAGTGAAAGATGATGTTGTATGGTTGAGAAGCCAATTGCAATATATGTTGTGTTTCTTGAAAGATGCAGAAGAAAAGCCAGATGTCGACAATCGGCTCCGCAAGTGGATAACTGATATTAGAGACGTTGCTTATGAGGCCGAGGATATTGTTGACAACTTCATCCTTAAAGTTGAAGCAGGGGCTCCAAAGAAGATGGGGTTAAAAGATTGCTTTGAGAAGTATTTTTGCATTTGCAGCAAACATGCTAGCCTCATCCAACAAGCAAATCTTTATGGTATTGGACAGGAAATAAATACACTGAAGACCAAGCTCACTCAAATAGAACAAAGTCGAATAGCTTTCGGTATAAGAAGTATTGATGATGCAAGAGAACGATCCGACCACATGAATAGGAGAGAAAATGGGCTACGAAGAGAACGCTCATATAAAGACAATGAGTACGTTGTAGGCTTGAAGGATGATGCTGAAAAATTGACGTCTGAACTTATCAAGGATGTGAAAGATCGGTACATGATCTCAATCGTGGGCCCTGGAGGCTTGGGTAAGACAACTATGGCTCGGAAGCTTTACAACACTCTAATTTGTAAGGAAAAATTTGACTGCTATGCCTGGCTTTCTGTATCCACTGATTACGACATCCAAGATCTTCTTCGATCAACAATAAAATCTTTCAAAAGCCGGAGCACCAAAGAGGAATTAGAGCTTCTAGACAAGATGAAACATGAAGATTTGGAGCGTCATTTGCACAATTACTTGAAAGGAAATCGATATTTGCTGGTGCTTGATGATGTATGGGACAAAAAAGCTTGGCCAAGCTTGATGAGAGCGTTTCCAAATGAGAATAATGGAAGCAGAGTAATCATGACAACCCGAAACAAAGTTGTTGCCGAGGCTAGCAATGAGAGAACATGTGTCCATGAGCTCCCATTTTTAAATGACGAAGAAAGTTGGGAATTGTTTTGTAGTAAAGCATTTCCTAACTACGACAACGAGGTTGGAGACGAAAAAAGTCGTTGCCCTCCATGCTTGGAGAATTTGGCGAGAGAGATGGCCAGCAAATGCCGCGGCTTACCCCTAGCCATAGTCGTATTGGGTGGTCTACTGCGAAGAAAAGATCCTGATGAGTGGCCAAAGTTCAAAGAGCACATGTGGCACCATGTAAGGGAAGATGCCTCACATTGTGTTTCAGTTCAATATATATTGGCTTTAAGTTTCAACGATTTGCCTTATCGCTTGAAGTCATGCTTTCTTTACTTGGGTTTGTTCCCGGAAGACTTTGAAATTGATGCAGAGAAACTCTGTCGATTGTGGGAGGCAGAGGGTTTCATAAAACTAGGTAAAGAATCTTTTGAGGAGGAGGAGGAGGAGGCGGAGGCAGAGGCGTATTTGAGAGAGCTAATTGATAGAAGTTTGATTCAAATCGTGGAAATAAACTGGAAGAAAATCATAACATGCCGAGTGCATGATCTGCTCCGTGATTTTGCAGTCGAAAAATCAAAAGAGCTAAATTTTCTTCAAATCTATGGAGGAAGACTCGCTCCCAATGGTCGAAGACTAGCCTTTAATGGTAGACTTAAGAGGTTTGTTTCGTTGGACATTTCAGATATGCATTTACGAACCCTCTTGTTTTTCAATTTAGAAAATGAAGATTCCAAAACAGCACAGTTACAGTCCTTACGTACGAAGTTGAGATTACTAAGAGTGTTAGATCTTGAGCACCGTAAATTTCATGTCAACGATGAAAAAGAGAAGCAAAGACTGCCAGATGAAATCGGGAAATTGATTCACTTGAGATACCTGGGGTTATGTGGCACCAATATAAGTCCTCTCTCACAGTTCATAGGTAGTTTGCATGCCCTGCAAACCCTGGAATTAAGTACAAATATGTACCATGATCCAATACAGTTACCTGATGAGATATGCGAAGCAAAGCAGATCAGACATTTAATTGGACTTTTCAAGTGGCCGTTTCGAGTGGACAATATGAAAAATCTTCAAACTCTCGAAAAGGTTATTGTCGAGGACCAGATGGAGTTTAACCCAATGGACATGATCAATCTTCGCGAGCTTCACGTACATTATGAGCGAAATGATGGAAAAAGATGTACACTAGATTCTATCGGTGGATTAAGAAGCCTCCAATCATTGCAGTTAGCGGTTTCGGTGGGGAACGAAAAAATGATTCCTGAGGTCCACTTGTACCCGCTCTCTCACTGCCAACCCCTCCTCCAATTGAGGTTGGCGCCCGCATCACCGATCTCACCAGTTTGGAAGTTTCCAACAGATATGAATTTTCCAAATCTCAAGTACCTCGTCTTATATTTAAGCGGCGCTACTGAAGATCCTATGCCAATGTTGGAGAAGCTTCCAAAATTGACAGTTCTTGGGTTGGTTTGTTATGATGGAAATAAATTGGTTTGCGCCGCTGGAGGATTCCCTCAACTTGAGATCCTACAACTTATACACTGTGATGTGGATGAGTTGCAACTGGAAGGAGGAGCAATGCCTATGCTCAAGGGTTTCTTAGAAGAAGCCCTTGGCGACTATTATTGTAAGTCGCTCCCAGATAGACTACGCTCCATCCCTGCCCCAGACCCCCATTGGATCTTTACAAGTGGGCTTACTAAGCAACAATAATAAGTTACTGTTGATGTAATTTTTCTTTTTCATTTCAAGAATATTGTTTGTTCAAACAAGTGTGCTTATTTTCCCCCTTTTTTTTTTCATTTGGTAAGCTGATGAAGCTTTTTATTTCATGTATGTTTGAGTTCTGGAGCAGTGCAGTGTGTTGCACGTTCTTGGTCACCAAAGAATTATCATTATGTTTTCTTTTTCATTTTCGTTGGTACTATCTATTTTGACAATGCACTTTTTGGACCTTATAAATGCACTTTTTTCCATTTTCCTTGGTACCCTTAGCTAAACCAAACTGAGCCTTGTGTCTCAATCAATTAGGGTCGGCAAGATGAATTATGTGTTTCCATTTAGCACGTCAAGGTTACCTACTTGCTTAGATTTAGTAAGCATAAATCCTTCTGTATTACAGCATCGAAAGTTAGTTTAGGTCTTCCTCCTCCCCTATCTCTATTATCCACTATTATCATGTTGAATGACAATGAAGAGAAGAGCGCAGCAATTTGAAAGAAACATATAAAGAGCATCATGGATTTTTCGAAGAAATGGTAAATACATTACTCCGTATCAATTAACATGGCATTTATGTTATATATTGTGGGATTAATGTACAATTTCAATACATACTCAATTTGTAATCAAATCCAAACAAATAATTCTTCCATATTCATCAGTACCCAAAATAGGTGTATATTGTATACTGTGATTAATTATCTGTAAAAGTACAATGCTTTTAGGGATGTATTTCATTAAAAATTCACTCCTCAAAAGGTTCTTATTCTCAAATTTCCGGAATTTGATCCCCCAATCATTCTCCCTCCAAAAGACGATTTTCCGGATCAAACTTCTTATCTAGCAAGATAAATTTGGAGCATACGTTGCCATGAGTTACTCTGTAGTTACAATTTTGGTGGAGGTCCCAACTGAATCTCAGAGGATAATTCAAAGTAGGCCTTTTGTATCCCACTTCCATTGGATGCAACCAGTCATATAGGCTACCATTTGCCATGTAATTGTAAACTAGAAGCTTCACTTCCTTTTCTTTGCAAAATTGTCTATATTTCATGTCGCGCCCCAATTTTAATTTACCAGCGATCGCCTACCCATTTTTTAGGGCAAAGAGGCTACGCTTTTGAAGTCCTGACTTCTAAACAAGACGATTATGAATTCTGATTTTGATCGCTGTGACTCGGACTATTGGTTGAAAAATAGTGTCGCCACCTAACACTAAGTTCGAGTGTGTTAGGTCACCCGCTAAAGCTATTTTTTTTAAGAAATGGCTTTAACTCAGTTTTTAAAAGAAATTCCATTTTGAGCAAATTTTTCTTTCAAATGTGGCTAATTGACTTTCGTTCGGGGGTTTGCGAAAACAAAGATAAGTTGGGGACCGAATTTACTGTTACGTATGGGGAAAGTGTTAGTCATTCCACATCGTCCTCTCCGTACTTTACTTTTAAAAGTTGGTCTTTTTCAATTAATTATCTTTGGCAAGAAATAAATACAAATGAGTTGCATGCAATGAAGCTGCTTATTGATAATATAACTGTCGGTCCTCTTTTCATGTTGAAGGCATGTGGAATCTTATTTTACCGGGACCCAAATGTCGATTACGTGATTTCAACGACAATGGACAAGCTACTCTAATCTCAATGCCATTTTTATAGACACGAGAAGAGCACCTCATTTATTAGAACACGTATACACAATGATTTTGCTTTCATTTACACAGAAATAAGTGTAACGCCCCGATTTTCGGACACGTTATTTAAATCATTTTCACTTGATTTTAATAATTCTAAAAATATTGGAAAGAACTTAAATCTTGAAGACAGAATTTTAGCAGCGGAAGTCTTAATATTTGAATTATAAAGATAACATAATACGAGTTTTACAAATGGTACGGAATTAATGATTACATTTCCTGGAATTGAAAGTATGGTATTAAAAGTGATCAAAATGACTTCTAATGATCTCTTCATGGCTTGAAAATCTCCCCATCCTGGTCCAGGAGGTCTTCGGGGACGTACGGCTCTTCCAGTTGGTCGTACTGCTCCTTCTTGTTACCTAACGTTTGTTAAACGCCGTGAGTCGAAACTCAGGAGATAAAACCCTTACCCTACTAACCCCCCTACTTTACAGTTAGCAGATAATACAATCGAATATCTTGGAAAGAAAAAAAAAACAGAGATATAACGTGTCAACCATTTCTTATAATCCATTCTCTTACGTGAGTCTACGATCTTTTCCAAAATCTCGATTTTAGCCCCAATCCATAACTATGACCGTGTCATGGGCCAATCCCCCCTTGTCTGTCCTGCACGCTGGGTTTTAAAAAGGTTTTATTCCGTATAGTCAAGACAAAGGCACGATACCCTCTTTGGAACTGCCCATGGCGTACCATCAGTTAGGATTGCCGTAATTATTGAAATAATTCGTGAACATTTATTAACACAGATTTGGACCACTGTTGCGATCCATCCTCATATAAGGTCTGGGCCTCTAGCACTCCATGTAACGCAAGACGTCACTCTGCAAGTATCATCTTAATACAAGGTGGGCCTGTTTCGCACTCCATAAAACAAGATCGGGCCTGCAATAGCACTCATCTTAATACATAAGTGGGCCACTGCTCGCACCAGCCATTACAAGACTGCCCCTATTAGCACCTATCTTAATACAAGTGGCCCCTGCTCGCACTCCACCTTAAAACAAGACGCCCTTTAGCTTTCCATCTTAATACAAGGCTGGGCCACTCCACCTTAACACAAGATCTGGTGGGCCCCTGTTCGCACCCATCTTGACACGAGACTGGGCCCTGTTCGCACTCCATCTCCAAATCTTAACTCCAATCACTCTCTAATTCATCCTTTATCAGCTAAGTGAATACTAACGTTCACCAACCCAATTATTCTAATCCCATTTTATAAAAAAAAAAAAGTACAATCGCAACTTTAAAGTTGGTACAATGCATGGATAACAGTAACTCAATCATACAATAGTGTCCATGTATCAATTCAATTCATAACGTCGTAAGAAAACATGTCATGTCATTATTTATCAATAATAATTTAACTATCAAATGTTGTAGCAAGTATATTAATAAAATGCAGGTAAGTAAAACAATTAAAATTTTATGATTGGGCCGATGCCCTTAAGTTTTCTTTAATGAACAAGTAGTTTTATTAACACGAACGAGATTGATTTAGTCATTAACCAAACTAAAAATAATATAGTTATTTACTATTTTAATACATTATGTATAAAATGGTTACGATATGGTTACAATCATAAGTAATATTTATTTTACTATAGTGTACTATTTGTTTATTAGAATAATTATTAATTCTATAAACCGAGGAACTAATTATGATATAATATTAATACCTTTGGACCAAACTCCACATACTTATCAACTAGGAGGGGGTAAGTGTAATTCTAATGTCCATTTTTTCAAAAAAAAACGTCTATGAACAGTAGCCGTTCGAAAAAAAACAGAGGAACATTCGGCTTCCTGGGTTTTGATCCGTAAGCCGATTTCTTTCATTCTAGCTTATTAAATTCATCATCTAGAGGACCAATATACTTAGGAGAAGGTAGTGTAAGGATTTATCTACCTTGGTTTCGGTGGAACGAGCTTAAAACGCGAACGGAGCGTTTTCGGTAAAACGGGAAAGACGACTGGAACGGGGGCTGTTGGGGCTTCCTCCTTGCGACTTGTTGCTGGTTTTGGGACTTTTGAGGATGGTGTTGAAGTTTGGAACCTCGAATTGCAGTGCAGCACGTCGTACGGTACAAACCCACTTTCGTTCTCTCTCTAGACCTCCATGGTTGAACATCTCGAGCTTTCTCTCTCTTTCCTTCTTCTCCACTGTTTTCTGGAATGGTGGTGATGCTAGGTGTGTGTTAAGAGGAAGAGAGGAGGGTTATTTATAGGGTGGAGGGTTGGGTGGTGCCCAAGTAAGGAGGAGAGAAAGAGATATGGGAGAGATGAGAGAGACTGTGGGAGAGAGGGAGAGACAGCTGGGGAGGGAGTAGAAGTCGTGGTAGGGGTGCAGGGGGGGTGACAAGAGGTAGGGGCAGGTGGTTGGATGGGGTGGTGGTCATGGCTTGGAGGTTAAGAAACATGAATGGAGGAGAGAGAGAGATATATATATTTCGGCAGAGAAAGAGAGAGATTGAGAGAGAGGGTTGTTAGGTGGTGTTCAAAGTCAAGGGAGGGGGCTTGGGTTTATATAATTGGGAGGGTGAGGTGGTGGAGGTGCCGAGAGAGAGAGAGTGGGGTGGTGGGTTTGGTGATGGTGAGAGGGTGAGGTGTGTGTGTATATATATAAGTAATTATCTAAAAGTGTGTATATATATATATATATATATATAACTATAAAATATCTTTTATCAAAGATAATTTTATTAAGTTTAAAAGATTAAATTTTAAATGTTTCGAAATTATAATAATTTTATTCTTATCACGACGCATTTAAACGTTAATTTAAAATAAGATAATAAAATTTGGGACGAAAGTTTATATATTTAATCGGGAAAAAAAAAAGGCCCGAAATTCGGGTCGTTACAATAAGAGTGCAAAGTGGTAATCCGAGCAATGCAACCTTATTTCTGGTTTTAAGATATGCCAAACCCTAATTCGCCGGGACTCGAATGTACGCTACCTTTAGAAAATCGCCGACAAACAGTAGCTTGGGTACACTTTAAGTTTTACAGCATAGAACATCGTGGTGATAACAATCTAAGTAAAAAAAAAAAAACGTTGGAGTTGAATTGAAAGGGGGAAATACCCCCTTTATTACATCTTCCGCACCTTGTGCGGTGAATTTTTATAGAAGTGTGCTCAGAAATTAAACTAGAAATAATATAACTAAAAATTGCGCATAATTCTATCCAAACTTATTTTTAGCAATATAATTGTGGGGATCGGGAATTCTCCCTCGAACCTAAACTAAGAGGGCTTCGGCCCCGGGAAAAATAACGTTTTTTTTTGGTCCATGTGTTTTTTGGATTTTTTTTTTTTTTTTTTTTTGGTTGAGGGAAAGAGGTTTCTGCGGCCTGGTTTTTTGTGTTGGAGACGGAGAAAATTTTTGTGTGGAGAAAGATGGGATCTGTTCTCGGCCTTTTGACTTGGGATGAAGAGAGAGAGGAGTTTCGTTTTTGGATTGAGAGAGAAAGAGCTTTGGCTTCTTTTCTTCTTTTTTTGGTGGAGAAATAGTTTTCCCTTTTGTTTCAGCCAATTTGGCTTGGCATTTTTAGGCACATATGAGAAGCTGGCGTATAAATTGGTGCAACAAAAGTGGGTGGCAGTTGGTGTAGGACTTTGCTCACCCATGTTTTCTCTTCGGACATAACCCCAGTGAGTTGAATGTGGCACACAACTTTTATATCCACTTGCAAAGGGTAATTTTCCTACTCCTTCAAACATGAAAAAGGTGTTTGAAAATGCAAAAACTTTTTTTTATCAATAAAAACGATATGATAAAATGTATTAAATTTTTTGCGTTTTTTTTTTTTTTTGTTAGCGGAAACAAGACCAAGTGAATTCCATTATTGGTCCCCTTCCAACCCCTAATTCCAATCAATTACTCCATTTTCTGAATTGCCGGCACTCAATTAATGCTTCAAATCACCCCATTTGGACTTTTCCACGTTAACTTTTCGGCAAAATATGCACTTCAATTTCACAAGCGGTGTTGATCAAGGTTTTGCGATGCTCTCGACTAATTTTAACAGAGTCCGATCGGAGCATGAACACACTTAAAATTTTTGTTGCGACTCGATGAAAAATATGGTGAAGTCGGCCTCGTCCAATGTTTCTCTAAACTTGATTTTGTGAGTGGTGGGGCCAAATTTGCGTGTTAACATTTCACAATCTATATTATTTTTTTATGATTTGAAAATCCTTATTTAACAAAATTATTTGAGATCTATAAAAAAAGATACATATTGAATATAAAAAGAATTTGAAAAGATATAAATAATTTTTTGAAAGAACCTGTAAAACAAACAGGCACAACACTTTGGAACTCTCCGAAAGGTTCAGAAACAAAACAAGCAACACAATTTGGAACAAAGAGAGTATATATTCACGAGTCTAGAATTCACTCATTTCAAGCATGATTTTACAAATGAGAGAAACTTATTTATAGAGAAGTCGTGAATAAGTTCTCTACGGCTCCGCACAATCTCGTCCGTTCATTTCGGCAATCAATGGTTGAGTTTACTTTTCAATTTTGACTAGTAACAATTACTAGTTTTTACCGGTCAAAATTAATTTTCAATCTGATTTGTCCAAAAACACTTTGAATGCACGCAATTGAACTCCGTATAATCTTTGTCCAAATCTACATGTGCCATACGTGACGTTATCATATCTAAGAGCATCCGCAATGGGAATAATCAAAATCAATAACCAAAATGTGCCACGTCAGCATTTGATTATCCATTTAGTTCATAATCAAACTTAACTACCTCTATCTCCACATTGTTTATTTTTGCATGACTAACCAAAAAAATCTCAAAATACTTAATGCACCAATGTCCAATCGCAAACGAGTTTCAATCACGCATCCAATCACACTAAATTTTTCGTCTCGATGAGACAATTCCAATGAGGGGTGTTTTTGAGTTATTGAGTTTCGAGTTTCCTTATTGGGTTTGGTTATTGAGTTTTGGTTATTGGTAAAAGTTGTTAAGTTTGGTTATGGAATGGGTGGAATTTGATTATTTGCTAAAAGACTTGTAACTTTGCTTATTACAATGTGCACGCAATTGAACTCCGTATAATCTTTGTCCAAATCTACATGTGCCATACGTGACGTTATCATATCTAATAATGATGAGACGTTGTAAAAAGACTATAACGTCTCACTTTTGACTCATTATCTTCAATTCTACCAACATGTGGCCTTTTTCTATAGGACCTTTTCAGATTACATTTTATCTCTCGAAGAACTCAACGGTCTTATCTCTCCAACTTATCCCTTCTCTCTTTTCTTCTGTCCTCTCTCCCCCACACCATCTGCCTCGCTCTCTGTAACCCCAATCTCCGTCTTTTGACAATGGGGCATATTCGAAAACGCTATCGATAGAAAACAATTCGAAACGCTCGCTTGAATCCAGTTTGAATCAAGGCCTGACGCTTCTCGATCCATCTTGTTTCATTACTTTCCCTCCTATTTTGAAAAGATGTGCTGGTATGGCTCGGTGGATGTGGCTGAAATCAGGTATCAACTCTTGAACTGAGTTCCTCCCTCGTTTTTGTTTTTTGTTTAAAAAGGATTGGGTTCTGCAATTTTAGCTTTTAATTTGGATATTTGACATGATCATCGTGGAAGTGCTACTTAGTAGTAGAAAACTCGGAGAGACAGGCAGAGAGGGGACTCTATCATACCCGCTAACTCTTAGTATGAGGAGTAGGTCCCTTAATCCTCTTTTCCGCCTGCATCTCCGCTCGGAGAATTAGGCGCAACAAAAAGGTAGGGACATTTGAGTAAGGGAAGCTTGGCTTTCCTGGCACGACCTGAGGCAATTATCCGACTGGCGAGGCACCTTCTATAGGAGTGCTGTTAATCACCTCTAGTGGTGGTACTATTAGTTCTGGCTGGGGTCGAAGCCGACTGGAATTGGCCGAAGCAACACAAAGCGGGAAAAGGAAAAAGAAAAAAAAAAAACTACTGCTTTTCTAGAGAATTAATTGGTATCTTCGTTTCGCCACCACTCGTCGGGCATCGGAGGAATCGCCACCACTTGCTGGTACAGTGGTTCGTGATTTTTGAGGCTAAGGAAGCAGGAGAGAAGATAGGGAGGGATTGAGTGTGGCGTGTTCTTTTAGGTTTTTGCTAGTTAGGACACGTGTCATTGTTTTAGGCGTGGGGCAGAGAAGAAGGACAGGGGATCCAGAGGCCCTACTCTCTTTTTTTTTTGTTATAAAATTTTAAATGCTAATATTTTTTTTATCACGTATTTTTTTAATAAATTTTATATTTGTGAAATCTACCTAACAAAACCTATCAAATAAGTCTAATAAAAAATTAAATATGAAATAATGGGTTTAAATTAAAGAATATTTTTGGGCCCAATATACTATCTCTTTGTTTTTAATTTTTAGTCCTTTATTTTTTTAAACTTATATATTTGAGTTCTTAAGTAAATTATGTATGTTGAATTCACTTAAAAATTTACTTTATATTTCTCTGAACAGTCAATAATGCAAATTGAAATCAATTTTCATCTAATTATAATTGAGAATATAGAAACAATACATGAACATAAATAAATACACAAATTTAGTCAATATTTTCGTCAAATTGTGATCGTCGTCCCGGCGGATCTATCTCCATTATTTCGTACCACAATTGGAGACATGCTTCATAAGGATGAGTCCATCTGCGTGCTTCAACTGATGCATTTTGTCTCCACCATATGATGATGAGTGGTACAGGGTAATGGGGGTATAGGAAAACTTGCACGAAGTGATTGCCATTAACTTGGCCAATAGGTATATGTTTGTGCGCTGCGAATGGAACTGGATAGGAGATCAACGACAAGTGAGTAAAACAACTCGAAGCAATTATATCGAATGTATGCAGTACAACGTTGTACATTGATGCGATGACAAGTCCCAATAGTATATAATCCATCAAATGATCTTCTGGTGACCATGGCTAGAAGCAACGAAATCTTTGTAGCATCTGATATACATAATCACGTTCTGGATAAAGCTGGTCATACAGGACCCAATTTTGTTCAATCTCTTGGATAGGATCTCGTCGTATCGTCGTACTTGAGCCCATTCATCTTCAGAACCAAAGAGTTATGCGATTATCGCCCTGAAGCCACAATGATTGTCGGATCAAACATCAACACAGTGGAAAATATAACGCTGATACTGCTCAGAAAATTTCTGAACGAGATGATCCCTCTCATTTCTCCTTCGCGATGTTGGAATACGTGATGTCCGAGATTTTAAAGTGGATACTGTGAAGGAAGATATGCGACCTCTATTCTGCTCATCCCTGCCTGTAGGTCGACCTTTGTGTTCTGTGTTGTATGCTAAGGTCGAACTGTGCAACGAGATGGATTTGTCATATCGAGAAACATGTCCATCATAAACTCTCGACTGTCGAAATTCATTTCATTTAATCTTTCAATAAGTTGAGCTGCCCTGTCAGATCGTGCTCCCTCGTTAGTATGCCTCTGGGCATGCATGGACAACGTACTCCAGTGAGGGTGGATAGTGCTTAACAGAATTTGTCTATCCACAGAACGGTAAAGTGCAATATCATGAAAGCATGGCAGTCTGTGTGTCCTTTTGATTTTACAAAAGCAAAGCCCGACTTCTTAGGGTGGTTCGTTATTAGTGCGTTGTACCTGCTTCTGGATCAAGTTCATTGCCTGTAATGAAACGCGACTTCTGATTTCACTATAAATGTCTTCATGTAGATGTAATGAAACGCGACTTCTGATTTCACTATAAATGTCTTAATGTAGATGTATGTGTCGTGAAATGTTGAAAGATTTTTTGAACGACTCCTGAATATTCTCGAACTGACTGGTCAACATCTTTTTTATTTTTTGAAAAGATGTTTAGAGTAAGGACATGGTATCTCCCAAGTATCATTTGAGTTTCGTATGCGCAATCTCCACTTTGCAAATAATATACTATGTTAAATAGGAAAGTTACATAAAGTATTTGTTTGTGCAGTACAGTGAATATACAATGACTATAGGAAAGTTTATCCCAAGGTGCATAAATTGGTTTAGATATGCTGCAACAAACCGCTCTTTGTATGGATTTAACCATAAATCTCAAAGGTATTGCATGGCATTGGAGCATTGCTCAAACTCCCCGCACATGGCATTTCACCTCTGTTGCAAAGACATTGGTGTCGATGAATGAATAAGCAACTGTCATGCATCGAAAAACTCATCACACATCGTACCAAGCATAGGATTGCACTTCTTCATTACACACTGGTTTATGTGCCAAATACAAAGAATGTGTTATACGAAGGGGAAACATATTCCAATGGCACCAAGAAGCACCAGATCCCTATCTGAAACAACTACCGATGGCAACGCTACCCTTTTTTCAACCATCCATCTCTTTAAGGTATCCAACGCTCATATCAATCGCTCTTTCGTCTAATTTACTCAAATATGCAAATATAAGAGAGTAAGTTTTCATTGTGAATGTGATACTCATAACTTTCAAGAGTGGTATCCGATACTCATTACTCTTGTACGTCGCATCAATAATCAACACGGACGAAAAGTTGACAAATAACTTTAGGCTTTTAGGGTGAACCCAAAGAATATCTGTGATTTTATTGGTGTGTTCATTTATAAGATAGCTATAAATGTATTTTTTTTCATTTAATTTTTTCAAGATGTACCCAATAGAAGATAGACCCCAAGTTGATCTTTCTTATACAGTGTCTTCACATTGTAAATGCTCCTGATTCCTGTACTAATTGACGAGTCTTGTTGTCTCATAAAATTAAGAATTTTTCGAGGCGCGGTGCTGCTGGACATGTCACGAACTAATTGCTGCTAGATTGGGGTCAGCATTGACGGGTACTCATGTCCCTCAAAACTTTCAGCTGGTTCATGGTTATGAAAACTTGTATCAACCTTCAAACCCCACATGACACCGTCTGAAGGTTGTGCTACACCTCACAACTTAAATGGAAAATTACATTTTTTAGTTTCAGTAATCCTTTGCATTGAATGCCCTTCCGATGACAATTTATACAATTCTCACCTTTCACAAATAAGAATGCACTTCGACTTCTTGTTAACATTTATACTAGCAGATTTACTTATGATAATCACAAAATCATTTTCCTTACTAACTCTCCGCACCCAATCTAACATGACAACTCTAGTTTAAATATCTATAACAAAAAAAAATGAATACGTATAAGCACAACATTATGCTGCCTACTTTCAAAATAAGTAATAAATATGTATAATAATAACATTAATAACTAACCTGGTCAGCCGTAAATTCGGCTTTATAATCACACTCAACGTATGAGCTGTTCTCCCCACCAAGAACATCATTCGCAATATCGTTCTCAACTTACTAACTATTCGAAAATGAAAAATTGTACTGATCCATAATGTTCTTCTATGAATTACGAAAATGAAATGAAAGTTGAGAAAATTGTGAGGATGTGGTGAATAAGATTAAGTGTAAAGTAGTTATATATATATATATATTGAGAATTAAAGATAAGAAGAAAATCTGAATGAGTTGTTAAAATTGAAGATAAGAGGATAAAAAAGAAATCTGAATGAGTAGTTATAATTGAAAATAAGAAGATAAAAAAATCAAAATTGGTGTTTATAAATAAAAGTGGATGGAATAACAGATACAATGTGCTAAAATTATTAAACTATTACAAAAATATAGTTTTTTCGTTTTACATTATTTCACCATCAATATTAGGCTCGTTTAATAGGTTTCGTTGAGTAAATTTCAAATAAATATAATTTATTTAAAAAATATGTGAAAAAAAGTTATTAGCATTTTAAAATTTTACAACAAGAGAGACAGAGAGCGCACATGGGGGTGGGGGTAAAAGTGGAAGGAGGGGGCCCATGTCAGGGGGAGTTTCACATGGGGGCGATTAGTAATGCACCTTGGAAAGAGTTATTACAATTGATTAAAGGGTGAGATGTAAAAAAACAATGTGGAAAAACTTACGCAGACATTCTAATTTTATTGATTAAAGGGTGGTGTAAAAAAAACTTCAAGGAAAGACTTACACAGACATTCTAATTTTACTCTTTAGAAGGTGCATTACTAAACCACCACCGCCCGGGCTCCCTTCCCCCTTTTACCCCCACTCCCATGTGCTCTCTCTTTTGTTGTAAAATTTTAAAATGCTAATAATTTTTTTAACGTATTTTTTTAATAAATTTTATATTTTTGAAATCTACTTAATGAAACCTGTCAAACGGGCCTAATATTGATGGTGAAATAATGTAAAACGGAAAAGCTATATTTTTTTGGTAGTTTAATAATTTTTGCACATTGTATTTATTATTCCCTCCACTTTTATTCATAACTATTCATTCTGATTTTTTTTTATCCTCTTATCTTCAATTATAACAACTCTTTTAAATTTTTTTTATCCTCTTATCTTCAATCAAAACCACTTTATTCAGATTTTCTTCTTATTTTCAATTCTCAATATATATAACTACTTCACACTTATTCTCATTCACATCTTCACAGTTTTCTTAACTTTCATTTCATTTTCGCAATTTATAGAAGAATATTATAGATCAGTACAATTTTTCATTTTCGGATAGTTGGTCAGCTGGGAACGATGTTGCAAATGATGTTCCTTGTGGGGAGAGCAGCTCCTACGTTGGGCGTGATTACACAGCCGAATTTACGACTGACCAGGTTAGTTATTAATGTTGTTATATATATTTGTTACTTCTTTTGAAAATAGGCAGTATAATATTGTGCTTATACGTATTCAATTTTTTTGTTATAGACATTTTAAATTAGAGTTGTTATGTTAAATTGGGTGCGGAGAGTTAGTAAGAAAATGATTTTGTAATTGTCATAAGTAAATCTGCTAGTATAAAGGTCAACAAGATGCCGAAGTGCATTCTTATTTATGAAAGGTGAGAATTGTATAAACTGTCACCGGAAGGGCATTCAATGCAAAGGATTACTAAAATTAAAAAATGTAATTGCCCATTTAAACTATGAGGTGTTGCACAACCTCCAGACGGTGTCATATGGGGTTTGAAGGCTGATACAGGTTTTCATAACCATGAACCAGCTGAAAATTTTGAGGGATATGAGTATCCGTCAATGCTGACCTCAATCTAGCAACAATTAGTTCGTGACATGTCCAGCAGCACCGCGCCTCGAGAAATTCTTAGTTTTATGAGACAACAAAACTCGTCAATTAGTACAGGAATAAGGAGCATTTAGAATGTGAAGGTACTGTATAAGAAAGAGCAACTGTGGGTCTATTTTATATTGGGTACATCTTGAAAGAATTAAATGAAAAAAATACATTTATATCTTATAAATGAACACATCAATGAAATCACAGATATTCTTTGGGTTCATCCTAGAAGCCTAAAGTTATTTGTCAACTTTCCGTCTGTGTTAATTATTGATGCAACGTATAAGAGTAATGAGTATCGGATACCACTCTTGAAAATTATGACTATCACATCCCCAATAAAAACTTACTCTCTTATATTTGCATATTTGAGTAATGAGACGAAATAGCGACTGATATGGGCGTTGGATACCTTAAAGAGATGGATGATTGAAAAAGGGGCAGCGTTGCCATCGGTGGTTGTTTCAGATAGGGATCTGGTGCATCTTGGCGCCATTGGAATATGTTTTCCCTTCGCATAGCACATCTTTTGTATTTGGCACATAAATCAATGTGTAATGAAGAAGTGCAACCCTATGTTTGGAATGAGGTCGAATGAGTTTTTCGATGCATGGCAATTGTTTATTCATTTATACACCGATGTCTTTGCAACAGAGGTGGAATGCCACATGCAGGGAGTTTGAGCAATACTCCAATGTCATACAATATCTTTGGGATTCATGGTTAGGTCCTTACAAAGAGTGGTTTGTTGCAGCATATATAAACCAATTTATGCACATCGGGATAAATTTTCCTATAATCATTGTATATTCACTGTACTGCACTAAAGAATACTTTATGTAACTTTCTTATTTAATAATATGTATTATTAAATTACTGGGCGGAGTTTGGGCATGCGAAACTCAATCGATACTTGGGAGATATCATGTCCTCACTTCAAACATCTTTTCAGAAAATAGAAAAAGACGTTAACAGTCAGTTCGAGGATATTCAAGAATCGTTCCAGATATCTCTCAATATTTCACGATACATACATCTACATGAAGGCATTTACGATGAAATCAGAGGTCACATTTCATTACAGGCAATAAACTTGATCCAGAAGCAGGTACAACGCACTGATAAGGAACCCCCCTACGAAGCCAGCCTTTGCTTATGTAAGATCGAAAAGACACGGATTGTCATGCTTTCATGATATTGCATTTTACCGTTCTGTGGACGGACGAATTCCGTTAAGCGCTATCCACCTTCACTGAAGTACGTTGTCCATGCACGCCAAGAGGCATATTGGCGAAGGAGCACGATCTGACAGGGCAGCTCAGCTTATTGAAAAATTAAATGACATAGATTCCGACAGTCGAGAGTCTGTTGGACAGGTTTCTCGGTATGGTAGATCCATCTCGTTGCACAGTTTGGCCCTCAGCATACAACACAGAACACAGGGGTCAACCTACAGGCAAAGATGAACAGAATAGATGTCGCATACCTTCCTTCACAGTATCCACTTCAGAATCTCAGGCCTCACGTATTCCAACATCACGAAGGAGAAATAGGATGGATCACCTTGTTAAGTAATATCATGACCAGTATCAGCGTTATATTTTCCACTGTATTGATGTTCGATCCGACGGTGATTGTGGCTTCAGGGCGATGGCCACGCAACTCTTTGGTTCTGAAGATGAATGGGCTCAAATCCAACGGGACCTTATCCAAGAGATTGAACAAAATTGGGTCTTGTACGATCAGCTTTATCCAGAACGTGATTATGTATATCTGGTGCTACAAAGACTTTGTTGCTTCCAGCATCGGCATCAAAAGATCATATTTGATGGATTCTATACCATTGGGATTTGTCATCACATCAATGTACAACCTTATACTGCATACATTCGATATGATTGTTTCGAGTTGTCTTACTCACTTGCCGTTGAGCTCTCATCCTGTTTAATTCGCAGCGCGTAAACATATAGTTATTGGCCATGCTTATGGGCAATCTCTTCGTGCAAGTTTTATATCCCCATAACTCATTACCACCCATTATCTTATGGTGGAGGCAAAATGCAATTGTCTAAGCATGCGGATGGACTCATCCTTATGAAGCACGTCTCCAATTGTTGTACGAAATGATGGAGAGATAGATTCGTCGGAACGACGACCATAATTTGGCGAAAATATTGACTAAATTTGTGTATTTATTTATGTTCATGTATTGTTTTTATATACTCAAATATAATTAAATGAACTTTGATTTCAGTTTGCATTATTGACTGCTCAGAGAAATATAAAGTAAATTTAAGAGGATTCAACATACATAATTTACTTAAAAACTCAAATATAGAAGTTTACAAAAAATGAAGGACCAAAAATTAAAAACAGATAATATATTGGACTCAAAAAATCTTTTAATTTAAACACATTATTTCATATTCAATATTACACTTGTTTGATAGGTTTCGTTGAGTAGATTTCTAATATATAAAATTTATTAAAAAATGTGAAAAAAAGTTGTCAACATTTAAAATTTTATAACAAAAAATGAAAACAAGAGCGAGGGAGGGAAGGGGGGGTAAAAGGGGAAAGAGAAGGGCTCAGGTCAGGGGGTTCTGACACCAGGGGGTGGTGATTAACAACACTCTTTCCAAGGCTATAGCTAAGAGATACTACATATCTTGAAAGTTTTTCCTACTTTACTGATTTCCTTGCGTAATTCTTTTCACACCCCCTGACAAATACCCCCGGTCCCACCACCCCTTTGACTGGAGACCCTCTTTTTTGACACCCCTTCTGAAACACCCCCTTCCCCTAAAAACTTTAAAAGCCTTTTTTTTTTACTTTTAAAAAACTTTAATTACTTATTTCATTTTATTTTTTTACTCTTATTAGTTTTTTGTTTTACTTTTATAAATGAATAATTAAAACATAACTCGTACTAATTTTGTCGAAGAATGAAAATAAATGAAAATCCAATTTGTATTCAATGTTACCACCAAATTCTGCTCATGCCCCGCTTGGTCTTGTATTTATTATTTCATTCCACAAATTAATTCGTATTGCATAACGAGCAACCAATCCTTTAGCTTGGTTTTGATGCATTGTTCCTCCACCATGTTGGGAATGGTAGTACAGGGTAATGAGACTGCAAGAAAAGTTGCACAAAGTGATTGCCCCCAATCCGGGCAATAGCTGTTTCAATGCACTCTTGGACTGGAATTGAAGGGGATTTCAATGGTAAGTGAGTAAAATAACCTGAAGCATGCCCATTAAATGTATGCAAACCAAGGTTATACGCTGAAGTGATGACAACTCCCAAATTCATAGTGTCCATCCAATGCTCCGGTGGTGCCGAATCTTCAAAGCAATTTAAAGTGTATTAGGTGGTCTAACCCCTTTCTGGATGTAGCTCATCGTATAAATCCTTATTTTGTTGAATCTCCTCAGTGACATCTATTCGATCTTGAGCCTAACCATCTTCAATATACTTTATATGAGCGGCTATCGTCCTGAATCCACAATGACCGTCAACTCAGACGTCATTAATGTGAGAAATGTAATGCTAATAAACCTGAGGTAAATGCTAAACGTAGTCGGTAGGGATGGGTGGAACTGAAAATTGAGAATGGTTCGCTTGAGTTTGCGAACTCTGGCGCCCCTTCCACATCTTCTAGATTCGACTCTAGATGATGAAGCGGATGCATCTGTAAGGGAAGGAATGCATCGTCCACTTTTGCTCCTCTCTACCTGTAGGTCGACCTCTATGAGTCGTGTTATACGTTGGGTCTCGAACTGTGCGTAGATCAATTCAGCCCACGTACTCTGTCCATAACTTCAGATGTTCTGAATTGCCTCTAATGAAATGAGAGTTCTTACATGTTGAAAAAGTTCGTCACATATTTGCCAATGGCGGGAGATGTTGATAGATCTCTGGAATGACCTTCGAATCTCCCCGAAATGATTTTCCAACATTTTGTGTATTATCCCAAAAGCTTTTTGTAAGGATGACATGGTACTCCCCAAATATAGCTTCAGCCTCACATGTACGGACTCTACTCTGTAATGTAATAATGAACTGTGTTTAAATACGAAAGTTACAGAAATATTCTTTAGTGTAGTAGAATAATGTAAATAATTGAAATAGTAAATGTAACAATAGATATAGTGACTATACATCTGGCCTGAATTGCTTCCGAGGTGCATACATGTATTTGTCCATGTTTCCGAAATGATTTTCCAACATCTTGTGTATTATCTCAAAAGTTTTTTGTAAGGATGACATGGTACCCCCCAAATATAGCTTCAGTCTCACATGTGTCCATGTTGCCACAAACCTATCTTTGTACGGACTTAACCATGTATTAAGAAAGTATTGTAAGAGCTGCAGGTGGTGTTTATAATCCTCGCACATGGCATTTCACTCCTGATTGAAAGACGCTTCGATCATTGAATTAATAAGCGAGTGTCATGACATGTTAAAGTCGTTAAACGACAGACCAAGGACCCCTCTACAGTACTTTATTATGCACTGGTTGATGTGTCAAATGCAAAGGATCTGACGTGCCAAGGGGGACATGTTTCAATGGCGCTAAGAAATGCTAAATCGCGATCTGTAATAAACACCAATGGCAACAACATCCCACCTTCCAAGCATCCATTTTTTTAAAGTATTCAATGCCCATGTCAGGTTCTCTACCCTCTCATTTGTAAAATGTGCAAACCTGAGTGAATAAGTGCACATTGTGGATGTCATACCCACAACCTTCAATAGTGGTAACAGGTACTCGTTGGTCTTGTATGTGACATCGATGACCAATACGGACGGAAAGTTCACAGATAACTCTAGGTTTTGAGAATGAACCCAAACAATATTTGTGATTTCGTTAGTGTGGATTTGTAAGATATTTATATATGTATATTTTCTTTATTAGTTGACGCAAGACAAACTGAGTATAACTTAGACCGCCCTGTGTTCTACTATATTATCTGTATATTTGAGGTTGTAAATACTCTGGGCACTTGTAGTGTTTAACGGGTTTTTTTCTTTAAAACACTAAGAATTTCATGAGGCGCAGTGTTGTTCGCCATGTCACGCACAATTTCTTTCTCTTTTGGTGTTACCCTTGACGGGTACTCATGCCCATCAAAATATTTTGATGTTTTATGGTTATAGAAATTACATTCAACCTTTACACCCCATATGACACCCGCTGAAGGTATTGGTATACCTCACAACTCAAATGGGCACTCGCATATTTTTGTCTCAGTATTCTTTTACAAGGATTGTTCTTCAACTATATTCTGTGCCGATCTATACTTTTCACTTCTTTCACAATTAAGAATGCACTTTGGCAACTTGCCACCAATTAAACTAGCAGATTTCTTAATGATAACAACACTATTTTCCCTACCGACTCTCCGCACCCAAGCTATCATATCGTCTCTACTTTGAAAAATCTATAAAAAAGAAAAAAGAATACGTATAAATACAACATTATCCAGCCTTATCATAATTTCTGTAATTTTAATTAAATAATTAATATGCACAACAACGGCGGTAACAACGAACCTCGTCAGTAGTGAATTCAAGTGTATAATCGCGAAAATTGTGGGAGACGCCCTCCCCACTAGAAACATCATTCTCAACGGACCAACTATCTGAAAATGAGAAGTTGTAGTCATCCATAATATTCTTCTACGTTTTACGAAATCGGTTGTGAAAAGGAGGGAGGAGCCATGACAAAGGAAGGGAGAGAGAGAGAGAGAGAGAGAGAGAGAGAGAGAGATAGATAGATAGATAGATGATGGAAAGATGGTGATGTTAGAGGGATAAGCAGAGAGATGGAGCTGATGGGAAGAATATGGTTATTTTGGAAAAATAATGCTAGATATATAAGATAAGGGTGATGGATGAATGACTATAGTTAAAGATAAGAAGATAACAAAAAAATTTGAATGTGGTTGTAATTGAAGATGAAAAGAAAATCTAAATGTGAGTGATCATAGTTGAAAATAAGAAAATAAAAAGGAAATCTGAATAAATTGTTAGGAATAAAATCGATAAAAGATATAAATAAATACGAAATTAATAAATTCAACAACATAAACATTTATAAAATTTTGAAAAAAAGAAATTTACTCATGTATATAATATTAAATAATTAAAAAAAACATATAAAGAGTAAAATGTATAAACAAAAAGGCCTAAACAAATAGATAAATGAGTAATTAATTAAATAACGTAAATAGATTAAGAAATTAAATAAAAGAAATTAATTACATATACATAAATAAAAGTGAAAAAAGATAATAAAGAAAATAATTAAATAATATAACAGAATTATGAAATTTTAAAAAAATAGTTAGATAAATAAAAGTTAAAAAAAAAAAACAAATTGAAAAGGGGGCCGAGGGGTTGAACAGTCAAAGGGGTGGTGGGGCCGGGGGGTATTTGTCAGCAGAGGCGCGAGAAAAGAATTACGTTCAACTGTTCAACCCCACACCCCTAGTTTGATTATTTTTTTAATCTATTTAACTATTTTTTAAAATTCCATAATTTTGTTATATTATTTTCTTTATTATCTTTTTTCACTCTTTTATCTATGTATATGTAATTCATGTTTTTTATTTAATTTCTTAATGCATTTACGTTATTTAATTAATTACTCATTTATGTATTTATTTAGGTCTTTTTATATATATATTTTAGTCTTTATACTTATTTGGTATCAAAGCCAATAATGGCTTAATTATACTGTGTTAGTGCAACTATAGATTATTTAACATGATGAAGCCTTTTTGAATAAAATTTCTAATGATGGGGTTCATTATAAACTCCATGAGGAATATTATTAGCAGATATCCTTATACCCGCAAGATTTACATCCTCAAGTGGGCTAGAATCTGGAATATCTGAGGTTGAATTTCTTCCAACAGTAGTAGGAGGAACACTAACCCTATAAGGTTCATGAGTATTACTCATTCTGGAACTAATACTTCTAAGCAGTCCATTGTTCCTAGAATTCCTGAAATTTAGGGAAACAGTTCCCTCATTATCCTGAGTTATTTGTTCAATTCTATTAATAATAGGTCTCGGAGGGACCGCATTAGTAATAGTCCAATTCTCAGGAAAAGTAATTTCTTCCCAATTAATCAACCTATTGGTTGCTATATTGGAAGTCAACATATTGGTTTCTATAAGAACGGTTTGGTCACCTGACCCTAATTGGCTAACCCTGGGATTCATAGTATTCATAACTTTATAGTAAATTCTATAAATAACTGCTATGACTTCTGATCCAGGTAAGTAGTCATAACCACGAGTCTGAATCCTACAATTTAGGACTTCACCAATATTTCTATCAGTCAATGATAGAGAAAGATTAGGATAAGTATTGAAATAAACAGGACCATGACAACGGCTGGTCTCTATAGCCCCCATAATTGAGGATCTCCAATTATTACACCTTCCATCACGTAAAGTGATCTGAAGACAGGTGTCCATTCCTAACAAAGTTAATGGTTTAAGAGCAATTTGAACTAAACCAATATGAACATAATTATAATTACGCATATGAGCAAGAAGATCACTTCGATCCATAAGATTAATTATCTTATCATTAAGCTCTATGCTTTCTGTTTTTTCCTTAGTCTTAATAGCTAAGGTGCTCTTGAAATTAAAAGTACCATGTCCATAAATAGTAAATGGACATACTGGAGGTATTGTCCAGTGATTCAATTGTTCTTGCACATTGGCATATTCCACTAATTCAGAATTCTTTATTCTATCATTATCAGATCTAAATAATCTTCTCATTATGAGAGGATATGCGTTGATGCTCCTATAGATAATATGCTCATGCTATTGCCCTTCTTTTTTTTTTTAAATGAAAGATAACATTACATGTAGCACGTCTGTCAACGGTTTACCGGAGCAAGGCCAATATACCCTAACCGGGTGAAACAAGGCTGGACAAATCCGAACGCGACTTGGGTGACGTCCCACTACACCTAATGTTCTCCTACACTTAAATTTTTGGAAATTTTTTTAAAATTTTATTATGAAAAGGCAAAAGCATAATTATATTATCTATATTTGCATCAACACAGCAGAATTAAGCCATTACTGGCTCTGATACCAAATTGTGTACAGATAGTACGAGGATCGTAAGAAAACTAACCTTATTATTATTAAGGCCGAAGCCAATATTACAACTGGGAGTGGGAGAGTACAGCAGCGGAGAGAGGATTTTAGAGAGGGTAATCCAAAACCTACCTCAGACTAAAGGGAAAATGGGCTTATATAGACCCAAAAGAAAACAAAAAAAATGCAAATTATAAACAAATTACACCCAAATTAAAATGAAGATTCCTGGCGGGAACACATGGGGCCCCATCGTCACATTAGTCTTCACCGAAAGTAGGGTGTCATCATAACTGGTCCATAATTGAACCTTTACCACCGAAAGCTGATTTGGCAGTATGCTGAATTATTGATGCTTTTCTTTGCCTTTATTGGAGGACAGCCTTTCAGCCATAATTTCTGTCATGCTGTCCCAAAAGTCTCCTAAAGTTGGAGTGTTGTGCTCGTCTTCATAGGGATCCTGAGATTCCCCCGCAAGGCATGTAAAAGGATTATTATCCTCATCATTGCTTTTTGCTGATGTCATTGATTCATCATCAGCTTCTTGATGTACAGTTTGGAGGAATTGTTCCTTCATGAAGTCCATGGTTTTTAATACGACTTCATTTTCTGTCAAGGATGGATCCTTTGCCCTGATTTGAGCGGAAATTTCCAGAAACGGATTTTTAATGGACAACTTCTCCTTTTGCTTCAATTGTTGTCCCAATTCTTGTGTCTTGATCTTGATATCAGCAAGAGTCTTCTGGCCATCAATATTTTTCCACCAGCGGTATTGAAAAGTTCTTTGCAGAACTGGCAGACCCAAATAATTGGTGTCAATTTGAAGATCCCATTTCCAAAGCCATGGGATACCAAAGATTGTAAAAATATTAAGAAACAATTTTCTTTTTGAATTACTCCCCTCAATTGAGAGTATTTGGTAGAGAATGCCTCTATTTCCTTCTCAAAATCCTTTGGTAAAATATCTGGCAAAGGTCCAAATTTAGACCACCATTCATAAAACCAATTTGGAAATTCGTTTTGTCCAACCAGCAGAGGACACAATTTTAGAAACCAAAAATGTTTTCTTCGCTGGTTTTGGTAGGAAAAAGTTTTGGTCCAGGTTTCAATATAATTCCAGTAGTTATATTGAATTTGAACACCATTTTCTGCCTTAATTGACAAAGTTTTGAATTTGGATGGGTGGATTCCCCATTTTTGTATTGGAATGACTGTCTTAATTACAGCCTTGCTATAGCTGATAGGACTTTTTTGTCCACTTTTGCTATCATAAGTATGGGTGAAAACTACTGACCCTGATTCAGTCAGTATTGCTTCATAGACATATCTGTATTTCCCCTCAGGGACTGGATAACTCATTGTATCCAAATATCTGGACTTGATTTCCCATGGATCATTCTTCCATTGTTCATCAATTTTTTCCAAGACCATAATTGTCTCGGTAGTTTTCAGTGATTTGAAAACTTCTTCATTTTGAATTACTTCCGCCATTGAAAGTGATGAGGATGATGCACAATCAGCCTCCTGTAGTGATGGGAATTGCAATTTGTGGGCCTTTAAGTAGGCTTCCACTTGGGCTTGGGTACTCATGTCTTTGGGCTTATCCCTGCCCCTAGAGTTATTGCCTCGACCACGTCCTCGATCTGGAGGTCTATTCATCTGCAAAATTAAGCACGAGATAATACATTCAGTCTATTCTGAATTTGTTTCTTCCTCTTATTATTGTGACTGTTAGCCACTGAATACTCCTCCTCATCATCTGAGTATCCATATTCTTCATAAAATTGATCTACGGCTGATAAAGCTCCCATCCATTTTTTTAGATAGAATCTATTAGGAAGGTAGCCATTCCAATATTGCTCTCTATTGGCTTGGATCTGCTTATTCGTGGCTTTCCTAAATTTTTTATCCTTTTCTATTAAAAATTTAAGCCTGGATTGGACAATTGAAGGACAGGCTTTCTTGATAAAGGATTCTTCCAAATTGCTAGAAGAAGCATGTATTTTTTCAGCCCTTTCCTGGCTGAGGGTTGGCATAGTGGACATCAGCCCTGTAAGAATTCACGAGTGAGAAAATCAGGGAGAGAATTATTTTCTCCTTTTATATATTCTATATCAAAGTCAAAGGCAGATAATTCTGACTTCCATCTAGCAAAAATTTGCTTAGAAGCAAGATTCTTTATATCTTGTTTCAAAACTTGTTTTGCAGCACTGCAATCAATTTTTAAAAGAAATTGCTGATTTAACAAGTCATCCTGAAATTTATTAATACATTTAATGATCGAAGGAATTTCTTTCTTAATGGTGTTGTAATTGGCTTGAGCATTCTCGAAGAGTTCAGAAGTAAAGCGAACTAACTCTTCCTTAGAAGTGTTAGGATTATATTGCTTCAAAATGCCACCATAACCAATATTTGAGGCATCAGTCTCTACTATTTTCTTCCAATCAGGGTTAGCAATTGCCAAGCAGGGTAATTCTTTTGCTTTTAATTTGATTTTCTTAACTGCCATAGTATGGCGTTCAGTCCAAGGAGGAGTAGCCTTCTTAGACTCATCTGCAGCCTTCTTAGACTTCTTATGCTTTTTCGAAGTGGATTCTTTTGAGTCAGATGGCACAATCTTTTTATTCTTTTTACTAGATTTTCTTTTGGAATATTTCCTAGTATTATCAGCTTTGCTATTCTTTCTAGCAGGTTTTGGGTATTGGGTCAGGTCATATCCAAATTGATCACTAAATTGACCCAATTCTTGTTTACCAGTTAAATTCTGTTTTTTTAACTGATTATGTAACTTTATATCATTACATAAAGTTAATCTTTCTTGGATAATAATGGAAACTAATTGTCCAGAGGTGTAGTTATCATAAATAATGGTAGTACCATTATTTTGATCTCTCAACTTCTTCCTAATTTTTTCAGCAAAGAAATGAGGAAATCCATCCACAAATTTGGATTTCCAATGCTCACTATTAGCATCGGTTCTCTGCATAACCTTAGCAAGGAAAACATCTTTGTACCAACGAAAATGAGTTAACGTTGGACATTTCAAATTCTGTAGAAGTTCCCTGCTTCGCTAGCGTTGGTTATCCCAATGACCAATAAAGTGAAGAATAATAGCCTGTACAAGGGTGTACACTGCATCATCCTTTTGTTCATTATTCTCTATTTTGATAACAGTTAAATTTCTGCTCTTTGGATTGCACAAGGATGTTATCCCACCAACCCTTGATCATACCAGTGAAACCAGCTGTGATCCAAGTAGTGATTTCTCTCCCACTATTATTATTCTGGGAACAAATAGTACTATACATCATCATTTGATGTACCACTCCAAAAATTTGGTATTCTGTCATACCATCTATGTTCCATTCATAAATGGTTCTTCCACTGTAAGACATTTGTTTTTGGTAACCAGCTTCCTCATACAACATATCCTGAGGGCTGGGTCTCGTATATTAGTATCTGATCATGATGAAGAGAGCTCTTCCACTGAGGAAGAGGCCCTTTGTAACTGTAACAAGCAAAAATTGTTGATTTAACAAGTCATCTTGAAATTTGTTAACACATTTGATAATCGAAAGAATTTCTTTCTTAATAGTACTATAATTAGCCTGAGCATTTTTGAAAAGTCCAAAAGTAAAACGGACTAATTCTTCCTTTGAAGTATTAGGGTTATATTGCTTCAAAATACCACCATAACCAATATTAGAGGCATCTGTTTCTACAATTTTTTTCCATTCTGGATTGGCTATTGCTAAACAAGGTAATTGTTTTGCCTTTAATTTGATTTTTTGAACTGCCTTAGTGTGGCGTTCTGTCCAAGGAGGAGGATTCTTTTTAAGCCTCTCATAGAGAGGTGCCGAGTCCTGGACTAATTCCCTGTAATAGTCTCCTATATAATTAAGGCTTCCAAGAAGCCTTTGCAATTGCGTTTTTTCCCTTAATTCATCAGGGAATTTAGAAGCAAATTCTATACTTCTGTCAATAGGGATAATTTTCCCTTGGTAAATGTTGTGTCCTAAGAACCTAACCTTAGTCTGAAATAATTTCATCTTAGGAGCAGAAACAACAAGACCATTTCTTTTAATGACATCTTTAAAAATTCTAAGATGCTTAACATGCTGGTCGATGTTCTGGAAAAATATTAGAACATCATCAATATAACATATAGCAAATTCAGCATAAGGATAGAAACTATCATTCTGGAGGTGCATTCTTCAGACCAAAGGGCATTACGTTGCATTCATAATGACCAAAAGGGACAGTGAAGGCTGTCTTATAACGATCGGATTCATTAATTTGAATCTGTCAGTATCCTGATTTCAAGTCGAATTTGGAAAAGCTGACTGCTTTGTTTTTTATTTAATTTCTTAATGCATTTACGTTATTTAATTAACTACTCATTTATGTATTTATTTAGGTCTTTTTATTTATATATTTTACTCTTTATATGTTTTTTTTAATTATTTAATATTATATACATGAGTATTTTTTTAATTTTATAATTATTTTATGTTGTTGAATTTATTATTTATTTATTTATATCTTTTATCTATTTTATTTCTAACCATTTATTCAATTTTTTTTCTTTATCTTCTTATCTTCATGTATAACTATTCATTTATATTTTCTTTTTATCTTCAATTACAATCACGCATCCAGATTTTTTTGTTATCTTCTTATCTTTAACTATAGTCATTCATCCATCACCCTTGTCTTTATATATCCGGCATTATCCTTACAAAATCACCATCTTCTTCTCATCACCTCTCTCTCTGCTTATCCGTCCAACATCACCATCTTTCCATCATCTATCTCTCTCTCCCTTCCTCTGTCACGACTCATCCCTCCTTTTTCACACCGATTTTGAAAACATAGAAAAATATTATGGATGACTAAAAACTTCTCATTTTAAGATAGTTGATCCATTGAGAATGATGTTTCTAATGGGGAGGGCGTCTCCCACAATTTTTACGATTATACACCCGAATTTACAACTGACGAGATTAGTTATTACCATTGTTCTTATGCATATTAATTATTTAATTTAAAAGTACAAAAATTATAATAAGACTGGATCATGTTGTACTTATATTTATTTTTTTCTTGTCTATAGATTTTTCAAAGTAGAGACGACATGATAGTTTGGGTGCGGAGAGTCGGTAGGAAAAATGGTATTGTTGTTGTCATTAAGAGATCTGCTAGTTTAATTGGTGGCAAGTTGCTAAAGTGCGTTCTTAGTTGTGAAAGAAGTGGAAAGTATAGATCGGCACGGAATGTTGTTGAAGAGCAATTCTTGCAAAAGAATATTGGGACAAAAAATGCAAGTACCCATTTGAGCTGCGAGGTATACCAATACCTCCAACGGGTGTCATGTGAGGTGTAAAGGTTGAATGTGGTTTCCATAACCATGAAATAACAAAATAATTTGATGGGCATAAGTACCCGTCAAGGCTAATACCAGAGGAGAAAGAAATTGTGCGCGACATGGTGAACAACACCACGCCTCCTAAAATTCTTAGTGTTTTGAAAAAAAGAAACCCGTTAAATACTACAAGTGCCCAGCGCATTTACAATCTCAAATATACAGATAACATAGCAGAATGAGATGGGCTAAGTTCTACTAAGTTTGTCTTATGTCAACTAATAGAGAAAAGATACCTCTATGAATATCTTACAAATCCACACACCAACGAAATCACCGATATTATTTTGGTTCAGCCTAGCGCTATTTGTGAACTTTCCGTCCGTATTAGTCATCGATGTCACATACAAGACTAATGAGTACCGGTTACCACTATTGCAGGTTGTGGGTATTACATCCACAATGTGCACTTACTCTCTCATGTTTGCACATCTTACAAATGAGAAAGTAGAGAACCTGACATGGGCCATGAGTACCTTAAAGAAATGGATGCTTGGAAGGGGGGGCATTGTTGCCATTGGTGTTTGTTACTGATCGAGATTTGGCACTTCTTAGCGCCATTGAAGCATGTTTCTCCTCGGCACGTCACATCCTTTGCATTTGACACATCAACCAGTGCATAATAAAGCATTGTAAAGGGGTCTTTGGTTCGTTGTTTAATGACTTTAATATGTCATGGCACTTTATTAATTCAACGACCGAAGCGTCTTTCAATCAGAAGTGAAATGCCATGTGCAATGACTATAAAGAACATCCGCGGCTCTTATAATACCTTTTCAATACATGGTTAAGACCGTATAAGGATAGGTTTATGGCAACATAGACAAATACGTGTATGCACCTCAGAAACAATTTCAGCTAGAGGTATAGTGACTTTATGCACTGTTACCTTTACTATTTCAATTATGTATATTATTCGACTACACAAAAAAAATATTTCTGTAACTTTTATATTTAAACACAGTTCATTATTACTCCATCTGTCGTATAATGTTTGTCCGGTCAACAAAACAGGGACAAAAATAATACAATTTTGCAAGAATGATATTTTTTTTCCAACAATTCACTACATATCAATGAGTTCTTTTAATTTATGAAAAAAATTTAAATTTTTTCTTGAAAAAAATGCATTATCTTTTAGTTCTCATTTTGCAGACCGGACAAATATTTTGGGATTGAGGTAGTATATTACAAGGCAGAGTTTGCACATACGACGCTGAAGCTATATTTGGGGGGTACCATATCATCCTTACAAAAAGCTTTTGGAATAATACACAAGATGTTAAAAAATCAGTTCGGGGAGATTCGGAGGTTATTCCCGAGATCTATCAACATCCCCAGGCATTGGCAAATACATGGCGAAATTTTTAAACAAGGAAGAACTCTCATTTTATTAGAGGCCATGGAGCTCATCAATATTCAGCTATAATGCGCTGAAGAAGCATTCCCCCCTCTAGTTTGGATTGTGCGACTATACAATAAAAATTACGCACAGATTGTCATGCAGGCATGATCTTGCATATTACTGTTGGTATTCTATGCTAATTTCGATTTAGAGTATCCACGATCATTGCACTAGGTTGTCCATGAGCGCGCCCATTGTGAAGTTATGGACAGATTACGTGGGATGGATCTATCTACGCAAGAGTACATGATAGACAAGATTATCGATATGATGGATCCATGTCAGAGCACAATTCGAGACCCAGCGTATAACACGGCTCATAGAGGTCGATCTACTAATAGAGAGGAGCAAAGTGGACGACGCATTCCTTCCTTTACAGAAGCATCCACTTCGTCATCTAGGGTCGAATATAGGAGACGTGGGATGGGCGCAGGAGTTCACAAAACTCAAGCGAACCATGCTCAATTTTCAGTTCCACCCATCTCTACTGGATACATTCGACATTTACCTCGGACTTATCAGCATTACATTTCTCACATTAATGACCTCTGAGGTAACGGTCATTATGGATTCAAAGCGATAGCCGCTCATATATGGTATACTGAAGATGGTTGGGCTTAGGTTCGAATAGATCTCATTGAGGAGATATCACAAAAATAAGGATCTATACGATGAGTTATATCCAGAAAGGGGTTGGACGGACCACCCAATACACTCTTTAAATTGCTTTGAAGATTCGGCACCACCGAAGCATTGGATGGACGCTATGAGTTTAGGAGTTGTCATCGTTTCGGCGTATAACCTTGTTCTGCATACATTTGATGGGCATGCTTCAAGTTATTATTTTACTCACTTGCCATAGAGATCCCCTTCAGTTTCAGTCCAAGAGCGCATTGAAATAGCTATTGCCAGTATTGGAGGCAATCACTTTGTGCAACTTTTCTTGCAGTCTCATTACCCTATACCACATTTCCCAACATGGTGGAGAAACAATGCATCAAACCAAAGTTAAAGGATGGGCTGCTCGTTATGCAACATGAATTAGTTTGTGAAAAATAATAATGGATACAAGAGTAGCGGAGCAGGAGCAGAATTTGGTGGAAACATTGATTAGATATTGGATTTTCATGTATTTTCACTCTTCGACGAAATTAGTACAAATTATATTTTAATTATTCATTTATTAATTAAAATTAGTACAAGTTTTGTTGTAATTAGTCATTTATTAATTAAAATTATAGTAAGAAGTCTTTTAAAAGTAAAACAAAAAACTAGTAAAAGTTTAAAATTTAAAAAAAAAAAACTAAAACAGTAATTAAAGTCTTTTAAAAGTAAAACGAACAAAAAAAAAACTAGTAAAAATAAAAATAAAACAGTAGTTAAAGTCTTTTAAAAGTAAAACAAATAGAGGGGGATGGTGTTGTTCGGGGGATGCAAAAAGAGGGTCTCTTTCCTTGCTTAGTATTCTGAGGGCCTATCTAATAGGATATTTGGAAGGGATGGGATACCTGATGGCATATCTATAAGTGTTCTAAAAGTAATACAGTAAGAAAGATGGTTCTAGTGAATGCTTATTCTTTCTCCCTTCCCTCGAGCTGGTCATCTAAAATTTCGGAGAAGCTTCTAGTTCTAATTTTCCCAATCCTTTTGGCCCGCGTTCCTTTTTTTTTGAACCGGGGAGGTGTTGTGCAACATCGTTGTGCACACCCGGGTCATTGATCTCGACTATCAATGGTTGAGATATGTTTTTAACTTTGACAGATAATAAATGTCTTTTACCAATAAAAATTTGTTTTTCCATACGTTTTTCGTCGTCAAGGGGGCTTAGGGGGTATTTGGTAGCTTCATTTTCGCATTTTTCCTTTCTCCTTTTCCCATTTTGCCTGTTTGGCTGAGAACAGAAGAATGGGTTTTCTGAGAATGGGTTCTCATTTTAAGAAAGGAGAAGAGAAGTGAGAAAGAGCTCCCGAGGAGCTTTTCTCATTCTCATTTTCTCATTTTCGGTTTCCATCCACACCAAAACACATCCATAACCTCTCAGTTTTGGGATAATTCTACAAAACCCTTATTCGGATCTCCAGAATATCTTGTATTCGCCATGGCTAGAGAGAGAGAGAGACATCAACAGATGGGTATGAGTTATTTTGCTTCCTAAAACCCCTTTCTTGCTCTTTCTCACGATTTTCTGGGAAAAATTTACAGTGTACTTGTTAAGTTTAGCAAGTAATTGAAAATTGGGTTTGAAACCCAGTGTCAGTATTCAATAATTTCAGTGCTTTTGCTCTAGTATTCACTAATTTCAAGGTTTGAAACCCAAATGTTTTTCTCTGCAAATTTATGTTCAGAGGAGAGAGAGTGAAGGTGAGGAATAAATGGTGGAAGAAAAGAGGAAGACGGAAGAGAGAGGAGGAGGATGAGAGTGAGACGCAATGAAAATAATCCCTATGCCCTTGGGGCAACATGGTAAAAAATTAACTCATAATTCATTTTCATCACACAACTTCCAAACACTATTCTTGTTGCAAAAAGTATTCTGTACATATCATTCAAACACTCTATTCTGTACATATCATTCAAACACTCTACCAAATTCAAAATATATTCTGACTATAATTCAAAAAGTCAAAAAGCCGAAAAGTTAAAAATGAAAAGTCAAAAAGTAGGTTCTCAGACACCCCCTTAATAACTTCATTATGTCTCTGTATAGAGTTGAGAAATGGGTGGCGCTAATGCCACGTGGGTTTCTTTTAGTGCCACGATATTTTGTTTGCACTCACTATTCTACCCCTTCAAGGAAAGAGCAAAACAATCTCCACCTTTTGACCCCCCCCAAAAAAAAAAAAAAGAGTCCACCTCACGGCCGATCGGAAAAAAATGTCTTGACCTCAGGCATGTGCTGCTTTCTCTCTCTTCTACAACTATTTTCCATTAAGAAAAGTGCAACCCACTTCTCTCTCTCTCCTTACTGCTTCAACTCTTTTCCTCTCTTCCTTGCACCACTTTTCTCTCATTGTAGCCGCCGTGGAGTAATCATAATTTCGAGTTCAAATAACAAAATTGAAATTCAAGTATAGTATTGAAATTCTCAAACTGGTCGCCAATCTCGATATTATGCTTTTGCAAATCTCCCCCAATTTGGCTCCCTCACAAGATCGCCCAAATTGTTGACGATTTGCCTCCTTCCCCATGACAGCGACAGAGTAAAATTCGAATCGAGCAACACCTTAGTGTCATTTTCTCAATGTTCATCTTTTATTTGAATGTGTGGAGATGAGTAAAAATTACAGATTTTCTACATCTTCTTCGTCTTATTGTCTTGAGGATTGAAGAAACATATTTTTTGGTTAAGTTAATTCATTAGCCAACGCACTTACTGTTTGCAGTTGTTTATTGTCTGAATTTCTAAGAAAAATTGTTGTCGTCGGAGTGATAATCTGAATGGGGTGGCAATCCAAGAGGTGGCAAATGTTGATCTCTAATGAGAGAATAAATGGGAAAGTGAGAGGAGTGGGTTTGTGGTAGTTGTTCTGTGCATAAACGAAGAGAGAGAGAGAGAGAGAGAGCATTGAATGGACTGCCTGACAATAGAGAGAGAGAGAGAGAGAGAGAGAGAGAGCATTGAATGGACTGCCTGACAATGGCTTTGACTAATAAGGGTTAAATGGTCGATTACCCCAAAAATGTCGTGGCCCTAACAAAAGAATTCGTGGCATTAGCGCCGCCGCCCTTGAGAAATGGGACTCTCTTTTTTTGTAGAGTATTCTAGGAAAAATACGAATCTTCTATTTAAAAGAATTAAATCTTGGGTATAGCCACTTCAACATTCTGTTTTAAAATGTTACGCTTCGTTTTTAAGGTTTTTTGAATTATTTGTGAGCGAAATGATCTTTCTTCCCAACTGTTGCTAGAAAATGGTACAGTATTATCAATGGGTTTTGATTTTTCTTGATCCAAATTTATCCGAAGGCATTCCTCTTTTTGTCCCCAATAGGCTTTATTGTACGAATTTCGATGCATATTGTATACTGTAATTATCTACCATATTCATCAGTACCCAAAATAGATGTACTACATTGTATACTGTGATTATCTGTATCTGTAAAATTAACTACAATGCTTTTAGCGACGCATTCCATTAAACTTCTTCAATAATAATACCAATACCGTAGTGTTCAGCCATTTGAGTACCAGACCCATCTCCCATTTGCATTGGTATCCCAAGAGTATACGTGCTTCCGTTTTTTTGCTCCAATGGAACTCAAACTTTTGTATACTTCTGGCATTGTACGTAGACCTTTCGTAAAAGTAAGCCCGATACAGTCAAGTACTGCTACTTTGTGAAACTGAGGCTGTGTTCGGCTACTTGAGCCAATATGGCTTTCCCGTCAAAATTTTTGTCCTTATTCAAATTTTTTTCATATCACTTGTTTTATCATCATTTTTTTGGAGATTATTGCATCCTCATGACAAGAGGAATCTAAAAAGTAAAAAATTTTGGTCGAAATCCAAATTTTTTTGAATAAAAACGAAATAAGTGGCTTTCCCGCCAATTTTCGTCGAAATTCAAAAAAAATTGCATTTCGACCAAAATTTTTTACTTTTTAGATTCCTCTTATCATGAGAATGCAATAATCTCCAAAAAAAAAAATGATGATAAGCCAAGTGGTTCGAAAAAAATTTGAACAAGGACAAAAATTTTTTGGCTTTCCCGCCAAATGGCTTAAGTAGCCGAACACAGCCTGAGTAGTCTCGCAACCAAATCCTTTTCCAATCAATGAACTATCGCTGGCATTGCACATATTTGCACAAATCAAAGTCCCATCAAAACCTCCGCACACAAATTGGTCACATCCTCAGGGGCTTTTCCTGTAACCACTTAAACAAGCAGAAATTTCAAAGGCATACACATCGTCTGATTCTTTAAATTCACTCCTCACATATTCTCATTCTCTAATTTCCGGAATTGGATCCCCCGATCATTCTCCCCCCAAAAGATGGCCTTTTCAGATCAAACTTCTTATCTAGCAAGATAAATTTGGAGCATACGTTGCCATGAGTTACTCTGCAGTTACAATTTTGGTGGAGCCATGCCAAACCTAATGCTATCCCAACTGAGATTTTACATATCTCAGAGGCCATTTCAAACTAGGCTTTGTAAACTAGAAGCTTCTCTTCCTTTTCTTTGCAGAAGCCCAATAGGGATACCAAATTTCTGTGTCTTAACTGGCCGCTAATCATTATTTCACAAACTTTTTTCTCAATGTGGGGAAAATCTCGAAACCTCTTTACAGCGAGGAAATTACCGTTCCCAATTGCTGCTTTGTACAAAGTTGCAAATTTCCCTAATTAACCCAATAACATTATCATCACTCACTTACTTTTCAAAAAGGAATCTACTTTTAGGGACAAAATAGACAATTCACCAACTTTTACCCCACTAACTTTACAAAATGGACACTTATTAAGGGACAACCCAAAATAGAATACTGGACAATACAAAAGGGACGGAGGGAGTATTTCACAAACTTTTTTCTCAATGTGGGGAAAATCTCGAAACCTCTTTACAGCGAGGAAATTACCGTTCCCAATTGCTGCTTTGTACAAAGTTGCAAATTTCCCTAATTAACCCAATAACATTATCATCACTAAAGTTATTGGTTTGCTTTGAGGAGATATGAGCAACTCATCCTTGAGCTGTGCTTCTCCGTAAAATGTAAGAATCTTATGGCTAAAATGTGGGACTTGGCTTGGGGTGGGTTCTCACATCATATAGACGTAATGCTCTCTTTTATTGCAACATTCAACAGAAGACATAAAAAATATAACCTCCACTACTTCCATCCATTTAATACATACATGGATACAAAAAAAAAAAAATTGATGGGAGCTTCAAATGAAAAGGGAATTCAACAATATCTGCTCTTCGCCGCCTCCTTGCGGCTTGCATTACCAACAAAGTCCGATGAATATATAGTGCAACAAAAATTATTGGTAACGTCATCTGATACGCATGTGTACAGTTGCTCAATTTATAATGATGAACGCATAACATCTTTAGGAGCTCCAGATAACTATTGTGAATGGATAAATAACATTTTCGGAATTTCAGATGAAAGGCAAGCCTTCTATGTGTCATCGCATTCTCTTGCATACAACCACATTAAAGATGGCTTCCAACAAGGGAATCATTGGAATAGGTTCTCTATTTGCAATTTGTATTGAGTAACAACTTTGTCCCTCCGAATTTTCATAGTTGGAGTCACTAAACCATTAGCAATCTGCACATGAAAGGGATTTGTTGGATGAAACTAGATCAGAAAGATATGTGAATGTGTATAAAGTGTGAGAAATTAACTGTAAAAGGTTCGTCAATGACAAGGATTGGACCAATATGAAATGAGCACTGCGAAGTCCTGCATGAAAGAAAAATCAAGGGGTGATCACAGGGCATAAAAATGGGAAAAGTCGTTTGCAAGTGATAACCTTGTTAACCAAGACAACAGTGCATCCAGCTTTATTATGAATGAATCAAAAAGAACTGCATCAACTAAATTCTAAAGAGAACTACTTCTGGTGAGTGGTGCCATTACTTAGGGTGGTGGGAGGAGTAGATGGGTACCAATCTCAAAGTCAACATCATGTTTAAGGGCAATTATGTTCACCCGCTTTAAAAGAGAACGAATTTTGCCCTCCAATTTGAATGGCCCGTGGAACACATTAACGACCCATTTGCCAACGGTATATGGAGGGCGGATATGCTATCTGCCGAACATAATATCCCAGACCCACGTTGGGAGGTATAACTAATCCCCTTTCTACTGTATCTGCTCATATATTATATCCCCCAAAACATAGCCCATCAGGCAAACGACCAGTAAAAGTAGTGGACCCCAATGAAGTGATCAATTAGAGTGTGGCGAGTAATTGACCGCTTTTAAATCAGGTGAATACTGCGCGTGATTCATCATAAATAAGTAGACTACGGGCAAAACTATAAAATTATGGGGTTCACTGGCCAGGGGAAAATCAATTTCAAAGATGCTAAAAAAAAAGCAAAATTTTGTTTAATTCTTCTCTTCCCATGCGACTACAGCCAACTATATTTGTATATCATACAACTGGGCCGGTATGGAGCCCACCTACAAGAAGCCAGTTTGGGGCCAAATTGATAAGACGAAGAGCAAGAATAGAAAACCTAGCAAAAAAGAATATTACAGAGCAGGTAAGAGCAAGAATCTGTTCCAACCTATTATCCTTCAATCAACATCCACCATTTTAAGGTTGGTTTATGCAAACCTTTCTCGTGGCTCGTCTTAACTCAGTTTGGATCCTTCTCTCTTAATTATACGTTAGCCATTCATGGCCCTTGCATTAGTTTCATATCAAGAATGCTTCACTTCATGGTCATCTTCAAAAGGAATGAATCACACACCAAGCAATGTTGTTTTCAGCATTGGCCATCTTGTATTCGTTTGCGTACTACTTTGTATGGTTTGAAATAGTCTTCTCATAAAAAAAATTGATACATTTAATACAACTACAGGTGCTAGCGGCTTTTGGCGTTTTACTTTTGACCATTTTGTTTTTGGTTTTCTGGCACTTTGTATTGATTGTTTGCATTGATGGTATCATTATCTTTGGTGATGATCATTCTATTGGTATTGTTGATTTAAGTCGGCATCTAAAGGAATGATCTCGTACTAACAACTTCGGTGATGATACTTAGAAAAAAAGAAAACTTGGGTGATAATCACAATTTTTTTGGATTGAGGTTGCCTCAGTATATAGAGCTGGACAAGAGGGGCCTAAACTTTGGCATTGCATTTGGACATCAGCAAAGGCAGGATATTTAGCAACAACTACTACTAATTGGAGGCCTTATGTAAGCAACACCAAAGATGGACCCTAATTCTCAAGTGGGAAAGCTCATATGGAAATAAGATGTGATCACTGACTTATCAAAAGCTTGAAAGAAAGTTGTACCATTTCCTTAGCTCTTCATTTAATAGAGCAGTCATATTTTCTTTGCTAAGTTCAGAGGTATCTGCGCCTATAATTGACATTTTTGCGGCAGCTAAAATCTCGTCCTTGTTTGGAACAATTATAGCTCCAAGACGACGTTGGTCCTGCAGGTGATTATCATAATACTACCAAAGAGATGAGAAGGTATGCACAACCTCAAGAGGGGTACAGTAAAAGGGAAAATGGAGCTAAAACCCAATTCACACTAAATGATAAAATTTTACCTGTCCAATAACTACTATCTGCTGAATCAAAGTACTTCTCATGGCAGCTTCCTCAAGCTCTGATGGCTCGACATTTTCACCTATTTTTTCCAACAACAATAGACAAGTTAATTGAAAAACGCTGGACTGGCAAACCGTTTTGAGCAAACCGTTTTGAAGGAGCCTGACTAGAGTTGCACAAAAGGTTGCTTTGTATAGTTTCGATAAAAATGAGCCTTTTGTTTAGGAGATCACGGATAATTCAAACGAAACATGATAATATATTCCTCTTTGTTTGATAAGTAACCATAATCATACGGAAAAAGTTATCATTGCATGTAGTCGACTATTCTACAACTTCAAACCACCATATTTTCTTCCCTATTAGGAACACAGATGATACATACAAACAATACAGCAAAACCGTCTAACAGTACTTGTGCATATCAACTGGTGTTGATGAAGATCTTGGTAGGGTTTGAAACCGTGCATGGCAAGAACTTTACAATTTTGAGTTTTTTTTAAAGTCCTTTATCATGAAAAAGATTGTTCGACGAAATAATAGAAGTAATGAATCAGAAAAGGCAAAAAAAATCTGTTTGCCAAAAACAGACAATAGGAGAAATCTTTGGAAGGACTATAGATCCATTGAAGGAGAAATCTTGCAACAGGTATATATCTAGGTTACCTGTTGAAAGAACTATAGTATCCTTGGCACGTCCTTCAAGAACAACCATACCACTGCAGCGGTGACTTTGCCCTACTGAATGGGAAGGTGCAATCCAGCCAATATCACCAGTGTTCAGCCAACCACCCTCATTTAAGACTTGTTTAGTGGCCGATTCATTCTGATTCAATAAGCATAGAACTAGGTTCTTTTTAAATTAGAAAAGAGAATAATCTTTCAAGCACATGCTATACCAATTAGCACATGCTATACCAATTATACAGCAAGTAACGAGAAAACAGCTGATGAAAAAAAAAAAGTGACAGAAAACAATGTTGCAAACCAAATAACAATGAAGAATCATAGACTAAGGACCCTGGAAACATACATGTTGTAAGTTCTCAAGCTAACTTCAATAAAGTAAAATTGATAATTCAAGTCTCCCTTGCAGGTGCATAATATGTCAGTCGGTACACGAAAGGCATAATATCATGCTGATAAATACTGAGAGTCAATATGTTGCCACTTGTTATAATTTACATATCCTGTGTAGTAGTATACGTCAATACTTGCCTGGTGTTTCCAAGTTGTCAACAAGACCGAAACCCTAAATGGACTATGGGGACCACTTAAGCTATGTGACTTTATTAGTCCAGCAGCACGGCAGCAGAAAGAAAAGGTCTCGTAATTAGCGTCATACATAAGGAGAGTGAAAAGGTACATAAGGACAACAGCAGAAAGAAGGTTAGCCAATTTTGTTCATTGTTTCTAGTCTGCCAAAATTGTTTACCATTAGGGGTATGTGGAAATATTTTTAAAAAATAGCATTACATAACCACTGAAATGACAAATTTTTTTCCACATATCTTCTACTAAAATAGTCAATCAACTACATGAATCAGGCCTATGTAATATAGTGCAATAGATCAGAAGCTGAATTTTCAGGACATGAATGTTTTTACCTTGTAGTAACCCTTCATTACTTGTGGTCCCTTAATTTCTACAATACCCTTTGAACCAGGAGGAAGAACATCACCCGTTTCAAAATCGACGACTCTAATTTCTGTACGTCGAATTGGATGACCAACTGAGCCAAGAACCTTCATAAGTTGTCATGACATGCCCCATGATGTATGATATTAGAAAGGAAAGATAAGTGGAATGGAGTTAGATAAGTTCACCAATTATCCTCAAAACATGTTAAGATAAGTGGAATGGAGTTAGAAATGGCCAACAAGTACATATCAACTACTGAACACCCTCCCTTACTTGCACATTGAGATGCAAATGGAGAGATTAAACATTTATATAGTAGAGTGAAAACGGGAAACAAACAATCCTCACATGAAGAAGGAATAAAGTTTGGTTCTTACATTACATGAACAAATTCGACAAGCTGCAACAGGAGACGACTCTGTCAACCCGTATCCGTTCTGCACTTTCACACCTATTGCCTGTCAGTACAAAATTTTACATAAGAAAAAAGAAACAAAGTAAGAAGTGATCACTTCGCATATCACTCTGCTTTATCCAGAAGAAGAAACAAAAACATCTAACCTCAAAGAACCTGTCAACATGGGAAGGCAAACTACCACCTCCACTTATGGCAGCCTGTAGAAGTCACGAAAGACTTTACTACCAGTACATCTTCCTGTCAACTAACAACTTACTTCTTACACACATGCATACGCACTCGCAGACACATGCGCTCGCAGACAACGAGCTTTGTAGACCTCAGAGGTATACTAAGGAAACAGAATATTAGGAAATTCTCCTTGCCTCCTTAGCAGAATTTGTAGTAATTCCAGATACAGAACATTGGAAGATTAAATATTAGAAGGGAAAAAATGTTCTGGAGATCACACAAATTTGAAGTCCTGGTTGTCATGGACTATTGATATATAGATCCTTCCACATTAGCCAGCTTAAATAATGCAAGGGACAACAAAAAGGAAGAAATAAAGCTCTAACTCAACATCAAACATTAAAAACAATACCTTTGATATTCCAATTGCAGTGTGAATTTTATTATAAACAAGTTGTTTGGCCAACATATGTAATGGCCACAGTATAAGAGAAACTGTTCTCGCCCATAACCAGTCAAATGCTGCGACTGGGAACGAACACTGCTTCTGGCATTTGGTAAGAAATTTTCCCTGCAAACCAGTCAAATCCATTAAGCAATACAGAAACGTATCTTTATCCCAAACCCGATCAGTCAGCAAAAAGAAAACGAGTGTCACATTGATGACTCACGGCACAGGAAATAAAGGAAAGATTTAAAAAAAAAAGAAAAGAAAAGAAAAGTCGCACCATAAAAATAGACAAGCCGGAAGTGCGAACCTCATATATCCGCTTGATGTCCATATATGCCAAACTAATATTTATCAGGAGAAGTGCAACAAGCTTGCGAGCAGTGGAGCTCGTAGAAATCTGCTTTTGGATACCACTGCAATACGCAAACAATTAAAAGAGTCACAGAAGAACAGAATGCAAGAAGATTATAAGGAAATTAAGCAGTAGTAAAAAATCAGATCAAGATTCCATCAAATCATAAAGAGAGATGATGTGAGAACTGTTCTTCCATCAAACAAAGATGAGAACACCGATAAAGGGTTCAAGAAAAACAATACGTATCTAGGGGACTACAGACAGGAAGAGAAAAGCTTTTAGAAAAGAAACAGGGAAATGATTGTATTCTTGGGATCTAAGATATAACTAATAAAGATTCCCAGATTAGAGGACCAACGATTAGCATTAAGCCGCTGCCATTTACAAAGAGAATGATAGGTGCTACAAGATGGAACCCTTAAGCTAAAGGCTTCTGTTGGAGTTTGTCCTACCACGGACAGAAAAGTTGCAACCCCCAGCAGCTTTGAAATACTTCAATTTACACTTGTGTTAGCTATACCATCTAAGATTACTGTAGGCAAATTCACATTATTGATACAATAATTCTGCAGGAAAAATACGTACTTGTAAAGTGTTTCAAGTATCACAGGAACAGAAACCAGGTAATTAGGTTGGTAGCGCCGCAAATCTTCCTACAAAGAAATAACTGCAGTGGTAAGATGATGAAATATGATATGCAAGAAAAGGATGATGGCTGGTTTATCATTTTATTTTAGCAGTAGGGTTAGTTTTATAAATGTACACTTCAGGGATTGTGGGGTCTATAAATAAGACTTACGTTTGTCATTTGTAGGAGAGGTCAAAAAGTGAGAAAAACCTTAGTCTTTCTTTGGGGCTGTGGCTCCATGTTAACGTTCCCCTATCCCCCTCCTTTCTTTCTCTCTATAAAAATAGTTCTAGGGTTTTCCCCCTTTGTCCCTCCTCTCCTTGTAGTCTCAAGGCCTTAGTTGACACTAGGTTTCTCCCCTTTCTTCCTCCTCTATCCATATGTAATTGAGAGTGCTTTTAACGAAAGACGATAGCGGCAATTTCTGTTGAAATAAGCTGTTTGTGTGCTACTTTCAGTTTTGTGTGGTTTAGTGTGGCTTGGATTCCAGGTTACATCATATGAAGATACAACTAAGACATTGGCCTAAGAAACAAATAACAAGTTTCATTCTGTTGCATTGAAAGACAACCAAAACCAAGCTGAGGGCTTAATTTTTTTGATCAAGCAAAGGTTAGAGTAAGTTATTTAGGTTCATTTGCCAGACAACAGGGAAAAGGATCAACATGCATTGTAAGCAAAACACCTTGACAAGGAGAATAAACTAGAAGATGTGTACCTTCAAGTGTTTCACTGTTGTGTATAGTTGCTCTACTCCATTTGTGAAGATAAAATATTCACTTGCTCGTTCATATGCATGCCAAGTTGGAAGAATGCTCAAGAATCTATCTCCAGGTTTTGCTGGTACAATGTCCCATAAATTATTTATCTAGAAACAGGAAAAGATCGCAGAACATCAGAAAAAATATGCCCAAAGAAGGTGTTTTTAACAAGAGCAAGACGAATGGCAAATAAATAAGCAGAAAACCACCCGAGAATGGAAAGCTAGAGGAGAACAACTTATAATAGAAATAACCCATACACAAACAGAATAAAATCTTCATCATGACAGCAGGAAATATCCGTCCCAATGACGTAGGTAACACTAGCACAAAAACTGACAGGTGACGCTATGTTGGAGTAAAGTATGGCAAAGTTGGGTTGTCGGCTATTCATCTTCCTGCAGCTTCATATTGTCTTGCTTTTTCTAGCCAGGAGGATGTCTTACTTGAGGTTTCATTCTCCCCTCTTGAAATTTAATTAACGATTTTGCCAGTATAGTGTAGGAAACATCACTAAAAAAGAAGCCAACCCACAGAGTCATCCATTTATGTCATCATCTAAATGCTTCCATTTTCATGTTTCTCTGCATTTTCATTTCTCAAAGGAGAAGCAGTATTAACTAGTGAGACAATTAGCATGGTTTAAACTAATTTACAAAGACTCTTCAAACTCTGAGGTACTTGTGAGGGACACTAGACACTTGGGCAAGAGTGTGGGATATGTGTTCGAAGTTTTTAGTTAGATATTCACCCACGAAACAAAATTGGTATTCAGGTTTACTGCAAAGTTTGCATAAGATAAAACCCTCGTACCATGCATGAAATATTGAAATGTATGTGCAACTCTTGTACCATACAAGTTAACATCCTGTGTCCGAAAAGGATGATGGAAGACACTCTATTTCAGAAAGAATCAATGTCCAAAACTACCCTGCATTGTGCTCAGACTAGATAACCCAAACAAGTGAGAAGAAAGCATAATCAAGAAAGCCTCAGCTTCTTTTTCAATGGATGTGTAATAGAGCACTATTAGGATTACAAAATTTGTTCTTCTGAGGAAAAACTTAGATGCTTTTCCATGGTGCAACAAGGCAAAACAAACAAGTTTCAGCCTCCACTTTACTAAAGTTACGTTGGAGACTTGCTCAACAACTCCACAACTTCCCCGACCCCCCATATCCTGCCCCAAAACACTCTATGCAAATTTTAAGACATAAGAAACACTCAGACCTGGTGCAACAGATTCTTATGTGTGAGCATAACACCTTTTGGGTTGCCAGTAGTTCCACTAGTATACAAGATTGTTGCAACATCATCGGAGCTGATTGCTTCATAAATATAGTGCTGCCCTGAAATTAAGCTACTTAGTCAGAGAAGTTCCATAGCACTTGTTGAGACAAAGGCAAATGATGAGAATCAAACAGTGAACGCTACACTGCCCTCATATGTCACTGTCATAAGTTTACAAAAACCAACTATTCCTGCAAAAATGGAAAGAAAGTGTATTCGCTAATGCGGCAGTCTTCTCATACAATAACAACAAAGTCCCTGCCTATCAAAAAAACAGTATATTAGTCTAAAGTCCAAATGAAATAACCCCATAGAAGTTTTAGTCCAGTCTAAGTTTCTATGATGTGTAGAGTCCATTAATAAAAATATTTTAGAGTCTAGAGTCTATGAAAAGACAAAATTGCCTTTAATGAGAGTATGAGACAAGGGCTTTGTTTGGCTAACACAAAAAATGTCTTTTTTCATTTAAACTGTCTTAAATGAGACAAGGGCGTTGTTTGGCTAACACAAAATATATCTTTTTTCGTGTTTTTCAATCTTGTTGCACTTTCTTAGGGTACCCTAGGATTTTAGGCCCTTTCATAGGGTTTTAGGGTGCACTTTTCTATTATAGGGTTTTAGCGTTTTAGGCACTTTCATAGGGTACCCTAGGGTTTTAGACACTTGCAACGCCGGTCAACCTTGATCAACGCCGGTCTACCTTGGTCAACACCAGTCAATGCTGGTCACCACTAATCAACCTTGGTCAACGCCGGTCAACCTTGAGAGGGGTTTTTTGTAAATCCTGGACAGAATGTCCTATAGACTTTATGGGAAAATATTTATGTCATTATTATAGCAAAAATCCTTACAGTATGTCCTCCTACTCAATTTGCCCATAAAAAAAATAAAAAAAACCAACAACAAAGTCCCTCACATAATCAAAGTAGCAGGTACTCAAGTTATTGAAGAAATGCTGAAAATCGCATCTCTTCACTATTAGTTCAGAAACCAGCCAATGCCATCAGAATAACAAGATAAAAGAATCTACGAAAACATGCTGGGAAAGTTTGAGAAGATTCAAATTTATAAGAAAGCCAGGCAACAAACTACCAGAAAACTTAGAAGCTAGATGTATGCAAGATGACTTGTGAACTTCATTCCTAACTATCAAAACAGTTAACTTAGACATAAGGAGTTGTGGCCTAAGGAAAGAGAACCCAATATGACAACTGAAGTTCAATACATTAACAACAAATAAAAGTGGTACACAGTTGGTCATTTTAAACAGTGGACACCCGTTTTTGACGAACATAAAGGAGATACACAATCAGTCAATTTAAACAGTGGCTCCTCTTCAAAAAAACAAACAGTGGTCTTCGGCATCATCTCTGGGAGGGTGTATGACTCCTTGATGTGTTTATGCTTTCTTGATATTCAATGATCACATTCAACTATTCTCAAAAAATTATCATATTTGACTAAGACAAGGAAAGAAACATTTGATGAACTTGCCAAAGGTAGCAGTATAGTTCATCCCAGTCGGATATAAATCTCCCTCCCATTTGCAACAAAACTTTAAGGAATTAACATACGATAACGGAAGCACACAAAGTCTTGTTTAATCAGCGAATGATTTGTTCCTGTTTAGCCTTCAAGACAAATCCATCGTGTGCAGTGAAATTTAAATGTTTACTTGCGAAATTAATTTCACATCCATCCAAAAAGTTGTTGAACTAGATTAGGAATTTTAATTTAGATTGACTGAGTTATTCAACCACATTTCAGTCCTTTGGTTCGACCTCATTCTTGCCATATCTTTACTCCAATAGACTCACAAGCTAGCAAGTAAACACTTACACTTTCACAACAAGTTTTTGGCGCTATTGCCAGGGACTTTGCATTGTATCAGATCACTCTAGATTAACTTACAACTTACGAGCATCATGAGAATCAAGCAAACGCATACGACTTTCATGTCCCAAGTCTATCATATCCTTGTAACTGTAGACAGGCAATCCCTCCGGCACTTCAGTAGTAAAGCATGATTTATCACCCCAAACTAATATAACAAATCTCATAGCAGCCTGAGAAGAGAGAGTTTCTGCAATCCGGTTGAAGAGTTCAGGATTATCCACAACAAGTGCGACGCTGATAATAAGAAGGAACAGTTTAAATACCATAATTCCATGAGGAATGTATATAGAAAGAGAGAGCAAAATGAAAATCACTAATTTTAAACAAAGAGTTATCATTCCAGCAATTTACAATCACAAATTCCCAAGCAATCAACATATTCAAAATGACATGGATTGCTAGAAATACCATTCAACTCCCTTGTTAAGCTATTATTGCTGTAATTCGCTTTTCATTTTGGGACATGAAAGGAACAACAAAAGGAAGAAATCACGCCTCCCCCTCTATCTCGAGTCTCGCAACAGAATCCTTTTGATAAGAGTGGAAAGATCTTTAGTAATCCTCTAAGGAAATGGAAACAACGAGAAGAATAGACTCTAGCAACTGGAGAATGTCCCATAGTTGGACAAACCAAGGCAACGAGGAAGTGGGAGTGGTTTCTCCTACTCGGCAACTTTTCTTTCTTATTCTTGGCTTAGAATCTCCTATTTGAGCTATTTTACTGAATTACGGGACAGAATGTTGGCCTATTAAGAAACAACATGTGAGCAAGATGAGTACATCGGAAATGACAGTGTTGAGGTGGATGTGTGGTAAGACTAGATGAGACAAGATTAGAAATGAAACGGTTCGTGAGATGGTAGGTGTAGCACCTATAGAGGAGAAGTTGAGAGAAAATAGACTAAGGTGGTTCGGGCATGTCTACCTGTAGACCTGGAGATGCAGTAGTTAAGAGAGCAGATAGAATAGCTTTTGGTAGCAACGCTACGGGGAGAGGAAGACCTAAATTAACATTAAATGTTGTTGTGCGCAAAGATATGAATCTAATGGGTTTGAGTGAATAAGTGGCCCTTAACAGAGCTCAATGGAGAAAAAGGATTCATGTAGCCGACCTCAATTGATTGGAACATAAGGCTCGGTTCGGTTTGGTTTGGTTTATAAAATCAAGCTTATCTACTATATATATCTTGTATTGATGTACTTTTAAGTAATATTAGACTATGTGGTTTCCCCTGCTTTTTTAATCAGAAGAAAATGGTTCACATTCAATCAAGCCCAACGGCACATACAAATGATTCCATCCAAAACACAATGATAAAAGTGTCTCCAATGGCATAACCAAAACTAAAAGATTTCTAAAATTAACAATGTTGGTCCAAAATATATCTCATAGAAGCAATTTAGATTTATGCTTGGGAGATCGACCATCTCCTCACCAATTCCAAATTAAGGCGGATGTGGCTCTGTTCTAAATGGCGGCCGCCGAGGCCACCTAGGCGCTTGGAGGTGCCTTGCCACCACTCCAATACCCCTTGGCGTTTGATTTGGCGCCCAGGGAGGTTTGGCGGTGTTTGGGCGGTCGCCTAGGCGGCCTTGGCGGTCTTGGCGGCCATGGCGGTCTTGGCGGTCTCGGTGGCCTTGGCGGTCTTGGCGGCAGCGACGGCGTCTTTGGAGGCCTTTGGCGGCCCAAAATGTATAGTATTAAACTAATGGAGATCAAATTTTGGAGGGGTATGGAGGAGAAGAGTTAAGAGGAAGGAGATGAACTTTGAACTTGGCATTAGGGATCTCCGATCTCATTTATTTCTACTTATTGTCTTATTCAACTTATTTGCTAGTTGCTACTACTTAATTTTATTTGGGTTTGAACTTACATTATGAATACATGGAATATAGTTTTATTAGATAATGGTTTTTTAAAAAAAAAAATAAAAATCCGCCGAATTACTTGGCGCCGCCTAGGCGGCTTGGCGCTTGGAGGTGGGTCTCCGCCCGACTACCTCCGAGCGCCATTTAGAACATTGGGATGTGGTAGAAGGTAGTGAAAGAAGCGGGTGCGGCAAGGTGACGGCGATGGGAGGTTGAAGGCAAGCAGGAATGCGGTGGAGGCAACAAAGAGAAGGTGAGTTAAAGTTCCAGCGGCGAGGGGTGGAGGATTTCATTTTTATACATGCTAAGACGAAGAGAAATTACTTACGGAAAAAGAAGATAAATATCCGATATTTTTACGCATTGAAAGAATAACAACACTAATTATCTACAAATGTACCATTGTCGTACCCGTATCCTTTTTATTTTAGGTTTTTCAGTATCCCCATATTCATATCATATCACACTCGTATTCCACATTTGTATCCATATATAAGTGCTTTATAAACTAGAACATCATATTGACATCATAAAAAATCGGATAATTGGAAGGTATTTAACATGCCAGCAGACAGCAATTATTTGCACATAAGCTTTGCAATCAACAACAGAACATTACCCAGAGACACGTATAGAGACCTGGACTTGTATGATACTAATGATTGTGTTATGCATCAAAAGCATGTAATTATACAAGACAATATCAACCTTATGGAACACTTATTTATTACAAGAGAACTCTGCTAGAACAAAGCTGAAGAACATACATCTTAAAAGTACAACTGACCTATCAGAATGACTATATATCTGCAAAAGCTCTTCATCGGAGGACCTTGACCCCCTCACCACATTAATTGCTCCAGTGGCCATAATACCTAAACCCAAAAATGATATAACAATCTGAATCGATACCAAAATGCACAGATGTATTTTTTTAATGTACTGTTGTTCATGTAAATTTACACATCCAAGAAGATTATGTTCTCATGATTTCCAATAGACGCAGTGTATGTTCAGAAAGGACTTACAAATAAACCAGAAAATTGAGTCATTGGATATACATTCAGAATCAATTTACTATTCAAGATGGCAGTAAGAATATGGAACCTAGCAGAAGAAAGAAGGCTAAAACCCCAAACTCGATACCCATGGGCCCTTTCGGGTCGTGGATAGTCAACATCATTGCACAAGATTTGTTCAAGCGAGCTTCGCACTTCCACACCCATTGCGATGAATTTAGCTTGTATATAGTCGTGCTTTTTAGAGGCAGTAGAGATTTCTGAACACCATTCCTAGAATTTCTGGAGCCGCTATTGATCATTTTCCCACGTGTGCTACGGCGTTTAAGAAACCTTCTAGAATCCTAATTCCTAAGAACCTTTGGTTGGGCGAAGAGGATGCCTAATGCCTTCCCTTCCTATTGTTAGGCACCCCTCTTCACCCAATCAAGAGTTGTCTACTAAGAAAAGATGTGTAAAGGATCATAAAATAAAGTACTTGTATTTACAATTTTTTCGCACAAACCTAAATTATTTCATCTTGTGCATAGATACTTGAAAAATTATGTACGAAATTCTTTATTTTTTAACTGCAAATTACACATCTTTATGTAGTGGGCTAACTTTTTGGGATGGAGGAAGTGGGATATTACAATTGCCCTTCGACGAGTTTTCATATTTTGAAACCATTGCATAAAGCCTCATTATCAATAGTGTCAAAAAAATCACTCTCAATATAAGTAACCAAGCAATCATTCATCCACTAATCTATCATTCAATTGCGCAGATTGCTCCACTTATTTTTAATTGGCGCACAGATTGCTCTTTACTACATTAGTTTGATTTGCGGGCAGACTTTTTGGGTTGGGTGTTCAAATAAGGTATTCAAGAAAGGGTACACTAATTAAACAAAAAAAAAATCACATATATTCTAAAAAAAATATTTTGAGGGGGGGGGTTCAAGTAACCACCTTGGCTGAGTTGGCTCTAGTGCAGAGCCGCCCCTGTAAATGATGACGCAACCTGAATGAAAGTGCGGGCGCAGGTTCTCTCTGTTTTTTTTTAAATTTGAGTAGCAAGGTTCTCTCTGTTTTTCAGTGCTCAAAGAATGATTCCTAAGGGTTCCGGGCTCACTCCTTGACACCTAGGATTATCCTCATCATATTTCTGTTCTGCCTAAACCTTGCCTTGAGACATGTGTAACTAGCTCCATCAGTGGGGTTGCCCAAGGTGGGGCTTAGATAATCTAGGTAGCCATATTGGGTGCCTACAATATACTAAACTCCTGCATACCTTGATCAGCAACAAGCCACCGGCAAGAGTTATCTGCAAAAAGTGCTAGTTTTTCAGCTGGCTTTACACCTATAACTCTAAGACCTTCCGAGAAATCCAATATATCCTGCTCGAGCTGCAAGTTTGCAAGCAAAAATGGATTTCAGGTGTATGATATGCAACACAAAAAAAAAAAAAAAAAAACATTAGTTTGTTTCTTTTTGAAAGTATAACGAACTAAAGTCACATGGACAACCAAACAGATAATCCGCCAAGTTCGGGTAACATGAATAGAGGGCAACATCAAGATCAAGTCAAACATCTATAGATAAGTTGACCAGAAAAATATATGTCCTAACACAGAATTATATTGGTTAGGTATTCAACGCTTCAGAACATGAATGATCTTAGCATACACCATGTTCTACAAGGTTGCCCTTCCCTTGATAAGCACGATTACTATGTTTTTTAAAATCAAGGGAATGAGCCCCACACACACAAGGAACGTGCAAGACAAACTACAAATCTAGGTAGAACAAAACCGGAGTAGACATAGACAAAAAAAAAAAAGGCTTTCCAAGCTACAGAACCCAGGACCCAACTTTAAAGAATGACCAAAAACCAACTCTTCATTGCAGAAATAGAAGACTCCACTCGGGAGGAGCTTCAATTTTCTCCAATCCTCAACACTATTTTGAGCAATTGCATCATGTGTCCCGACGGCATGAGTGAGGGAGTGGTTTGTGTTGTACCCACAATCGTGGCTATCATAGTGAGGGAGTGGTTAATGAAGTTTGTCCCACGTTGGTTAATTATCTCCTCCAAAACTAGTATACGAGCCTGGGCGGCCTCTCCACTCATTGCCAATTGTTTTCGAGTAGGATGCTTTAACATGGTATCAAAGCTAGGCTTTTGGAGAATTTGTTCCCCCTTATATTTGCCATATGTGCACGTTGTATCTCCTCCAAAACTAGCATATGAGCCTAGACAACCTATCCACTCATTGCCAATTGAAAGTCTGGGTAATGGTGAAAGAGGTAGTTGTGCCATATCCCTCCTTCAAGGGACGGGTGATTGAGGCCCCTCCTCCAAAGGTGGGCAGAAGGTGGTAAATGGTGGGTAGCCTAACTCTACAACATCCAAAGATGGTCCAGAGCTACCTATGCGTTGATCTGGACATCCTAGAGGGCTTCCAAGGCCCTCTTGAGCGGGGATTTGATGGCCAATGGAAGGCCCCGGCTTTAAGAAGTAACAACATGAAGAAGCCCTTACAAAAAGTTGAACATTTTAAGCTTGCTATAGAAAAATGCTAACTTCTCTACTAAGCCTGTTAGGAGTATATGAAATAAGTAGTAGTGAGTAAAGGGTATTTGAGTAATTTTGTATCTTGCATTCCCACTATATACAAATAAGTATTTATATCTATTAGGGTTATTTTAACACCCCAAACACTTTTTCCATCTCTAATTATGAAGCACAAATAGGAAGTTTGGTCTCTTCTGGAAAGTGACTTTGACCAGTAGAAAGTTATTTTCCATCTTCTCAAGTTTGTTTTCCTTGTCTTAATCGAGTAGCCTCTCGGGCTTTGCGGGAGCTTGCTCTTTCCTTTATCGAGCCTCATTGTATATCCATAAGTTTTTGTTAATTACACACTTACACTGGTGCAAAGAACGAAGAAGGGGGCTGCTGAAAAGCATTTTCGCTATGGAAGTTGATGTTCACCAAGTTGAGTGTCTTATGCATTAGCCCAAAACTTAAAGAAATGCAATTGAGTTGAATAGTCCTAGGTTCGTCAATGGAATGATCATATGGAAACAATCACGAGAATCTTAAGGAGAAACAGAAATTAATCTATCAGGTCTTCCATCAGTCTACAGATGAATTCAATTAAGGATTAGATTGTCTAGTGAGTGGCAATAGGCTACCGATAAACGCTTTCTGATAGACCTTATATACAGATACAAAGAAACATCAAGTCAAAAAGACCTGTTTATAAGTCATAGTCGAAGGAGGGTCGTGATATGGATCCACCACTGCTACCCGATCCCCAAATTTTTCTGCCGAAGACCTCCAAATGTCCGGAACTGTTTTCCATTCATGAGAGGCTGCGACACCACCACTTGATAGAAATACACTCTCCAGAAAAGGTGAACACCTTCTAATCTGCATTTCCTCTGTCTGCAAAGGAATGTGAACACATAGGTTTATATCTCAGTCCCTTGTAACGGCTTCATGTTCAACATGAAATCAAAGAATGGGAAACGAAATTGTGTTCACTGGTTTCAGCTCAACCAAATAGTATGTATAAAACGACACAAATATTTAAAACATGGGGATGCTTCATTCAGCCTTTACAAGGAGGAAAGATTTAATGTGAAGGCCAAGCAGAACAGGAAGATTTGCAGCATTTGGAATGTGCACCGTGGTCCGTGGTGTCTTTGCTTCCTCTTCTTGGTAAATGTTGTGCAGATTTCAAAGTTGTCAATTCCGTACCGGCAAGCCTACTAACGGAACGCACAAATACCGGTGTGTTCTTCGGTACTGTTCTGGATTGACAACAACATATATTTATATATATTTTATGTATTTTCAAATAACCTAAAAACTTAAAGTAGAGAAATTAAAAAAAAAAATCTCTTAAAAAAACAGTTTAAGATGATTAGTCCTAATAACAATTTAAGATGATTAACAACTCCAAGTTCTGTTGAGCATCTCCAATGGGAGATGTCAAATCCTACGTGGACATGTTAACGGTAACATTTGACACCAAAATTCAATACAACCCAATAGCCTTCTTTGATGCCAATTCCTACGTGGATTTGAAGGCAAGCCTTCTCATGCCAACTTTGACAACCTCCCTCTTCCATTCCAAATTTCAAAAAATAATCATTTGTATTTTGACATAAGGGTTGGAGAGGGATAATTTGATGTCAAATAAATAGAATTTGACATCAAGGGTTGGAAATGAAGACTTTGATGTTAAATTGGAGATGTCAAAATATCACGTCAGCCTTTAAAAAAAATTGACATGCCCGATTTGAAGTCCGGGATTAGAGATGCTCTTAACTATCTGAAAATTCAAGTCTCTTTTAGCAAGAGCTAAAAAATACACAACTTTTTTTTTTTTTTTGTACCGGCGGGATTCCGATATAAGCCCTGTATCAATCGGTAAAGGTCCGTATTTTGCGCTACAAGTTTTGTCAGTTTTAGAACAGCAACGAAAAGGCCAACGCGAGTGTTCTTTCGAGTGGGTTTCTGGTGGAGGCTCTTCGGATTTCGGAAATCCCGAAAGCATCTCTACTTGAGACAAAATTTCTCCCCCTTTCTCTCTCTTCTCTCTGACCCTCACCAAACGAACAACCACCGCCGGCCACCACCTTCTCTCTTCCCGCTGTTCCGTCGGACCCTCCCCAGCGGCAAGCCCTTCACTCCCAAATACCAACTCTCAAACGAAGACCTAGACTCTTTAATCTCCGTTACCACCGACGAAGATCTCGACAACATGATCGAGGAGTACGACCGGTTGTTGAACTCCAATTCTGCCGTTCAAGTCCTCCCGTATCCGTCTGTTCCTGTTCCCGTCGAATCCGGACCTGATTGGGTCCTTAATGCAAGTCTCAACGAAATCAGAGAACTGGTTCGTGAACGCGATGAATGGGTCGTCGTCTGATAGGGGGGTTTTCCGAGTGGTTAATTGCTTGTTAGGGTTGGACGACGAGGACGTTTGGAGAACTTCAACTCGGCTCCAATGACGTCGGCGGGGAAAGGAGGACGTGGGGGTGGTGGAGTGAGCGTTAATTTGGTGCCAGATTCGCCAATGCGGGTCGACTTCGTCGCCGTCGCTGGCGAACTTGACGCTGATTAGGGTGAGAGAGAGAGAGAGAGAGAGAGAGACGAGTTTTTTGAAAAGGAGTGATCAGATACATGCGGGTGCCTTTGGAAAATTTTGGTGTGCTCAAATTTTGACCACGTGACAAGTTTTTATTCGTACGCTGTAAATATTGTGTTTGCAGTATCTCCATAAATAAATTATTCTCTTCGAACCAATTTGGAAAAGATTTTACAAGTAAAATATTTTACTCATATTTTGTACTATAACAGAATACTTAAAAATAAATAAAATATTTTACAAGAAAATATATACTAACATCCAAACAAACGTAGCCTAAGTCTGTGCCACTTAGAATATGATATGAACTTTCACAACTAAACAAAATAATGATTTGTAACTTAGATCACAAAGGTTCATTACGTGTATGCACACGTACATGGATGGGTACATGATAGAGCCAAATACCAAGGGGAAAATCAAATTGCCAAAAGGGAGAACACCAATGCCGTCATCAAATATTTGAAGTTGAGTCATAAAAGTTGTTTAAAACTAGTCCTAAAATGAAAACAAAATTTAACAACTGCTTTTACTATATGACATGAGTTACCATACTCCTCCAGTCTCGTATTTGCTTGTCTGGTATTCATATTCAAATGTCCCAAAATCTTTGCCCTCTTTTTAAAAAAAAAAAAGTAGCAAAACTCGTATAAGTTTCCACAATATAGCCTTCAAAAGTGACCTTCAAAAGTGCTTAAAAGTGGTTTTTTTCTAATGAAAAGAACAAGATGTAACATAAACATTGAAAATCTAATCAAATTTTGTAAAGAGAAATACGTTAAAAAGTTGAATTCTTTCATACAAGACAAATATGGGACAAGTAGTAGTAATATGAACTAACAGCCCCCTTTTTGGATAAAGGAGTTAAATACTAAAAGAAATGAAAGGGTAATGGTTTCTTGTGATTTCTCATTAGAATTGAACATTTGGGTGAGAAATGGAGGGGACAAAAAAAAAAACATATTTCCATTGGTCATTTCTCTTTCTCACTCAATTCCATCAAAAATGATGAGATTTGATGAGTAATAACTCCCCTTTTTTTTCTTTTTTTTTTTGAAAGGCGAATGACTCCCTTTCGTATCTCTCCCTTTTTCACCATCGAGCTATAACTGTAAACGTTGGGGCGAAATATTGAAATATTACCTTAGGTTGGCATTGAACTCGGAATTTTGAACTCAACAGCTTTGGGCGACATTTTTGGTGTAGTTGTAGATTATCAGTCGGGCTGATCGATCGATAGCTGGAGAGTAGTACCAACGGGAAAGCGACTGTCGGCATCGTCACTCGCTCAGTTGGCGTAGCAGCCGACGGCAGCAGCAGTAGCAGAGACAGAGAAAGCAGAGAGAGAGAGCGCGAAAGGGGATACCAAGAAAGAAAGAGAGACGTAGAAAATGGAGTAATGCAGCTCTCCGAAGGTGGGTTGTGTGAACAGAACAAAGAGTGGCGTGAAACATGGCGAGCCATTGCCTCATTCTTAGCAAGAGTTACCGTTCAGCTATTGGAAGACAATTGATCTGATGATCCCTGTGTCCCCGGTGATGAGATTTTGCCCCACGAGCAAATCCTCATATTCAATTGATTGACTACGACAGTCCTGTCGACCTTTCTTTTTATTTTCTTTGTACTTGGGCATATTCCAGTTGAGCGTTGAGCTGTTGACCTTTCTTCCTCATCTTTTCTTATCACCGGAATTCCCATTTTTTTTCTTAGAAAAAAAACTTATTGCTGGAGCTCCGTTAATAGTTATTTACGGAGGTGAATCACACGCGTCCAAAGCCAAATCGGATGGTCGAGATTGCGCGGCTCCATGAATAGTTGTTTACGGGGGGGAACTTCTCCATGCAGTTTGTTCGTTTTGGGCCTCAAAACCTCTGCACATGATTCCTAATAAATTTTTTCTATCTATTTTTCTCTACTTCTTACTCTCAAAAACCTCCATCAAAACTCAAACCGAATATGATCCTCCAGTCTTCAACTCATTTCTTCACTTGAACACTTTTTTTTTTTTTTTGACAGGATCAAAAACACATCTCCAATGCCATAATTATTTCATCTACACCAAAATGAGTTTTGCCCATTTCTTTACCACATTACCGCTCGTTTGACAGAGGTTAAAATTTTGAAGGGAAGAAGGAGGATATAATAAAAGGGGTGATAAAGAGGTGGATATGTTGGAAGGGTATAATTTTAGAAGGGGAGTCTAAAAGTTACTCAATCTGTTTAGTTATTGTAGAAGAGGGATATGAGGGTTTCGATAATGCACAATCGTGTGTGAAAATCCAATATAGGCTTTCAATCCCATATTGTCACAAACAAACAAATCATTTCCTTTATCCTTTTTTGTCAAGGCTCAATCTTCTCCCTCTTATTTACCATGTTGTTATTGAAAGCCTTTGTTTCAGTAAAAATTGGGTTTTGTCATTGGAGATGCTCCTAACTTGACTACCGATCGACATAAAGTTGTTACACACATTTCCACTCAAATATGGGTAAAATTTTGGGCAAAGGTACGTAGGAGATGCTCTACACCCCATATGGTCGATGTGCAAATACAACCCTTCACCTTTGTATATATGAAGGAAATTGTGAGGGGAAGTTTGAAAAATTCTTTTTGCCAGTCAGTGAAAACCCAAGAGAGTGAGAGAAGACGTTAGTAGTCGAGGTGGATTTTTTTGGATTTTATTTACATTTTTAAAACGAAAATTAATGTGTGTCGTGCATCTGTCATATGCATAGTACATAGCATTTGGATGAAAAATTTGATATCGGGGATTTAGTGAGAAATTTATGTGGAAATTTCATTAGGTTTAGGTGTTGCACAGGGCTGGGTTTGGTCCGTTTTCAGGCTGGGCTTGGCCTGTTCATGAGCTATATGTTATAGATCTGGGTTTGAGGCCCATAGGCTTATGGGTGTTATGGGCAAGGGCTTTGCCCCAATGGGTATTGTTCTCCTAGATTGGTTTCTTGCTAACCTAGAGTTTAGGTCTCGGGTGAGCAAAAAATAGTTCTTAACCTTGCTTAGGATTTGATGTCATCATCCCTTATCCTTTTAATTTTTACAATAATTTCATGGATTAATAAAAAAGAAATTGCCGTTCAAAAAAAATACATGAGAAATTTGTGGGTGCAAATAGGGTATACTTCACGTGGTATCCGAGCATGCATTCGAGTCTCGTCCAAATATATTTTGGATGGTCAAAATTTAGAGGCCGAGAAAGAGGAGAGATAGTGATCGGTTGAGTAGGAAAGAGAATGCTCGGATCTGGACCGTCTAAAACACGTTTGGACGAGTCGGATGCGCATTGTGGCGGTACCCAATTTGCACCCAAAAAAACTTCTCATAATACAGATTGATAAGTAGATAGATGGCTAGTTTTCCATACATCTATATATAACCTTGGTAGTGTCAAGGCTGGCAAGCAAAAGTTGTTCATTTCTAGTACTGGTGATTAGAACAAACAAATAACAATATGTTGGAACTCAATGTGGAGATCAGGGGAGAGCCAGCTCTGGTTCGTCCGGCAGAGGATACGATCGAGAAGGGCAATCTCTACTTCCTCTCAAACATTGACAACTTCCCTTTGAAGATAACCACAGTCTATTGCTATCAACCGACGGAGAACGAAGGCAATATCGAGGAGGAAAAACTGGTGGAGGTCTTGAAGAGTTCGTTGTCGAAGGTTCTTGTTCACTACTACCCGCTTGCCGGGCGGCTAACCACCGACTTGGAGGGCAGGCTGGTGGTGGATTGCACGGATGAAGGCGCTGTTTTTGTCGAGGCGAAAGCCCATTGTACGATACAAGAGATAGGCGATGATACGGTGGCCATGGCAGAGCTGGTGTACGAGTCTCCTGCCGCGAAAAACATTATTGAGGTGCCACCTCTGGCTGCTCAGGTTTGTTATTCTCTTAAATCATTTTTTTTCAAGAAATTGATTTTGGCACTCTAGTTTTAGCCACTGGCACACCATTTTGTGTATTAATCATGCGAGAAAACAAAATTAATTAAAAGTGGAGTGCCATTGGCTAAAAGTGAAGTGTCAAAATCACCTCTTTTTTTCTTTCTTTTTTTTTTTTTTTGTGAGTTTTGTTTTGTTTGGAAAGCATGAATGGGTTTAGAAAAAAATAGAGAAAATATTTTGAAAGAAAAAAAAAACTCGGATTTATTTCCATTTTAGATGTTCGTTTTGCTTGGCAGCTTTTTCTGTTGACGTTCATCCCTTGTGCAGAACAGTTTTTTGTTTTTAAAGGCGAAAGAATTTTTTTTTATGAAATTATTACAAAAATTAATAGGATAAGGAGTGATTAACATCATATCCCTGACCCGAGACTTATTCTAGAGCTACAAAGTTAAGAATAATTCTATGTTCATCCAAAACCAAACTCAATTTTGCCAAGAAGCCAAATATGGGAAACCATCAGCACTATAATGTACAAGTATCTTGAGAAAAATACATCGCTACAATTCTCCTTTTGGACAACAAAAGAGTACCATAATGTCCATCAACTGCCTGGTTAATTTATTCAAACTACTACAAGAATATCACTTGCTCTCATGAGTTCACCAATCTTCCACATGATTTTTTTTTTTTTAATAATCTATTTTGGCCAAATAATCTATTTAGCTTATTTTTTTGTTCTTATTCAAATTTCTTTTGCATTTATTAATTTTTCATCAATTTTTTATGAATTATTGCTTCGTCAGGAATCTAAAAAGTAAAAATTTACGATCGAAACTCAAATTTTTTAATAAAGACGAAGAAAATAGTTATCGTTAACCAAATATGCTCTTCCAGGTGACCACGTTGAAGAATGGAGGATTTGTTCTGGGGTTATGCATGAACCATTTGGTACTTGATGGACGTGCTGCCATGGACTTCATTAACGCCTGGGCTGAGATTGCTCGGGGATTGTCGTTAAAGGTTCCTCCATTTTTGGACAGAAGCATACTCAGAGCTCGAAACCCGCCTAAGATCGAATTCCCGCATCACGAATATGCAAGTATCGAAGACGTATCGAACACCGATGATCTTTACAACGAAAACGTTTTCTACAAATCGTTTTGTTTCGAGTACGAGAAGATTCAAAAACTGAAGATGGCAGCCAAGGAAGATGGGGTTGTGGATAAGTGCTCCACATTTGAAGTCGTATCGGCTTTTATTTGGAAGAGCAGAACTCAAGCTCTGAAACTGCGTTATGATCAATCGGTAAAGTACGTCTTGGTTGTTGACGGACGGCTGAGATTTGATCCGCCATTGCCGGAGAACTACTTTGGTAACGGAGTTGTCATTACGAGTTGCGTTACTACCGCAGGCAAGTCATACATTTTTCTTTCATTTTCATGCTCCAATTGTTTTTGTATGTTCTATTTAATTTTTTTTTTTTTTTTGGGTTCCCGGCCAAAGAAGAATATATTAATAACTCGAAAGGGTACGTCAAGGGGATGCAAAAGAATGACATTCGAGACATACATACAAAGTTGCCATCTATGGCTAAAAAAAATCATGTACATGCACACAGGGATTGTCCACGGTTTGGGCGGATGTCCAGATTTTAGGAGTAATCCTCAAGAATTGGGGTTCGATTTCCCATTGGATAAGTATCCTTAAGTAGGCGTGACTGCGCTAGCTCCCCCGGAGTTAGGATTGCGCAGTCGGATTCATTTAGCTAGTGGCCTAGTTGTAGGGTTGTCCCTACGTTACCAAAACCACAAATATGTACGTACCACAATCCAAAAAAGAAAAAAAAACAAACAAACATCCAATGAAGAATTGGATGATACCCAAAAAAAACAAGATAAAATCAGGTTACCAACTAGATTCTAATTCTCCTAATCCCATCAAGGCTGTTCTTTTGTTTTATACCTGCCTAAACTTATCCTTAGCACATGATTAGATTGGGTGTGCTTGCCAACCTTGTAGGGATGCCTTCGCCTCTCATTGACGCTGGTTTTTTTTCCCTCTCTCGATATACCTTGTCGAGTTTCTTTCAATAAAAATTTTCCTTTGCCGATCAAAACAAAAGTATCTATACGAACTTCTTGTTTACTATCTGTTTGTAATGCAGGTGATCTAATAGAAAAACCTCTGTCATTTGCTGTGGGACTGATACGAGAGGCGATTCAAACGGTCACGGATCGATACATGAGGTCGGTCATCGACTATGTGGAAGTAAAACAACCTCACCTTACCATGACCTCGACCCTTTTGATTACTACCTGGACAAGATTATCTCTCGACACTATGGACTTCGGATGGGGAAAACCTTTTCTCGTAGGTCCTGCGTACGTTCCGGGGAGGGAACTCGCGATATTCTGCCCTAATCCGAAAGAGAAGAATGTCATTGATGTGCTTCTGAGTTTTCCAGCTTCTTCCATGAAGATCTTTGAAGAACTTATGAACATTTAAGGACAAGAGTGATCACAGAAGTCAGGATCAGGACGCATATATTGTGGTGTTTGCTTTGTTGTTACCAGTATATTAATGTTTGCTAATTTCCATTTATGGTGTGTAAGTTCTCCAGCAAGTGAGCGACGAGATTGATTTTCAGGATTAGTTGAGGCACGCCTAAGCTGAGCCGGACATCTGAGTTATTTCAACAAAAAAAAAAAAAAAGATTATTGCGTGTAAGTTGAACAACTATGGGCTTGTGCAAGTTCAACAATTATCGTTTTGTAAGTTTAAGAATTTAATGGCAATAAAAGTTCATTTTGTTACTTGTGATATGAAATTTGACAGTTGAAACTTGAAATGGATTCTCTTGGTTGCGGCTACGTACGGTAAAAAGTTGTTTCATAACTGCGTTCTTTTGGACTTAACTTAAATTTGAAAATTTTAATTTTATTTATTTATTTTCGCATTTGTTAGTTTTGCGCCTAACTTTTGTGGGTTATTGATTCGTCTTGACGAGAGGAATCGGAAAAGTAATTTTTTTTGAACTTTTACCCAAGTATTTTTTAGAAATAACCACTTTTTAGACATTTTGCGTTAAAAATGGTTATTTCTCAAAATACTTGGGTAAAAGTGTCAAAATTTTATTTTCCCGATTCCCTTGTCGAGACAAATCAATAATCCATAAAAGTTTAGCGCAAAACTAAAAATGCAAAAAAAATTAAATAAAAACAAAATTTTCAAATTTAAGATAAATCCAAAAGAGCGCCAAAAAAAAATTGTAGGAACTATTAACTTAGAAATTAATGGACTTACTTTACGATTGTCAATTTGTACAATATTAGTCACTGACTTTGCATACTATATGTATGTACTTTTTATCTCGGCAAAAGAAATTAATTTATTAATCTTTGAAATAGGTATATAGATTAAACTAACCAACAACACAACGGCAAACACCAGCCAAAATCCAAAAACTAGAAAGGCAACATGCTAACCAAAACAACACGGGTCAACGAATAAAAAGCTCAGACCAAACACCCAAGACACCAACCAAACACCACCAAACCGAAGAAACCAACCAAAAGCCACCTGAACCTGCCGGGAAAGCAACACCAAAAGGAAGCAAAAGCCACAGAAAACCAAAAAAGGAAAGCCCAAAACCTGCAACAAAAGAAACAACCCAACACCGACACCCAAGCCTGCATGCTATATGTTTTTTTTTTTTTCTCAGCAAAAATAATATTTTATTAAAAAGGAAAAGGGAGAGAGAATTCCAATCAGATGTTGAAAAATACATTCATTTGGAAACAAAGCCCATACTATATGTTTTCTTATCTACAAAGAAAATTTTCATTATCATAAATGACAAAAGCGTGAAATTAAAATACAAAGGAAAAGAGATGCATAAGAAAGCTTCAAAAAGAAGACAGTTGGACTCTTCTTGCATTGTTACTCACAAAATCTTGACCTACCATTTCTATCGTGTTCCAAAAAAAAAAAAAAAAATCTTGACCTACCCTGCCTCTCGATTTTTTCTATAAATAAGAAAAAAGAAAAGAAAATGTAATACAATATATATATATAGTAGTAGGTTTTTTTTATTTATTTATAAGGTAATACAATATGTAGCTGCCAAGGTTCCAACTGAACACACACCTAGTAGTTGAGCTCCAAAATAATTGTCCAACCGATCTTAACCCAACTCCTCATGCACGCGATTATATTGAACTCTCTTCCTCACCTAATTTGGTCCCCATTCACCTCAAAAGTGAACACTGAATACCGACAAATGGCCTTCTTCGTGCTCGATCTTATCCATACAACAAAAAATATTGACAGCCGTAGCGTGGCAAGTCAAATGATTAGTCTTGGTAGTCTTGGTATGGAATTTAGGGGTTCGCTCCCTCCTTAGGTTTTTGGTTGACTTTCAGCTCATTTCCAATAGCTCTTGGGGTCCCTCACCTTCCACGCATGGCCGGCTCTAGGCTAAGGCCCATAAGGTGCAAGCCTTAAGCCCCCCAAAAAAGTCCAAAAATGATAGGTGCGAAAATGTTCACATACGCGCCCCTTAATTTATCCTTGCTAAGTCTATTTTTATATTATTATTTGAAGTTTTAATACATAATTTTTGTGTTGTAGGTATTTGGGCAATTCGACACAAAAAGTGCAAAGTCGAAATATTAAACAGTGTTCGAAATTGTTTAGTTTGGATTCAATCAAGTGGAGTGCCCGAATTACAATTTAGAGTCGAGAGTTCGGTGCTTAACTTAATTAATCTACAATTGGAGACTTGTCTTCTAATGGGCCTCATAAGTAATTGTGACCAAGGAGGGCCCAATGTTTCAACAATTGGGAATTACACGGCTGAGAATTTAAAAGAAGGAAAATAGGGCTTTATTAACTAGTGGGCTTCTGTACCTTATAAAAGGAAGATAAAAAGCAGTCTCATGAGGGAGGTTTTTTTTCCACGGACGAAAAGGAGAAACGGGGCTGCCGTCAGACTGTTGATTCTTTTGTTCCGCATATCGTTAGTTTTCTCCTGAGTTCTTTTTTTTTGAAGCTTTGTTCAACTACTCGCATTTCGATAACTCGTTTTAATTTCAATTCTTTATAAAAGTTATTCGTTGGTTCTTGTTTGATTTAGATCCTGTGTTTATTTTCTTTCTCCAATACTAGAAGCATGAATCAAATTAGGGTTTTTTCTATTTCTTGCATAATGATTATTGAGTAATCATTTAGGTAGGGTCGCGGGGTAATTAGCATACCGTGGCCAGTCCGGGTACTGCTCCTATTTTCAAACAATTGAAAAAAGCAATTTTAGATTAATTAAGAACATTCGTGAGACGAACCCGGGCATCGTCGGAGCCCATGTGAACCGGGGAATGGGGGTCCAAAACTCATTCTCTGCTGCGCATGGGTATACGGCGACCATAGGGTCTTGCATCTTGCGGGGTATCTTTTTCAACCTAAAATTAAACGTTTTTAAGAATTCCAAATAGAGCAGGTCAATCCGGATTTGTTACGGGTGCTATGAACCCTACGACCTTACCTCTTTTAATTCTCTAAAAAGTACAATCAATTTCTAGATTTTTAGTTAAATCTCAACCAAATCGACAAGGGGTGGCTACCTAAAAGCCAGTTTAATTAGTAACAACCCGAGTTTTTAGTCAGCACACATCACCGTCTCTGTGGATTCGACTCCGGTCTTACCGGATATTGTGCTACGTCGGTCTCCGCCCTACGCTTGGGGCAACCCATTAATTTAGGACTAGGAATCGGTCAAGCAAAAAACTAGGGCCTCTACTTGTTTTTAGTACCTAGTATATATGTGTTGCTATATGGCCTATTTTTTAACCCCATGAATATGTTTTACATAAGGTCCAATGGCCCAGTAAAAATGGAACAGAGGAAAAAACAAAAAAAGCAAGAATAAAGTTGGATCACGGGACCTCGGGATCGGATCTCTGGGATGCATCTTTTTCCCTTAAACGATAATTTTCATTGCAAACAAACCCAACTAACTGACAAAGAAGGAATTACACGTTAAGTGATATGATATTAAGAGTCTCATTTACGAAGATCGTCTTAGAGTATCCACAATGCTATAATAAAAAATTAACAACCAAAAGTTACTATATCAGCTTTTGATTATTCATTTAAGATATTGGTAAGGTTAGCAATGTAGATGTCTACAATGGTATAATCAAAATTGGATAACCAAAACTTGTCACATCATCTTTTCAAACTACAAAAAACTAAAAAATTGTGAACAGTAGAAAATAGTTTTTCTAAAATTAGTTTTGAAACTAATAAAAACTATTTACGAGAAATAGAAAATAGTTATTGAAACTTTTTTTCGGAAACAAACTATTTAAAAAAAAACTGTTTTCTAAAAAAGTTTTGAAACTAATAAAAACTATTTACTAGAAATAGAAAATAGTAATTGAAACTTTTTTTCGGAAACAAACTATTAAAAAAAAAACAAAGTTTTAGTAAAATACTACTATCTTTTTTCAAAAATCTTGTTTCAAAAGAGAGAGGAAAAGGGAAGAGAGCTATAGAACATTTTTGTATAATGATTGATGTATTTGATTAATATGTAGTGTCTATTAAATTTGATTATTGTCAAAGGTTGCTAGTTATGGTTATCCAAAACCTAAAATTTGATTATTTCTAAGGAGGTCGTTAAGTTTGATTATAGCATTATGAATCATATTTTGCATTAACATTATTAACTTTAAAACCCTATTCCTTTTGATTATACCATTGTGGAAACTCTTAGGCTTCTGAAATCTCAGAGTTGGCCCTACTTCCGTGTCAGCGTGGATAAAGCTATGGGAGAGGCTGTAGGAATTAATCCGAGATACACGCAAGTTGACCCAGAAACGTGCAAAGGTGCATGTTTGGATGTTTGGCTAAGGACGGCATCTATACTGCTGGTCTCTCTGGCGAATCAATAGTTTCCTGTATTTGATTAATGTGTATAAACCTTTTTATTTTCTATTTGCTTTAACATACTCCAATATATTGATAGTCAAGCGATATAAGAAATGAAAGACGAATTCAACATAATATATATTCGAAAATGTTATGCTACTATAGTTTCTTGGTTCAATTATTTATGTTTTTTGTTTTGTCTATGCCATTATTCGTGTTTCTTAATTAGTCTAAGTTTTCTTGTTACGTGTGTTTTCCTAATATGTATAGGGCCCTTAGTGGTCAAGTCTTATAGCCTATATGAAGGCAGTCTTGTAGCCTATATGGAGATGGTGTTACCGGCGACACGGGCATGACTTTTGCCATTTTACCTTCCCCCCTCCCCCTCCCCCTCCCCCCCAACCAATCACGTGATCTCTCTATCAGCACACTCTCCCTCTCTTGTTTAATTTTTTTTATAAAATTTTAAATGCGAATAAATTTTTTTTCACATATTTTTTTTAATAAATTTTATATTTTTGAAATCTACTCAACGAAACCTATCAAACGAACTTAATATTGATGGTTAAATGATGTAAAACGGAAAAAGTATATTTTTGTGGTAGTTTAAACTGTCTAAATAGTTTGAAAAATTTTGTGTTTCAAATTTCAATCCGTTTGAAACGGTAAAAAGATTTTAATTTTCTGATCATTTTATTCTAAATGGTCATAATTAAATTTTGACTATAAAACTCTCGTTGCTTAACCCTAAGAAAGTCGTAGAATCAAATATCTCTTAGGATTAATCAACGAGAGTCCTAGAGTCAAATTTTAATTATGACCATTTAGGATAAAATGATCAGAAAACTAAAATCTTTCCACCGGTTCAAAATGATTGAAATTTGGAATACTTAATTTTTTAAAACCTTTTTAGACCGTTTATATATTAAAAATATAATTAAAAAATTAAGTATTCTAAATTTCAATCCACTTGAACCGGTGGAAAGATTTTAGTTTTTTGATCATTTTATCCTAAATAGCCATAATTAAATTTTGACTCTAGGACTCTCGTTGATAAGCCCTAAGAAATATTTGATTCTACGAAGCCAAAAATACATTATGACCATTTAAGATAAAATGATTAAAAAAAAACAAGATATTTCCACTAATTGAACCGGATTGAAAATCGGAACACTAAAATAATTTTAAATAAATAAACAAGGAAAAAGATATAGAGTATAAATATTATTAATTAAATAAAAAATAACAAAAATAGGTTATCCTAGGAAAAACAATTGATTGCACTGGGAAGTTTTGCGTGTGTCAAAGGGGGGCCTGAGACTTGGAGGGGCCTGACGGTGAGGGGCGATTGTTGACTAATAGTGACGTAAAGAAGTCGTTCTGATCGTCAGAAACCCAATCTATTGACAGTGGTGGTTGAAAGTTGAACCTGCAGCATTGAGAGGATTGTTACCCATTGGAAATTTGACAGTAGCGCCTATATAATCAGTTGCGTATACATTCACTGTAACGACCCGGATTTTCGACCCAAATTTTTTTTATAAGATTTACAAATTTTATTCCGGTATTATTATCTTTAGTAAATTGGTTATAAAGATTTTATTATAGTGTAAATTACATAGGTGTATTGTGTGCCACATGCACCATAATTTTTTTTCCAAAACAACTTTTTACTCTCTCTCTCTCTCAATCCAAGCCATCCATTCCCCTTACACTCCTATCTCTTCTACACATTATCCTTTACCATTAATGTTTTCACAAAAATAAATCTTGCACCCCACTCCACCCCATCTCTATAAATACCTCCCTCATTCTTTTGGAATTCACAACACAAAAACCCTAGTCATAGCCACTGAAAAAAATAGTGCGAGTTCGAGTTCCGCCCATGGAGGTCAAAAAAAGAAAGAAAGTGAGGAGGGTGTCCGGTTTGCATTCACCCGAAACCGAATTCGGTTCTCACTACCCCCACCAAGTTTCGAAACATCCCAACAACGTCACCCACTTGTCTGAAGACAGTCCGATATTAAAGTCCATCATTCCGGTCGTCTTCTTCGTTCGGCCAAAATTTACCGAAACCGTTCGCCGTATTTTTCGATCGAATTCAAGGTATTATAATCCATCCACTACGCCAAATATTGCTTTTGCCGGCGGTATTATTACCGGCGGTAAAAAAACTGCCGTTAAAAGCAACTTTTACCTGCATTAGTAAAACCGCTGGAAATAATTACCAAAAACGGCGGTTTTTTTAATAATGCCGTTTTTATAAACTTTTACCGGCGGTTTTTTAAAATACCGCCGGAAAAAATAGAATATACGGTTTTTTTAATACCGGCGGTTTATTAATGCCGCTTATAATAATAATACCGACCCGTATAATATAAATATTATTATTTATCCTACATGACGCAATATGCGGGTCAGCCCAGTTGGTAGCACGCGCGCTATAGGATCCGGAGGTTCCGGGTTCGATTCCTGGGGGAACAAAAAAAATTAACCACTGATTTTATTGCCGGCGGTTTTTTACCGCCGTTTTTAGTATTGCCGGTGGTTTTCTAATGCCGCTTTTGTTTTTCTGACAATTGTATTCCCGGCGGTTTATTTTCGGCGGTTTTTGAACTTTTACCGGCGGTTTTGAGTATTACCGGCGGTTTTTAGACTATTAACGGCAGTTTTCTCATGCCGTTAATACTAAAATTTGGCGTAGTGATCTCCTACCACCCCCTAAGTATATTAATGTACTAAGATGTTAGTTTTTATGATTAAAATCGAAAAGAATCGAATTTAAGTTCGAATGAACGAAAACCAATTTTTTTGCCATAAATAAATAAATCCACTGTTCATCGGCGTGGTACTGTTCACATTTTTTTTTTCCCCTGGAACTATTTCGTACTTGCTGGAAGATAAAAGAATGGCACAACAATTACACTTATCTCCTTGCTCTTTTTGAATGTAATGTTTCGGCCCATATATTAATTATATAAAAAATTAGTCTAGAGTCCATTATAGAAAACTTGTAACCCAGTTAGTCCACTTCTAATGTTTGTAACCCCTTTAGTTCACTAATGTAGTTTAGTAAGGTCTTAAGTCCACTTCTTTTAAAAAATAAATTAAACCAAGACAAAAATGTCCTTCTATATAAGGTGTCATATAGAGAGAAACCCTAGATCACAAACAAATCTAGATCACAGCCTCTTCTCTCTCCCCCTCTCTCTCTCTCGGCGATGACCAGGGGCAATTCCTGACCACTTCATTGCCGAGCTTTTAAGACCAGTGGGCCTACTACTCCACCCCATTGGCCTCCTCCTGGTCATCATATTCCTCTCCTCTGACGCCGGCTCTGCCTTCTCCGGCCTCTTCTCCACCGGCGAACCCGACTGCATCCACCGTGTCAGCGGGTCAACCATTGGAGTCACTCTGTTTCTGGTTCTAATCCTTTTTCTCCTTTACAACCGGGTCTCTATTTTCGGCGGCGACGATGGATCGAACGAGTAATATTGGTGTTTATTTCTGATGGTTTTTTTTTTATGATCTCATTTTCTCATGTTTTCTTCTCTATTTCTTATATTTAGCTCACTTAAAAAAAATATATATGAGTTTGTATTGACATATAAAGTTGAAACAGGTTGTGTTTTTTGAAAAAATATATAAGATTATATGTGTGCTTTTCGTGTCACACCAAAAATATATTTTTGTGTTTTTTTGTTATTATTTAATGTCATTTTTTAAAAAAATTCTCAGTTAGAGAGAGATATAATAATATATAATGTTATATTGTAATATATAACATTCTAGATTAGAAATATTCTATGTTATTTAATAAATAGAGCATATAGCGTTAAATATGACCTTTTGTACCGTGTAACGTTATATATGAGCTTTTATCATATATAACGGTATATGCTCCATTGTCAATCACTTATTGAATTTGTCCACGTAGCGGCATCTTCAACTTATACGTGAAAATATGTGATTTGAAGCTCGTTCAGCAATGTAGTTTGGTTATACATGATCTTCTCTATTGAGACATATATGTTATATGTGACAATTTGCGGTACCTAATTTTGTCCTGTAAAACTCCAAAACAAAGGAACTAATAACGTTAAATGTTTTCTTATTGAACTGGTCCGCGCAGCGGCTTTCTCAAAAACACATATGGATTTATCCATATATGATTATGTATGGTTATATGAGAATATTTGTGACTATATATACATATATATGGTTATAACGTTGAGCTTGTATTGACATAAAAAAATATTTCAATTTGCATAGAGAACATATAACGTTATATATGAGATTTTGCCTTGTAAAACTCAAAAAAGAAAAGAAAAGAGAAACTAATTAATAACATTATATGTTCTCTTATTGAATAGGTCCGTGCAGCGGCCTCTCAAAAGCACATATGGATATATCCATATATTATCAGAAGCAAGTCGAACCACATATGGATATATCCATATATTATCATAAGCAAGTCAAACAGGCCGCTGCGCGGATCAATTTAATAAGTGATGGACAACAGAGCATATAACGTTATATGTGAATTTCTGTTATGTGTAATATGGGCTTTTTCCTAGGGTTAGACATATAACATTATATCTCATTTTTTAGATATATTAATGTTGTTTATGTTGTTTTGAATATGTATATATGTAGATATAGAGGTTATGAGAATGCTATTCGAAGGCAGAAAATCACAAATTTTGAAGAATTCGATGAAGGTTTTGATGAAGAAACGGTGAAAAAATAAAGCTCGACCCCATGTAACCTCGTCAACATTCAACTGGGATTCAAGGCGTGACTGAAAATAAGGATAATGGTAGCATAATATGTAAACATATAATGTTATTTTTTGAGATACATAATATTGTTGAAAATATATGATGTTGTTTTGAGAACATATAATTTTATATGTCATGTTTTGTGAGATTTAGAGTTACAGAAGCTCAGATATAATGTTATATGTTCTGTTTTTTTTTTTGTGAGATTTAGAACTACAAAAGCACAATGTTACACGTTCTGTTCTAATTTTTTTATGAGATTCATAGCTGCAGAAATTCAAATATAACGTTATATGTTCTTCTTCTTCTTTTTTTTGCAATATTTAGATATTCAAAAACTCATATATAATGTTATATGTTTTGTATGGACCAGCATATAACGTTAAAAACTAAAAATAAGAAAAACCAAAAAGAAATGTTGCATGTTGGAAAATTTTTGCCACACATATAATATTGTATGTTAGGAAATTTTTATCACTAGTATAACGTTAAAAAATAAATACAAGAAAAATAGGAAAAAATAAAAAGAGAAATTTGATATATATATATATATAACGTTAAATGTTAAGTGTAGCGGGTTCAATAAAAAAATCGACAAAAATGAAAAAATACGTTTTTTGTTACACATATAACGTTTTTTGTTACACATATAACGTTATATGTGGCGTGATGACAGCGGCGGCTTGATTGTAACAAAAACGGGGAAAAATGGAAAAAATACATTTTCGTGTCAGCCAAACAAGGCCTTTGTTTCTTAGGAGGGGCATTTTTGTCATTAAAATTATTAGTGGGTTAAGAAACTTAAAAGTGGACTAGATGGGTTTGGAAACTACTAGAGTGGACTTATGCAAAATTCTCCCTTAATTATAAGCGGTTATCTTATTGCAATTAAGTCCTAAAGTCATTGAAGTCTATAGTTAGGCCCAATGAAGTGTTTTATTTGATTATTGAACATGGGTTTTACACTAGTAATTATAAATGATAAACATGTTATGACAAGTGTTGCCCGTATTAAGTACAATAATTGTAGGTAAATAATAATAGACCTAATTTTTGTACTAAATTTTATATATATATATTAATGGAGGCTTCTTGCATTATTATTAACTTATTGGTCATACAAGATTAAGGGCAATGGCCCATTCATAAAAGGTTACGTGATTTGTCTTGCTAATCTTTTATTACAAATATCATCTCGATTGCTTGTTTATTACTCCAACTCTTGATTTGAATGCTAGACTGAATCCTAGAGACATTGGGAGGTATGCGAAATAGAATTCACCTAGACGATGCTAGGTAATGGATGAATTGAGAAGTTTTTTTATCTTTTTAGAGATTGCCTGCAGGTCTGATTTTGAGATGTGATGAGATTGAAACTGGCGGGAGTCCAGTGATAATTTGATAGACTGGCAAGAGTCTAGTGATGAATGTGATGATTTGAAACCGGCAAAATAAGTCCGGTGGTGGATTGAAACTGGCAAAGTAAGCCCAGTAACTGGCAAAATAAGCCCAGTGATGATTGTGATGATTGTGAAGTGGTGCATAAGATAAACGAACCCTGGTTATGATTCAGACATGATAAGCTTTCCTTTTGACGGAATGAGAGGGATACACACTAGGTACATAACTTAGGTACAATCCGCGCCAGCAAAAGAAAGTGATCTCATTGGACAGGGTATAGCTAGCGGTTGGGGGAGGAAAGATCTCATGGATGAGATCTTAGATTTCACATAAGGTAATGGATAGTAATAAACTGGTTTATGTGAAAAATCTCTGTTCTATTTCTTCGTACCATTATTATTCTGCTGCTTGCTAGTTGTAAGGTAAGAGGGATGGTTTGGTTGGATTATTCTACTGGGTGATTTATCACACACGGATACGTCTATATCCTGATAAATTGCTTCGGCGATTAATTTGCCAGAGGGGTGCAGGATTTAATGGAGGGAATCCAATGATGCTGCAGTTTGGCACGAAAAAAAATATCAGGAACGAAGATCGAGTATGCTTGAGATTTGTGTCAAGCCTAGAGTCGGCTCTGAAGATAATGTATTTTGAATCAATAAATTTATCTTGAGATTGTATTAGTTAAACCTTTATTTCGAAAAATTATACTTATTTAGCAAAAAATTTCTCAAGAAATTATTTAGTTTGCTCTCAAAAAATCGGGGCGTTACATTCACACTTACTCTCATTCATCATATCCTCACAATTTTCTCAACTTTTATTTCATTTTCGTAATTCATAGAAGAATATTATGGATCAGTATAATTTTTCATTTTCGGATAGTTGATCAGTCGGGAACGATGCTGCTAATGATATTCTGTGTGGGGAGAGGAGTTCCTACGTCGGGCGTGATTACACAACCGAATTTACGACTGATTAGGTTAATTATTATTTGTCGTTATTATACATATTTGTTAATTATTTTGAAAGTAGGCTGCATAATGTTGTACTTATATGTATTCATTTTTTTTTATAGATATTTGAAATTAGAACTGTCATGGTAGATTGGGTGCGAAGAGTTGGTAAGGAAAATGATTTTGTGATTGTCATAAGTAAATCTGCTAGTATAAAGGGCAACAAGATGCCGAAATGCATGCTTATTTGTGAAAAGGGGGATTGTACAAACCGCCACGGGAAGGGCATTCAATGCAAAAGAATACTGGAACTAAAAAATGTGATCGTCCGTTTAAGCTGCGAGGTGTACCACAACCTCCAGACGGTGTCATGTGGAGTTTGGAGGTTGTTAAAGGTTTTCATAATCATGAACCAGCTGAAAGTTTTGAGGGACATGAGTACCCGTCAAGACTGACCCCAATCCAGCAGTAAGTAGTTCGTGACATGTCTAGCAGCACCGCGCCTCGAGAAATTCTTAATTTCCTGAGACAACAAGACTCGTCAATTAGTACAGGAATCAGGAGTATTTACAATATGAAGGCACGGTATAAGAAAGAGCAACTGGGGGGTCTATCTGTTATTGGGTACATCTTGAATGAATTAAACGAGAAACAATACATTTACGACTATCTTACAAATGAACACACCAACGAAATCACAGATATTCTTTGGGTTCATTCTAGAAGCCTAGAGCTATCTGTCAATTTTCCGTCCGTATTCATTATTGATGCGACGTACAAGAGTAATGAGTATCGGATACCACTCTTGAAAGTTGTGGGTATCACATCCACAATGAAAACTTAATCTCTTATGTTTGCATATTTGAATAATGAGACGAAAAAACGACTGATATGGGCGTTGGATACCTTAAAGAGATGGATGGTTGAAAAAGGGGCAGCGTTGCCATCGGTGGTTGTTTCAGATAGGGATCTGGCACTTCTTGGCGCTATTGGAATATGTTTCCCCTTCGCACAACACATCCTTTGTATTTGGCACATAAATCAGTGTATAATGAAGAAGTGCAGGCCCATACTTGGTACGAGGTGGGACGAGTTTTTCTATGCATGGCAGTTGCTTATTCATTCATCGACACCGATATCTTTGCAAGAGCGGTGGAATGGCATGTGTGGAGAGTTTGAGCAATACTCTACTGCCATACAATACCTTTGGGATACATGGTTAATTCCTTACAAAGAGCGATTTGTTGCAGCATATATAAACTAGTTTATGCACCTCGGGAGCAATTCAAGCCAAAGGTAACTTTCCTATAGTCATTGTATATTTACTGTCCTGCACTAAAGAATACTTTATGTAACTTTCCTATTTAACACAGTGTATTATTAAATTGCAGGGCGGAATCTGCGCATGCGAGGCTCAAACAATACTTGGGAGATACCATGTCCTCGCTTCAAACATTTTTTCAGAAAATAGAAAAGATATTAACCAGTCAGTTCGGGGATATTCAGGGGTCGTTCCAGAAATCTCTCAACATTCCACGACACAGACATCTACATGAAGGCATTTATAGTGAAATAAGATGTCGCATTTCATTACAGGCAATGAACTTGATCCATAAGCAGGCACAACGCACTGATAACGAAGGCGGCCTTTGCTTTTGTAAGATCAAAAGGACACACGGATTGCCATACTTTCACGATATCGCACTTTACCTTTCTGTGGATAAACCAATTCTGCTAAGCTCTATCCACCCTCACTGGGGTACGTTGTCCATGCACGCCCAAAGGCATACTGACGAGGGAGCACGACCGGACAGGGCAGCTCAGCTTATTGAAAGATTAAATGAAATGGATTCCGACAAGCGAGAATCTATGATGGACAGGTTTCTCGATATGGCGGATCCATCTAGTTGCACAGTTCGACCCCCAGCATACAATACAGAACACATGGGTCGACCTACAGGCAGAGATGAGCAGAGTAGAGGTCACATACCTTCCTTCACAGTGTCCACTTCAGAATCTCGGGTCTCACGTATTCCAACATCACGAAGGACCAATGGGAGGGATCACCTCATTGAAAAATTTTCTCAGCAGTATCAGCGTTATATTTCCCACTGTGTTAACGTACGACCCGACGGTCATTGTGGCTTCAGGGCAATAGCCGTGCAACTCTATGGTTCTGAAGATGAATGGGCTCAAGTACGACATGACCTTATCCAAGAGATTGAACAAAATTGGGTCTTGCACAATCAGCTTTATCCAAAACATAATTATGTATCTCAGGTGCTACAAAAACTTCGTTACTTCCAGCCATCAGCACCAGAGGATCATTGGATGGATTCTATATCATTGGGACTTGTCATCGCATCAGCGTACGACGTTGTACCGCATACATTCGATATGATTGCTTCGAGTTGTTTCACTCACTTGTTGTTGAGCTCCCATCCAGTTCCAATCGCAGCACGCACACATATAGCTATTGGCCGTGTTAATGACAATTACTTCGTGCAAGTTTTTCTATACCGTCATTACCCTGTACCACCCATCATCATATGGTGGAGGCCAAATGCATCACATGAAGCAAAAGGATGGGCTGGTCCTTATGAAGCACGCCTCCAATTGTGGTATGAAGTAATGAAGATAGATCCGCTGGGACGACAACCACAATTTGGTGGAAATGTTGACTAAATTTGTGTATTTATTTATGTTCATGTATTAGTTCTATATACTCAATTATAATTAAATGAAGTTTGATTTCAGTTTGCATTATTGACTGTTCAAAGAAGTATAAAGTAAATTTAAGTGAATTATACATACATAATTTACTTGAAAACTCAAATATAGAAGTTTAAAAAAAATGAAGGACAACAAAATAAAAACAAAGAGATAATATATCGGGTCCAAAAAAATCATTTCATTTAAACACATTATTTCATATTCAATATTAGATTTGTTTGATAGGTTTCGTTGAATAGATTTTAAAAATATAAAATTTATTAAAAAAATACGTGAAAAAAAAGTTATTAACATTTAAAATTTTATAACAAAAATAAAATAAGAGAAAGAGAGAAAGTGGTGAGAGAGAGAGAGAGAGAGAGAGAGAAAGATATGGGGGTAAAACCGGAAATGGTAGCAACGGGTGTCAGCCCCCCTTGACACGGGGGAGGGGGGGATTAGTAGCTCTCAGCCTATATAAAGGCATGCTAGAGTTATGTTTTAGATACAATCAATAATACATTATTTTGCTTTTCTTAAGAATGTGACTAGCATGCATCCACGTTCAAATTGTTTTCACAATCAAACTTTTAAGCATATGTTGCTTGGCTAATACTTAATCATTGGTTTGTTCGTCTGTGAAACATTTTCAGTACTTCTCGCTTTTGAGAGATTATTTAGTGCCACTATACAGCCCCAATCCTTCTCCCCACCGCAGGCCGATTGAGTCTGATGGGGAGAGTGATCTGTGCATTGCCCCAGTGACAGTAAATATTATTATAAGCGGTTAAAGGAGAAATTGATCTCAAAGGCACATATTGGAACCAAAGATTTGCCTCTAATTTTTTTATTTTTTTTTTATCAGAAGAAAATCATTCATTCATAAAAAGCCTCTCGGCACTCACAAGAATTTCATCCGGCAACGATGATATGAAATCTATACCGATCCCACATAACAAGGGAGATCTAATGCCTAAATCCGGATGCGGGAATAAATTAAACCCTCTACGCGCGCAGGAACAAAGCAATAGGGGAAGAGTTGATTGATCTTTTTCCATTCCCGCTCGATACTAGTTGTTGCTTATTGGGCCTTAGACTATACTTTTCATTTCATATAGTAGTTCAAGACGTGTTGTGATAATCATTTTCAGCATTAAAGTAAACCTAACATTGGCCCACATATATACAAAATGGAACTTATCCTTCGAAAAGCGCTTTGGTGAATAAGACTTTGGGCCTAACAATACGGGTAGCTGACTTTCACTTGCCTTGCTTGGGTCGAACCAAAAGTGGGCCGTACGTAAGGCCCAACCGTTCATTAAGGCCCATAACACGCAAGTATAGCCCGTGGACATTGCAAGGCCAGACAGGACAAGCCCACGCCCAACCCCTAAAGTGACTCAACAACCAAGAAGTTTTCGCCTTTGATGCAACGATGTCACATTCTGAGCACACACCCATTTCAATTCTATCCATGGGATAATGATAAAGAACGAAGGCGAGAAGAATTCACATACAAAAAATGGAAATCCCTACAGGTGCCCTTCGTACGCCGGCCGCCCTACCTAAACCAATCATCATATTGGTCCAAGGGCCACCGGAGGGCTGTGTTTGGGGGTATATAAGTTTTAGGGTTTGTGTTTGGAGATACAACATGAGTAGTGATTTTTACACTCTCTTTTTCTATACCACATTCTCTTTCAAGTGTGAAAGAGTATATAAATGAAATGTTACTTTTGTAAATTCACATCGCAAGAGTACAAAAAGTGGGTGTGGTTATAAAAAAAAAAAAAAAAAAAAGGAAGTGTGAAAATCAATTGCATTATAACATCTGTCCAAGTGATTTATAGAGGGGGATGATAAAATGTACTAATGCGTACTTGAAACAATGTTAAAAAACCCTAAGTTTAATATTCTTTCTGTCTATCCTTCGTTTTCCTTTACTTTATTTCCTTTTTTTTGGTAAATATATAAAGGAAACACGACTTAAAAAAGTAACTAAAAAAAGTATGTCGCACGTACAATATTTTGAAAACATGCTTAAAAGAAAGAAAGTGAGTATTTGTTTAATAACTATGAAGAGAATGAATGTTGAGTATGCAAAGGTAAAGTGAATCTAAAGGAGAAGATTTTGGGAGTTTTACTCGTATGAGAGATTTACTTATGAGAACTTGAAAAACGAAGACATGTATCTTAATTGTGCATATACAAGGATACTAGAAGCGTAAAAATAATATTTGCCGTAGAGTACTTAGGGCATCTGCATTAGTGTCGCCACTTCCCATCTGTCGCTATAGTAACCAGCCAAAGGAGGAAAACGGTCTTGCATCAGCCTCGTCTCTGGTTGGCATCAAATTAACATTGCTACAGTCCCTCGTGGAAGACAAAGAGGAACTGTTCACAGGTTAAACATTAATTTAATGTTTTTTGTTTTGGGATAGCTGTTGTTTTGGTGAATACTCTGTTGCTTTTTTTTTTTTTAAGAATAAAGAAATTAATATTTTTAATGGGATAGTTTTAATATAGGGAGTCTGATGCAGTAGACGTTTTAAAAGTGAGTAGCTAAAGTAATAAAGTGGTTTTTTCCTCTCTAATTTGGTCCAGAATTTGGAAAGACTGGTGCGGATGCTCTTAACGCGTTTACGTCAAAAAGAGGAGGGAAGGTACATGTTAGATTATGCATCTTTTAGTCGGTAATGCCCATGGGGCACTTGCTTAAAAGTATCGGTAAATTGGGCTAAGGTCTATTTTGAAGGTGGTTTTGGACGTTTAGTCCAACTCAAATTGTAATAGTGGTGGAGGTCCATTACTGTAACATTTATAGTGGTGGAGGTCCATTACTGGATAAAAATGCCCCGACTACCCCTTACTATCTATATAATATGTTTGGGTACCCTAGGATTTTAGGGTTTTAGAGTACACTAGAGTTTTAGGGTACTCTAGGATTTTAGGGTTTTAGGGTACCCTAGGGTTTTAGGGTACCCTAGGTTTAGGCACTTTCATAGGAGTTTTTGGGTGCATTTTCCTATTATAGGGTTTTAGCGATTTAGGCACTTTTATTGGGTACCCTAGGGTTTTAGGCACTTTTATAGGGAACCCTAGGGTTTTAGGGTACCCTAGGGTTAGGCACTTTCATAGGAGTTTTAGGGTGCACTTTCCTATTATAGGGTTTTAGCGATTGAGGCGCTTTTATTGGCTACCCTAGGGTTTTAGGCACTTTTATAGGGTACCTTGAGGTTTAGGCACTTTTATAGGGTGCCCTAGGGGTATTTTTGGAACGCCTGTCCATATAAGGACTGGAACCACTACGAAAAGTTTAGGTGGACTGGAACCACTACGAAAAGTTTAGTGTGTCCTTATCATCAAGGCTCCCTTACTATTATTTGGGGTATTATTATTATTATTATTATTATTTATTTATTTAATTTTTTTTTTTGGGATAGGTTTGAAAAGATGTTTGAAGACTTGAAAACACTTTCGTGGATTAATTCAGGAGCATTTGTTAATTACTCCATCATTGTTATGTTTCCTCACCTTCCAAAGTTGCCCTTTAGAAAAAATAATTCCCTTTTTTGCATAAGCGATACTAGAATTTCTATACTTCCATTCCAATTAAGATTGTATGGTCCGTAAAATAAAAACTTAAAAAAGTACAGATTTAATTGATAGTGTAATTTTCTGAGCATAGTTACCTTTTTTTTTTTTTTTTGACAAAAAGAGAGAAGTGTTATTAATCTGAAAGGCGTAAAAGCCTAAGCATCAGACAGTTGGGAACCCCATGGGGGCAAAATGGAAGTCCACAGACCTGACCAACCATTCAAAAGAGCCTTCTGAGCACAATAATGTGCAACCCGATTACAATTACGTTTAACAAAACCAAACTCAGAAAGAAAAGGATTCTTTTGAGCATTGTTACTTCAGATAGCATACAAGTACAATATAGGAGTAGTATATATAAAGGACTTGAGAATACTTGGAAAAAGAGAATATAAAATTGGATTTTTTTTTTTTGGTCAAATGGAATTTCGTGCATTAAATAAAACCGAACATAAACGTCATTTGCCCGGTAAACGGCCTACAAAGATCATAAGGCAACAAAAAGACTACAAAACCGTATACCTAAGTCCTGAGATGGCCAACACCCATGACATCCACCAGGGCGAATATAAAATTGGATTACCTGTTGAATGTTGGAATATAAGTACGAAATCATGAGAAAATGTCAGCCCTTGGATTCCGAAGGAGACCACTGTCGGTGTGGGCTGGTTTAATGATATGTGATTGCTTGACTCCAGCCTACTATTAGAACCCTTCTGTCGGTCTTCTATCGCCACCGACAGATTCCATAATCTAAATAAGAAATAAAAAGATTCAATCGAGCATCTACATGTATATCAAATTGATTTGATTTTTTATGAAGGTCACTTATTTTTTAAAATTATTAAACGGTTTGGATTTTTCATGCAGAATCCATAATAGACTCCGCGTGGCCATTAGTGCAAGGTTGATATGGCCATCGTTAGTGGGCATATAGCATTTTCTCTGTTATTATCCCTTAACCCACCCAAACGATGCCTTTTAACCATGTAACCATAGTCCACAAGGTGTCTTCCTTCACGCTGAGCCCACTAATGCTTGATCATTGGCTCAATTCGAATCCTTGAGAAGTCTAAACCCAAGACCTCCTTCAAACTTAGGGCAGCAAATATCCTGCCACTAACTGAAATTTTTTTTTATTTTTTTTAGAAACACAAACATAATAGAATACCATAAATAAATAGTAGCACATCCACTAATACAAGACAGCCCAAAGGAAAAAAGAAAACCCAAAGAAAACGCGCGCAAAACAATCCTAGCAACAGAACTCACACCCGAAAATCTTACACAACAAAAGCCAAGACAAAGGCGACACAACAATTCCTAACAAAAAACACCACCACGACACCGACCGCAGCAACCCCGAACACACCATAAACTTGCAAAACAAAGATTAGGACCAGAAGAGATAAATCAATGAAACCAACTGATTTTAGCTTCAGTAGACTTCATCTCAACACCTTTTCTAGGAAGAAAAATCAGATGATAGACTCAATTTATTTCAGGAGTTGTTGTGGAATAATAAGGAAATTGATATATATTCACATTCTTTTTTTTATCTTTTAACAAAAAAATTATACTTTCAACAATTTTAAAAAAAAAAGTGTGAATGACAACTCTCAATAATAAATAAATGTGACTCACCCGTTATTTCAAGCCATCAAGGTCTTATTCACAAAAAGTTGATAATGACATTAAAACTTTATTGTGACAGTAAATGGAAGTACGTGAGGCTAAAAACTAGTAAAAAAATGAGAATAAGATCATGATACATGAACTTATTAACTTTTAACACTTTTTAATAGCAGTTTTAAGGGTGCATTTTTGTTAATCTAAATAGACTTCAGGTTAATGACAATAGTTAAATTGTTTTCGCTAAATAGTATTTAGTTGATGTCATAAGAAGAATAACCGACTCAAAAATCCATAAAAACATGTACTTTTAAGATCTTGCTGCATGAACTTATTAACTTTTAACACTTTTTAATACATAGCAGTTTTAAGAGTGCGTTTTTTTAATCTAAATAGACTTCAGGCTAATGACAATAGTTAAGTTATTTTCGCTAAATAGTATTTTAGGTGATGTCATAAGAAGATCAACCTGCTTAGAAATCCATGAAAACATGTATTTTTAGTCCATTTACTTAGCGGAAATGCATTCGTAGTGGACTAATCAAAATTGGATAATCAAAAGTTGACACATCACCTTTTGATTATTCATTTAAGGGGTTAAGGTTAGCAATATAGAGGTCCAAAATTGTATAATCAAAATTTGTCACATCACTTTGTCAAACTAAAAATACTAAAAACTATTAATATAGAAAAAAAAAATAGTTTTCAAACTACTAAAAATTGTTTATTAGAAATACAAAGCAATTTTCCCAAAATCACTTTTTGAAATCATTTTCTAAAAAAATTTCAAAAAAAGAAAACAATTTTTGAAAAATAATAATTTTTTTGAAAACTTTTTTAAAAAAATAGTTTTGTGTAATTTTTTTTTAAAAAGCTATTTTTTAAAATAATTTTTTGACAATATGGTTGTGAGAGAGAGAGACAGAGAGTGAAAATAGAGGAGTTGAGTTTTGTTCACCCTCCACTTAAGAGGGTGAACATTACCCTTCTTCCTATTGGTTGAAATGATGTAGACCCCACCACAAAATGATGTCATGCTTACCAAAAAGTGAATTGCATGGTAAGCATGACATCACTTTGTGGTGGGGTCTACACCATTTCAACCAATAACAGAAAGGGTAATGTTCACCCTCGGGTGAACAAAATTGCATCGGAAAATAGAGGGGAGACATGGAGAAATGATACACTGACCGAAAGATTTTCCTGCACCCTTACCGCAAGTCTGGTCCCCACCTTAAAAAAAAAAAAAAAAAATCGGCAAAACCAAAACAAAAGCCCTTCCCCCCAAAATCCACATCGCATCTCTATTCGAGTTGGCGAAAGAGGACAGCCCCCACCACTACCGCCGACCACCATCACTACCGCCGACCACCATGTCAACGTCTCCACCTCCGGCGGCCACCTCCACCTCACGAGAATCACCAAAATCTAGGTCAAATCGAGACGAGATCTCACCGCCAAAGGTCTCCCCCCCCCCCGCTCTCTCTCTCTGAGTGGAAGTGGGCTTTCACAAATTAAGAAACGTAAATGAACATTGGCAGTGTTGAATGTTCATCCTGTAGTAATGTTTTATTTATTTATTCGGGGAATGCACAAATTTTAAAAAAACAAGCATGAGAAATATATCATGGTGCAAGATTAAAATTTTACGAGACAATAAACAGCTTTAGTTATAGGTTTTAAGGATAAATCCTACTTTGTGTACACACTGACAAGTAACTAGTGTAAGTAGGTCCATATGGCTAACTGTACGCACTGAGAAGGCCAAGGGGTTTGGATGAAGAAATAGTCTGGGCTGTTGCTCGTGTGATAGGGAATTTTTTTTATTTTTACTGAAGCTTTAATTTTTATTGGTCTCTGTTTAGAATTTTTTTTTGTTTCTTTTTTGAGAATAGATAGAATCATAGAAATAGAATTGTAGTATCTTGTGGTAATGCTTACTTCTTCGGTTAATTTTTGAACATGTAGGTGTTTCCGTTGCCATCATCATCGTATTTGATCTCATCAAGTGGAGACATTGAAGAAGAAGAAGAGGTATCGAATGGTTCTCCAAAACAAGATTGTGACGATATAGGTACTAATGAGGATGAAAAGGAGGCAACAGAGATTTCTGAACATATAGTTGAACCGAAGGAGGGAATGATATTCAACACACCAAATGAAGCTTATCTATATTATTTAAGATATGCCAAAGAAAAGGGGTTTGCTGTGGCAAAAAGAAACTCGAGAAAGGGGAAAGATGGAAACTTGAGACATGTAACTTTTATGTTCAATCGCGGTGGAAAGGCGGTGATCAAAACAACCAATCCGGTCAACCCACGGCCACAAACAAAAATTGAGTGTCCAGCTCGGCTTAATTTGTCTAGACACCCGGATGGAAAGTGGAGGTTAAACCGGGTTGCCTTGATTCACAAATGCTATACGGTGCTTGATGAACATGTGAAAAGAAAGTTCCTATTGAATGATAAAGCCGGGATTAGGTCGTACAAGACTTATGACACACTTCAAATTCAAGACTAATCAACATGAGTCTTACAATTGTAGCCACCAACATTTCATTATTCAATTTCCACAACCAATTACACTAAGCAAAGGGGCATATCCCAGCAAACATGAAAACAAAGGAACAAAAGAAACCAACTCACTCCCACAAGGGGAGGCTACAATAGACTCAAGACTCCTTGTACCAGTCCTAACCCAGAACATGAAACATAAGGAGGCCACACAATACAAAACCAATAATGCATTTCAACCAAAAAAGAAGCCGTTGCAGCTCCACAAGAGAACTCAAAACCACTGGTATAAATTCATTGAGGAAGACTTCGAATTTAGAAATCTCCAAGGTCTATGGGTCGGAGTCGTAAAAACCGCACTGGATTGCCATGCCCAAATCTCACCCGATTGAAATCCTCCTTCCAAGGGGAACCATTTTCAAGTCAGTTATTCACCCATTTTGAAGTCCCATATGCCAGCAACTGAAGAACATCATGGCACCTACAAAATAGAATTTTAGCTTCTCATGATAGAATTTAGCAAATGTTCTGGGATGTGCTCTGATCAAAATTTCTTGCAGGGATATGCTTGAATTTAGTTTGCAATACAATGGCATAGTTGATATATACAAAAACAGAAGTAGAAATAGAAGTTAGTACAAGCAACAATCCTTCTATTTATCCATCCATATGATGCATCCCCTGGAGAAGTATGTCAAAAGCTTTGTTGATATATTGGAAGCTGATTTCTTGTGTCACGAATCCCTCCAAATTAAGCTCCTGTAACATGTCAATAATTTGAACGAAGAAATATCAAGAGGATTAAAATAAAACTGAGACTCGTTGAGCCAGACAAGTCAAAGGTTAGATAGCTCTAGATACAGATGGAGAATCATAGTCCATATTGAACTTGGAACCCTAATTTACCCAATCAAACTGAACACAAAAATCCAAAATTTCCCCAATTTTGACACCCTAATTTTTGAGAGAGAGAGAGACCTTTGGCGGTGAGAGTGCATCGCGATTTGACCAAGGTTTTGGCGATTCTCGTGGCGAGGTGGAGATGGTGGCCGGAGGTGGAGCCGCTGAGTGGTTGGAGGTGGTGATGGGACTCGGCGGCGGCGGCGGAGGTGGTGGCGGCTGTCCTCTCTCTCTTTATTTCGAACGGAACGCGATATGAATTTTGGGGAGAGCTGCTAATCCCCCCCTTCTGACACAGCCCCCCCTCCCGGCCCCACCTCCCTTTCCAGAAATACCCTCTCTCTCTCTCTCTCTCTCTCTCTCTCTCTCTCTCTCTCTTTTCTTTCTTTTTTTACGGTTTGCTTTTCTTTTTTTTTCCTTTTCTTTCCCGTTTGCTTTTTTTTTATTTCCTTTTTTTTCTTTTCAGTTTGAATTTTTTTTCCTTTTTTTCTCTTTAATAATAGGTTCAAGTCTAATTCTAGGCTTTGCAAAGTAATTAAGAGAAAAAAATGTTTCAATTGATCATATTTATCCGACTGTTTTATTTTGCTTTTTTTTTGTCCTTTATAGATTAAAAAATATAGTAACGAAAATAAGTGTTTCAATTTTCAATCCGTTTGAACCAATGCAAAGAAGTTATTTTTCTGATCATTTCATCATAAATGGTCGTAATAAATTTTTGACTCTAAGACCTTTTAATGAACACCCTAAGAGAGTCCTAAACTAAATAATGAGTTTTTGGGTGCTCTTTGAAATGCCGTAAAGCAAAAAATTCATTAAGATTAGTTAGTTTCATGAAAAAAAATTTAGTTTGAATTTTTTTTGCTTTACGGCATTTCCCTTTTTAGTCCTTCAAATATCAAATTATTAGATGTAGATCTTGAAAGATGTTCTCCACCTTTTTGTCTCTGTTTTTTTAATTCGTAACAAAAAATTTAACTTCCAGCAGTTGGTTATTTATAAAGTTTTCTTGGTATAACTATCAGATAATGCATGATCAACGCTTTCATCATGGTTCTAACTTAAGCCAATTGAATAGCTACAGACAGCATAGTTGTGTGTAATGTGCTTGGTATTCTATTATAGGACTTGTTACGTAAGTATGATATTATCATTTTTAGTATACAAATTGTTTGTCCTCGAACGTGTAAATTTTTCCTTCGATCTTTCTCACTAAAATGCTGTATTTAAATATGAAGAGTCTTAGAAGCTTAGGTAAAGACAAATTAGTGATGTACTTGTTTAAGAATATGGTATTCAGTATTGATCAAAGTGAGTGAGTTGTCAAATTTTTATTGGTTGCACCTCTGTTATGAAACTTGAAGAAGGATTATAACTTTCTCCCTTATAACTTGAATTTTCGAAATGAGTTTCGTTTTTCTCTTGGATTCACGCGTTTTCTCCGTTCAAGACTGATGAAAGAGAAAAAAATTTCGAATTGAAAAGAAAGAAAGAGTAATAAAGAGAAAAAAAAAGAAAAAATATATTCAAACTGGATGAAAATAAAAGGAAATAAAGTGGCAAAAAAAAGAAGAGCAAACTGGAAAGAAAGAAGGAAAAGGGAAAAAAAAAAAAAAAGAAAAGAAAAGAAGGCAAACCGTAAAGAAAGAAAGAAAAGAGAGGGAAAGAGAGAGAGGGGGGTAATCTGGAAAAATGTATTTTTTTATACATTTAATAAAAAATATGATTAAAAAATTAAGTGTTTTAAAATTCAATCCGTTTGAACGGATAGAAAGATTTTAGTTTTTTGATCATTTTATTCCAAATGGTCATAATTAAATTTTGACTGTAGAGCTCTCGTTGATTAACCCTAAAAGATATTTGATTCTACGACTTTCTTAAGATTAATCAACGAGAGTCCTACAGTCAAAATTTAATTATGATGATTTAGAATAAAATGATCAGAAAACTAAAATCTTTCCACCCGTTCAAACGGATTGAATTTTGGAACACTTAATTTTCCAACCTCTTTATACAGTTTAAACTACTACAAAAATATATAGTTTTTCCATTTTCCATTATTTCACCATCAATATTAGGCTCGTTTGATAGGTTTCATTGAGTAAATTTTAAAAATATAAAATTTATTTTAAATAAATATGTCAAGAAAAAGTTATTACCATTTCAAATTTTATAACAAAAAAATAAAATGAAAGAGAGAAAGAGGGAGGGGAAGGGTAATGTGGGAAGAAGGGACATGGGGGGTGGGGGGGTGTGTGTGTGTGTCATGGGAGGGATTAGCAATTTACATTTTGGGTGGGGGAATCGCTGATTTTGGGGGAAGGGATTTTGTTTTGGTTTGTGCCTTGTTTCTTTCACTTTTCAAAAAGTATTTTTCAAAAAATACCTACTAGATTCTCCCTAGATTCCCCCTACTTCTACCATTTCTCTCTCTATCTCTCTCCACTTATTACCCCTACGATTTTTCAAAAAACTTTTCAAAAACCAAACCAAACACGGCATTGGTTTTACCAATTTTTTTTTTTTTAAGGTGGGGACCACACTTGCGGTAAGAGTGCGGGCAAATCTTTCGGTCAGTGTATCATTTCTCTCTTTTTTTTTTTTTTTGAAAATGTCAATTCATTCAAGCCCGAGGGCGAAAATTACATCGCAAAATACAAGAATGCACCAAACTACCTAATCTGGGACCTTAGAGCATCTCCAGCCTTGATCCATTTTAAGACCCAAATTTAAAAATGGGACAAAAATCACAAAAATCTCTCTCCAATCTTTGACCCAAACCCTTCCCCATTTTGGGTTTTACCCATTTATTTGCCCAAATTTGGGACAACCAAATGCTTGACTCATTTTTCCAACGGCTACTTCCCACTCCGTACGACGATCCCTTCAACTCCTCCCCACTCCTGCCGCCGCTACCGATCGGGATTGGATGTACCCCTCGTTTTATGGGCCCATGTGCCATTCGTAATTGAGGAGGAGTCACCATGAACAAGTCGCCTAAATCGCACAAGCACGAGGCATTTCGCAACCCCTTCGATGCCGGCAATCTCCAACGGCGGGCGGGGGAGGTGGAAGGAGGGCGGATTCGCTGCGGACGAGTTTTCAGGCAAGGGAGTCCAAGGAAGAAGAAATGAGGTGAGGGAGTCCAGGAAGAAGAAATGAAGCCACTGACGGTTCAAGGTTTGGTTCCTTCTATGGCGTCGTGTTCGTCTTCTTCCTTGAAGTCCAGCTGCTCATTTTGTTGCTGCTCATTCCATTCCTCTCTTTTATTTACATAAATGACATTGGATATTTTAAAAATAATAAATTTTGGGTCAAAATAGGATTTTGCCATTGGAGAGGCTCCTACCCAAAATGGGTTTTTGCTCAAATTTTAACCCAAATTTGGGGAAAGGAAAAGGTAAGGACTGGAGATGCTCTAACACCCTGCAAAAGCAAATCAACACAAGGTGCCGATATGAGAATCTCGTCCGGGACAAAGCAGAGAGATCTCAAACGAAATCCCGGCACAAACCATTACACAATAAAACAGATGTAATCGAAGCAACAAACAAAATACAAGCGTAAAGGAAAACTGTTCCCATGGACAAACCACAAACAATCGCCGGCCGGACTGGAATACAGGCCCAAGCGACCACGGCGGCCGAGACCAGACCTCCCTTCACGCTCGATCTGCCGTTGACGGTCCAGAGTAAAGCTAAATGCGGGCGAGACCAACTGGAGCTAAAGCGAAGACCCCCAACAAAGGCCCCACTGTTGCAGCTGCCGGAAAACCCCCATCACCACCATAACAGCCGCCGACCACAGCCATTCGCAAAACTTACCAACACCGAAACCTAATAAGTTTATTCTGCCCCCCACTCAAACCGCCAAACTTGGGGGAAACCCAGACCAGCAAAGACCGAATCTAGGAGGACCTAGATCGGTAGACCACCGGACGACAACCGGAAAAACGAAAACAACAAAAGAAAAAACCCCACCCCCAACCACACACCTTATTACCTCGACGTCGGCCCCGACCAAAACAGATCTGGAACCGCCGAGTGGGACATCGGACTGTGGAGCACCACCGGTTGCCGGACAGAGCCGCCACAAGGGGGAACCACGTCGACCCAAAACCACAAGCGGCCCAAACTGGGAGCACGGGAAGCCCAACGCCAGGCGACGACGAGGCGATGAGGGGGAGGGAGGAAGAACGGAAGGGGGGGGGGGGGGGGGAGGAGGGAGAGAGAGGCGGAGGCCTCCTCCCCCAGCGGCGGCAGTGGCTAGGGTTTTTTTCTAGAGAGAGAGAGCAGAAGCGAGAGATAATTGTCAGTGTTTCATTTCTCAGAGACATGTATTTGTGTAATGATAAGCGTACTTGATTGAAAAGATATGGGGTGTTCCGCTTTTTTAAAAAGTACTTTTTTTTCAAACGAAGGTAATTTCAAATTCAAATATAATGAAAATGAAAAATATTTTTTCAATTTTTTTTGCACCGTTTAAAAGATCTTAATGAGATCTATCAAACAAGATCCATATTGGTAGGAAAATTATTTGCGTAAACATATGATTTTTGAGCTTGAAATTACCTTCTTTTTCAAAAAGTACTTTTTTCCCAAAAGTGGAACACCCCTTAACTAAATTTAATTTTTGACAAAAGATTGTTAATTTTGATTATCAAATGGCCAAAATTTAATTAGTTATTAAGAAGTTGCTAAGTTTAATTATTCAAATTAGAGCATTTTTTGAACAAATATAACTAACATTAGCAATATTTTAATTTTAATTTTAATTTTGATTAATCTATGGATGCTCTTAAAGCAAGTGCTGCATGGGCACTCCTTAACATTTGCCTTTTTTAATTTCTTAAGATAAGTATATAATTTTCCGAGCATAGTTACTTCACATAGTAATATACAAATATTAAATATATTAAAAAAGAGAGATAAACCTTTGAGAATACTTGCCAGTTGCAAAAGAGAATATAAAACTGGATTCTGATGAGAGACCATTGTCTTTTCTCCTTATTTTATTTTATTTTATTTATTTTCCTGAGAGGAGACGACTGTCGGTGCTGCTTACTATGGGATTGGTTGGTGGGTTAGCCCCTTTCATGATCTGTGAATTCTGATTGCTTAAACTCCAGCCTGTTGTCCCTTAAATCTCGACCATCTTTCTCACCCAAATCCAAGATCCACCGTTGGTTCCTTCCCCAACTAGTTCGCCAGTTAATCACAGCTCAAGTGATGAGTTAAGTCTCTTTCATCTCTCTCTCTCTCCCTCTCTCTCCTCGCAACAAAGCAAGAATTGGATTCCTCCCCACACCCAGTAAGTTCATTTCTCTCTCTAAAATATCATGCCAAGATCTTCACTCTAATTCCATGGTTTAGGGTTTCTATTACTGAGAATTGTTATCGAATGCTCGTTATTAGGTTTCTATTTGGAAAATTCTAGGTAAATCATACCATATGGTCTGTGAAAATGAGCTCTTCGCATTGGACCCATTTCGTTATTTCGAAAACTGAAACCCAACCCAACTCAGACTGAAGGGTTCGACCCTCCTAGGGCTGATAAATGAACCAAGTTACCCGAGTTTGAGTCCTGTTTGTTCGTTCAAAGCTCGTTCAACATGGGTTTGTACCATAGACAAACCAAGCGTGATCATTTAAAAAGCTCGTTAACCTTTCAAACCAAACTCGAACAAGTTCCCGTCCGGCTCGTTCGGTTTTTTGATGTAAACAAAATTCAAGCTACTCGAGATTGGCTCGCGGTTGGCTCGATTAAAGCTCGTCTCAGATTGGCTTGTCTCGTAAACAGATTTACGAAACTAAGTTTGAGCATGTTTTGAAGCTAGTTTTCCAATGAAGATTGGACAATTAATTGCTTGGCTCGTTCGGCTCGTTTATCACCCCTGACCACTTGTGTGTGTTTTTGCAGGCAAAATGGAAATCAAATGGTGGATTTTGGCGATTACGATGGTAATTGCAACAGTGGGTATTGTCGAAGGGGATCTGTCCAACCCGCCACTGAAGAAGAAGGTGAGAGGGGAAACGTTATGCAGCCAGGGTTGGGAATGCCCAGGTTGGTCCAAATACTGTTGCAATGAGACCATATCTGACTACTTCCAGACCTACCAGTTCGAGAATTTCTTCTCCAAGAGGAACTCGCCGCAAGCCCATGCTGTCGGATTCTGGGACTACAGGTCTTTCATCACAGCCGCTGCCGTTTACCAGCCCTTGGGCTTTGGCACAACCGGTGGCAAGCTCATGGGGATGAGGGAGGTCAGCGCCTTCCTTGGTGTTGTGGGCAGTCAAACCTCTTGTAAGTGTTCCAATTGCTGTAATTCAAGGTGATGATAGAGTGATGGATCTAGCATTTTAAATAGAGGCCGTTATGGATCTAAGTTTTTGCAATAAAGGCTGTTATGTATCATATCAGCTGTTACGTTAACAAATTTTGAGATCACTGATTTCATTATTTTCCTATGTGTCAGTCAATATTGTTCAATATCGGGTGCTATATAGCCATATCACCGATACCGTTATGTTTCTTGATGCCGCGATTCAAACCCTAGATGGATCCCAGGGGTGAACCGAAGCATGGGAGGGTTGGGCAGGGGCGGGGGCTGGGGCAGGGGCATAGAGAAGCGTTCTGGGGGCCCTGATCTTCCCTAGTACTTTCTATAGACATTTACTTTGTCAAACTGGTCTATAAAAAACTGGAGGAGATCTTATCGAAACCCCTCCAGTAAGTTTAATTACTTGTAAGATAATCTTGAGAGTTATAAGGGTTCACATAGTCAATTTTTAGGAGATCTCATTACAACGTCCTAGATCTCCTTCCCTGATTCAAGGTCTATTTGGCTGTTAGAGGTCGGTTGGGCTTCATTATTCACTCACTGATTGACTTGATTTGGGTTGATGAGTCAAGGCGTTCCGTGTTGTTCTTTTCATTTCTTTTCTTCACAGTGACACAGAGGTTAGGTGCTTAGTAGTTGATTATTTTATTTTATTTTTTGAACGGCAATTTTTTTTTAATTAATCTTTGAGTAGTTGATTGATGTTACATAATGGTTTTTCAAATTCTATGTAATTTGGAGTGTGGTTGTTGTGGCCCCTCTGGAATCTCTGGGGGAAGCAGTCCCAGCAGTACTTGACTAGGTGGGGCTGCAGGAACTAGAGCTATAGACACAAATATGGACAGAAATATTCTTCTATAGGACAGATACCAAACTGTGAATGTATAATTATGTGCAAAGGTAATTTTCATGCAGAAAACACATTCGGAATGATGTGACAGTGACATTTGATATTGTGAGCTTCATGGTGGCTGTTGAGTTTGAAGTGAAAGGTCTATGTAGTCATGGTGTATTGACATTCATACAAAAGTTTGGTTTGTATAGCATTAGCCTGCTAATATAGCTGGTAATGCCATAACAACATACTTTTGGTATTGAATTCATACCAATTGATGTGGCATATCATGGTCATTCCATTTTACTCAAAATATTGCAAAAACCTTGGCTTATATTGTATAATAAATGCTACTGTCACATCATTTTGGATGACTTTTTGTTTGACAATTTTATTTGCAAACCCTTTACCTTCTATAATTAGTATGTACAATGGGCTCGCTATATAGTAGAATGAGATGGCATTAGCAACTTTGAAACTACAAGTAAATTGTTGAACTAAGGATCCAAGATTTTACATCGGCAATGGGATTGATGGAGGCACAGATAGTAAAATGCTTGAAAATGACAATAATAGTGGGGCTTTCAAGAGAAAACTAGATTATTCCACTAGCATAGTAAAGTCATACAGAGATAATTTGTTGGTAAATTGGCTTTGGTTGGGGTTACATTGACTAGTTTGGCACCACTTTTTGAAGTTTAGTTAATAGTGCAGGGGTGCACGAATGTTTTGGTAATAGACTTAGTAAGAAGCTCTTTGCTTTAAAATTCTTTCTGCTTTATACCAATTTGAAATAAATATGGATTTATCTGAATGTCTACTGACATTTGGTATTATCTGTGTCGGGTTTTAATGAGTCTTGTTTTTCGTGGTTGTTTTTTCTGTGGATAAATGGATATGTTAACTGAATTTGAATATAACCATATTTTGTCTGGTTTTGAAACTCCGAGTCTGGTCTTTTTGCTTAGAATGCCTTTTGGATCTTTGCGTTCTTAATTGTACAAAACAATAATTGTCGGTCTAATTGATGCAGGTGGCTATGGTGTGGCTACAGGAGGACCTTTAGCATGGGGTCTGTGCTATAACAGAGAAATGAGTCCTAGCCAATCGTATTGTGATGATTCCTACAAATACACCTATCCTTGCTCTCCTGGTGCTGAATACTATGGACGTGGTGCTATACCTATCTATTGGTACTTGTTTCCTATTTTTGTTCTTATTACCTTTTACTTTGTTGTTTTTCATCTCTGTAATTCTTTCGTCAGTGATCAAGCTGTCAAAGCAAAGCCACAATATGCGTCATCTATATATTGTTGAATAGTTTTGCTTAGGAAAATTTCTTGAAAAATAAATTCAAATTTCTTTATTAGCAAACTGATGAGGTATGATTGCAAGAATTTGTTAAATAGTTAGGCCTTTTGCTTCATATATTAACCTAATTCAGTTACGAAAAATAAAAGGTTATCTCGAATGTTAAGTTCAAATCTTTTTGACAAAAAAATTGGAATTAGTTTAAGTAAAGTGTCATTTATCCCTTATGTTACCGTGTTTTTAACTATTGAAGCAACAATAAATTATTCATTCCAGTATATATGTCATGTACTTCTGAACAAACGAACTTAACATCTTATTCAATTTTTTAATGTCATTTGGACCAGGAAAAAACACAATAATAACAATCTGAGTTTTGGGCGATATTTCTTTTTGATTGTGTGAGTGTCATATGGCCAACAACTATAGTGTCCATCAAAAGTAAAGCAATTGAAGAGGTTAGGATGTGATCCTGGAACAGGGTAGGAGTGGATTCGAATCTGGACCAGGTGGGAAAAAACAAACGACCTTTGCCACTCCTCCAGGGCACTACACTATTAAAACTGTTGCTGTTTATTTCATATAAATAATACTGCAGGGATGTATATTTTTATTGTAGGGGTCCCCTATTTGGGCCAAAACCTTGGGGCCCGAAGCATTCGCTTCCTGTGCTTCCCCTGGGAAATAACTTGTGGTAATATCGACAAACAGTTATATCTTTGAAAAGTCAATTTTTTCATAAATTATGGGTGGGATTATTTTGTGGTAATTTTAGAGATCTTTGTTGCACAAAGCTTTATGCAGAATGATGTGCCCTATGAAGCACAGATACTTCGAGAATGAAGTCATATTTGTAACTAGTGGGTACCGATTCTCAAATACTCGTGCATATGTATCCACCACTTCCTAAACGTATCCGTAGTTCAAGAATTGTTGTCTTCAATTTAGAGAAGTGTTGGATACTTTTGATATTCGTTGTCGCATAACCAAACTAGCCTGAACTTGAGATTATAATGTTTCTCGCATAGCATTGCTGCAGATGGGGTTATAAAAACAGGAATAGTGTTCAAATACATACCTTAATTATTGAGAGGGGAGTAAAATAGAAATAGCAAGTTAAAGGGTTGTACTATTTGTCCAAAGTTTTAATTGTGGTATCGTTGATGTATCATACGTATACATGTGACATATCCATATACCCTAGAAAACAAAGAGCAAGAGCATCTTGAAGTCTTGTTGTCATAACTGCGTTGGTATCTTTAAAAATATAATATACAAACTATTGTCGTATCCACAATTTTAGTATCCTGGTTGTTTACATTTTAGACTTATCGACATGCCCGTGTGGTATTTTTCCCGTTTTGCGTGTCGTTTATCAGTGCTTTTACCCTTCGTAGTCCTTGTTAAAACCAAAACACCCACTATTGTGGCTTGTACTTTCAAATTTGCCGACTGCCGAGTCATTCTAAATGGGTTTTGTGGATGTAACTTTTTCATAAATCATTCTGTTTTTGATCGGCCATTTGTAATTCATTTCTTTTAATATTATTTCCCCAGATAAATGAAACGGTTATGTTCTTCCCTTGATTCGTGCAGGAATTTTAACTATGGAGCTGCTGGGGAAAGCCTCAAGGCAGATCTGTTGAACCATCCAGAATACATCGAGCAAAATGCTACACTTGCTTTCCAAGCTGCAATTTGGAGGTGGATGACCCCAATCAAGAAGTCCCAGCCTTCAGCTCATGAGGCATTTGTGGGCACCTGGAAGCCCACAAAGAACGACACCTTGTCGTATCGACTCCCCGGTTTTGGAACCGCCATGAATGTCCTTTTTGGAGACCAAGTTTGCGGGCAAGGTGACATCGATCCGATGAACGTCATCATGTCTCATTACCAATATTACCTGGACTTGTTGGGAGTAGGGCGAGAGCTGGCAGGCCCAAATCTCTCCTGTGCCGAGCAGAAAGCTTTCAACCCATCCTCTGCAACAGCTTCTTCCTGAGGTTTGTATGATTTGTGTGAAGCAGTTCCTCTGTGTTGTGGATCATTGATATTCTTCCGTAAAGAACCATAAATAAGAAGGGCAAATAAGCTTTTTAGGTTTGAAGATGAGTATCAAAGTTTTATGTGTGGAGTTCCATTTTAGTCTGCGTAGTATACAGTGGACTAAATATTTGATTTGGTGCCGCCCATTGTCGTTCTGTATATGTTGCTACTTGAAATTCATTTTATTCGTGTAACTCACGTATTTATTTAGTTACTATGAGATTTGCAATATTGTAAGAACGGTTGTTTGTTATATGTGCAAGTGTTTTAAACTGTTCAGAACTGGATCTTGCAGTTGTATTACGCTTCTGTTGTTTGAATTCTTCTTTAGAATTCGGAAACTTTTCTTTTGATTTTTGCTCTGGAGTTGTTTGCCAAGAACTCCTCAACATCTTCAACTATGTTTGGACTTATATTCTTGGACACAATATTTTCATGTTAGTTGGAGCTACTGAACTAGCAGACTACCTTGTAATTTGTTATCATTCCTGTCAAATGCTGCCAAGCACTCTGCTGAGCGCATCCGGACTGTCCAAAAGTGTTTTCAGGCGCTTTCCGGGTCTGTCAATATAGCAAATTGGCACAAAAATGGGTTGTTTTCGGCGCATGGTGCTTGTGTTTGTGTGTGTTTTTGATTCGTGGTTGCACAAGAGAACTAAAAATTTCATCCTTACTAAATGGATTCTGCGTTTGGAGTGATGTAGCATGGAAGGGACAGAGGTAAAGGTAAAGCGTGGTGAGGCTGGGGCCACCACCGGCGTTGCTAAAATCACCTTTATATATGGTGTAAAATACTCATTAAATGTTCTTAGGCCCTGTTTGGTTAGAGGGGAGAAATTATTTGTTGCCTTTGGGGCAACAACTCATTTTTGGCAGGTGGTGCCTCCCACCAATCAAAATTTGCCTTGTGGAGTTGTGGGTAAAGTGGCCAGTCAATAAGTCTACCACCGACACACATCTTCTCTCTCCATTGAAAGGCAAAATTTCACCAAGCACCTGACTTTTCACACAAATCACACATAAACTTGACCTTTCTTAAATTTTATATAAACACTTGAGATTTCTAAAAACTTATCAATTCAACACCTGACATTTCTTAAATTTTATATAAACACCTGAGTTTTCTAAAAATTCATCAATTTAACACATGCCATCACCCTTCTGTCTAAAACCAAACGGAATGACTGGGATGCTCCAAGCAAAAAAAGTTAAGTGCTCCAATTTTTAATTTGTTTGAACCAGTACGAAGATCTTATTTTTTCTGATCATTTTATCCTAAAGAATCATAATTAATTTTTTACTCTAAAGCTCTCATTAGTCAGTCTTAAGAAAGTCAAATATCTCTTAGGACTAACTAACGATAGCCTTAGAGTCAAAAATTAATTATGACCCTTTAGAATAAAATGATCAGAGAAATAAAATCTTCATATCGGTTCAAATGAATTAAAAATTGGAGCAATTAATTTTTCAACCATGTATAGACCGTTTATATATTAAAAAGTATGGTTAAAAAAATAAGTGCTCCAATTTTCAATCCGTTTTTAACCAGTGCGAAGATCTTATCTTACTGATCATTTTATTTTAAAGGGTCATAATTAATTTTTGACTCTAAGACTATCATTAGTTAGCCCTAAGAGATATTTGATTTTTCAACTTTCTTAGGACTAGCTAACGAGAATTTTAGAGTAAAAAATTAATTATGATTCTTTAGGATAAAATGATCAGAAACATAAGATCTTTGCACTGATTCAAACAAATTAAAAATTAGAGCACTTAATTTTTTTTTTTGCTTGGAGCACCTCAGCCATTCCGTTTGGTTTTAAATGGAGGGGTGACGCCAGGTGTTGAATTGACGAGTTTTTAGAAAGTTCAGGTGTTTATATGAAATTTAAGAAACAGAAATGCTGCAGGTATAGCAAAAGTGGCACAGACAGCGCGTACAGCGAACGTTTGGGCCCGTTTCGGGCCCAACAAAAATAATCGGCCGGAGCCGCTCATGTTGTTTAATATATTTTGCTTAAGGTCTCCGTAAAAAATCAGCCCCATCCGACATCGATAAGGCATTTACGAAGCGTCAAAAATCGCTTTAGAAATTTTCATAAGCAATTTGGGATGCTTCGTAACTTTTATCGATGTTGGATGGAGCTAATTTTTTACGGAGACCTCAAGAAAAATATATTGAACAAAATAATCGGCTTCGATTATTTTTGTTGGACCCGAGACGGGCCCAAACGCACGCTGTATGCGTTGTTTGTGCCCACTTCTGCTGTACCAGTAGCATTGCTCTTTAAGAAAGGCCAGGTGTTGAATTGATGTGTTTTTAGAAAGTTCAGGTGTTTATATGAAATTTAAGAAAGGTCAAGTGTTTATGGGAAAGGTCAGGTGCCTACGTGAAATTTTCCCCCATTGAAATTCTGAAACACAACATTCTCTCTCTAAAATAGGCGTGTACATCCAAACTCAAGTTCTCTAAATCAAAAGCAAAAGGCTTTCTGCTAAAAATTTTGGGTTTTTTTAAATTTTATTCTTATTCAAATTTTGTTTGCATTCGTTAGCTTCGTGTCTAATTTTTCGCATTTGTTAGTTTTTTGTAAATTATTAATTTGTCTCATCAAATAGAATTGAAAAAATAAAAAATTATAATTTTGTTTACCCAAATGTATTTGAAATGTCCAAGATAAATTCCAAAAAACCGACTTTTTTGGTTTTATCTTGGATATTACAAAAAAACATTTGGGTAAAAATTTTAATTTTTTACTTTTTCAATTCTATTTGACGAGAAAAATTAATAATTCAAAAAAATTAGGTGCAAAACTAACGAGCTCAAACAAAATTTGAATAAGAATAAAATAAAATAAAAACCAAAATTTTTAGCGAAAAGCCTTTTGCTTTTGATTCAGAGAACTTGAGTTTGGATGTACACGCGCCTATTTTTAGAGAGAGAATGCTGTGTTTCAGAATTTCACTGGAGAGAGAAGATGTGTGTCATTGGTAGATTTCTTGACTGGTCACTTACCCACAACGCAAATTTTGATTGGTGGGAGGCACCACCTGGCAAAAGTGACGTGTTGCCCCAAAGGCAACGAATAATTTCTCGTTAGAGGGATTAGAAAATGAGGAATAAACTAATATCATGGGATTAGCTAATACTGGGGGTCCACATGTTTTGTTTTTAATCTCAAGAGGATAAGCTAATATCATGAGATTAGCTATACTGTGTTTGGTTGAAAGAGAATAAATGATGAGATAAATTTTTGAGTAGTAATATCGGCCGTTGGATTGAAGTAGCAAGATTATCCCAAGGTAGAAGTCCAGGAATTATTAATCCCAGACGGGATGTTAGATACAATAGTGAGCCAAATGAGGGGTTATTGGCCTTATTTAGTCCCAATCATAATTCAATCCCACCCCACTTGTTTGTTTACCCACGGTATTCGGAGACAATCTCTTACAAGATAGGCCCCATGTATTTTTCTGTATAAATCCTAGCTCCGTCCCGTCCCTATATCGAAGTTCCATATCGCAGTACATGGAGTTGTTGCAGTGACTCGAGCCTGGAAGAGTTGGACCGTAAAAACTTTTCTCCTATGACTTTGCCTTTGACATTTAAACATTTCTTTTCAATTTTCATGTATATATGAAGTTCAACTTCGGGAGTATTTCTTTTCAATTTTTCTGTCGAGTTGTCGTGGTCGAAACCACACTATCATGACCTCATGAATGCATCTGCTCTTTCTTTTAAAATTTGAAATGTACCTGCTCCCATTTTGCTGGGTCCGTGTTATTGGAGCTTCTCCCGCGTGTCTCGAACCTCCTTAATCCTGATGTCATCTGCATTGCGACACCTTGTCCTTTTCGACCAAAATGTCGTCGTTTTGGATTTTCCCACGTACACGCGTGTTAATTCGTGATTTGGTGTGTGTTTTTTACCGTAGACTACCAAATCTGGCCCGTGTTTGAAACCGGTTTTCGCAGCTGACAGAACCGATTGAATTTGGTACATACGCCTAGTTCAGCGGCTCGGTTTGATTTTTCGATTAAAACTTCATCCACGTATGCTTCCCACGTTCTTTTATCCATCGGTACTCCTTCTCGCACCTATTCGTCAAGACACTTCTGTTCCCTTTAGCTTCTCTCGCCCTCATATTTCCTTCTCGGGCGGACACCAGTCCCCTAACTCTTCGTACTCACCTCGTATCACCTCTCTACAAATGCTCAAAAGAAGGTATACTTATGCAGTTGTGAATTACTTCTTTCAATTCTTGAACAATAAAAAAATAACTATTGAAATGTGGTTATCGAAATTCGGAGTGCCCAAATCATTTTCTCTAATTGAATTAAAAATTGAAAAAGTGTAATAGCATTATTTAATACTACTAATTTCCCAATGTCAAAGTCTAAAAAAAAATGCGAGTTGGAAAAGAGGAGAGGGCAAATTCAGGAAAAATAAATAAAATAAATTTTTAAGAAATGAATATTTCTGAAAAATGCGTCGAGGAACATTTCTGTTTGGGAAAAAAAAACGCTGCGCTGGCATACAAAACAAAAAGAAACTTCCAATTCGAAAGCACCTCCTCTCTCTCCTCCACCTCAACTTTACCACCGTCCCCCACCATCTCTCTCTCTCTCTCTCTCTCTCTCTCTCTCTCCTCCCGAGAGAGATAAACTTAAATCCGAAGGCAGAGATCTCCATCAAAACCGTTTCTCGTTCCAATTTCACAAAGCCACTCTCTCTCGTCCGTTGCCTCCCTATTTGCTTACCTGTCTAATCCACTTTCGAAACCCTAATAAAAAGGACACAGAGAAAAAGTAGAGAGAGAGAGAGAGAGAGAGAGAGAGAGAGAGGAAGAGCAGGTAATCCTTCATTTTCGGTTGTTGATCTGTTTCTGCTATTCTTGTTGTCTCTCTCTCTCTCTATACATGTATTTAGTCATTTATATATCTCATTTCCTTGACCCATTTGCTCTTTAGTTAGACATTCTGTTTTTTTTCAGTTTTATCTAGTCAATCGCGCTCACAATTCACGGATCTTCTCATATTCACCGCAATTCATGCGTTGAATTTCCTCGTTTAAACGTCTGTTTTTGTTTTCAGTTAACCGTGTAGAGAGATTTAGGGGGGGGTTTTTTTTTTTGTTTTGTTTTTGATATTTATTTTTTGTGTTGGTTGTTCTGAGACCTTGAATCTGTTGTTTGTTTTCCGATGGACGACAGTTATCTTCGACGGGGTCTGGTGGTGAGAATTCATTGCCCTATCCCTTTTCTTTCTTCGTGAATCCCTTAAATTCTTCAACATAAATATACCTATGATTTGTTGTATGGTCGGGAATTGCTTTAATTATTCAATGCTAGAGGGTGATCGTAACCCGAAAACTTGAAAAAATCAATGATTTGTTGTATAATCGTGAAATCATGAGGGTTTTCCCTCGCCAAATTGAAATGTGGATCCGTCCCCGGGTATCCGTATGAAGTTGTGAATTACTTTTGATTCTTGAATTTTTGTTTGCATACAAAGCTATTTTGCCGAGTTCCTTAGAGAGAGTTGTTTCGCGCGGTCGCACCCATGGGTGTTCTCTACCTGCATACAAAGCTATTTTGCCGAGTTCCTTAGAGAGAGTTGTTTTGTGCTGTCGCACCCATGGGTGTTCCCTACCTACCCACCTGTATCGGTTTCAGGTACGGGGAACCTTTTGTTTAAGGTCGTTTGAGCTTTTCCTGGGAGTATGGCATGGGAAAAGGTCTGGTACTTGAAACATTGGCTTGAGGCATGTTCTCTTCCCCTTCTTATGGGGGCCCTTTATGTTCTTGAACCGATAACCATCTTTCGGCTAACCTAGCCTCCTCATCCCTCGGGACTAACATGTAGTACAGGAATATTCACCTGGACAATGCCTTTCAGGCTAATCATAGGCCCTGACTCATGCTCTGTGGACAAACCTTGCGGAGGAACTCTTACGATTTCGGGCATTGGATTCTCACCCATATTTGCTTTACTCAAGCCCACATTCTCGGTTATGATTCGTCTAAAACATTGCTCGCGCGGGTGCTTCTCTAGAAGGCAGAACGCTCCCCTACTGATGTGTTTTTTATATCACACTTATGTATACATCGAAATCAACGAATCCCATTCGCCATGTGCGTATTTATTGGAAATGTCATGTAAAATTTACCTAAGATGAGGTGAAGACATGTTATTTTCAATGTTTTCCTCTCCTTTGCTAGGTTTCTTCTCCTTGTCTGTTTTGACATTTCTCTAAGAATGTTTTTAAACTTTATGCACGTGTATATGGTGAGGTCATATACCTGTAGGCAGACACCATATGTTATAGCATATTTATTGTCTGCTAGATGCATTTATGTTGTATTTATTATGTTTTCATAACATCTCTCTTAGAAACTTGCTTCCTGCAAGTTAAAGTGCTTGTCAAGCTTCATGAAATTTGCTATTTATAAAGTGTGGCGGGTCAAAAGCTCCTGGATATTGGATAAATAATGTAGATCATTGGATTTTTAAAGCAAACAGAGAAACTGCTCCAGAAATTTTGTGCTCTCGGTTTAGCAAATGCGTAAGACTGCTATTGTGAATTGGCTTTTTATTTCCTTCTCCTTGAAGAAAGTAAATGACTGGAAACTTCTGGTTTGAGAATGTCTGTTCTATAAATAAAGTGATTGTTAAATTTCATCGGGCCTTCTTGTTTGGGGGTAGGATTGTGTGGACACTGGATCCTGTAGACATCTTACGGCACTATTTTGAATTTATTTGATTTGACTTATGCAGGCACATGAACCGCCTCCTGGTTACTTTGTACGTTTGCAGAAAACAAGTGCTGAGGACGATCTTTATTTGAGAAAGAAAGCAAGGATGCGTAGATGGTTGTGTTGTACTTGTCAAGTAGAAGAGTCTTACCCATCAACTGACAACGAGCCTTACAAAAACCCAAGGAACCATGCAGATGGTAACTTAGCTTGGCTACCCTTCTTGTTTGGTATTGTTAATCACATATAGAAGTTTTAATGTCATCTGTGCAGAGTACGATGGGTTAAGCTTGTTTTCCTTGGTTTAATGATTGTTTCATATGAGACTAGTATTTGATTTCATGAATGTGATACTAATAATGGTGTTTTCCTTTGTGCATTCAATTACATTTTAACATGTTGGGGGGTTGCATGAGAGGATGTTTAGCAGGAAACGTATTCCATAAAATGTTGGATGATGGGAACATGGTTGTGTAAAAGGTCATTGATGGATCTGTGTCAAAACCGTTGGCTACTGCTTTCAATATGCAGTTAACTTCTAATATATGTGCCCATCTAGCAGCTATAGGAATTGCAATATACTACCTCTGCTACCTATGTTGGTCCATTTTCATTATTGCCAACATCTAAAAAGTCGTCTATATGTTATTTTTTTTATTTTTCCTAGATAGTTCTGAAAGTTGTGTCTATGTGAACTAATTGAGATTTTTGATTGGAGGAAATCTCAAATAAGTTCTTTAAACAATTTCTGGAAATCTATATACTATTTACAAAGCATGTGTAGGCCTTGTGGTAGTGGCACTCTCTTTTTTTTCTGAAAAAAATAGAAAAATGTAAGAAAAATCCGATCTCTCCTATTTTCTCTCACCTCCTCTTTGCTCCAATCTTCCGTTTTTAACTCAATTTCTTTATTTCCCAGGGTAATTGTGGTCAATAGACACATATATATTGAGTCTTCTTCTTTCAACCTTCCTTTTTAATAGATTACTTTCTTTCCCAAGGAAATTGTGGTCAATATACACGTATATAGTTCGTCTAGGTTTTAAAAACTGCTAGACATATTCTTCATAAAAAGCACAAATTGTTGCTTATTCGCACGGGACAGATGCTTGTATATTTGTAGTGATCGGATCAAAGGGCATGGTTGTCGAAAAAGGACTAAGAAAAAGTTGTGCCTCAAGATATAATTACGGACCTCTAGGTGTGGATCTCAAAAGTTGATGGAATTGTATTTTTAATGCTTGTCAACTTCCGATGTAAATGGCATATGGTTTCTCTTCTCGTCCCCACAGGGTTGTGTTAAAGTTGGAAAGAATACCACATCCCCTTGTTTAGTGAAGTCTCGAAAGCCACTTAGGAGTACCTATATATCATGGATTCAGTCTATTGTTTATGTTGTTTGTACTCTCTCTCTCTCTCTCTGTGGTTAACTGTTCTCTGGGGCTTCTGTGTCCATGGTGGGTTGCTGAGGTCTCCCGTATGTGTTCACGAGTGTATGAGCATGTCTGTGTTTTTGTTGTTTAGTTTCGGAATTCCAGATACCTTGGAAGCACTTAAGATTCTACCCACACAAAAAAATGCGCTCCCTATTTCCTCACCCGTGGAATGGATGAATTCCTATCTTGTTGACCGAGACATTGGCACTAAAATTTGAGCTATTGCTGAAACTTTTGTTTCATTGGGCCGGTTGTTTGCATGAGAACCTTATAGTACTATTGTAATATAGTGTTTCTCTCAATATCTTGAGAACTAATTATGCAATTTCAGAAACTATTTTTCATGATAGCAAGGTCATACAATGCAGCAGTATGTGGCTGTCTGTTGTGTTGTGTAATCATGCTTCTTGCTTTTCTTAGGATTGTCTATTTGAGCTGTCCTCATAGACACGTGATTTGTTTTTTTAGGTAAGCTAGGTTAAAGCTGTTTTCAAAATGATATTGTTAGCTCTTTCATTTGTCCTATAAACCTTAATATAGAAATGGGAGGAAGAGGTGAGTGAGTCAGATAAAGGGAGTGGGAGCAGACATCTTCTGGTCATTTGATTTTTTTTCTTCTAAACAGAGAAATGGTTTAGAGAAAAAGCGACAGATGTGTTGGGGCGACACAAATGAATAGAGGGGAAGGATGAGTGAATTATGAGTTAGTCTTCGTACAAAAGAGTGTAACTAAGGATGAATTGGTGTCAGTTATTCTAGTGACTTATTTTCTATTTCAGTATTTTGGCATTCTTGTGGATTACCCTGCTAGTCTGCTATACTTGTGCTTTTATCAGATTATTCGTTGCCTGCAATTCTTCTGATGATTCTGTTTAAACCTGCATGTGCATATCAGCGTATCAAAAAGGGTCAAAGTCAACAGCTCCTGTCAAAGCTGAGGCTCAAAAGGCAGTGCCGACTATTGAAGTTCCTTCGCTGTCCTTGGATGAGCTGAAAGAAAAAACTGACAACTTTGGATCCAAAGCATTGATTGGTGAGGGATCCTATGGAAGAGTGTACTATGCAATCTTGAGCAATGGAAAAGCTGTTGCTGTTAAAAAGCTTGATGTTTCGGCTGAGCCTGAGTCGAATGTTGAGTTTCTTACTCAGGTGTGTGCACTATTTTTTTTTAATTAGTTTTATGGTTTCATTACCGTGCTTTCATTCAAAGTTCAATGTATTTTTCACAAGTTAATTCCTTTATCCATCCTTGTATCTTATTATACTTGTCCTTTCCACTTTAGGTTTCCATGGTTTCAAGACTGAAACATGAAAATCTTGTTGAGTTGCTGGGTTACTGTGTAGAAGGAAATCTCCGCGTTTTAGCATACGAGTTTGCAACTATGGGATCTTTGCACGACATTTTGCATGGTATTCACAAGTAGCGTCTTCTCTTGACTGATTTAGACTTGGCTTAGGTTTGTTGTGCTAATGAGAAGTAATTTCTTGACATATCTGCACTTCACAGGCAGAAAGGGAGTCCAAGGAGCGCAACCAGGCCCTGTTCTGGACTGGATGCAACGTGTTAGGATTGCTGTTGATGCTGCAAGGGGATTGGAGTATTTGCACGAGAAGGTTCAACCTTCAACAATACACAGAGATATCAGATCTAGCAATGTACTTCTGTTTGAAGAGTTTAAGGCGAAAATTGCAGATTTTAACCTGTCGAATCAGACTCCTGACATGGCAGCTCGTCTTCATTCTACTCGGGTTTTAGGAACATTTGGCTATCATGCACCTGAGTAATAACTCTGAAACCCACTCCTTATTTATATGGCTATGTTGATTTTGAGCTCTTATATTAATTTGCTCTGTGTTTTCCTTTCATGATTTATGGTTTTACTTCTGCATTACATAATCATAGAAACCTAATGTTGTTAATGCCCATGAGGTGGTTGACTCCTTCTGATCCTGATTCTTTCTTCAGCAACAGCATCAATGCTTTCTTAAATAATGTTTCTATTCCATTTTGGGCAGTAAAACGCTAAATGTACTTTGAATGAGGGTTTTGATTCCATTTTCAATTACCCCTCTATGGGGTTTCTTCGATAGCTTCTTAGGTGTGTCAATGAGAATGCCATTGCACTGTCGTTCTTCCTTTTTCTGCTGTCTGACTGAGAAACAATTTGCTGAAGGTTTGAAGCAGATTGGTAGCCCTCTCTTTCTTTCTCTGTCTCTCTCTCCACAGAGACACACGCATGCACGCACACGTGCTTGCTCACCCAATCCTCCCCTTTACAAAAAGTGGTCAGGGATGGTAGTGCTTGCGTAATGTATTCCTGAGGTATGGCAACCTTGGGTTAAGCCGCCTTCACATCTCTGAGAAGTAGACGATTCTCTGCTTTATAACTTCAGTGTAATTGCTGTTCTAGGCAAGTTATGTTCAATAGTTGTCGAAATGGTGCTTTTTCATACATTGTGCCGGGTTGAAGTCTGCCTTTTGTATTGGAAAATGATTTTCACACTCCCCTTTTAACCATCCACACTTCTTTTGTTTTTACCCACATGAATTTACAATATTGTCCTTGAATGTGTGAAAAAGTGTATTGAATAAAGGGCAAGATAGTAAATTCAAGTGGCTAAAGACAAAAAAAGGGAGTGTAGATGGTTAAAAGGGGAGTGTGAAAATCAATTCCCTTTATTTCTCATGTTCATGCTATATGCATCGCAGACTAAGGTTTGCCTCCAGTATAAGAGGAGTCTTTTACAATTATTTTGGTGATGAAAACCTCGTGCAGGTATGCAATGACTGGACAATTAACACAGAAGAGCGATGTGTATAGCTTTGGTGTGGTTCTGCTTGAGCTTCTGACTGGCCGCAAGCCTGTTGATCATACCATGCCTCGTGGGCAACAATCTCTCGTTACTTGGGTGACTCTCTTTTTCTTTCCCTATTTTATTTTCTTTTGCCTTCTGTATTCTTAATCTTAGTTCATTTTCATCTTAGTATGAGAGTTTTAGCTAAAAATTCTTTCATGACTCTTCGGATAGGCTACTCCAAGACTAAGCGAAGACAAGGTCAAACAATGTGTGGATCCAAAGCTCAAGGGCGAGTATCCTCCAAAAGGAGTTGCCAAGGTCTCTCTCTCTCTCTCTCTCTCTCTCTCTCATATATACACACACACACACACACACACACACACACACACACACACACGCACACACACACACTTGCTGGGGGGCAGATATACAGTACCTAACAATGTGGTTATATTTTCGCGCCCGCGTACACACACACATGCACGGGTCAGATATACAGCAGCTAACAATGTGGTTATGTTTCGGTGATGCAGCTGGCAGCTGTCGCAGCGTTATGTGTGCAATACGAGGCTGAGTTCAGGCCAAATATGAGCATTGTTGTCAAGGCTCTCCAACCCCTTCTGAAGCCTCCTCCTGCCCCAGCTCCTGAGATCTAAAGCTTGAATGCATGGATCGTCTCCTCATTGGATTTTGGGAGTCTTCTGCACAGTTTGGTTTTCATGTGCCGGCAAATTTCGTTCTCAGACTCCTATGCATATACATATCTTTTCTCTTTTTCTTCATTTTTTTATTTTGGCATTTGGGACTGGATGTTTTAGGCTTGGGTTGGCCGCGGTTTGTTATATCTGTTGCTTTATGATTGCTGTGAGTTATTTTTTTTCCCCCAAAAGTCATGGATGGATAGTGCTGTTTGGTCGTTTGGTGGATATCTTTTTCAGAGAACTGGTGCCCTTGGTTGTGTCGAGTTTGACTGATTTTTAAGCAATGCACCTTATTTACAAGCTTACCTTATTTTTCTGCCCGGATAGCCCAAACTTTATACGAAATTCCTTGTTTGTTTATTTGGAACTCTATTATTTTGTGATCTGTAGGATTGTTTTATGGAACTTTGCCTTAAACCATATGGACTTTTTATGTAGGCTTTATACATAAAATTTGACATCACATAAGACCCTGTTCAATTGCCAGGAAAGTACAGGAAATGATAGAAAAATCAATGCTTTGTTCTCTTTACAACTTAAAAAGAATTTTTCAAAAAATACCCCCTAAATTTCACCTAGATTCCCTCTACGTCCAACATTTCTCTCTCTATCTCTCTCCACTTATTACCTCTACCATTTTTCAAAAAACTTTTCAAATATCAATCCAAACAAAGCACAAATTTTCCATAATTTTTGTAGTGTTCAGTTGACTGGAAAGTAGTGGGAAACATGTTTTTAAGTTTTTTTGCAAGATTTACTTTCTTGTAAAAGTGATCTGGTCAAAAGCATAAGATTTTGCGTCACGAGAAAAGTTTTATCTATTGTGTGGGGCCAAAATAATTGGCGGGTAAGAAAAAAAGTGAATGATGCCAATATCAAAAAAATACAAATTAGGTTTTTAGAAAGACACTTTGAGATTTACGTAACAACAGTTTCGACTACTATGGTACTTTCAGATATAATTGTTGTGGAAAAAAATTGGTAGTTTATTTTTTTGAAAGTATTTATTTATCTTGTCATTAGTCTTCAATTTTATTTTGTACTAACTAATTTCAGTGAGTTTTTGCATCGTCAACTAACCAAGCACGGTTGTTTAATTGTAACTACCCGGATTTTCGACCCAAATTTTTTTTTTATAAAAATATTAAAAGGTATCAATTAATTCTGAAAATAATACTTTCCTTATTTATTAATTAGTAGATAATTACAAAAAAAATAAGTATTCTATCTAATTACCTCTTAAAAATTATTTTGTCATTATATACATACATATAAATGCATGCATGCACGCCTATATTCTCCCTCACTCTCCTACTCAATCTCTACCTCCTCCATGACCCAAAATTCGTGCGTAATTCGTCAATGTAAAAACCCGATACCGTTAGGACTCGTTTTAATTCGAAACTCATCCAATTCTCCTATATATATACACTACTCAGACCAGAGGCACGCACCCCACCACGTTCCACGGAGCCGGAGAAAGAAGAAAAACCCGAGAGAACCGAGCTTTAATCCATAGAATTTTAGAGAGAGAAAAAGAGAGAGAAAAGTGGGTTTCAAGGTTACGTTCGTCCGAGATCAAAATTTATCGTTTGAAGTATTTTCCTCAGTCCCAAGGATCACCGTAGATCAACCAATTCGGCCTCGAAGATCCCCGATCGAAGGAATTGAAGTCGTCTTCCCCAAATTCAAGTTTTCGATCGAAAACGAATTTAATCCAAACCAAGGTATTATAATTCGATCCGAAGTCTCCTCTAAGTATATTTGATGTTTATAGACATAACCCAATAGACCCCGTAACCCCATGCATCGAAAACAATCGAGAAAACGCAAAAAAATAAAAGCAGACAGCAAGGTTGCGGCCGCAACCTTCGGGAATTTCAGCCGCGTGAACCAGTGAACTGGAGTTCGCGGCTGCGAACTCCCTTAGGCCTAGACGCGCGCCTGTTCTGTTTTTGAGATCGAATTGGGTTTGCGACATTTTAAAAATAGATTTTGACCCCGAAATTTTTACCCTAGGTTACCCATATTCTAAAGTTCATACCTTGTTAGTTTCATTTTTTTTATTTAATATTCGATTTATTTAATTTTTATTCGTAATCGTGTGATCGTTTGTAAACTAAAAATTGTTGCGACCTTTTAAATTATTCTATAAATCCCCAAACTATTTTTCTTAGATTCCTAACTTCCTAAAGATCATAAGTTGTTGATTTCATAACTTTTTGATGTTATTTGTTATTTATTTTATTTTTAGTTAAAGTTTCAAACGAAAAATAGTTACGACCTTACAAAAAAATATTTTTTATATCGAAAATATTTTTCTTAGACTCCTGACAGTTCAAAGGTGATATCTTAATAAAATAAAATTTTATTTATTTTATTAACTATTTTTTTTATTTAAGAGTTGTTTCTTAATAATAATACTGTAGAATATTATAAAAGAGGTTTAAAATTACGAATAATTTTATTTAGACTTCTTACAGTCCTAAGAAGATATTTTATAAATAAAAATATAATTTTAATTAATTATTTAATTATTGTCTATTTAATCTTGTTTTGGCTATTAATTTAATCTGTTTATTTAAATTAATTCCGTGAGCATCCAAACCCAACTTTTAACACTCGAACTTGTTATAGAGGACTGTTAGGACCTTTATTTTGGTTACGATAATTATTCTAATATTTTTACCTAATTAATGTATTTAATTAGTATTTAATTAATCTAATTACTTAAGAATAATTAATTAAAGCCTAGAAAAATTATTTTAAATCTTTATTAAATAGTTCATACCTTATTAATGATTTTGTGGCCATACAAGATTAAGGGCAACGGCCCGAGTCATAAAAAGTTATGTGATTGCATTGCCTAATATTTGTTTTGATCCATCTGTTATTCGTTTTGATTATTATTGAGAATAAAATTGTGTCGATCCTGGATTTGATTGCTAGATTGGACCCTAGAGACATGGGGTGGTATACGAGATAGAAATCACTTAGACGATGCTAAGTAATGGATAAGTTGTGAAGTTTCTTTCTTTTTAGAGGATTGTTTGCAGGCGTGATTCCGAGATATGATGAGATTTGTGGTGAGAAAGTATATGACGTTGTTATTGTTAAGGAAAAGAAACAAATGAAAGTCGTGGGCTAAGCAGGACCTCGGGGTGGCCTAACAAGACCTCGTGTGATCGGGGTACTTTGAGTAGGACATGAGGCGGCTGAAAGACCAGTGTCATTAGGGTGGCCAGCGAGGACCTCGGGGTGGCTCAGCGGGACCTCGTGTGATCGGGGTAGCCTGAGTAGGATTGAGGGCAGGCTGATGGACCTAGAATTGTGAGAAGGGCCAGCGGGACTTGAGCGGCGCAGGACCTCAGTATTGGGGGTAGCTGGCAGACCTTGAGGCGACTGATGGACCTAAGTTGTGATTTGAAGCGGCGGGTAGTCCGGTAATATGATTTAAAATGGCGGGTAGTCGGTGATATGCGTGATGATTTAAAACCGTGATAGCGGAGATGATTTAAGGCGGCGAGTAAGCCCGGTGATGATATAAAACTTGGCAAAGTAAGCCCAATGATGTTTTGATAAAACCTGGCAAAGTAAGCCCGGTGATATTTTGATAAAACCTGGCGGTGGCCGATATTTTGTGATGTTAAAACCTGGCGGTGGCGGCGATATTTTGTGATGTTAAAACCTGGCGAGAGGTCAGCGATGTTTTGTGGCGATAAAACCTGGCGGATGGTCGATGATGTTTTGTGGAATAAATTGATGTCCTGGCGTGTGTCGGTGGTGAATTGATAGGCTGGCGTGTGTCGGTGATGATTGTGATGTGGTATATAAGATAGGCGAACCATAGTGATTCAGGCATGATAAGCTAGCCGCTTGTTGTAGTATTGTAACTTAGGTTATCTACTACGAAAGGAAGTGATCTCATGGGGCCAGAGCATGGCTAGTGGTTGGGGAGAAAGGATCCGTAAGGAGATTTTGGATCACACGTTAGGCTAATGGATAGTAATGGACTGGTTTATCTCTGCTTTACTTATTCGCATCATGATTATCTTGTTTGCTTGCTAACTGTTAATTGTAAGAGGGTGGTTGGGTTGGATTATTTTATTGGGTGATTTATCACTCACGGATACGTCTGTATCCTGGCAAATCGATTGCTTCGGCGATCAATTTGCTAGAGGGCGCAGGATTCAATGGAGGAGATTCAACGATGATGCAGTTCGACACGGAACGAATATCAGTAACGAAGATCGAGGATGCTTAGGATTCGTATCAAGATTAGAGTCAGCTCTGAAGTTGGTGTATTTTGATTCCGTAAATCTATCTTGAGATTGTAATAGCAAAATCTTTATTTTGGAAAATTATATGTATTTAGCAATATTTTCTTTAGAAATTATTTTATTTTGCACCCGAAAAGTCGGGGCGTTACATTAATATTTATTTATTTAGTTATCATTTACTTATTTTTTAAACTTAATTTGTACGGTTGATTATCAGAAAATGTCAATTTAACACTAATGCTAACTGCACAGATAATGGAGTACATACTACATGCACATATCGTTTTAGAACACTTTTTGGGGTCCCACAAATATAATTGGAGCCGCTCATTTTGTTAAAAATATTTTGTTTAGGGCCTTTGTAAAAAATCATTTCAACCGAGTACTGGTAGGGGTCTTTACGAAACAACCAACTTTGTTCCAAAATTCAGGCAAAATTCAGGAACAAAGTTGGATGTTTTGTAAACGCTTTTACTAGTTTCTGGTAAAACTTATTTTTTGCAGGATCGTAAACCAAATATTTTAAACAAAAATAAGCGGCTCCGATCATGTTTGTGGGACCCCGAAACAGGTCCCAAAACGATCTGTGTGCATGGAGTATGCACTCCATTGTCTGTGCAGCTAGCACAACTCTTAATTTAAGTGGGAGATTTGGATGACCATTCAGAATATAGCAAATTGAATAGAGAATTGCAAGTCGATTTTTTCATTTCATGTTAAGGCTTTGCATTAGATAAAGTATATTTTCCATATATATGTGTTAATTTTTGAAATATGATAGCCTATTATTTAGCACTCAAAGTTACTTTTATTTAAAATTAGCCATGAGAATAGAAATAAAGAAGTTTCTCATAAGTATCTTTTCCCTATAAATGAACCACTAAACTTTAGTTTTCCTATCAAAAAAATTTGTCAAATGAACACTCACAAGAAAATAGATTTTTTTTCCCTTTACTTCGCTTTACTTAACTTTTTCTGAGAATAACTTTCCGGTACAACATTTCTGACAACTGAAAGAAGCCAAGAGATCGCCAACATGAGACTTGAGATCCTAAACATTGTGTTGCAGGGTCCTAATATGCGGTCAAAAACAAAAATGGGGTATCCAAACACTAAAAATTATACTCACGTCGTCTCAAATTGGATGATAATTTTTGATATTTGTGTCAATTTCAATTCATTATATCTTTCAATATGAATCTTAAAAAATATGTAATATGGATTTTGTTTGATAGTTTTCGATTAGTTCTATTATATAAAATTTTCAAATTCATGAAAAACATTATAGATCGAAAAATATAAGTAGTCAAAAATTGCACAAATTTTAGTTTTAAACATTGTCATCTTTTTTGGTTCGGAGAGGGTATGCAGGAAACAAAACCAAGTGCAAGGTGCACGTGCACTTCCACTAGTATATCTTAAGTATATGGAGATATTTTGTTCAGGCTGTTGATTTTGTCACTCTCTTTTTTTGTTAACGACACTCAAAATACACTTGCAGTGAGTACTGTTTAAAAAAAAAAAAAAAAAAGGGGGGGAGTGGCAATCATTTCCCTTTGTTTTAGAGTGCATAACAAAATCAATTTTGCTATGGGTACTACACTTATGTACCGAAAGCGTACAACAGCTGAGTTGGAGGGTAAAAAGTCTGGCCCACTTTACTTCACTCCCCGTTCAAATTTACTCCCAAAAAATTTGATCGCCAATACTCTCAAATTTTGAGATTCCCAACCACTGCTCTTCTCTCTCTCTCTCTCTCTTTCTCTCTCTCTCTTCAACATCGAAACCTGAAATTTGGATGAATAACAATGGCGGAAATTTGAGGGAATACAACCGTTGCCACTTCCTCTCTCTCTCGTCCATGTGCACAGAACTTCAATTTCCGATCGGTCTCGGAATCACCCATCTTCTCACCCCGAATCGAATCCCCTTTTCGTTCAGTGGGGCCCATGGAAATCCCTTCGATCTCTTCGAGTCCCCGTACCGACGAAAAGCTCTTCAAACAGCGCTCATCGTGCCGGCGTCGTCCGCGCCCTCACCTATGGTGTACTTTGTTACATAATATACAAATGTATTTATATATATACTACCCTGTCTCTCTCCCCAACGCACACTCTCCCTCTGTCTTTCTCTTTTTTTGAAGTTTCTCCATCGAATCTCAAAATCCTAGTTTCTCAGTAAGCACCGACTCTGTTTCTTTTTCTCACTCTTCTTTACATTCAAAATTCGGCATAAAGAATTTCTGTTGTTTGTCTTTTAATTGAGGTAGGTCTATCCCTTATCTTTGTTGCAAGATTTTTTATTTAGGTTCTTAGTTATGTTGTTTAATTTGGTTGCAGAAAGAAAATTGGTGTCCCTATTTTAATTGGGTTGACCCACCCACCTGTGATAGAGGCATAGATTAGGGGAGAATGGTGAGGAGAACTATGGCTTTGGAAACCCAAATTTCTGAGCTGAAAAAGAACAATGAGAACTTGTTTGAAAAAATTGAGGAGCTTTTGACAATTACTAAAAAGCAGAAACATCCAATTAAAGGCCAAAGGAATGAAATTGAAGCCCAAAGTTGTGTAATTGAAGAGTTAATGATGAAGACCACGGTGCATGAAACTAATGGAAAAATGATGAAGACAATATGTCGTTGGTTTTGTGGTTTTAGCGCCAAAATGCGGACATGAAATCTAATATGATATATCTTCCATGAAGTAGGATGAAGACCTCTTATTTTTGCTTCCAATTATGTCCACCCACAGTCAAACAAAACCAGTTTGAGAGAAGTTTAGGCAACAAGCCGCTTACATTCATCCATACTTAAATAGACAAATCAACAAGTCTAGGGGATTGTCAATTAAAATGGCATAGCATCAGTGAATCATCCAATCATCCATCAAAATGTAGGTTCAAAATTGGATGGCATGAAATACTTTACCAAACAATATTACAACATAGCTTTACCAATACCATAACATCGTTGCTAGGCTACCACAACTTTACTAAAGCAATTGCATAATGCTAAAAAGTCTAGCACAACATGTAGTAAGATAGGTATCATCTTTTAAAGGCTTCAAAAATCCCATCAGAAGCTCCATGCAAACTGTGTTGATCTCAATCTTTGTTGCACCTCTATGCTGCTTATTTCAATGCCTCCAAGCCCGTACAAACTTCAGCCATGACAGGTGAATGTGCCGCCATGTGACCCTTCTCCCCTTGAACACCAGCATACCTGCACAAAACTGGATAAATGAGAACATAACTCCATGCAGCAACTTTGATAGTTTTTCCGTATAAATTCCATAATCAAATAGGATTACTCTAGTAAATTTCCCAGGATATCACAGTTCATTCCACACCACAGAAACCCATATGCCAACTTCATTTGATGTTACCCAAAAAGATAGAGAATTGGATTAGCTATAAAATGAATTTCATTTGGGGATCTTTTTTTGAAAAAATGATGATATGATTGCGCTCATTACTTATTCAAACACCAACAATTTTGTCGTCTCTATGATTGCGCTCATTACTCACTCGATTCTCGAACATTACGTGTCAAAATTGAGAGAAAAAAGATGCACAATCCGTCAAAGTCCAAATTTACTGAACAAAAGGATGGACCATATGTTCTGTAAGTTGGGTGAAGAAACTAATTACGTTTACTTGGCTCAGAATTGGGCAACGGTGAAGGAGTATTTTTCAGGAAAGGAAAGACCAGTTGATGTTATCAACTAATTTTGGGGGTAAAAAAATTAGGGTAAAATTTTCTCCTGAATAGTAAAATTTTCTCTAGAGAAGAACAACGAATAAATCTAGTGAACAAAACTAGGGTAAAATGATTGATTACCAGTTTTCAAGTATCGTTCCAGAGAGAGCAACCCAGTGGAGAGAGAGAGACACCCAATGGGTGGCGTCTGTATTGGGGGAGAGAGAAGTATGAACCTTAAAAAAAAAATGGGAATCGTGGAGGGTTCTTTCCTCCCATGGGTAGTCTTGTTGTGGGTTTTGAATTTCATGATTTTCTTCTTCCGCCATCACGATTCATCCAAATTTCAGGTTTGGATGTTGAAGAGAGAGAGAGAGAGAGAGAAGAGCAGTGGTTGGGAATCTCAAAATTTGAGAGTATTGGCGGTCAAATTTTTTGGGAGTAAATTTGAACGGGGAGTGAAGTAAAGTGGGCCAGACTTTTTACCCTCCAACTCAACTGTTGTACACTTTCGGTATATAAGTGTAGTACCTATAGCAAAATTGTAACAAAATGGATTGATTGTGATACGGCGTGGCGTTTGAGGGGAGGAATCCTCTACTATTATTGCATGTTTCGACATAAAAACACGAAGAGAATGGTTAAGAATAAAATTAGGCCTTGCTTGGGTTTTACTTTTTTTTTTTTTTCATTAAAAAAAACAAGTTCGGTTTAACTATCTTGTGGTCGTTAAATGGAACTCATTAAAATATTACTTTAATGATTCGAACTGTTCATTTTTTTCATCAATTAAGTGAACTGCTTATTAGGGCTGCACACAGTCTAGATTAAATTTCTAGAAATTAGAGGAATCTGAGGACCAAATTGCGAGTCACGATTCTTAGAATATGCAATATGTGTCCAGACCAAAAGTTTTACGGTTCGGTTCTAAGTCAATCAGCAAGCCCCAGATTACATTCCATCAGGTAAATAGCAACCAGCAACCAAAAAAAATCTGGAAGAAGCAAGGTAGCAAGTAGAAACCCGTTTTTGCATCACAGGAATCAGCAACCTGACACAGATTGCAAGCTGAGAGGGGCCGAGTGGTGAGTGCTGAAGGTTAGGGTTTACTGGTTTAGACTTTAGGAGTACACATGTATAACACCTTTTTATGCCATTTACTAGTAGAGGTAGCAAATGGGCGGGTTTGGACGGATTAAAACGGGTCGCGGGTCAAATGTGGGTGGGTCAAATATGGGTCAAATGATAAATATGTTGAATCGGGTCGGATTGAATATGGATCTAGTCAAACCCAAATTAACCCGCCCGACCCGTTCCCCCCCCCCCCCCTCCCGTCCGTTCCCTTCATTTCCTGTCGTTTTCAAATATAACTTATACCTCAAAAATAAAAATTTACCCCATCAACTACGTACAGTGGTACACACAAAATCCATCCATCACGTCACACCATTCAAAAAACAAGTATTTAACCCATTTTCGGCTTAAAAGTGTCGAAATTCAATTTTACTTTATTTTTGTCTCATACTTTTCTGAAACAAAAAATAAACGACGACAAGATAACTTCGACGAGGAGTCAAAGGCTAAAAAGTATTGAAACAATTAGAGGCTAAAAAAACTTAAAGAATCAGGTTTTTACTTTTTTTTTTCCCATTTCCAAACAGTAACATAACTTCGACGAGGATTCCACCGATTGTACAGTTTTAGTCTTCATTGTGTCCACTGAAGCCACCGCCAATATTCTAGAGAGCGCTAAGTGCGTTCTCTTGAACTTAACTTAAATCTAAAAATTTTGTCCTTATTTGAATTTTTTTTCACATTTTTTAGTTTTGCGACAAACTTTTATAGGTTATTGATTCGTCTTGCAGAGAGAAATTGAAAAAGTAAGAATTTTTTACTTTTACCCAAGTATTTTGAGAAATAACCATTTTTAGCAAAAAAAATGTCACTTATGTTGCTAAAAAGTGGTTATTTCTCAAAATATTTGGGTAAAAGTAAATTTTTTTTTTTACTTTTCCGATTCTTCTCGTCGAGACGAATCAATAACTCACAAAAGTTTGACGCAAAATTAACAAATAAGAAAAAAAAATCAAATAAGGACAAAATTCACAAATTTAAATTAAGTTTAAGAGAACGCATTAGGCCCAAATATGGAATCAAAATGTGGTGGACTGATAGTCAGAGAGAGAAACGCGAGAGAGAGAGAAGAGAGAGAGAGAGCTGATCGAACAATGAAACCGAAAAATGGTTTTGTCTGGTAGAGCCGTATAGGAGGCGGGAGACAGTAACAAACTGGTTTTTAATTCAAACCCATATTGAACCCATTTTCAACCCATCTAAACCCAAGTAAATATGGGTTTATATGGGTTGAACCCATATCAACCCGTTATATAATATGGGCGGGTTGGGTTGGATTATAAATGGGCGGATTGGGCAGGTTAGAAAAATATGGGTTGAGATTGCTACCTCTACCATTTAGAAAAGAATCACACTTTACCCTCTTTTTATATGGAAAATTATATCACAATAACGTAAAATACTAAATAGTTAAAAATATTACTCCACTGTAGTGACAATAGGTAAAGTTATTTCCATATAAATATATATCTGTATATTTTATTTATTTATATATGCACATATATGTATGATAAAAATTCCCACGGCATGCGGTTCGGTTAATCCACGGTTTCTAAATACGGAGTAAAAAACTGTGGACCAATTCGTGCCTCTCGGTTTTGTAATTTTGAATATTTGTCTGGATCATTAATGCACAGATTCAATCCAAAACATATGGATCGGTTCGGTTTGGGCCGATTTCACGGTTTACCAAATTTTTTGAGTAGCCTTACTGCCTATGGGTAGAATAGGTTCCTCGTACATATTGTCAACACTTCAAAATGAGAAGTGAGACCGGTCATAAACAAGGCATCACCCCATGGAAAACGCAGCCTAAAATCAAATACCATCGAACACTAAAAGAGCAAATTCTTATCAAACAAACTCATAACCAAATAGGTCTTAACCATAACCATGCATGAAGAACCACGAAGCCATGAACCAAATAATAAAATTGTCTCACCAATTGAAAAATGGGTTTCAATTTCTACCAAAGAAAATTTACAAGGTGCGGAAACACTGAATAAAATATAATATTAAAGTGCAGCATTGTACGGAGGTCAAATACGAGAATTTTTCAGAAGGTGTTCCATTTTTCCAAAAAGTACTTTTTTTCAAACGAAGGTAATTTCAAATTCAAATATCATGGAAATGAAAAATATGTTTTCAATTTTTTTTTGCACCGTTTAAAAGATCTTAATGAGATCTATCAAATAAGATCTATATCGATATGAAAATTATTTACGTAAACACATAATTTTTAACTTAAAATTACTTTCTTTTTCTAAAAGTTCTTTTTTTTCAAAACTGAAACGGCACCTCAAGATGTTGTCAGCGTCATCATCTAACCTCTCGACAATTAAGACATTGTGCCAAATAAATACCTTGCAATATCCTTAAAGATGCTCTCGGCGGTCCCTCTACATCTTTGTGCTACCCCAGATGAATATTATACCCGACTATGAGTCTCAGCCAAATTCTCCATCTTCAAATCACCATGCATGGTAAAAATGATTACTGGTCGCTTAGTATTCCATGGCATTGGTATTTAATACTATTATTTTAGGCTGCATTGTTTCATAGGCTGAGGCGTTGTGGTTCATGACTGGTCACTACTCACTATCGGGTGTGACACATACCAATTACAAATAATTATGGAGCATGTGCAATATCATAAAATGAATGAAGTAAAAGTAATTGACCAATAATACCTCAAATAAAAAATATGATACTATAAACATCTTGGTTCTCGAGAGTATATGTAGGTCCATATTTTTTTTTTCGGGTCAAACGAAAATTCATACGTAGGTCCATATTTATGAACGTACTTTTAATGAGTAAACTACGCGGATATAGTTTTGATATTTGGAGCCTTAAGTATTATTTAGTGTTTTTTTTTTTGGGGGTTTCAGAATATTATTTAACTTGGATGAGTGTGAATGCATTTAACATAGTACAATATTTATGAAATTGCAACCAATAGTTGAATATGAACACATTGATCTCTCTAATCAAATAGAGGTCCAGTCTATTACTAATTGGCTTCCAGATTGCCAAGTGGGCCCCAGCAAATACAAGCCCCACAAAATGGAGTGATGATTTAGTGCCCGAGAGCATTGCCAAGTGGTGCGCCAATTATCTCGTCACCACACAGGGTTCCATATCCATATACTTAGTGATGGTGGACCATACAAATTCGTGGTAGATAGAAGAATTGGAGCACCACGTGACAATGCTCATGGACATTGAATACTTTTTCCATAAGATGGCACAAGTGTACACCTCTTTTCCAAACTGTCATTTTTTCCCCCCCTCGTTTCTTAAGTGTCATTTCAGCACCTATAAATAGAGTTGGTTCATGTGAAGTACTACACCATCATCTGATCATACCAAACATAAAGCACTTGAGTAGGAAGATCATGAGGAAATTCACAGCCTTCTCTATGTTTTCTTTGGCAATTTTCTTTTGTTTAGTTACTCTCTCAAGGTATACATCTCTCTCTCTCTCTCTCTCTCTCTCTCTCTCTCTCCAGTCGGCTTCTAGTGAGGGATTTTACACGTTTTTGCTTGCGAACTTCTAATCTCAGCCGTCAAATACAACCGAGATTAGAAGTCCGCACGCAAATAGCGTTCAAAATCCCTCACCAGAAGTTTTCTGCATGTATAATGCACTAAAATTGATGTGATTTGTTTTTCAGAGGAATCAATTTTTGCCCAGCTAAGTTGACGTTGCCCGGTTCATGTGGCCCAGATGGAAACTTTGATTGCTTCCTTGAATGGAACTCAAGATGTGGAGCAAGCGGGATGGCTTCAAAGTGCAGATGTGATCCTGCTCCAAGCAATCAACGCATCTGCTCATGCCAAATAATTTGTGGCAAATGTGGTGTCAAAGCATAATTAGTCTTTATTTTTTTTCTAAAAAAGAAGAAGCATATGCATGCATTTCAATCGCAATAAAAACTCTTCTCCCGAGCCATTATTAATTTCATCTCACATTGATTTAGTTGTTTGTTGGAGGTCTAGCTTTCCAAGTACGAATTCCAGAATCTCGCAAACTCGAAGTTGTCAAAGTGTGAGCAACTATATTCGTCGATATAAGAATAAAAATATAATCACAGAACCTAACCGATCAACTCCTCGACAAATATCTTCGATGACAACTTCCACTTTCATGGGGCAAGATATTTTGCGGGGAAGTGCTACAATACACACCCCTTATTTAGGTGTGTATCATATGCACTCTCATTGATTACCATTGGATGTTTGAAAAATAATCTGGACTCTTTAAAATGTTACGATAGGTTACTAACAAATAATCTGACCCAATGAATTAACCAAAATGGAAAGAAAATCCCCTCAATACTCTCTCTCTTTCCAACCAGCGTATATCTTTCTTTTCCTTCGAAAAATTAGCCCCAATTTTATTTTTGATAGTTAATTTATGTTAAAAATAATAATTTTATTTTTTAAAATCTTTGAAGCTAAAATTATTTCAAGTGAAAATAATTTACTTCTTTAAAATATGTTGTTCTCAATAATTATTAAAGAAAAAAGATACTATTATTATCATAATGTAATAAAAAGTCAAGTTAAGGTTTTTTTTTTTTTTTTTACAGGATTTTTAAATGCCAATGATTTTGGCACTCCCCATTTTGTTAATGACACTCCCAAGGGGAGTGCCAAAATCAATTCCATATAGGGATTGATTTTTGGCGCTATCTATTTTGTTAATGGCACTCCCCATTTTATTAATGATACTCTCTTGGGAGTGTCATTAACAAAATGGAGAGTGCCAAAATCAACACCTTTTTTAAAGTGTTTCATATATATATGTAGCCAATTTTTTTTTTTTTTGGAATTTTTTGAAATATTATGATGTTTACCATTTTTCACAATACCTTTAATTGCATAGTGAAATTTCACATGCAGATAAAAAAAAATATTTCACACAAATAGCCCAATTAAAAGAAATAGCGAAGTCGATCATCCGTATTAATCTAGTAGGAAACACTAACAAAGTTAATGGGTGATCAAGAGAGTGATGGTGACGAGATAAATTTACCAATATATTTTAGAGAGATGTGTAAAGGACAACAATATTTAGGACGTGCAATTTATTTTTGGGTCAATAGACATACTACTAGAGTTTTGTAAATTAGTACTCGCATCCGAATTACAAATAACTAATACTCATATTTGATAATGTAATCGATTACAAGTGTTATCGATACCAATCAATTACACAATTGAAACCGCAGAGAAATATAATCTATCATGTAATCAATTATTTGTGTTATTCAGAACAATTGATTTTGAAATCTATTGCAATATTGTTTTTAACTTATTTCGCAATTGATTAGAGAACTTACTGAGACCCATCAATTAGCAAATCGATTGAGTAATCGACTTCATATTGTTTCTCAATCGTACTTAATTCAATTACAAAATCGATTATATAGTCTAATCGATTACATAATTGAACATAACAGAATTGATTACATATTCGATTATGATATCTAATTTATTATAATTTCTATTTACAAAAATGCAAAATCAATTATATATTTGATTATGATATCTAATCAATTGAAAAATCAATTATAAAGTGTAATCGATTATGGAATTGATCATTGACATAATAGATTACATATTTGATTAACTACCGTTAAAAAAAAATTGACGAAGTAATTGATTGAAATAGACTAAAATGTTATGATTCCGTAGTGAAGATTTTTACGAACTGAAAATGTTACGATTTTTTTATAAAGTTATGAAACACACCAAAATGTTATGATTCTAAAAAAGTTATGAATCTGTTGCTATAAAATTAAGATTCATTAGTGTAAAAGTTACGATATACACTAAAAGGTTATGATTTGTAAGAAAAATATTATGAATGAAAAGTTACGAATTTTTGGTATAAAAGTTACGATAGACCTAAAATGTTATGAATGACCGGTTCAGCAGGTAATTTTTTATGAGGTGACACAACATAGACCACACAATAGGTGCATATGATACACACCTTAAAGGGGTGTGTATTGAAGATTTTCCCTATTTTGCGACCCACAATATGAATCGATATGGGAAAACCGATTCAACAGATCCGATTTGTCATCAGACCACCATCGCCACTAAAGGATCATCACCACCACCATTGTCGGACCCAAAGTGGCACCTTGATGATGAAATAAAAGCTGAGATAAATGAAAAAAAAGGAACAAGTGACAACACAAAGAAACTCTCAGAATTGAGATCCAGAGAGAAAATACTCTCACTAGCTAGACATGAAGGATATATTATTGAAAGCGAGAGAAGAGACCATCACTTATGGGGAAGGAAAATACCCATCAAGGGTAAAACCCTCCTCTCCCGCCGCCGTATTAGGGTGATGAAACCCTTGGGGGAGGGAGGGGAAGGAAGACAGAAAACGGCTAGACAAGAATCTAATTAGCTATTGAGATGTATTGCAACCAAATAGATTAACATCCGTGAAATTTTCAGGAACCGAAGTTTTTAATCTGGGACTCTCAATAAAAAACTTCGAAAAAAAGTTAAGAGGAAAAAGATTCAAAAACATTGAACTAGAAAAATATTATGAGGGACAATCTTGCATTCTCGCGAATTTTTTTGTCCAGAATTTATTTTATGTATTTTTAATTTTTTGTAACTTTTTGTTTAGCTTTTCGTTGTAATTTTTAGATTTAATCATTCATCTCGACAAGAGGAATCAGAAAAATATAAAAATATGGACCAATGTTGAAAAAATTCATATAAGACAAATGGTGAGATGGTGTTATTATATCCGGTTCTAGAAGGATATCCAATACGGGAATAATATATTCTTTTGGCAAACAAGACATAAGTAGTTCAAATAGCTATATTATAAAACTGTGCGGTTTTCTACTAAAATATCTATTCATACAAACAGAGCACCCTCTACAACCATTCGATCATACTTCTATATTATAAAACAGAGCGGTTTTCTACTAAAATGTCTATTCATACAAACAGAGCACCCTCTACAACCATTACTTCCTATTAACTTTGTAGCCGTCAGATCGAATGAATATTTCCTAATGTATAAATCCATAGTAATGTAAATGTTTTTCAAACTTCCAAATTATATGTTGACCAATTGCTAGCATTAAAGATGATTTCCTTTTAAGTTTTACACATTTTCCTGATATGGGAGAAGACTAAACATATCTCCTTCCTTTTGATTTAGTTTTGTTTCCTTTTCCGAAACCTAAATTCGGCACTAATTGTACATGCAAGTATATCCTACCTATCCTAATGTGTAAATCTATAGTAATGTAAATGTTTTCCAAACTATATTTTTTTGACCTATTGCTAGCGTTAATGATGATTTCCTTTTAAGTTTTACACATTTTCTTGATATGAGAGAAGACTAAACATATCTCATTCCTTTTTATTTAATTTTGTTTCCTTTTCCGAAACCTAAATTCGGCACTAATTGTACATGCAAGTATATTCTACCTATCCTATATGACTACCTAAATACAAGTTTTAATTTAAATTTTATTGACCAAAGAAATGCCATAATTAATTTCTTTATTTGGGCATCAATATTATAGAAAGAGTACGTAATAAGGAAATTTTGATAGGATAATATTATATATGATTTGACCAGAGTATTTCGATATGACCATATTACTCAAAGCATTCCTCTCTCTATCATGTGTAGTTCTTGATTTGACCATAGTATTGTCCTCTCTCTATCATGTGTGGTTCTCGACTTAACCATTGTATTGGCTCCTCCACACCGAAGTTACAAACACCACTCCGAATGAATAACAACTACTATGGTATCTATAGCATTTTCGACTTATTTGCTAAATCTCATGTTCTCTCTATTTATCTCAGTGTTTGTCTAATTTTGAGTTTTATTTCACTTTCTTTTTAGCTTCAAAGGCTACTCATGGTGGAAAAGCTTTTTCACCGTAAGTGTTTATTATTCAATTAAAGAGGCCTGATAACTCTCATAACTATGTTATATCGATCATTACCATTTTTTTTCAAACTCTCTCTACGTTACAAGTAGGCAAGTTTCACAGCCGCTCACGGCATTAGCGGTGACATTATCCGTGAGGCTTGTTTCCGAATTCTCTAACTCCCTCACTCAATCCCTCTTTCTACAACGGCGTTGTCCATGAGGTTTGTGCCCGAATTCTCTAACTCCCTATCTCTTGCAACACGTGGCTACAATTTCGGAGAAATATAAGAATATCATCCAAACCTTACTGTTATATACTCCATTCATTTTCTTGAACTCAAATCTGAATGCAAAATATATAAAAGTAAAAAGGTGACTTTCTGATTTTTTTACTACCCTTCGAGACTTATTATTCGTTATCTTTAACTCATAGTGCTGCGCCAATAAAAAAAAAAGTCATACCATTGCTAAATTTGCATTCAATTCTTCGTCTAGATGAAACAAATGAGACCTCTTAGGCTATCCACAGTGGTACAATTAAAATAGGATAATCAAAAGTTGACACATCAACTTTTAATTATTTATTTAAGAGGTTGCTAAACTTAACAATATTGAGGTTCACAATGATCACTTCAAGTCCATAACCAAAATAAGGATCCACTACAATTTCACTCACTCTCTCTCTCTCTCTCTTCTGTTTCTAGCCTGCCATTCACTCCCCTCCATTTAAGTTTTTTTTTGGACAAAAATATATCGATTCTCTCCTTTAATTTTGGGGAAAAAATCGGTGATTTCCTTCCCTCCTATTATGAAAATCTTTTTGGGGGAAAAATAGAAATGAAAAAGAAGAGTGAAATATCTTAATCCGGCGACGATGGGTTGAATTATAGATAATTGAGAGATATGAGCTTCACTTTTTAAGGGAAAAAAAGAGAAATAGTTTGTGAGTGAAGTGAAAAAGATATAGAGTGGGTGAAGAAAAGAAGAAGAAAATACCAATTGAAACACGTGTGTATATAAATTTTGGAAGTAGTTAATTTATGTGGTGTGGAGTTCACAAATTTTGATTATTGAAAAAAGTTGCTAGTTTTGGTTATCCAAAACCCAAAATTTGATTATTTCTAAGGATGTTGCTAAGTTTGATTATGCCATTGTGAGTCATCTTTTACACCAACATTATTAACTTTAAAAATAATTGATTTTTGATTATACCACTGTGGATGGCCTTAGTTTGGTGCTATTTGCTTATGCTTCTTGGGTTGTAACATACATTCTTTTGTAAGTGCATGTCGGTGGACACTTTTCATGAATGAAAATAAGTTTTTCTTTGATAAAAATAAAAAAATACATACATGGGTTGTGTTGAGATGAATTCACATCACTTTCCAAAAGCAAAAAAAGGGACACTGTTGCATATTATATACATGAGAAAGATGAAAAATGTTTCCCGAGTAAGTTGGAGATCCAAAGGCATGATCGAAATAAAAAAAAACAAAAGAGTTGGTCCAAGGCAATAGAGTTGGTTGGAAGCACAGGAGGTTAGAAATGGAGAGATTCGGTTCCATAAGAGATTCAGAACTCCCCTCCCCCCAGGGTTTTATGCCCCAATGGGCGACGTGAGGGGAGAGATTTCTCCCTCTCGTGGGATTTTTCAATCTCTCGATTATAGATCTTGAAGGTTTTCTCTCTTTTCCCCTTCACCCATATTCTCCTCATCTCCAAACCACCATCCGCCGCCCCTCCTCCGCCTCTTCCGACGTGCAGTCTGACGGCTTTTGGATGTAATGACTTGCAGATCGTAGTTGCCGGAGGCATCTTCCTCCAACCGGAGTGGGAGATCTAGGTGGTTGGATGAAGTCTGCTCTAATACGACGGACTCCGTCCGGTTCCTTTACCGATTTTTCTCTTTTTTCTCGTTCTTTTATTTGGTGTCCCCTGTGTGGAATTTCTCCCTGTTTGTGGGGCTTCTATCATCCCTATGTGAGTGTTTTTGGTTATTTTCTACAGTGCTCCATCTGTTTGAAGCGATGGGTTTAGTTGGAGTTGGGTATAGTCTTTGTACTGAGTCCCCTCCTATTTGGTTTTTTGATCCCTTGGTTAGGGATAGAGTTTCCTTTTGATGTTCTATTTCTTGGATCTATAATATCACCTGTTATCATTGTGGCAAAAAAAAAAAAAGAGATTCAGAACCCGATTCATTCTTGTTGAGGCACTGAACATTGAAATGCTGGCTAGATACTCATAAATAGGTTTTCCCATAACGCATACAAAACGTAAACATCTAAATCGAGGACAAATAATCATAGGTATCTACTTTATAGGCGCAGGCAAACCCTAGGGGTTATATATCATGGGAACAACATGCATATTTTCTTCGTGCCTGAACGCGCATAGTTGGCAAGGTGGTCAACAACAGGGAAAATGATTCATTTAATATGTGTAAAGAGCGTGTTGCTTCATGCCTTCAGGCACGCGCAAACCCTAGTACATATACAATACGATCCGGAATTGGTTGTATATTAGCCCTCTATATTCGTTGGCAAACGACCAATTCAAGTAGATAGGGTTGGCACTATATCATGAAGGGATTTGAGAAATGGTGTGTAGTGTGTATAGAGACGAATACAAGTGGGGTCCGTGAGGGCACGATGCCTACTCGACTTTATAAAATTACATTAATATTTTTAAATATTTTAATTATACCTAATGAATTTATGATAGCATCCCAATCAACAAGTCTATGGGTACAGAAAAAGGTACAGATTTTGTATATAGATTTTTCGTGGGGCCTATTACGGGTCCCACACAAATGATCCTAACCAATCATTAAATGTAAAATGTTTTTTCAAGGATTTCTAAAAAAATTTAGCTCAATCCGATACTTATAGGTGTTCAATCCAATCATCTAATTTTTTGTTTAGATTTCAGGATATGAAAAAGTTAGATGATTGGATCGAACACCTATAAGTATCGAATTGAGCTGAATTTTTGCGAGAGTCCTTGAAAAAATATTTTACATTTAGTGAACGGCTCGGATCATTTGTGTGGAACCCGTAGTGAATCCCACAAAAAATCTATATACAAAATCTGTACCATTTTTCTGCCTATAGACTTACTGCATCCCAATAAAATTGTTCTGAATTTTTACACCATCTTTTGTACAGACACATTCCTTTATGTTAATTAATTATACTAATTATAAGATGAATTTACATCTATAGTCACCAATTTGTGACAATTACCAAATTCTAGGGTGTCCTTTCTAATCGTCGTCGTCGTCGCCATACATATTTTCAACGCGATCACAATCGTCCCAAAATCGAGCGGTACTCTCTCTCTCTCTCTCTCTCTCTCTCTCCCTCATGTCGTCGTCTATATCTCTGTTTGCTGTTTTCTTTATGCATAATTTAGATGCTTAAATATGGATATGTTTGGGCGTAAATAATCGCTTCTTGAGAGAGAACCATTCTTGTTAGCAATTGTTTTTGGGTGGCCTCAAGCTGTTGCTTTCTTGGCTTTCTATTCAGGGCCGGCCCTGAATTGGAAAGGGTGGTGTTTGTGAGAGAGAGCGCAATTAGAAATGGAAGAGACAACGCAATGTGGTCTGAAGATTGAAGTGATAGATGAAACTGCAGTGATTGAGACAACTCCTGTTTGTGAAGATTCTGAGGGCAATGGTGTTGATATTAATAATGTTCTGAGGCAAGAAACTGATGGGAAGAAAGAGAAACGGAATAGAAGAAGGGGAAAAGGAGCGAGAAAATTCGTTGGGACAAATGGACAGGAAAACATACTGATTCACACGGCGCAAGTTCAAATCGGCTTCAGCAAGAAAGGTGACGAAAGTGCCATTTGACCTAAATTTATGGGTCTTGTTAGTTGTTTTCTTGTAATTTTTACTAGATTCGGGTAAAATCTTTACGTTGCATCGATTATCTCGACCAATCAATCGGAAAAGCATAAAAATATATAACAAAGTTGAAAAATGTTTTTATTTTGTTCGTTAAATACAGAAAAAGTTTGAAAATGACAAAAATACAATTTTAGCCCCTGTTCCTCTTTAGCTTTTGGGCCTTTTTCCACGTTTTTCGCGTTTGTTAGTCTTACGCTAAACTTATATAGATTATTGATTCGTAGAGGAATCAAAAAATAAAAGAAATTTACTTCCAGTTCTACCCAAATATTTCTGAAATATTTTTGAGCTTTAGCTTTGGATATTTTCAAAAATATTTGGGTAAAATTAAAAAAAAATACTTTTCTAATTTGGCGACGAGATTAACTAATAATCTACAAAAGTTTGACACAAGATTAACAAACGCAGAAAAAAATTGAATGAAGACAAAACTCAAAAAGCTCCTAAAAAAGCTGAGGAGAACAACATCTTAGTGTCTTTAGCGTCGTCATGAATTTTCTTAACTTCGGTTTATACTTTTGATTCCCTCGGTATGAATGATGTGAGGTAAAAATTATGATAGAAATTGAAGATAAAAGTAACTAAACAGTAGATAATAGCCCACTGTCTTTTGCAATAAATTAATTTAGTCGAAACTCAACCTGTCAGCGGAAAGAACTTACACAAGGGAGGAGATGGAGGCCTTGAGGTTTGTAAATTTAGAAGCTCAGCAGAAGAAGTGGGTTGAAGTTTACTGTGGGCTTGGCCCCAATGTGGTAAGGGACTATGATGGCCTGATTGATTCTAATAATGAGAATCACATTCAAGTTAACTTCGATCCGCGGCAACAGTTTGGAAAGAAGGGAAAGAAGATCCATGGAGTTCTTGGTATGCATTCTTTTTCATGATGGACATGCTCATTTGTCTGTCTATTCATTATATTTGGAAAATGCTGTTTGTTTCCTGCCAATAGGACACATTGCATTGAATACAATAGTTACCACTGTAAACATGCGTAAGTGTAAGTGCTAATACTTGTCAAATGAACTATCAGAGCAAAATAAGATGGTAGACTGTCCCAGCTATTAAGTGTTATGCAATGAGGTTTTTATATGCCACAGTCAAACTAGGTATTCTAATCTTGTTGTTTTGAGTTTTTACTTTACGCAATTTAGACAAATCATTTTGGAGGGCTGAGAAGTGGGAATGATTCTTTAGATAAGAGGAAGTGCTTGAAGTTCGAATTGCTATGCTTGCAGTACGACTCTGGAGTAGATAAGATATATTACTATATTATTATTATAAGAACATTAGATTCTTGATTATAAATCTCTTCTAATTACTGGAGGGAGAGCTGTTTCTTGTCACGATACACATAGCTCAAGCTCATATCTTGTGCTCGAGGATCAGTTAATATTGTGTACACAATCTGTAGTTTTCAAAATGAACACTTAGATTGCCAATGTGGTGGTTATCTCGTTTACACATAACCTCGATAAACTAGGCATGTGATTATGTCTGTTTATATACAAAGGTATCTTTGGGTATGTGCAAGTGAGTAGGTGGACTTTTGGATTGTCTTTAGTAAATAGTGTTGTATGTTAAATAAAAGAAGCCATTAAATTACCTCTTGAGTCAACTTTTGTGTTTTGTAACCTCTTTAGTCACTTTTAAAGGTTTTCAGAGCTTTGTAAGACTGGCGTTTATATTAGGTTTTCTAGAAGGTTGCATATTCAGTCTCACATGTGGACTCTGGTCAAGAACACCACAATGATTACCGTTTACTTTTTTTTTTGTTTATTTATGGTGCGTGTGCTTACATCCCTTTCTAATCCAGTTTGAAATATGTATGTGCCGTTTTTATGTCTTTTAATTCTATCTTGAAATTCTCTAGCAGTAGCTATCTGGTTGAGGTAACAAGTAATCCTGAATTAGCTATTGGCTTCTGCTTTAAATTCTTTTTGAAAAATTTATAGCTTGAAAACTTCCACTTACAGTACCTATCAGGTTGAGGTAATAAGTCATTCCGAGTTAGGGACCGCCTACATGCTCTGGCGGTGCTTTCAGATTTGAAATCTGCCTTTGATAGGTCAGTTTGATTGATCAACGACTTGTCTATTGAGCAAGTATGCAAACTATTGTCAAGTTTCGGGAACTACTTGCAGTTCTTGGATAGACTTCAAAAGACTTGATTGATCCTGAAAAAGGAAACACGAACACTTGTCAGATGAAGAATCTCAAAGTCAAGTACCTTGTATGCAGTGCTTGTGCTAATTAAATCTACCAAATCCTTGATCAATAAACCCTCATTAACCTATACATATCCAAGGCAGATTTTTCTGCTGGTTGTTTGCATGTGTTAAACCTATTGCCTCTTGCATTTTGATTGTCTTGGATTTCTTTTGCTTGGTGAAGAAGATAGAAGGGTAAAGATTTCCAATCCGACGCTGTGAGTGCCTTCATGTAAAATTTCGCAAGTGTATGTGTTCACTTGTCATTTGAAAAAGTATGCAAGTACTGTCAATTTTTGGGAACTATTTATGTTCTTGGATAGAATTGAAAAGGCCTTATTGCTCCTCAAGAAGGAAACAGAAACACTATTCAAATGGTGGATTCTCAAAGTTCAGTACCTTAAATGGGGCGCTTGTGCTATTTAAATCTACCAAATCCTTGATCGATAAACCCTCATTGACCCATACCCAGGCAGACTTTTGGGCTGATTTTTTGCATGTGTTAAACACTTAAACTTAGTGCCTCTTGCATTTTGATTGTATTGGATTGCCTTTGCTTGGGAAAAACGTTAGAATGACACATATTTCAATCTGAATCTGCGAGTGCCTCCTTCGAGTAAAATTTCATAAAGTGTTATTTTTTGACTTGTGACACTTGTCAATGGAAAGAGTATGCAAGTATTGTTGAAGAACTACTTGCAGTTCTTGGATAGACTTCCAAATACTTGATTGCTGCTGAAGAAGGAAATGAAAGCACTTGTCAGATGAAAGGATTCTCAAAGTTTACTACCTTATATGTGTCGCTCGTGCTAATTAAATCTACCAAATCCTTGATAAGTAAACCCTCATTGACCTATATCAAGGCAGATTTTTTTGCTGGTTATTTGCATGTGTCAAACTTAGTGGTTCTTGCATTTTGATTGTCTTGGATTGTTTTTGCTTGGCGGAAAAATTTAGAAAGGTAAAAATTTCCAATCTGACGCTTCAAGTGCCTACTTCGATTAAAATTTCATAAACTGGTATGTGTTGCTGTGGTGGTGCAAAAGAAAAAAGGGAAAAAAAATTCCTCGTTTGTTTAAAATCTTTGGTGTTTTTTTGCCTTCTCCTTTCCTGATCTTTCTCTGGATGCCTAGCATATGGTCATAATCCTGTTTTCTTCACCTCCTCTTTGTGCATCTGGGATAAGTCCCATTCTTCAGTGCCGATTAAAAAAAAGTCCCATTCTTCAGATCCTGGTTTGCCATCTTTCCAGTTTCTTCTATTGTTATCTGTTATGCATTAATTTGTCTGGCCCTACTCTCTTGATCATGTTGTGACCTCTCCGTCTTCTATTGTGGAGTTTTACTTCATCATCTTTGGTTCTTCCTTTTTCCTTCTTATTAACATTTGAACAAGAGTCTCAACCTCTCATGACACATTTCAAAATGCTTTTTGTTTTCTTTTAATTTTGTTCTTTGAAAAGTACTCTACTAATTCCTTTTTCGGAATTTTAAGGTCCATGTAATTTGTCAACGTTTTCTTTCTTGGATGATTTTTCTAATTTTAGCAACTTTTTGTCCTCTTCTTTTTGTGAGTTCTCTTATTGAATCAATTTGATGGCTTCAATTTGTATTTTGCACAGGCATGGAGGCTGCAAAAGGAAGAGGGAACCATCTGAGAATCTTTGTGCATTGAAGAATGGCATAAATGAACAAGAAATAAACTTTATCTGCAAAACACCCGAAATATCCCTTGTTGGTTCTTATGCAAATAGTAGGTCAAATTGTGTATACTGCCTGCATACAATCTGTGGTCGTATTGTACAGAGTCGCTGTATGTGCAAAATCTTTATGTGCTATAGTTTAGATGCCTATGTCTAGTGATCTGACTTGTTAATGGGATGATGTTAGATACAACACAAGCACACTTTTAAGGGAATATGAGTGAGACTTCTTAACAGTGTACAAATTCTTCTGTTAATGAATGAATCGATACTATTCTCTTCTTATCTGCAATTTTGCTTCAGTGTTAGGAATGGTGTTATTCATCTTTTATTTGTATACTATTTCTGGTGGGTAAACATTTCTGGTTTTAATAACTGGCAGAACTTCTCGGTCTCAACATTTAGAAACGTTTCAGGTGAAGATTTATCTTGTTCTCAAGTCATGGATGATGAAATCGACAACATCAACCCCTTGGATCCTGCATGTGATCTTGGTGTTGGTGTAGAGGAAGAATGTATTGAGGAAGATGATAGTGATGAAGATTACAGTAGCATTCAAAGACCTGCGTTTTTTGTTACAGGAGAACCCAATTTTGATGCTGGGCCTCCACAAGATGGATTGGAATATCTTAGGCGTGTAAGGTATTACTTCTTACTCCAAATCTTTGTTTTCCAGTTCACCTTAGGAAATTAGCCAAGTTATCACTCTGCACTTTAATAATTTTGTTTCTTTGTTTGTTGTTTTCAGCAATTGAGGTTAACCACTTTAAGTTGTGTATTGCTGGAAATTTCAAACTCTGATACTCTGAAGATTGTCATATTTCCCTTTGAGTCATCCTCGGTGTTTCTTTTGTGTGTTTAAATCTCAAATAATGATGATTCTTCGAAACATTTTGTGTATAGTGATATGGACCTATGGTTAAGCTTGAATACTCACCAATTGTCTACTTTACTTAGCTTAGCTTATTAAAGTGAGAGAATAGGTTTATTCATATAGTCATTCTGTTTCTGCGTACTGTTTGGTTATGCAAAGTTATCGGTAAGTCTGTATGCAGATTGATCTACACAAGGGAGAGTCGATGTCTATATCTATATCAATACCATAGTGGTTTCAAACAACTCTAACAAGAAAGAGAAGTGGTCATTTAATCATTCATATCGGAGTCTGAAGAAAGGCTAATGATTTGGCGATAAGCCCTAAATTCTGTTACTTTTCTTGTTGCCATATCTATATCCATACCATAGTGTTTTCAAACAACTCTAACAAGAAAGAGAAGTGGTCATGTGATTGTCCATATCAGAGTCTGAAGAAAGGCTACATCTAGTACCTGACCAATGATTTGGCGATACGCCCTAAATTCTGTTACTTTTCTTGTTGCCATTGGCCTTCACTTCTGCTTTCGTTGGTTCCTTCTGAGAGGTCCGCAGGGGCAGAGGGTGATCTCTCATTGTAAGCGGTGTGTCTTGTGATTGTAAATCCCCTTAATCATGCAGTTGAGACCATTATAAAGTTTTTTCAGCATGAGGTCATCGTTAGAGGCAACGCCAGCAGAATACTGGGGATGCAAGGCCCCTCTATGTTCACCTTCTCTCTGAATATTGCAACATAGTTTACAAAATTATGGATAGTATTCAAATACGGAATAATGCTTGATAGCAAGTTGATCACATTTGTAGGAACTACCTGTAAATAACAAACTTGCAAAATTCCTGACCTTGGTTCACTGTAATTGTTTTTTGGACAGGATCTGAGTTGGCTTAACCGGGAAAATCCAAATAAGTGTTCTAACTGCATATAAATCTTTACCACAAATAAGTACAAAAATCTAACTGCAACGAACTGGTATATATTTATCTTTTATACTGTGTGGGATATTCATGGGAGTGCTAGAGCTGTGTTGTTCAGATTAGTTCAGAAATCCGTGAGTAGTATAATGTGTCAAGTCTTCTCTTTTACTTAGGTGGGAAGCAGCACACGTTCCGAAAGTGAAGGTCGCCAAGCTTGAAAGAAGTAAGTTGAAGAAAGAGCAGACTGCTTACATGCCAATAATACCTGATATTGAGAAGTGCCCAGAGCACTTATTGCCAATGAAACAGTGGGAAGATGCATTCATGGCTGATTTTTCGGAGCTGAGGCTTGTAAGTTACTGGGCCCGACTTTCTTGTGTTTTTGTTTATCCAATTTACTGCACTAGGTCATTAGTTAAGGAAAATAAGGGGAAAAAGAGAGACAAAAACCAGAAATAATCAATTCTTTTGTCTCTCTTCAAAGGAATTACATGCATCTCATTTTTTGTACTTTGTTGTGGATCAAGGATGTTTTCCACAGGGGGCAAAATGATTGCCTTGTATTTATTTTTTCATAGCAGTCAAATTTTTCTTTTTTAAAGTTTAGAGAGAAGTATGACAAGTCCAACAAGGAAATACTTAAAGAAAGGAAAACTGCAAACCACACGTTGGTCTGGAATTAGTGTTACTAGACATTAGACGGATCTCCTTAAAAGGGAGCTCCCGGAGCTGACATCGAAGCCTAAAATGTTGTGCCAAATCCCATCTAATTTCCCAAACTTATCAAAAGGAAATTCTTGCCTTACTGGTGGAACTAAAACCCTTCCTTGAACAAAAGCAAATGAATATTACTGCCCCATTTGAATCATAGAGTCAAAGCCACATGATACGGTATTACTGTAGTTCTGTTTTGTCTGGCGTTGCATGTCCATAAGGGCAGACAAGCTGTTAGTCTAATTTATTATCTGGCGACCCAAGAGTTGAGTCATGGGGTTTAATTTCCTGTCTCTACCCTTTGGGGCTATGGCTGCCCACGAAGGAGAAGGAAGACGTAGTTTCAGTATTAGGTGTTTTGCTCAAAAGGAACGACGTAGCCTATAGGAAATTGAGGTCATTCGATGTTGGAAAGAACCTTAGTCTTTGTTTTGTGTTCGGCAGATTATTGTCGTTTCTCTGCTTTTATTTATTATATGCTGTTGAAATTTCTATTAGCGTCTTGTGAAATATTATGTACGCAAAGAAGTTGTCTTCACTTTTCTTTTCTTTTCCTTCCACCAACTCTGGTAACTATATTTTTCTGGAAGCGGTAAGTATTGCCAAACACACTTTTACTTGCCATTTTATAATCTTTGAAAATGAAAATAGAAGTGTTACCATTTGTAGCCTTAATGTTTGTTCATTTTCAATTTTGAAACTACTTGCAAACCCAACCCAACCCAATCAAATCCAAGATATACATATGAAGCTGCAATAGCTGATATAATAGGAGAACAGCTGAAAAGCTCAGATTGATACTCGTGTATTATCAAATATCTATGTGAAGAGAAATGACTTCACTTTCTTGTCTTTCCTTTACAGGCTCTGTCACATCTTGAGGATTCGCGTGCTGAAATATCTGCTCAGTATCCATTTTCATCAACCATCCATCCAGAAGAAAGCTCCAATCAGCTTCCTGAGACTATCATTGCTGAAAATTTTGATAAGCTGACCAATGGTGGAGATGAATCCTCGGAGGCTCTTGATTGTTCTACTCCTGAAAGCCCTGATTATCCACGACCCGTCCTGTCTGTGAACGAAAACGGCTCCTCCCCCTCTCTTGAAAATGATAGTTCCAAGGCTTCCGTGTGTGGAAGCTCTAGTGACAGCCCTACTTTGTCGGCTGTTTTAGGCATGGACTCTGTAGCTCGATTGTCATCTCTGCGAAGACGGATAAGATTAGCGGAAAATATGACCACTTTGTCGAGGAATGATTGTGCATGGCTATTTGCTCTCTGCGCTGCAATTGACACTCCTTTAGATGCTGACACGTGTGCTGCCCTCCGGTGTTTGCTAAGGAAGTGCTCGAGTTTGCGAGCTGGAAAATTGGAATTGGATGATGAAGTTGTCATACTCAATATATTAGCAACAATTACAGGTAAATACTTTGGGCAGTCGGAACTTTGAAGGTTCTGGTTTCATCTTGTGAAATGTGTTAGTTTTGCATTGTCATTTTCATTAGGCAAATTCCCGGCCAAAACATCTTTGGGTTTCTACCACATCACTTGCATGTTTTGCACTAAAGATGGAATTTTGTATTTCAGTTTTCTGGTTGTATTCTCTCCATATGGGCCGAATTAGCTCGGGTCGATAGTGTAAATTAGGAACTGGTGTGTACAAATCACAACTGATAAATATGATCAAAACTTAGACTTTTCAATCTCATAAATCCTCGAATCAAGGATATCTTTTGATATTTTTTTTTAACGAAGCTTTTTTTTTTTTTTTTGTAGTATTCCCTCTGTACCTTAATTAGAGTCTTGTATTTCATTTTGGGTTTCTCTTAATAAGTGTCTATTTTGTAAAGTTAGTGGGTAAAAGTTGATGCATTGTCTATTTTATCCCTAAAAGTAGATTCTATTTTAAAAAGTTAGTGAGTAAAAGTTAGGGGTGTCAAATGAGCGGATTTGGGTCAAAATGGGCAAGTTGTAAGTGGTTTGGGTCTTTAATGAGTCATTGACCCATTTAGACCCATTAATTATGAGTTCAATTACTCATATCCAACCCGACCCATTTATTTAAAATCAAACTCGACCCACCCATTAACCCAATTACATACTATATACTAAAATTTTAAAATGACTAAAATACTCATACACTGAAATTACCATATTACCCCTATACATTTAAATGACTAAAATACCAATGTACAAAAAAATTACTATATTATCCATGTATACTAGAATGACCAAATTAAATAAAAAGTCTACCGCCGCTCTGTTTCACCGCTCTCTCTATTGTTTTCAATCTCCGGATTTTAAAAGACTCTTCTAGGAATGGAAGAGATTTTTCAAAATTTGTACCATTGATCGCCGAGACGGATGGGAGATTGAGTGCTGTGGTGGGGAGCGACACCACTGAAAGGGGAAAAAAATCACAACAAATCGCACTTCTACAACTTACAAGCTTCAGTAAATCGCAACAAATCGCACTTTTACCAAATCAAGCTATTTCTGGGGAGAGAGAGAGATGGTTCTTGGGTTGGAAGATTGATTGAGAGAGACTGGAGTGAGATCGACGATGGCAAATTGGCAATCGTCTAAGAGAGAGGAGGGGTGGGAGTCATGGGTGTGAGAATTTTTTTTTTTTTTTTTACTTAGTGATTCGTCTCGTCGAGAAAAATCGGAAAAATAAAAAATTATAATCGAAACCCATAATTTTTTCCAAAAAGACAAGATTAAGTAAATTTTTTTTGTCTTATTGACTTATTTTTCTCTTTATTCAAAAAATTATAAGTTTCAATCAATTTTTTTACTTTTCCGATTCCTTTCGTCGAAACGAATCAACACGTCACAAAAGTTTGACCCAAAACAAAAAAATGTAAAAAAACCACAAGAGAAACTTATTCACAGCGAAGCGTAATTTCACCATTCTATTCACGCAATTAATGGATGATATTTGTTTTCAATTTTGACTGGTCAAAATAATTATTACCAGTCACAATTGGTTTTAATCCGGACCGTCCAAAATATTTTTGGACGCGTGTGATTTAGCACAGAAGAATTGAGAGAGAGAGAGAGAGAGAGAGAGAGAGAGAGAGAGAGAGAGAGAGAGCAGGCCATACTCGGCGTCAATTGTAATTTTTGTTGGCATTCTGTTTTCAAAAAAAACGAGAGAGAGACTAGTAAAACCTGGTAAAGAGATGGAATTTTGGTGGGTTACTTTCATGACCCAATGGGTCATTTAGGTTGACCCAATTAATGTCCAATTAAAACCCAATTAATAATGGGTTAATTGGGTTTGAACCCATTCTTACCCAACTTATAAATGGATTGGGTTGAGTCTATTTTTTAGTTGATGGGTATGGGTTTGTTAATGGGTCTGGGTTCAATTTGCCACCCCTAGTAAAAGTGTAATGATGATGGGTAAATAGGAAAAATTGAGGAAAAAGTTGATGTGAAAGGTATAATGATGATGTCTTTTTAATAAATTGGAGTTACGAAGCAGGACACTTAAAAAGGGACGGAGGGAGTACTTTAATAGAAAGTCTATGCCCACCGCTCAACTTTTATCACTCCCCCACCGTTCTCAATCTCACCGTCCGAAAGTGTTGGACGATCTGGATTTTAAAAGACTCTTTCAGGGAAGAGTTCTTCTCTACAAGAGCTTTTTTAAAATTCGGATTATGGATTACCGAGACAAACAGTGATATGTTGAGCGGTGAAACAAAGCGGTGGGCGTGGTATCACTGGTACTGTAAAGTGTCATGGCAAACTTTGTTCAGGGTGACCATGACGACGTTTTTTATTTTTCTTTTGGTAAGGTTAAGTCATTAAGAGTAGAGAAACTTACTCAAGGTTATGGAGTAATTCACAATGATTTGAAGTTCGAAATTTTTAAAGATGTGAGTTTTATGGAAGCAAATCACGCAAACAACCATGGCCGAGGACCATGCTGGATAATGGATCTTAATTTCACGGTTTCAAATAAGATGAATTTGAAATTTCTTAAATGTGAATTTTACATGTCCTATTAAAAAAGCTCACAATCTTGGCATATCCAAATTTTATATAGTTTCAAGAAAGCATGAAATTCCAAATGTGAATTATTAAAAAACCTTAAGAATTAAGAATGTTACAGTATCCACTTGTTAAAAGTTTATCGGCGAATCCAAAGAAGAAAACAAGAAGAATCGATATTGCAACTTATGGGAAATGTATTATCTTAACTAATTAATTGGTGAATTCGGAGGACCAAACTTGTTAAGTTGGGGAGAATGTAAAACCCGAGACCTAAAATATGCACTTACATGACTCTGGTTAGATTAGTGAACTCTGATCGTAGCCTAAAATTATAATGAAGGTTAAAAAAGGTATTTTCTAAGTCAACGTTATATAGGACACAACCTAAGATTAGTGAACCCTAATCATGTCCCTCCCATTTAATGTAGTACTCCTATATTTACTTATTTTCCAGTTTTACTCTTTCCTGAAAACACAAATTTTATAGTATATTTGGTTTGCCATTTTATGAATTCTAAGTGGGCATTGAAACTACCTTCACATATTTATGTTCTCTCTGTCACTTAATAGTTTTTGGATTTAGAGTTTATCACTTAGCAGTAGCGTTTTTTGGTTGATGGTTTGGAATCATACTGAATTAGTATCTCGAGTTTATAAAGAGAGACGATCCTAATTACGAATTAATTGGGACTTAAAACTCTGTATAATTTTGTTTTGGTACTGCATCTTTTCTTTCACGTGTGGACCGCGCGCGTACAAGGCATCTATATACTAGAGGTCGGGGCACACACAATGCGTGTGCAGGTCGAATTTCGACAGAATCTGCACAATGGCTTTCCGCTTATTGATTGTTTGATCGAATTAGCTTCCCGCTTATTATTTGTTTGATCGAATTTTGACATAATATGCAAAATTCGACCTGTTTGGTATTGTATCTTTTCTTTCACTTGTCGGCCGCGGGCGCGCACAAAACATCTACACTGAGGCCGGGGAATTTCGATAGAATATGCACAATGGCTCCCCGCTTATTGATTGTTTGATCAAATTGCTCCCCGCTTATTATTTATTTGATCAAAATTTGACTCGTACACATATCGCGTGTGCCCCGGCATGTAGTAATGTAAACATGGATGTAAAAGAGGAGGTAATCGGAAGTGAGGTGACACCTCATCACTTGGTGTCACCCGCACACCACCTCTAAAACACCAAAGTGCCGTGTGTAGAGCACTTGGCAATTTAAGGATGACAAGGCAAATCCTAACGATTACTAAGTATATATACACCGTAACTGTTTTAAGTAGGAGAGAGAGAGAGAGAGAGAGAGAGAGAGAGAGTACTAGAGATTAGGAAGAGACTAAGGCAGAAAGAAAAGTAAGAAACCACCTACTAATTCCTTTCATCCGCGCACCGTCATAAAGTTCAGTAGGCAAATTCTCTCCCCGTTAAAGCCAATGAATGGTTACGGGAGAGTGTAAGGATTCTATCTTCACCTCCTAGTCGTTGGGGATGTGTATAGCAACTGATGGTGCACTTCCTGGAAACATAGCTTTCACATTGCAGGAACCTTCACTGAGAATGTGGTGGCGAATCCGAAGTGGAGGGTTATGCTTAGCCTTTCTTTCGAGTTTCTCTATTTCTTCTGGTTGTTCTTCAATCATTTCGAGTGCATCTTACCACACTAAGCTTTTGCTTTTAACACGTTTCTTTAACATGGATTTCTTTTGTTCTTTTGTGTAATGGCCAAAGTATTCTTGTGTAATAGCCAAAGCATTCTTCTATTTTACTCATTTCCCCTGTTAGTGCTTCACTGCTTCCTTGGTTCGGTACTTAACTCTTTGTTCATGGGAATTTTGATCTACATGCAAGGCCTGGTTTCCTTTAAATTGAAAGGGATTCCATTCGTCAATAGTGACAGAGTTTGAAGAACTAACATTCTAAAACACACAACACCTTTTATTTATACACATGCAAGTTTATTTAAACACTTTTTTTTTTCTTTAAATTTCTTACACATTTGTATACTATTCACACCAAATTTTTTTTTTATCATTGAGGGGTACTTTTCATAACTTCCTAATGGTACCCATTTGGTAATGAGTTATCATTGTTGGTAGGGCCTGGTTCTTCCCTGCTAGAAGGTGGTCTACAATTTTCTTGTTTCTCAGCATTGACTCGGTTTAGCAAAGCTTGTTATCTATCATTGTCTTGTAGGAGTTGTAATGTCTTTTGTCATATCAGAGTCTCTGTATCAAGGCAATGCTCTACGACGCTCTTTTTAGTTTTTGTGGATAATAGAGGCTCAAATTGAACAACCCTTCGCAATGCTCATTGTTCAAGTGTCTGAGCATCTCGAGTAGTAAGGTGTTTTGTACAATTCTAGGTTTGCAGGCCCCACCCTCCACCGGCCCCCAAATTCAAAATTGTTCAAACACCTCACTGTCCGACATGCTCAGACACTTGCACACCGGACATTACGAACGGTGGTTGAATTTCAACCCCTATTATCCATGAAAGCAAAAAAAGCGTCGTAGAGCATCGTTTTGACACAAAGACTAACAAATTACAACTACAATACAATAATCGATTCAAGCTTTGCTAAACCGAGTCAATGTTGAGGAACAAGAAAACGGAAAACCACCACCAGGCCCTACCAACAATGACAACCCATTACCAAATGGGTACCATTAGAAAAAGTACCCCATGATGTTAAAAAAAAATGTTGTAAATAGTGTACAAAAGCGTTAAAAATGTAAAGAAAAAGAAGTGTGTAAATGAACTTGTATATAAATAGAAGGTGGTGTGTATTTCAAGATGTCTAGTTCTTCGGACTCTATCACCATTGACGTATGGGTCCCTTTCGATTTAAAGGAAATCAGGCCACGCACGTAGATCGAAGTTTTCATGAATTAAGAGTTAAGTATTGAGTCAAGGAAGCACTAACAAGCGAAATGAGTAAAATAGAATAATGCTTTGGCTATTACACAAAGGAGCAGAAGAAATTCATGTTAAAAGTAACTGCCTTATGTAGTAAGATGCACTCGAAATGATTGAAGGACAACCAGAAGAAATAGAGAAGCTCAGAGGAAAGGCTAAGCAAAAAACCCTCCACTTTGAATTCGCCACCACATTCCCAGTGAAGTTCCTGCAATGTGAAAGTTATGTCTCCAAGAAGTGCACCATCAGTACCTATAGACATCCCTGGCGGCTAGAACGTGAAGAAAAGAAACAAAAATAGGGAGACCATTTAAATAAGAGTCTTCAGATAACTAAGACAAATGTGTTAGTATAAAGTGTTGTAATGTTTACATTATGGTTTTAAATTAATACTTTCGTTTATGTGATGATTGTATTCTTTTAGCTTAATTTATAATTGAATTGAGCCAAAAGTTTGAAAGGCTAGAACAACATATGGAAAGAATCTTGACACTCTTGCAAAACCAACCACCTACCACCCTCAGTTGTATCCCCACCAGGAGAACAAATTAATTTGAATGATCCACCTGCGAATCCCCCCAGGATCCTCCACCTTCAACTTAATTCCAATGTCCTTGGGCCTCCTCACATCACGCAAACGCAAATGTATGGAAAGAGCTGTGGAAGGGGGCTGAAGAGATTAGTTCGGTTCATCGGGACACTTTTCATTACCTAAAAACAAAAAAACAAAATCACAGTGAGATAGTTCACCTCAAATTTCTCCTCGTATCGGTCGTGCTCAAATATGGTGTAAACACCATAATAGCTTTTTTGTTCATTCTCGAGGGAAACAGATTAAGCATAGGTGGAAGGTTCTGAACTGAAGAACAGGTTTGATACATCTTAATTTCAAGATCCCCTCAAGGCCACCTTTGGGAAAAAGTTAGCTCATTCAGGTTTCTGTCCCTGCGAATTCAAGGACAAAAATCAATCAAAGCCCTTACCGGCATTTGAGTGAGCTAATTTTTTTACAGACTCCTAAAAACATATTTTAAACAAATCAAATGACTCCATATGGGTACCCATAATTTTTTTGGAAAACTCTTAGGCCTATTTGGCTTCTCTTTTTCTTTCTTTTTTCAAATTTTTTTCGCATTTGTTAGTTTGGTGTCAAATTTTTGTGAATTATTGATTCGTCTCCTCAAGAGGAATCAGAAAAGCAAAAAATATGATTGAAAATTAGTATAATTTTTTGAATAAAGACAAAAATAAGCCAAACGGATCAGAGAATCACCTTCCGAAATGTTGAAATCAACGTTAGCCCAAATATCCAAAAGGAAGATCAATGTTTTATCTCTTATGTCCCTAATACCAGATTCTTTTTTTGACACAATAAGAACATCATTTTTATATATAGAAACATAATGAAATACATGGGTTCAACAAAAGCTTCAACATTAAGATTACAAAGCAAAGATGACCGACACAACCCTGCGACCCACAAGATTATATTAGAACACCAACCACAATTTGGTATTAGAACACAACCCTAATACCAGATTCTTAGAACTCGTTGCATCTTGGAAAGCATTTCGTCGCGTTTGAAAGGGTGGACGTCTTCTATGTGGTCTTTAGCTTAATTGGGGATGTGTCCTTGTTATGTATACCCTTTCTACTATTCCAATTTATATGGAACTTTTTTTTAGAAAGATGTAATGCGCGTAAGCGTCACACAACAAATGCGATCCATGCACAGAGGCATTGACATCATTACAATAAGGCCTCGTTCCGCTAAAAAAAAAAAAGTAATTATTATTCAAATAAGTACTTTGTTTTTGTTTTTAGTATTAAAGGTGATATATTATGAGAGAATGACATAATTCATAAAGCCGAAAATAAGAACTTTAGCAAAACCGTAAAACCAAAATAAGTATTTTAAAAAAACTACTAAAAACTTTAGTGAAACGGGACTTGAGTGAACAAAAATTTCTATATGGGTAAGTAGAAGAACCGGAATCAGGGATTCGGGGCCCCTGCTGTGCAGGTTTGACACTTTCAGCATAAAGGTAGCAATCAACCCAGTTCTTGAAAACAACAAAGAGCAAAGAGAATAAACGGAACTTTCAAAACAATGGAAATACCAATAAATTGTGAAGGGAACTTCACAAATCCAGCCACAGGAAACAAAGTTCCGCATCTGTGAACTGTTTAACAGAAAGAAATGGCTTTCAAGAGTCTGTCACAGATCCTTCAAAGTTTTTAGGTACCCTAGAGAGCTCTCACAACTAACAAGTACATCACAAGACGAATGGGAATTCAACTCAGCCGAAAATCAACCCGAGAGAATCCTACAACCATCTCTCATTAGCACAAATTAACATGGAAGCACATCCACACACAGCGGAATACCCTGCCAATTTCTTCTCTATTCAAGGTGAAACCCGAGAATTTCTTGTCTTTGACATCGCTCCAGCTTGGTTATTGAAACCTAACATCTTGTTTAAAGCATTAACGAAAGCTCGGACGCTGGAGACAACTATATCCATTCCTGCCCCGGTTCCACTGCCACCAAAGAAGAGGAAATAAATCATTTGTGCTGAACTTTCTTACTTAAAAAACTGCAAACTATATGCAAGTGCAATTACATGTTGCCCCATTTGTTTGTCCCGATTAAAGCACAGATTAGACTACAAATCATTTTTTTGTCCTGATTAAAAGCATCAGATTAGAAACACATATCCTTTGTTTGGTTGAAATTTTTTCTAACATGATCAAGTTAGGTGAGAATAGCTATCCAACAAAATTCTATATTGCTCCACCATTAGTCCAACCAAACAGATAGGGCCATAGGATTTTGTTAATGAGCACCCTAAGGGTACTTGTTGACATCCTTGAATTGTTAGTTCATTTTCATGATAATGCATGTTGTATGGCATGTATAATGGTTTTATGCTCTGTCAACCAATGCCGCTAAGGCAGTTGTTAAAGAGCCTTATGTAATAGGATATAAGCACATGAATCATAGGGTGAATAAAGAGAAATGCTGAGTTTAAGAACTGTAAATTTTGGCAATTGTCACACCTGAATGTACGATGGAGAATTTCTCCACTTTGTCCACTGGAACGAGTTGATATATGGTTGTTCTCCCCACGAACTAAAACTCGTGTGGTGGCAAGTGCATCGATACCTTCTGTTACAGCATTCATGGAGTACTCGAGAAGGGTTACATCTACCTGAACATATGGAGAAAGAGGAGTCATTAAAAACAATCTTCTATGTTTAAAGATTATGATATCAACTGTAAATGAATGCCCCCAGGTAGTGAAAAATGTCCAAGAGTGAAAGAAAAGATAGGGAACAAGTTTCTTCCCTTAACGAATACACTACTGTGAGATCATCTCAACTAAAATTAAATAAACGTATGTGTGTTGTAACAAATTATAGTCATAGACGGACGTCGATATAGTCTATCCGAGAATATGTTTCAACTCAGTTAGTAGCAGTCCATGACCAAGACAAATGCCCACGGCCAAGGCCAAAATTCAGGCAGCATAACAATACAAGCCAAGAGGTCCCGGCTTACTCATTAATTGGTCATTTCTTGAGGAGGATCATGACTTCAAGAATAAGCTGAGGTAAATCAATATTCCACTTAATCTAGAACACGTTTAGCCATGAACAAAGTGATTGAAAAAGTTCAGCTGACTTTGTAATCATCAACCAAACAATATTGCCTAAATAGAAAAACTATGGCCAACCAAGAATCCATAGACATCTTTAGTATTTCTACCCTAATCCGTTAAGTGGTCACGAATCACGAGCATAAATTATGTCCTCATCCCTTTTTATTGAGCTTGAATGCAGCTCAAAATACTATTCATAACTCCCTATGAGTTTTTGAAAGTGCACGCAATGTGTAATTCTTTCAAAAGTCCTTTCATGGACCAATATTGGACAAGCGTGCCAAACATGTACTATTTCATCGATGAAAGTCAGGGATTTAACCATGGAGAGACACCTTTGTCATCCCAACATACTACCACTGATGGTTTTTAATCTCATCCAAAAGTTGGTAGCATAAACAGGTATCATACAAATGTTGAGAGACAGATAGTCCGAGACGCCAAAAGTTGGTACAAATTCGTCAAACTCGATGAAAGAGGATAAACACGGAGTGGAGTGAAGGGATGCTTCAAGTTGCGTTACATTGTTGTTGTCCTTAAGATGGTATTTGCCCCCACTAATTTGAGAGAATCTGATGCGCACTGGATTGTAACGAAGTCGTCTCCAAGATAAAATGAAGCCCAGTCTTCAGATTGTTGTCTAAATCTGTCATGCACTAATGAAGAGAGAACCAAATACCTTCAAATTTTGCGAGCCTGCCAAGAATAAATGTTGGAGATAATTCTAGAGAGAAAGAAAATCAGAATTGTTCTAATTATCTTATCTGAATTGGTAGAACCCTTTGCCTTCATATAGGCATGGACCATGACTGTTGGCCAAAGATCGCATCTCTTTGATTAATCCCAATAGCCATCTTTATTCATTAGACCCTAATAGTCATACCTTTTGGCTTGACCACTTCTATTCACTTATCTTGAATAGACACACCTTTTGTGCTTAAATCCAATGTTTACATCTATTCATTTAACCTAAAATGACACGCCTCTTGGATTAAAACCGTTAACCAATAATTACATTTGATATCCATTAAATATTTTGGAAATGTTCCAACAATCCCTCACCATTTTCAAAATATTGAAAATACAACTTGTTTAAGCTCGGAAAACTTGTGCATCAATCAAGGTATCTTTGAATTTGAACCATTCACTTCGTGAAGACACATCAAAGTTAGTCGGAAGAGCATAGTAGACTTGTCTTTGAACTAGCAATCCTTGTTGACTAACAGGACACGTCTCACACAAATTTTCTTCTCCTTAGGTAATTCATAAAAGACAACCCGTGGATTGGCCTTGGGTCTATATCTTGGTTTCACGAGTGCTCTAAAGTCAAAGCCCCCCAAGACTTATAGGAAGCGGCACCACCTCCACACTCATATAGGTAGGATTTTGCCAGTTCCTGTAACTACAACACAAAAAATTATATTAAGAACTAAGTAATTCACCCTATTGTTTTCTACATTACAGGTACCAAGCACTTTACCTTGAGATGGATCAATTTAAAAAATTAAGTGCTTACAACCGCAAAGTGTGCATACCGATGCTTTAGACTATCAATGAAGGAAGCATGGTAATGTGCATATAAATTGAATTGGGTCTCTAGGCCTGCCTTCTGTGATGAAGGAAGCATGGCTTTGATTTTGGGGCATGGTTCTACAGCAAAATAGGTATAGGGGGCCACTGTTTCGGTGGTATTCTGAGAGAAGCCACTTTGTGCATATTGTCGAAGGTTTGGTCTTTCTCCAATCCTTCCCGGCCCATACCCCCAATGATTGGGAACTACATGGATTTTGTTGTTATTATTGTTAAAACCACGACATATGGTGTACTTCGCTCATTGAATTGAACTAAAGACTTGAGGTATGGCTCAAGCGTTGATTCGAGTTTTCACTAGGAGTGATTAAAACTAATTAGGCTAAAATCCCATCCTTCCCTATGATTTCCACATCAAACCGCTTGCAAGAGTAAATAAAACCATTGTCACGAAAGCATTATTTTCCATAGCTATATCACTATAGTTTATGACGTGATTCACTTGTCCGGACTACCACCACAGTCACAACTACCAACTCTCTCTTAAATGATTTATTGAGAAATATATTCGTGACAAAATACCATGTCACCTAATCTCATTGTAAAATCCTCATTTTAATTCAAAAGAGAAAACCCCACAGAAATAGATTTACTGTTTATCCATGATTTCCATGCATAAATTATCATGCACCTTTGTATCCATTATAATTGATGAATACCCATTACAAGCATATATACCAATTCCACTAAATAACCTAATTTAGAACTACTGAACTTGTGGGCCATAGTTGTCTGGAACAACTATGGAATCAAGATAGTAGGAATTCGCTATTCCACATCTTTGTTTACTCTACAATATACATAGGAGAACATGTGACCTAAAGGCCACATTAACAACATCCCTTACAATGCAACCACGTTTCATTTATTTCATACTTCTTGGAATAATCATGACTCTTCCTTTTAATCCAAACACCAGACCCCTCAGTTTAATCTCTCGTGGTCAAATCATTTAGGTTAAATTTATGAGCCACACCTTTCGGGTTACAGTACCTATTGGTTAAAATCCTTACCTCTACATATATGTTAATAGCTTCCATTAAGGGATTCCTTAATTTGCTAAGTTAAGGACCTTATGAGTTTGACATTGTTTCTGATCAAATTTTGATCATCCAAACCGTTCAATGTGTTTAAAACGTGATTTTAAGGGTACTTGCAAGAAATTAGCAAAAAATATGACCGGAAAGGATTTGATCCGAGCCGTTTTTTGTAAAAACGCTATAAATGCATTTTTATGAAAAACTATTTCGGATCAAGCCCTCCCTGGTCATATTTCTTGTTGATTTCTAACGGGGACCCTTAAAATCACGTTCTGATCACATTGAACGGTTCGGATATATATATATATATATATATATATATATATATATATATATATATATATATATATATATATATATATATATATATATATATATATATATATATATATATATATATATATATATATATATATATATATATATCGAAGGTGTATTTTGGTATAAAGCAAGAGTAGAGCCACACCGTCCATTTTGTTTACATAAAAACGAACCCATTTATTTAAAGAATTCACAACACCCACCAATATGTTTACTTTATGCAAGAACATGCATATAAAATTTTACAAACATATGATTGTACATACTGGCTTCCAAATCAAGAATATTAAAAACTCATATCTATTATTTGCATAAGGCAAAACATATGAGATAATTTAAATAGCCACATTAGCCACCGATACAGTCATTTACCGACCACGTGTTCCACAGCACTGTAACCTTGTGCTTACTCCAACATGCATGATTATCTGGTTGTTGATCAAACCGTCAAACATTGCTTATTAAGAGCCGTATAACACTTTTCCATATCATATAAAACCACCACGACACAATTACCATGTGTGGTGTCGCCAACGATAGGCCACAAAACAATTGGCTATAAAATATATCCGAAAAAAATCCATGGCAATTTTCATCTATAAATCCTTACTTCCATACTCGTAAAAGAAAATATTTCATATAACATAACCAATGCACATGCAATAAAAACCCAAACCAACATAGTGTCAAGAAACCCTTCTTGAATGAGAGATGCTCTCTATCTATGAATGAAAGAAAATGCTCCATCTATGAAGAGAAGTAAACGAGATCACTCCTCCAGAGAGTGGTGCAAATTAAGCTTAAGCAAATAGAACAGATTGCAAGGAAAACGATACAACTATTTCGAATCACGAAAACTCTATCACGGCATCCGAAAATAATTCCTAACTATTCCAAATTCTGAATGAATGGCAACCGTACATACCACACTAACTCTTTCAAATCAAATCAAATGGTGAGTGCATCAAATATAGGGTGCATACGGAAAGCCTTATTGCCACTTTCAAAATACTCCCTTTAAAACCTCCAACTGTCACTTAGAGACATAACTGTTTGATTCCATATATTGCGTACTCTAAACAAGAAAAAATGCATCAAATAACAAATGAAGAATTTTACTAAAAACTAATTTACCATTCTTTATTATAGGCACAAGAATACCAAAAACACCGCCAAAAAGAAAAACGGAGAAAACCTAAAAATGTGGATACATAAATACTACATCATTAACTGTAAACTTGATCTTCTTTAACGATGCCGCACAAGGAATGCTCTTGCATGCCATGCGCCTAATTATCGGCCCTTTCCGAACATTAACATCATTATGTTTCTTCCTTGCCATTTCCATTGTCTACATTTGACGCAAAGGAATCAGAGCATAATCATATGCGCACCCCTTCAAAATGTGGTGGATAGGACAATTCACGAGAGACACCGTTAGGCAAACCACCCATCGCACCAGTAGATTCCTCCATATATTTTAATAGAGCCATCTCGTTTTTGCTCACAGAATCATTCTTAGCAGATGAATCATTTCCACCTCCGTGAGACCCATATTCTGCTATTTCCCCAAACGGATCAGCCGCAACTTCTTGAACTAAATCTCCTGCCTCAATAGGGTCCTCTTCATCAGAAGAGATATCTACATAGACCTGTTGATTTTCATCCAAAAGTCCCCCCTAGCAAACACATTTTTCCATTCTTGAAACCAAAGAATGCTGGCAGGACTTGGTTGCGATGAAGAATCTCCCAAAACTATGTTGAAAGGTGGTAAAAAAAGGAGCCAAAAGCCGAATTATGTTCAACGGAATTTCCGAAGGCATATTGACGAAAAAAATAAACCCAACCGAAAGGTGGGGAGGAAACACAAAAATTCCGTTGTGTCTAACACTTTCACACTTATAAATAGGAGTTAGACACAACGGAATTGGAACTGCATCATTGACAATTATCTTTTGTTTCGTTCCCATCTTTCAGTTGGGTTTCCTTTTTCCCGTCAATATGCATTAAAAAATTCCATTGAACATAATTTGGCTTTTGGCTCCTTTGTTACCACCTTTCAACATAGTTTTGGTAGATTCTTCATCGCAACCAAGTCCTGCCAGCATTCTTTGGTTTCAAGAATGGGAAATGTATTTGCTAGGCGAGGACTGTTGGGTCTATGTGGATATCTCTTCTGATGGAGAGGACCCTATTGAGGCAGGAGATTCAGTCCAAGAAGTTGTGGCTGATCCGTTTGGGAAAATACCGAAATATGGGTCTCACGAAAGTGGAAAGGACTCATCCGCTAAGAATGATTATGTAAGCACAAACAAGATGGCTTCATTGAAATATATGGAACACTCAGATGAATCTACTACGGCGATGGGAGATTCGCCTGCCGATGTTTACCGTGACTTGTCCCCTCCACCAGATTTTGAAAGAGTGAGCGAATATGATACATCTTTGCATCAAATGTGGACAATGGAAATGGCAAGGAAGAAACATCATAATGTTCATGTTCGGAAAGGGCCGATAATTAGGCGCACGGCACGCAAGAGCAATCCTTGCGCGGCATTGTTAAAGAAGATCAAGTCTATAGCTAATTAGGATGTAGTATTTTTATGTGATATTTATGTATCCACATCTATAGTAAGCCTTAGGGATAGTACACGACAAGTTCTTTATTAAACCTTGGCTGCATTACACATGGATGCATGTGTGTAAAGATGATAAAGTGTATTGACATTACATTTGGATTAAGAATATTTTTTGTTGGGTTTGTCCTCTTTCATCGGGTTCGACGAATTTGTACCAACACCAAATAGATAGAACATCAAAAAAATCTCATAGTACGTTTCAAGAGGTTTATCCTTGGGTGGTCAAGGTAAGGACATAATTACAAAAGGGAATGAGAATGCAAGTGAAGATATCAGCAGGGGAAAAAACTTAACTACGTACACTTCACCGAAAACAAATGCAATTTGTTGTCCTTGACCTCTCAAAAATACAGGTGGAATCAGGGATTATTTTGAACCTCTAAAGCAAATGGACAGTAATACACAGCTGGAATAGCCCCTTCTTGACGAGGGATCATTCAGTGCCCCTGCGCCACTCAAGCCCTTTTTCCCACAACACATTTTGGTGGGGTCCATACACTTTGTCTTGGGCCCCACCACAATGTGATGGAAAAGGGGCAGGGGCACCACATATAGACCTTTCAAGTTGGAGGCTAGATTGAAAGGGGGTATCTTGTTACTATTATTTATAGTTTCAAACATGATGGCCAATGGAAAACATATAGTGGAAAACTTAACCCAGCAAGCAGTCAATGAGAATGAGGAACATCTGGATACCAATTTTTCTGCCTCTCTTTATATATACATATATATGTTGGGGCAAACTGATGCGGATTTTAAATGTCCTAGTTGTGGAACGAAGATTTGGTCCACAAGAAATATACTTATAATTTTTATCATCATCATTACTAGTACTATTTAGTAAGATAGGATCTTGATAACTGTTTAGTTATGACAAGATAAGATAAGATATGATTGGGTTTTCTAGTTTTGCTAGGATTCTAATTTCTTTTCTATTAGGATGTAGTTATATAAATAAGAGCTTCTTCGATTGATTAATGAGAATTGAGTTTAAGGCTGAGGCTTTGTGTTAGGGCTGTGGCACATTCGCACTGCCTCTCCTCCCCGTCATGTGCTGCATCACAACATTTGACACAAGTTTTGCATGGCATCCATTTTGGAGTCCCACACAAATGATCGAACAGTTCAATTTGTTTAGAACATGTTTTTAAGAGTTTCCGTAAAAACTCAACTCATTCGGATATCGACATGAGCTTGATCGGTATTTTTCCCGTAAAAAATCAACTCATTCAATTATTGTTGTGTCAAATATATTATATCAACATGTTGAATCTAAAGCTCGATGAATGGCCGCAGCAATCCATCAAATTGAAACTGATTTTCTCATCAGCTTTGGGTTCTCTGATTTCCTCATTATAAGCACAGGTATATATACGTAGTTGAAAGGTCAATATAATTACAGACTATCAATATTTATACGTACATAGTTGAAACTGGTTCTCTGACTTTGTAATTAGGACCAAACAATCAATAAACGTATATGTATAAATTATGCATGTGCATTGTGGAAGTTGAAAGGTCTGCAAGAACTTCAAACTAAATTCCAAGTTTTAGCTAAATTAACAATACATTAAAAAGGGCTTGGTGAATGTTTTAAGTTAATTCTCAAGTACACTAATATAGCTTTCAGGTCTAATACTAAGCTATTAACATATTAAATTATCTTCAGACCTAATGTTTAAGCTAATAATAAAATATTAACGTCTTTAGGCAAACATAGCTCGGACTCCAAGACCTAACACCAATCTAGACATATAAACCGTCTAAGTACATTCGACCGACATTGCTGAAAATATAAAACGAAGGGTCAGGACTAAGGAGCCACTACTGACCATAAATTAGTCCTTGTAACTCTTTTTAGCCCAATCGTGTTGTTAGGAACATGTGTGAAAGGTTGAGTCCCACATCGGATAAATAGAAAAAATGGTTAGACCTTAATATACAATTGGATGGCTCATCACTTACAAGGCTTAGCCTTTTAAATGGATATGGGTCATACAATGTATATTGAGTCCATGCGATGTGGTGTGGACTCTGCGGACACTCCTCAACAGATTGGGCCAGCGCGCACACTGAAGAACCTCGGGCGGATCAGATTCCCAATAAGTGGTATCAGAGCCGATGGCTGACGATCTTTGGGTGAACTCAAACCGATTTGGTGGACTTGCACCGAGACTGTAGAGCGAGAAAAAATCCAAGGTGGCTCTCGATGGAGCAAGGATGCAGGCGCAGTGCTGCATGGAGGCTCTCGATGGAGTAAAGGGGTTGGTTCTCGATCGATGGAGTGGATGCAATGAAGTCCGGGGTTAAATCGGTGTTGGAGAGTAAAAAGATCATGGATCAAGGGGGAGTCAAATGTATCAAACCGAGAGGGAGCTAAGGCCCAATGCATGGTTCACACATGAGGGGGAGATTGTTAGGAACATGTGTGAAAGGTTGAGTCCCAAATCGGATAAATAGAAAAAAGAGTTGGACCTTAATATACAATTGGATGGCTCACCACTTACAAAGGCTTAGCCTTTTAAGTGTATATGGGTCATTCAATGTATATTGGGTCCATGTGATGTGGTGTGGACTCCGTGGATACTCCCCAACAGATTGGGCCTACGCGCACACGGGAAGACCTCAGGCGGATCATACTCCCAACACGTGTAACCCCAATCCAATGTATAAACAATGTATAAACAGGTGAGAAGATTTACCATCCACTTCCTACCAAAGGATGAACAATCAGGTTAAAACTTACAAGTGGACATGGAGGAATTGAATTAACAGCTTAACACAGCTAGAAACATTAGTGACTAGGATGCAGTATCTGTATGGGGATTAGTCAGATTCTAGTCAGCCCGATAGAAAAAAAGAAAAAAGACCCAGAGATATGATTCTGCTCCTTGTCAACCATATCTATGCCATTTGGATCTTTTATCCGGCATCAGAAATGTGCACCTATGCCTTTACTTCTTTGGGATACGTGAAATGTGTTTGTACTTGTACCACCAACCCAATGGCGGAAGAGAAACTACCTAACGAGGAGAGTGCATCTTGTGCAATGCCTTTCCCTTTTCCACCATAAAGGAATATTACAGGGCAATAATTAAGAGAGTTTTCTTTTTCAAACCTTAACAATGAGGAGAATGGCCTTATAAGCAGAATCAATGGGCCCAGTTCCATTTGCGCACGCAATATGCTCTTCGCCATTTGCATCAATGAGTCTAACAGTGGCCATTGGAAGACCAAGAGTTCCACAAGTAACCTGCTTGTCAGATCATTTCCTGCTAATTGTCAGAGCCACAGCTTAATTGAATACTAAAAAACTAACATGAAAGTTGAGAGTCTATGCGTACTTGCACATCTCCAAGCTTCCAAACCACTTGTGGCTGAAAAACTACATCGGACACCAGTGCCATCACATCATCATCAGTAATATTCTGAGATCAAAACAAAAATTTAAACTTAAGCATTCTACAAAAAGAAGAGCAGTGGCATAAATAACCGAAGAATAAGATTTTTTTAACTGCAACAAAGATTTACACATGCTTCACAAAATTGGTCAAAAAAGGGCAAACCCAGTGCACGAGGCTTCCGCCATTGTGGGGTCTAGGGAAGGGTTGATGTACGCAGCCTTACCCCTGCAAGCAGAGAGGCTGTTTCCGCGACTCGAACCCGTGGCCTCCAGGTCACAATGGAGCAACTTTACCGTTGCGCCAGGCCCGCCCTTCACAAAATTGGTGCTTAGTTAAATCTTAAGTGCATAAAGTAGGTGATACTTGAGGTACACAACACTCAGAGAGAGGCACATAAGTGTCTGACATGCCAATTCTAAACAGGAAAGAGTCTGCTACATTGATGCCAATGGCAAATCGGTTTTCAAAATAATAGACATCATGTGTTTTTAAGAAATAGACTCCGTCCAGACAACATGGGGCACAATTAATCTGGGATAAACAAGCAGTCAGAAATTTGGAGCCAAACAACATGTCACAACTAGTACAAGTATTTAGGATAGTCCCTCCAAGTGCCAGTTTGGCTGGGAGATGACTGATGAATCAACCATGTTAAGGTTATTCAATCAAGGATAAATTTCACTGACCTCCCTTGAGGTTTCTGACAAATGAAGAGACCTCCTTTGAGGTTTCTAAAATTGCACTGCCCTCTCTTGCTTTTGAAACTATTATCAAGGTCCCCCCTTCCATTAACTAATTGACTGTTAAATAGAAGTGGTAAAAGACTAAAATGCCGTTAAACTACATTATGTCTCTAGTCTTTTTATTTTCTTCTCATGTCTAGTTCAATTTTATTAAGTAACTAATATTAATTAGGGCTTCATTGATTTGAGTTATTGATTCATGTTACTTTTATTTAATCTTTAAGGAGTTTTTATTGTCTTGTATTATTTTTTTGGATTAACTTTTTACATGGTGTTATGTTGTTGACTATTACTAGTATTTATTTAAGGAGACTATAATTCATTCCTCACCCTTTTCACCTTCATTTAACTTATTTATCTCATAACCCAAAAAATACTAATATTAGTCAATAAAACAACTCCACGAAATAAAATAATTCAAAAAAATAATCCGAGACAATAAAACTCCTTAAAGAACAGAAGGGGGAATCTCGATAATAGTTTCAAAAGCAAGGGAGGGCAGTGTAATTTCAAAAACCTCATGGGAGGTCTCTGCGTTTCTCAGAAACCTTACGAGATGTCAGTGAAATTCAACCTTAAATCAATTATACAATTAACGCCTAATACCCCAAATATCTTCCGTATCCATACATATTAATGAGTGATGCTATTGGTACCGACCAATAGTGTAGGGAAAATGCACCGGCGGCCGATTTGAGCCGTACAAATTTAAAATAAAAAAAAAAACCGAGGGGGCCTACTCGAGAACCAACGGCATCCGACGTGCGAAGGTGCTCGATCCAATCACCCCATGTTTTTGCATATACATGTATATACATAAATACACGAAAAAGAGGGTGTTTAGATCAAACACCCTACACATATCGGATGCCGTTGATTCCCGCGTTAGCCCCATCGGTTTTTTTTTTTCTAGAATTTTTGGACGGCTCGGATTGGCCGTCTGGTGGCTGGAGACGGCCCGACAGCGGCTGTCGGTACGATTTCTCTCCCCCCAGTCGGTACATATATCATTTTCGCATATTAATTGCTTCATTAATAGTTTGGAATCGCTTCTCTTTTTCACTCATAACCACAAACAGATAATCCATAACCAACGGCTACCCGGATACCATATAGCTTGCTCATGCCGTCTGGATAACCTCAGTTAATGTAGTTGCAGGAACACTTAGTAAATTTAATCGCGAATATCGACATGCTCATATCAAGTTCATAGAAATGACACAACGATTCAGGTCAGGTTGTGATCAAGGTTCTTTTGATATTCAGAGGTTAATATTTAGAGATCCATCCCCCAAAAGTGTCGGACAAGATATATTTTCACATCCTGCTCATCAAAATCCATTTGCCAATAATGGTCTTCCAAATGAATCCAGCTACACCTGTTTCTTTGCAACCAATGCATAATTGTTTAAGGGATGTCAACCAGCACTGGATTATTCCTGTCTTACCTTCTTCTTTTCTGCTACAGCTTTGAAACGCCAGAAGAGATCATCAAGGTCCTTGCTGTCAATGTCATAACCAAGCTGGAGAGGAAGTAGAGCAGAACTATTAATGCTGGGCATCGAAGAGAAAAATTCCAACTTAACTCGTTGAAGTAGATTAGATTGCAGCCTACCTCTAAAAGTCGAGATCTTAAAGCATGGCGTCCACTGAACCCAGGTCGTTTTACAAAAATCATCATAACGTTAATTAATATTAATAGAAAAAAAAAAACTAAAGACACATATAGAATTGATCCATCAACACGCGTACGGATATTTCAACACATGTACGGATATAAATAGATCATAAAGAATACCTATCATCGTTGCTTCCGGTATCCTTCAAGAGCATAGTACAGTTACATTTATAATCAAACACGAAAAAGACCATTTCCCATTCTAATAGCGCTTATTTAAGATTCAACAGTCCAAGGGCATTCGTAAGTCGTAACCCAACCAAATCTCGAAGGCAACCGAACCAGTTTACAAGTGCACTGGTGTGCTAGGAGGAGGGAGGTAAGAACAAAGACATATAGACATGCATACATACATCTAGAGAGAGAGAGAGAGAGACAGTTCAATAGACGAGCCAAGGAAATTTCATCCAAGTTTCATTTAAAAATGGTTTGACTATTTCACATAACCACCATATTTTGTTATGTCTCTTATACAACATAAGTAACCGGTAAAAAAGTACCACAGCAATACTGTTTTGCTTGTTGTCAGACGACTCTTCAGCACTTGCACAGTTACACAGCACACAGGTTTATTCTAAGAAAAGATCTTCCAAGACCGTGAGCATTCACATCCTGCATCCTTTGGATTATGCATTTACTCCATCCGTCCCACTTTGTTATGCCCTTATTCCTTTTTGGGATGTCCCAAAATGATACGCTTGTTTCAAAACTTTCTATTTTTGGATGTTCATTGTACCGTTTTACCCCTCATTTTCTCCCTCCCAAATTCAAATTTTAAAGGAAAGTGGAGCAGATACATACATGCAAATAGGATTTGGCTCAATTATCTCCTCATGACATGACAGGACTAGTACTACATGTGGATTTGGCTCCAATATTGAAAATATTCTATTAAAGGGGTAAAATGGTAAAATTGACATAAAGTCAATGTAATTACGGTGTTCCCTTAAATTTAGGGAAAGTCAATATAGGCACAACAAAAAGGAACGGAGGGAGTAATATTTTAAGTGAAGTTATCATTTAAGGATTTTAGACATTAAATTCAGCTAATATTATCTATGAGAGACCAATAAAAAAAAAGCTCTACAAAATCTTCCAATGTGAAGAGAGGAACTCAGGAACCATGCACAATATCTTAGTATCCATATTCGAAAATCTCCACTAGACCTGTAGCTTTTGCTGGCTAGACTCCAAATACTAGATCCTATGAGTTCTTTACCCATAGCCCTCGCATAGCCATGCGAAGTAATGACATATCAGCTCTGATCATTTTAGTATTTCTGAGGAAGTGTCTGCTCACACCTAAATCTCTGGACGAGAATTTGCTTCATACACAAAAAAATGAATAACCAAATCCCTTCTCGTGAGATCTAGTTAATCACTCATTTAAACAAAACCAAGCTGGAGGATACTGTAAAAATTACTAACATATTATTTCATACAGGCATCCAATGGTTGAAACAACACGAGTAAGATAACTTGCACAAATGACCGTATATTGAATGTTAAGAAGTTTCAAAACCAATACAAAGAAAAGGATCACGTACAATTTGGAATGATGTACCTGAGCTTTCCAAGGACAATGCCAGACTCGTTAGATCGATGGAGACCAATATCATCAGGAGATATAATTTCATATGTATTTTTATGTTTAAGCATTCCATCCTACAAAGGTATAAGGATTATAGCCAATTGTTAAAGGCCTGACTCAATGGATAGAATTAAATATGACATTGGATATGGAAATTATCAGATGTTGTTTAACAGCAAACCATGTCACATGTGAACTATTTATTGAAAACTGGCTTTGTTCGGTTTGGAACTCAAAACCCCAAATTTTGGAAAAAGTAACTTTCACTTTTTCTCTCTCTAACTTTTCAATGATTACTCTCATTTCTCACTCTATCTCTCTCCACTTTTTACCTCTCTCCACAATCATTACTCTCATTTCTCTCTCTACCTTTATTCAAAAACACTACTCAAAACCCACAACAGAACAAGGGCTAAATCAATATAAAGAACGACATTAAACCAACTTAACAAAAACCAAGTACACATAAAGTTTGTGATTTAATATGTTTATTTCGGAGTCATATATCAAGCATGATTTGAAATTTGCTCTAGAGGCGCAAGGATACGCTTCTACCCTGGCAATCACCACGCACTAGGTGGCCGCCCAAACAATTTTTAGTTATAATTATTCATTACAGGAAAAGTCCATCGCATACACATGTCTACATTGTTTCAAAGTCTATTAGAAATGAAAAACAATATTCTTCGATAGTAGAATTTATTTGCAAAACACCCCTAGGTTCAACTTATTTTCACATGGTAAGCTCGTTAAGTTTCTTTATTTTCACACGGCTAGTTACCTATGGACTCACATATTGATGTTTATTCCTCGTTATCTACATGCATTAGAGCCTCTTTATAGATCAGAAAAACTTTCTCAAGTTTGAAATAGAAGGAAAAGAAATTAGCCTTTTCCGCACCACAAAAATTCCTAGGACTGAGTCTCAACAACTTCGCCAAGAAAGCACTAACATGTCTCATTGGTCACCCCACATTTGGCACCTAGGCCGCCGCCCCATCACGGTGTGGAATGCCTAGTTGGGGATGGCTCAGGAGACCCTTGCATAGGCAACTCACCCAAGCAGGTCGCTAAATGCTTAGCCCTGTGCCCCTATCAATGCTCAATATGGCAAGTTGGAAGGCGAGTACTAAAGAAGGTAAGCGAGGTTGAGAATTAGTGACACAAACCGCTAGCTTCAGTGGTACTGGAAGCTTGGAGATGGCTGGCACACGGTTGGTGAGGCTTGCAGAAGGTTCTAGGGCATCCTGGAAGACTTAAGAATCTGAGAGAGTTCTAGATGGTTTTAATAAGTTCTCTATAATGTGGGGGCAATGTTCTTGAAGGGTCCAAAATGTGGGAGAACATTCTAGGAGGGTCTAGAATACGGGAGAAGGTTGTAGAACATCTAGAGAGTTCTCAAGGAGTCCAAAACATCGTAGAGAATCCTAGGAAAGTGTAGAAAGCTCCACCATGCACTAGAGTGGGTTCAGTGATTCCAAAATATAGTAGGGGGAAGAAATATCCTCCTTGGAAATTATGGAGCTTAATGTGGCCCTTGCAGATCAAAAAAAATAAATAATTGTGGCCCTTGGATCAAGCTGATAAAACTATCCATCAACTATGTAAGTGGTGGAAGTCCTACTTGTGGAGGCATACTCAAATGAATTGAATGCTTAATAAAGTGAGGGTGCAATTGTGAACTTGAGAGGTGGGTGCATATGCCACATAAAATATTGAACTCATATTCCTTCTATAGTGAAACCTTCCTTCCAACTGTATTGTGCCTTGGCTAATAGTGGGTGGCGTGCCTCTTGAGGGAAGGCTTGCTTCGGCAATTTTAATTCAAGATTACAACTTTATTTGCTTATTGATGCAAAAGATAAAAATATAAACACATGCGAAGGTTACGGCTGTTCAAATACCACCCGAAGAGATTGTGATAACGACTAATGAGCATGTCTGTAAAAAAAAATTTAAAAAAAGGTACACAAGAAAAAAATTCACTGAGATAAAAAAAGAAGAAGAAGAAGAAGCCAAACTAAAATGGCAAAGATAACAATCGTAAAAAAGCAAATGCTTTGAAAACAAAAAGCACAAAATCAAGCAGCAAGAGGTCGTGTAAATGAAAAACATGGCAACAAAGCACAAGGTCCAAGTTAGAAATTCAAAACTTGTAAAATGGAACAATGTTCCACGAATAACCAACCTGGTGGATACCACTTTCATGCGCAAAAGCATTATCCCCGACAATGGCCTTGTGTGGTTGTACATGCAATCCACTAAACTCTTCAACCTAACATAATTTGATCAGCTCTGATTCAGCACTCAAGAGAAGCAAATTATCACGGAGGAAATTATCTTAGCACTTGGGATTTTGAAAGCACAAGTCCTAAAATCATTACCATCTTGCTTGACATAATAATTTGCTTTGTATTGATCCCTGTATAAAGTCCTCCTAACACTTGATCTCCACGACATTTAAGGGCCATAACAACCTACGTTGAAGAGAAAATAACATGTTACTAGCTATGGACTAAAATACCAAAAAAAAAAATACAAGGTAATAGTGAAATAAATCAAGAGATGCATGATCTACTTTGTTCCAAAATGATCATTAGTGGCATTTAAAATCATAAATGAGAATATCAGTCAAGAACAAAATCTTCAAATTCTTAATGAAACGTAATAATGGCAAATGAAGACAAACTGCAAGTCAATGAAGTTGGGGAACGCAAAACCAAGTTTCACCATAGTAGGATATCTGCCAGAGGGATGGTTCAAAATAATTAAGAAGATAAACACCAAGAGTCATGAATTTAACGGTTATACTACTGAATTTACATTTTAACTACAATGGAGTACCCATTTTTAAGTCTTGAGAGGCTACATTATCTTTTTTTAGGGGACAAAATAGCATATGGAAGATTCCATTTCCATTGTTGATTTATGCTTCAGTTTCATAGATATAGGCAGAATGCAAATGAGAAAGATTAAGGAGGTTGTGATTGTTATGATTCATGATGAAGATGGTATACAACTTACTCAAGAACCACCAAATCCAGGTTGGAGAAAAGAACTCACAAAATAACACCGTACAAAATGACAAGTAGCTATTAATATTCTTGTTGGTTACTCAGACATTAAAAGCTTGAAGCCCAAAGGGGAAACAAGAAAAACAATCACCACGACAATAAAGAAAAAAAGGAGAAAGGAACATCATAATCAAGCGCAGAATGCAACTGAAATACAAGTTCCTAGAACCTTCCTGAAACAGAAGTCCAGAAACCACGTAACAATAATCCTCGATGAAATTTAGTAGATTGGAGGCCAATCTTACATGTACAATACAATAAAGCACAATGGAGAATTCATGAGAATCCAATGTCGAGTGCAACACAGACACTCACCTCCTCCAAAGCAGCATTACCAGCTCTTTCACCAATACCGTTAACCGTTACTTCTACTTGTCTTGCACCTGCACAAGCCCCCTGAAATTAGATGAAGTAAGACATGAGTGCAACTTGGTTGGTAGGACACTCAATGTGTGCATGACAAAAACAATTACATACCGCTAATGTGTTGGCAGTAGAAAGCCCAAGATCATTTTGGCAGTGGGTCGATATAATCACATTTTCAATTCCTTTGGTGTTGGCTTTTATGTCAGCAATTAATTTTCCAAATTCATCTGGCATAGTATACCCAACAGTATCAGGAATATTAAGAGTGGTAGCCCCAGCCTTAATAACTTCACCCAAAATCTGGTAAAGAAACTCCCTGTCAGATCTGTTAAGAGCCAAAAATAAGGGAATGCTGTGTTAACATGAAAGACATTGCCAACAAAGACCAGGCTGCTCGAAACTTGTTTTTAAATTTAATAGGAAAGAAACTCAAAAGATAATCCGTGTTTAATACTATCAAGTAATACAAGCTTTTGAATAGTGCTTTCATATTCTCTTTTTCATTTTTTTTTGCTAGACAGAAAGGTGAGCAGGGGAGGCCAGCTATAGCAACTCCCCCCAAGTGACCATAGGCACTCCAAAACTTCAAGAAATGCCACCAATAAATAAGTGAAGATAAAATATATATATACACACACAAACAGAGTAAAAACTAGGGATGAGCAGAAAAACAGAGAGCATGATTCCTTATCCTGGGAATAATTTTACAGCACAAGAGTTTCAAGTGGGTCAACAACAACATCCAGAATCTTTACAACACATATTAACACCCAAAACAATATCCAACAATAAAACTAAGAGAGAAACAGAGAGCATAAACGAACCTTCCAGCATCTTCAGGACTGAACTCAACATCATTGCAACCCAAGCTCCTCGCATAACTCACCATACTCCTTGCCGTCTCGATCACCTCCTCCTTAGTCTTCTTCAGCTTGTGCTTCATGTGAATCTCACTTGTCGCTATAAATGTGTGGATCCGCGGCCTCTTCGCATGCTTCACGGCCTCCCACGACGCGTCTATATCCTTCTTATTACACCGCGCCAGCCCGCAAATCACAGGCACGTACCCATTCTCGTCCACCTCGTTGCCCACCCCCTTCGCGATCATTTTGACAGCCTCCAGATCGTCCTTGGAGGCGGCGGGGAATCCAGCCTCGATTATGTCAACCCCAAGCTTCGCCAACTGTCGGGCAATGTCGAGCTTTTCTTTGCTAGTCATGGAGGCGCCTGGGGATTGCTCGCCATCACGGAGGGTGGTGTCGAACACACGGACATAGTGGGGGTCGGGAATCCGGTTGGGGATGTATTCTGGGCGGCGGGTGGCGGAGCAGAAGATGGCAGTGAATGGGGTAGAAGATTTTGTTGACCGAATTGAGGGGGCTTTGGTGGCGGTGGTTCCGTTGTAGTAGAGAAGGAAGCGAGTTGGGTTGGTAGAGGTGAGCTGAGATACTGGTATGATAGGAGGGTTTGTGAACAGGGATGCCATGGAGAGAGAGAGAGAGAGATGTCTACGGCTAACCGAAGAGGATAGTGAATAATAAAACCCTAAAACAGTCGTAGTCTGCGGAAAAGAAACTAAAGTTACACAGAGTAATTCAATTTTGCTCACCTTCGCGAGGGTGTGCACATTTTCAAATTCATTTGCTAGAATACTACGCAAAAGGTCAGCTTAATTCGATATTGGTAAGTGTTTGATCTAAAAATTTTATCTTTCTGCTTTAAAGTTCTCGAATCTCGACTCAATACTTGAATTTGTAGATCAAACTCTTTACCGACATCTGGTAGGGCTAAATTTTTGCATGTTCTAAAGAACCGGAATAATATGAATGATTATGATCATCACATTGGAACTCAAAATAAGCATACCCATGAACAAAGCGAGGGTGAAACAAAATTGTTCTCGATCCTGTAGTGAGAGAAATCAATGTTGAACCTTTTTTCGTTGTTCCATTGTCAGTGAACTTTTTTTCCCATATCGGCCAACATTTTTACACTTTTCCGAATACGAGACAGGATCGAGTAATTCAAATAATTTGACGAGAATCTGATAAAGTGCCCAAAAAGCAAAGTCGTCGTAGTCTATTTGCCTTACCTCTTGAACAGATTACTGAGAGTTTCCAGGCTCTTCTTCGTCTTCTGCTCCAATCCAGAGGGCATGCACAGTTAGACTCCGCGCCCTTTCGCTGGAATCGTTCAATTCCCCAGATCAAGTTTAGGTAACAAACAACGAATCAGTAGACACAACAGAAGGGAGAGAGAGAATGCAGCGGCGACAGTGTTTGAGGAGCCGCCACACAAGTGGTGTTTGTTGATTAATAGCCGGCCCTTTCTCAAGTTGGTTAATTAGGAAAATTTGAATTTCCGTTTGACGGGGAAAAAAATTAGAAAATTTATAAAATCACTTGTCATTCTAGTGTGTTTGTACAATGGCAAAACCGATTTTACCCTTGCCACCCAAATTTTCTTAAATTTGAATTTTAAATCTAAATTATTGTTCCGTTATTAATTAGACCCCTATAGTGTAAAGTGATTAAATTGAAGATAGATTTTCGGCTGGTGTCTTCGTTAGAGGGGTAGTTGGACAGTGACATGGCCCAAAAAAAAATAAAAAATGGTGTTAGTACCACACCTAAATTCACACCCAAACACAAACCCATGTGCTAGTACCACTCTAGTGTGTGTATAGGGCCCACCACTCATGTGAGTGTGGGTGTGTGTTTGGGTGTGAGTTTGGGTGTATATCACTGGAATTATTAAAATAAAAAAAAAAAACTCAACACAAATACAGTAAAATTAACCCACACCCAATAATAAAACAAATTAATCTAATATTTTCTCAGCAAAATCTGTCTTCAATTTAACTGATTTGTACGGTAGGGGTCTAATTGGATAATGGAGGAATAGTTTCTGGGTAAAGTTGAAGTTTAAGAAAATTTAGGTGTACTAAATATTGAGGTCAAAGTTTGGAGTGTATTTTGAAATTTTCCTCCCGAAGTTTAAAACATTTGAGCACCAATATGACTTAGGGTATCTGGGTTGTAGATCTGATTTTCTTGGAATCAGCGTTCTGGCGACGAAAACGGCGTCTGCAGCAGCTTCTGCCTTCAGTCTGCGGCGGGACGAGTTCGAGTTCGGCCTCTCCAACCCCTCCTCACGAGTGTGTTCGACGGGTCTGGCTCCGGTGTCGTGGTTCCATGCGGGTTTTTTTCCTATATTTTTTTCCTGTTTTTGTTTTTATTTTCTTTTGTTTTGTTTTTGTTTTTTCTTGTATTTCCGGGTTGACAGTGTCCCTTTTTTTTGTTATGTTTTTATATAACATCTGCATTTTTTGATTGGTCAAAAAGAAGGGCACAGACTGCCAGCAGTTCTGTGACTATAGTCATCTAAAAATGTTTTCAAGTAAGGCAAGTGTTTTGTGCCGAAAGTACCATGTCTTTTCGGTCGGATATTTTCCGCCAACTTGAATCATTACTTATTGAGTTGAATGGCTGACTAAACTGCAATGGCTTAGAGAAGCTGTGTCCAAAAAAAAAAAAAAATTCTAATCTAGGATCATAATGGAACCACACTGAACCCGGTTGGCAGTCTTGTTTGGACTTTAAAAATATAATTTGAACAATTTGTTTTGTAGAGCTTTTTAAGTGTACACAGATCAACAAAAATCTAGTTGATCGGGTATCATTTGGTTAGTAAATAAACCAAATTATTCTGTCGCGTATTTTTCAAACCATATATGCTGCTCATTTATTGAAGAGAAAAACATGATTGTTTACCAAGTTACCAAGGCCCTCCATTAATTTTATTTTTTTCAAAAATTTTAGATGTATTGAAGAATGTAAAATAAAAGGTTTGGATTACATTTTCAAGCTCGAGATAAGACTGGGAATGAAAGGGCGAGTAGGATCCCCTTCTCCCTTTGGAACACAAGAATGAACCTGTTCAGAAAAAATTAAAAACGACTAGTTCCCCAACTTTTTGTTGATCCTTGAATTTAGGCAAGGGTCTTGTCTGGTTGGGTTCCAACCAGTTTGGACCATTTGTGGGCTCGAGACTCACAACAATGATCAAAACCATTCACTTTTTAGAGCTCATTGACAACATTGACCACGCCAAAAATCACGTTGATCGGGCAAAAATTTGATAGTATCATTTTGAAATGCAGCCACCCATCCTGAAAGAAAGCGTAGTCTTTATCAAATGTGTCAAACGCATGAGGACACAGTTATGAGAACTAATCTTCATCTGTAATATCCGGTGTATAATCAAGAGTATGCAACAATACTGCACGCGAAATAGGGAGTAAAAAGAATGAAATCCTTCCGAGAGATGAAGGAGTGATCATCTTCCAGAAATATAGTAGACGAAGAATAACAATATCAAGACATGGGGGTAGTGTCACCACCCTGCTGGAAGAAAGTTTCGTAAGTTTCGACTCTTGGTTTTGATTCCGGTAGCTCCAGTTCTTCCATAAACCCCGTGGTCATGTTGACGAAGTCTTTCATGTGTGCTTGCCTCCATTCCTTGCAAGAGATGGAAAATGTGAAAAAGGAAGAAGAAAATAAATAAATAAGAAATGAGAAGAAACGAAACGAAACGAAAGGAATGGAATGGAATGGAATGGAAGACATGAAAAAGAACCAAAGAAAATAGGTCAAAGACAGCCAACACAATAGAAGGGGGGGAAAGGACTACAATAATTCATGCCTATCAAAAAAAATAAGGACAGCAAATCCTTGGACGTGCTATCAATTTCATGGCTATACAAACTACAATCTGCAAAAACAAGCTGAAATGCGTGCTCCACAGATTTAGGAAATTGAAGATCTGAAGCATCAGAGGCATATTTTATTACTTGCTCTACTAGTAAATAAAAGAAAATAAAAGAACTGCATCAATGGTTCAGTTCCTGGAACCATGTTCTGGAAGCTGGGAAAACACTGGCAAGAATTTAAATAACGTCAAAGACATCCTTGGAAGGTTCTACCGATCTTATCACAAACCTTTCGGGAAAAAAAAAAACTTGGGGGAAGATGGGTAACACGCAGAGATTCCCCCTTCTCTTCCTACACCCTCATTTTCACAAACTCAACTTTTGCAACAAGTGCAGCAACTCAATTACCTGAACTAGTTGAAGTGGTATAAATGATAAAAACTAGACGTGAAGGCAAGAAAGTTTACCTCAAAATGCCAATCTCCATATAAGTTTGGATCGTTAATGTTTGCCCAAACATATGCATAGGCAGTTAACTTTTGAGAACTATCCTGCGAAAAAATTCCAATATCAGCCTCCTTGAGAGGACTTGGGAAACTATACTACTATGGAATACAGCAGTGACTTGGTAAATTTCACCAAGACCAAATTCTCAGTCTCTTTTAAATTCATTATTTGCACAAAATTGCTGAAATTTCCTGTTCAGTTATTGTTGCCCTCTTCAAACTCCTTGTACCGTCCCCTTTCCATGTTAAGTACAAGCTAGCCACGAAATAATATAAGATTTTAAGTAGTCAAAAAACTGAGCAGTTCTCCCACTGATTAAGAGACTGGTCTTCCTTCTAAATAAATCTCCATTTCATAGCTCCCAGTTGAAAAGCATAATGTAAGTTCCTAGACATAGGATATTTCCTAGATGATTCAGCCCTACATACCATTAGAGAAACCTCAATAGTGCGCCTCTCATACTCATCATCCTCAAAAGTGTCCAACACGTCTAATTCAGGATCTGTGATACCAGATAATACCTGAAACGAATAAAAATTTACAAAGGAACGAAATAAATCGATTATAAAGAATAAAAGAAGAAAAAACCTCTCAAACATATTTGCATAAATGAAGTCAAGACTAACTAACCCTGAAAATATTTGGCAAATTAAATACCTGTGTAAAATGATTTTTAGCCTGCAACATGCTTAAACAACCATGAGGTCCATGACTGACCAGGAGTACATAACCTAAGAAGCAAATAAGAAATGATTGTAACAAAAGTGTGATCCTTTTTGTCTCAATTCTTAGCTAAAAGGATCTCGAAGCCCCAAGCTCGTAAATTCTCTTTCCGTCTGAGTCTCCATCCATCCTTTCCTTTGTCAAGATCCTAAAACCTCCCTCCATCATCTTTTCACTTACTCGAAAGGACCCCTACTAGGCATCTTACCAACCGAGGCAACCAAGTGTCAATTCCTTTCCATTTGTCAGCTCGCTCAGCTAAAACTTTATCAATTTATGCCATGATCATACAAGTACATAACAATATAAATAGATCTGTAAAATATTATTTTCGCCAGAACTCAGTACTGCGGGATGCCCTTACTGAATCCTTTTTAGAATAGAGTGATGTTTCTAGTTCATCAGAAATTTTTCACAACTAAGCAGTATTGAGTATTACAACACTTTTAAGAGTTTGTGAGATCAGTTATCAAAAAATCGCCCCTCTGCCACCGATGTGGTGCAACAACAGCTGCTTTGTTCACTTATAAGTTCTAAGAATTATTTTTACTCTCTACACGATCCTCAATAAGTTTCTCTATCTATCTCTCTCCACTCATTACATCACTTTTTTTCCTCAAAACCAAACAAAGTGAGCGTCATTGAGAGGATTGTATGGTTGCTTCCTTGCTCTGGTTCAGATCCTAGCCCTTGCAGGTTTACAGTTCAAAACTTCAAATAGTTACTAGTGAGCCTATGCAAACTAGTGCTCATGGATATTCTCACTTCTCACGTTCATATTAGGGACAATCACTAGTGTGCCACCTCATTTCCTCCCGGTCTAGAGTCATTCTAAGCAGTAGTGGTCGCAGTAGTTTCCATAGAAATGTTCTCATTGGTGGAGCCGTGGATGCAATTGTGGACTTTGTGGTAGTTCACAGTGGTGGTCGTACTAGTGTTCAAGGTGATAGGAAATGTGTTCACGGTGATGCTATTAGTATACAAGACCCTATTGTTGGACAGTATTTTTTTTTTTTTTTTTTATCGCTGTTGGACAAAGTATGGTAAACAGAATTATGTAACAGCCCAGCCTCAGCCATCTTGTTCTTCTTGTCCAAGTAATACTGCGTGCACAATCCTTACACCTCCGTGTTTGATTCTAGATTCTGCTGCTAGTTCACACGTCCGGCAATGCCTCACTTTTCTTTGATTTGACTCATTAACTATCATATTGTCCTGCTAATCATTCGTCTTGACCCATTCATCGGGAGGTGTTCTTCATCCTACTCATACCTTAGCCTTAGCTACCTCCTTGTCTTTATGTCCCTGTTCTTTAAATGGCCCTTCCTTCTACGGATTTGATAGGAACTTCGTCTGCAGCCGTTAGCTCAGAAGGATCAAACGTGTAATAAATAATAGATAGCATTCTGCTACGACTAGAACGAAGTCCTTTCAGCCACCTCAGGAGCAGGCAGAAAGTACAACCCTACTGAACTAGAAAAGCTGAGAAACTTCACTAAAAATAAACGATTCCCCTGAACAAAACTACTTTAGGCCTTCAACCTAACGGGCCTCTAAAAGTATAGTATGAAGCAGAAGCCGGGTACAAGCATCACAAAAAGTGTTTTATATTTGTAAATCTGCTTGTTTGCAAGCTCAAATATCCACTAGCGTTTTATATTTACCAACAAAGGACAGATGTCCATATCCATACAAGCACAAGGAAGACTCAAAAAAAAATAATAATAATAATAATAATAATAATGCAAGAACCAAGAGACCATTTTAAAACAACATTTTCAAGTTTACATGATTTCACATTTTACTACGATTTGTTTTGTTAGTAAAGTTCTCTGGATACTAGCATTAACTTAAAAGCTAGGATGAGAGCATAGATGTTAACGGTCAAAATTTTATTTGCCCAGAAAGCTGTTAATACCAATAATCAATATAGTTGCAAGGTAAAAAATAAAAATGCTCAACCGTGTTTTACTCTTTGTAGTCTAAGGCTAGCGGGCATGACTTTATCAGAATAGTCTGAGCCAAAATAATGTGAGCCTATTTCAAGTATTCTGCAGAACAAAGAAAATGCAGACTGATCTTTTCATAAGAAACACCAACAGTTAATTTAGACACCAATCAAATATTATGCTCAAAACTTAAATAGACAATCACGGCAGCCGAGTGTTATTTTAGCAGCCTTCTCCGCAATAGTTTCCAGTGGAACCAACCAGCTTGACCAGTACAGTGGTACACCATTAAAAGCCTACTTCTCCGCCAAGAAAGGCAGAAACTTCAAGTGATTTTGTTCATCAACACAAATTTTATTATCATTGTAAAATTTTTGCTTCAAAACAGTTTACATAGTAACCTATAACAAAAGACTAACTGAAAACTAAGAATAATTATAGCATACTGGAAATCAGAAAGAGATGGAATCTCACATATCTGATCTTCGTTTTCAAACTAGATGGCATCATTGATATTGCTAGGACCACGGTCTGTTTAATGAGTTGGTAGATATGCTCCTAGGCCTTGATACGATATGGAAATTATTAAAACATGACTTTCCGATGTACAAAATTAGCCAGTTTATGACCCTGAAATAACATTTTAGAGCAAGTACACAAGAAAGGATTTTTTTAAACAATGAAAGTCAAATCAAAATGATGCTCTGAACAAAAACAATAACAACAATTTGAAGCAGCAATTATAAAGTTTGATGAACCCACCCTCCCAGTGACTTTCTTATTCTCAACCGGCAGAATAGCAGGATAAATGCGTCCTTTGATGCTAAACCTATGGCTGAAAGAAACAAAAGCCATTCAACAGTTCATTAGAGACCAGAAATGTGCAAAAGTTTTTTTCTTTAAAAAGAACAGAGTTAAAAACTGAAGTATTATACTCCAGTTAAAAAATACTTACTTCGATATTTTTAGCATATTGCATTGATGACTACCCTAACTGAGTAAAAACAACTTTATACGGAATAATTGTTCTCTAACATTGTAACATCCTAACAAGGATCAACACGACGAAGTTCGATGATATTTAAAATGCATATACAGTCATTCATCAATGTTGTACGCCAATAGCACTAAATAATGGTGCTAACTATGATCACGGTTTGCATCTCCAAATAAGAATTAAAAAAAATAGAAAAACAAAAAAAAAATTATTGTATATATATAGATTAATATTGTAATGTAATGAATATTCTGACTTATAGCTTCCTATGGATTCATGTAGCCGACCCCAAGTGATTGGGACATAAGGCTCGGATTGGTTTGGTTTGGTTTATAGCTTCCTATGGATGACAGAGAACCCAAAAACGTTTGATTTTTGGGATCGGACCACACTTTTTCACAAAAAGATTGAAAAATCGACATAGGTGAGGAGAAAAGATAAAAGTGTGGTAGAGTTCAAAGTTGAACAGTTTGCCATGATTGACTGGTGCATAGATAAGCCTCGACTCATTTTAGCCAATATTAAGCAGATGGCATTTTTCTCTTTTTTTAGTAGCACGTAATATGATATGCTAAATCCAAAAACCACACAAACAACTATTAGGCGAAACACGTCCCAATTACTAAGAAATGAGCTTCTTGGATAACCAAATTTCATTCTAGGCCTAGTCTTTTCTTTACCTCAAATGTTGAAGTACATAAAAAATAATAAATAAATAAATCTTGGGTCTTGCCTTCCTGTTTTTTTTGGGTCTTGGGTGCCATTTGCCGTTGTGCCCTTGCTCCGTATGATCTTTGTATATCTTTTCAAACATTAATAAAAATTTCTTTTGCTGAGAAAAAAAAAAGCCTGTATGATCAATGATGTAAACCAAAAAAGAGATTGTGAGAATCCCATGCTGATTCTGATTCGGGAGGATTACAACTTACCCCTCCCCTCAGTCCCAAAAAGAATGTCCGGTACATAAAACAAAAACTTAAAAAATGCATTTTATCAAGAAAAATTCAAACTGTTTTTTTTTTTTTGATACATTGAAGGAACTGATTGACATTTAGTAAGTTGAGGCAAAAAGTTTGATTTATTTATTTTTTTTCTAACAAAGACGCATTATTTTGAAGTTCTCATTTTGCAGGCCGAACAATCTTTATGGTACGAGGTAGTAATATACAAGTTCAACCTCTCCGCATAATAGCTTAAAGCTTTCGGTAGGTATACAAAAAAAGACACCCTTAAACAAAAGCAAGTGAAAGAACAGCCAAGGATGGAGAGGTCTTCACTCTCCATGGAGGAGAAATATTCACTCTCCCTTCTAAGGGAAAGATCTTGAGTTCGAGTTCTCATGGAGGAGGTGCTTGGCTCTCGTTGCAACTACCAAGGATGGAGCCAAAGGGGGGCTAGTATGGCAGTTGCCCCCCCTACAATTTATCATCAAACTACATCCCCCCTCCCTCTCTTTTTTGTTAAAAAAGTTAAAAGTAAAAGCTTTAATGTTTTTTGAGCTATGACACAACTTGGTACTAAAATTGACCTTAATGAGATTTAAATACAATCCTTTTAAACAAGATAAGGATAGCAACAACAATTACTTAAAGTTACGGAAAAAGCTACCGAACGTAAATCTCTCAACGTGAAATCAAAGAAGTTCAAGGAATGAAGGGCAAACGAACCGACGGGCAAGGCTCATTACTCCACAACGGGCAAGGGGGGGAACTTGGCAAGCAAATGTTAGTTATTGATTTCTTTAGAGGTTATGAGATATTGAGATCCTTGTGACTCTTTAATTGAACTTAATCTGGATTCTTGAATTGAAATGACCATTATGTTGACTATATTATTAGGCTTGGGGAAGTGGATTGTTGATCTTGTATATTCGCCCCCCGTACGCAAAAAAAAACATCTACTAACATTCTATAGTCTCTAAACATCTACTAACATTCTATAGTCTGGCAAAAAACAAAAATAACAAAACAGGTGATAACTGAGGAGTGAGGAGTGTGGACAACCTACCCAATTCGTAAAACACTAAAACCCAAGATAATAAAAGGCATTTCCAGAAACCCAAATCTTATATCCGATCAGAAAATTAGTTATGCAACTGAAAAACAAGGAACAGCAATGAGAAGAAGAAGAATTACACTTCCAATCAGAGAGAGAGAGAGAGAGTTACAAGTCATGTAGGATGGCGGGAGAAGAGTCAGGCACGCGCTTCAGTAAAACCGTAACAACGTCATCAGCCAACAGACTTCCGTACACGAAGACGTTGTGAAGCCTCTGCCCCGTTGACATTGAGGACGATTCCATTCTCTCTCTCTCTTCTTCTTCTTCTGATTTTTTATGATTACATCATGCGTTTTATGACTGTAGAGATGTAATTATTCGATTTATTACGCTACTATTCCTTTTCAATTTGGAAATATTTGAATTTGGTTCCTTTGCTTCTAATTTACTCATTATTTTACCTATTAAACTCGCAAGTTCAAATATCCTTTGCTAACACAACTCTCAAAGGGGCCACCTCATCCCGCGAAAAAGTATGAAATGGTGAATGGAGTCACTACAGAGATTAGTCTAGGATGTGCAAAAGTTGATCCGAAATATACTCCATTATCAAAAAATTATACTCCCTCTTTCTGTTTTAAATGTCCACTATGATTTTGCATTATCGACCTATGTTATTATTTATATTTTTAAAATTATTGTCTTATAAAAATAATTGAGATCTATCAAATAAAAACTATATTACATATTTTTAACAATATACGTTCGGAGATATGGACAATTGAAAATAATACACCGAAGAACAGAGGGAGTAGATAATATTGTTCCAATGTAGCCCTTCTCCTAAAGTTCGTTACGATTTCCAACGTTCAATGCACCTGAATGTGTTTTATAGGAGGACATTTTTAGTCTTTCCCCACATTGCCTATTTTTCTGCCTCTCTTCTCTCTATGGTTCTCTCTCTTCACAGAATGGGAGAATCGAAAAGTGTACTTGAAGTTTTCAAAACGTACCTAAAAGATAGGCATGAAGAGTTGGAAGAGAGAAATCCCCAAAAATGAGGCCAAGATCACCGTGTAAATAGAAAGTTGTGAGATTGGCTTACTTCATTTATATTTCGAACACGGGCTTATTCGTTTGAGGTACTCATAACCTCTGCACACGGTTCCAATAATTTTTTTTTTCTATTTCTCTCCACTTATTACATTTTAATATCTCCCTCAAAACCCAAACCGAACAGGCAATCATGGCAATACATATCAAACAATTATTTTGATAGAATTTAGTTACCCTTTCTGATTGGCTGATCAAATTAGTTTCTCTTGATTTGACTAAATTCAAGGTAACCAAAATACTAACTGTGGATCCCATATTGATGAGATTAACCCCCACTTTAAAATGTGGCTAGGGCTAAATTCAATGGTGAACTTGCTATGGCAATACATATCAAACAATTAACCAAGTAAGCCGGTCCCTTACTAACAGTGTTAAAAATCTCCAAAAATAAGTTTAGAAATTAGGAGAGAGTTCAAAATCAAACTTTTAATTAATATCCATTGTATAAGGAGAGACAAATCCTCCTAACCTATCAACATATTATATTTGGAAGTTTTCAAGTTTAAGGCAAGCTTTCTCATTTGAAACGGGACTTTCAAGCGCGTAGTCTCCATAGCCCCCCTAGGTCCAGGGATCCTAGCTGTAGTCGCACTTTTGGAGGGTTTGGATTGTGCACTACGGATCCCCGGTCCTCAAATTCATTAGCCCAATCCAAACATTCAAGACAATTAATAAACAGAATCCAAATGAAAGAGGTATACATGTCACCCACTACTCAATATTTCTATAGACCAAATCGAACCACGCATTGCTTCAATTTAACGTTTATGCTCCATCTTTAAATGTAACAGGAATAAAATAAGTGTTGGATTACCATATAGAATAGTGCCACAAGTGGAGATCATCAATATTGATTGGAAACTAAACTTGAGATCATGAATTGTCTAGCACAAAACAATGCAGTACTCTGGATAGTGGTTAACAAATTCCGATCTCCTAATTCCAATTCGCAGCTGAGTGGACCGTCTTTTGAAATTAAAGTTCTGGAAATCTAGCCGAGCAAAAAAAAAAAGGTTCTGGAAATCTAAAGAACTCAAAGGAACTATGGGTTACAAGAAAAGCCTAGGCAAGATCGTTGAAAGGAGATTCTGCATGAATAAATGCTATGGTTCAGAGTTAGAAACAGCTTTGCCTTTGTCCAGCTTCTTCAGCAATTTGTATTCTGTGTTAGGAGTCCATCGCAACGGCTTCAGAGGATCTATGTAGCAGAAGAGGTTGGATTTGGGACTTGCGAGGGCTGTGGGATGATGGCATAATCTTCTTCTTCTTCTTTCCAAGGACCTTCCTCACTTCATTTGCCAGCTCTATCACAAAATCATCTTCATGACCTGTCCATTAAGTTTACCACAGTCAATCTAATGTACCACAAGAGAATATACCACAATCGATTCAGATTTCAAGGAAGGTATACAGTCTGATATACAAGAGCTGGGGTGGAGCAAGAAAACTTACCAATATCATACATAGCCTTTTGCAACCTGAAGATATAGTCTCTGTTGATTCCACACGGGCCAAAAGCAGTTGCAATTTGTCTGCAAAGGATTATGAGAAATGAGATCGAAAAAACTTGAATACCTATTCGGTGAAGATAAACCAATCCCAGAGTTTCTGTCTTGGAGAAAGAGAAGGGGAAGGGGTGAGCAAGAATGTCATCCACGCTAGGTACCTAGCCATATCCTCCACTGGGGCAGGGCCAAGGTAATATTTATTTGTTTCTCGATCTGGAGTGGATGTAAAACTGCAATAAGAAGAAATGAGGTTACGAATATTCTTTGGATTAAAATACCCAGCTACTAATTCATCTTAAGCCGTGGATGTGTGTGTGAGTGAGAGAGTGAGAAAGAAGCAGGACTAGTTGGAGATTCCATCCCATTCTTCAGGATTGGCCACTAAGAAATATCCATGAAACCAAGTGAGCAAAATGACTTATTGACTTACACTATGACCCCACTTAAAGCAGGTTGTGTAGTTTCACCTTCCTGAATTAAACAGGACACAAAAATATAATTAGAATTAGCAGATGTGTACTAAAACCGATACATGTCTTCAAGTGCAGCACATCAAATTCTCGTAAGGTAAGGTAAGGTAAAGGTACTTTGAGCGATTCACATGCAGTTGTCAACTCAAGATCTAACTATAAATCAAAATTTACCATTTTCCAAATAGTGGATCATAGACATACAGAAACCATATCAAAGAAATCTGAAACAAGATATATAGATTATAAGTATTCAAGTTCACTGCAAATCAATAACAAAAACTTGTTCCACTGCAAGAGATATGAGTTATATTTGATTTAACCGTAATTGGTTTAACATTATGGAAACATACTTCTCTATGCAAAGGTATATCAACAAGAATTTCAAATTACTGGTGGTATTGAATCAGCGAGTCCGTCTGATTTAACCAATACTCTATTATAGCATAATACCATGTTTGCTTCACCTATATATGCAAACCTTTTTTTTTCCCCTATGACATTGCAGTACTTCTTTCCTCAAGAAAAAGAAAGCAAGCAAGCATAGGAGTATGTCAAGTCTAACTAGATGCTACCAAGTCCTCCAATCACCAAATGAGTATCAACTTTCACATTAAACACTAGTAGAAAAGAGGGGTGAAAAATGGTTTGGAGACTCGAAAATACCAAACAAAACATTTTAAGAGTGGCGCAGGGAGTTCAAAGGGATGGAGAAATGATGATATTGCCTAGGAGAATGGGAGCCCTTAGAACAAGATGATCCTAGCTGTTCATTGAGGATATTTAGGGAAAGACCTCATTTGGGAGGTGTATATTTGGAAAGTGGACGTGGAAGTGCACTCCCGAGTACACATGGAGTGTGTCAAAAGTGACTCTTAGAAAATGAAAGAGAAACTTTCCTAGAGTGGTTTGTGACAACTCTAGGTGGAGGAGTAATCCAACGTATGTAACAGAGCAAGGTGTACAGCTCCTGGTAATCAATAAAAAGGTATTTTTAGTGGAACAACTTTGTTGGCATGCTCAACATAAGTAGCACGCAGATTAAAGAAAACAACTTCACAAATTCTAATCATGCCACATAGTCCCCTGAAAATGCATTCCGTACCCCAATCGGATTCTCGACATATGGGTCAGACATTTTAAATTGGGCATTCCTCCACCAACCTAACATTTTTCTTCATTGAACATGGGTTGTGCTTCCTTACACAATAGGTTTTGTTGCTTATCAAAAAGAGGAAAAAACGCAGCTTGTCTAAAATAGAAGTTTACAGGTGAGTATGAATAAAATTCTCATATTGTGGACGAAATGCTCTATGACACTTTCTACAGACATTTCTATGACACTTTCTACAGACAATTAACCTGAAAAATAAATGAAATATATAAAGGGATTTTAATACTTTTGTGTCCCTGCATCAGAGGCATGGGAATTTGATGAAACCGACGCTCATTTACACCCAAAACTTGCATTTCAGGCATGAGACTCCGATAAAACTGGAGGATAAAATACCTTATAAAAGTCCACAGAAGCCTTTTGATCATACTCGCATTCTCTCTTCTCCAGGTACTACAAAACAAAGAAAAAGCTCTTAAAAATTGTAATTTTAAGAACCAGTTTTAAAAATAGTGGTAGGCTGGTAGCCTCAATTGCCGCCCTTTCACCAACTACTCAGCATGTGACGACTTGCATCAACAATCAAAAAGTACAGCTAGAGACAGAACATACTTCCATTGCCACCCTTTCCTTGTGTGGACCTCCTCGTACACAGTAAGCAGCACCCCACTGAGAGAAGAAAGGACAAAAACACGAAAATGGATATTAGCTGAGAGAATTGTACAGTGTAGAGAATGCAAAACAATCAGAAAAGAAAAAAAGTAATCCAACGCATAAGCTTTAATCACTAGAAAAATGGTAATCTTATTACTTCCAACAAGACTCATTGTTACAACTAGAATAAAAATGCATTCAAGTTTAAACTACTTACACAAATGGCTCCTTCATCTTGTTCCAAGGAACAAGTTCTTGCAGGGTTTTCAGGTGTACCCATATGATCTATGCAAGCTGAAACGTAAAAAGGGGATGAGCAAAAGCAATAATAAGAAGAAAAAGTAGAAAGCTAAAGCCATGTATGACTTGAAAAGTCTAACATCCCTTAAGCATGAGATCCACTTACCAACATCAAAACAACGCTTGTAATCCTTGATGAAGCCTATCACTTTCTCATCATATTCGAACACAGGGTTCCAAATCAAGGAACCATATCCAAAAACCCAGAACACCATCGTTGGGAATGAAGTTCAATTAACACTGCAAACTATCAACCATAGAAAATATGCATAAGTTGTACGCCTCTTCAGAATTTGCATTCATGAAATAGTACATAGTACAATAACTGTTGTTAAAATATCCAGCTACCCTGGAAAGGTCACAAATTATACAGCCAATTAGACAAAATGATCGAGTGGTCATTAGTCCAACTGCCAAAGAAACCAAACCCTAGACGCCGTTATATGCAGCCATTTTTGGTAATAATAACAAATGTCATAGTCACGCAAGCAGGCATTAAGAGAATGCAACTATAGAGAATATGTGTTATGTGAGTCATATTTGCTCTGTGCAAATTTTCTATTCATACATAAAGAACTACTAAGTGAAACGAATGAAATGTATCAGTAGCTAATATCCCCTTTTTGTCCAGCCAGGTAGTTGAAGGATGGTAGATCCTACAATAGCTTTTACAGAGCACCCGTTAATGGACTCCTATGAAGCATGTGTACGGGTAGGAATATGGCTTCTTGCACGATATTGGTAGTTGATGCGGCAAAAATGAGAGAGAGAGAGAGAGAGATGAATATAGCAAAGATATGTCCATAAAAGGTACATTTTATAATTTAGAGGGACTCCTTGCATAGCATGATTGCATAGAAAAATTACAGATATAGTCAAATGACTTGGCTAAGAATCTAACATAGAAACAATAGTTGAACCCAAACATCAGGTACAAACACAGTTGAATATCAATGCACTCAATAATCTATAGACCAAAAACCTTAATTTCACAAGCATTCCAAGCATAGAAAAAAAAGTCTTATCAAGCTAACATCATCTTTGTCTAAGATACAACACTTGGGCATATATTTGGTACTTCAGAGGTCCAACAAAACTAAAGCAACAAAATTCAGTACGTGATTCGTGTACCCAATACGACGACCAGCATGGTTCAACATGGTTTAAGAAGTAACCATGCTTTGTGGATGGACCTTACCATGAGAAATCACCCAAAACCACAACCAATATGAAGATGCAGGGAAGATTACAAGTTGCATTGAAGTCAAACCACATTTAAGGAGCTTGTATAACCAAAGTTGAGAATCAAACCACAAACCCACCCACAAAAAGCACATAAGAATCAAACTAACCATGCTACCATGTTTTTTTTTTTGGGTGCAAAACTAAACCATGTTCAGCCGACAAGGAAAACGAAAAAAGACAAACAAAAAGGATGTATGCTAATTATTCTTTCAAGTTATCTTCATCATCAGAATCAGAACTCCTATCCACTTGAAAAGCAATACAGGTATTCAATGCAACTGGTCAAGCTCCTCTCCTACGTGGGCCCATAGCAAAGATCCAAACCATTAATCTTATCTCTATGAAGAATCAGCTCGATCGAACATCAATAAGTGCATGAATAACTCGTGCATGAACAAAATGAATCGCTTCAAGTTTACAATAATGTTTACTGTAAAGAAAATGCAAGTTATTGAGGTAGACACGTATCTATTAACGTTCGATCAAACTGATCTTTTGCAGACATATTTCTATGCCGGATGTACAAGATTAACAATTTGGATTTAGGCCCAAGACCGAGACTTGAGGTCAGGGCGGCTCTGAGTTTTTAGGGGCCTGATGCGAACTTGTTAACCGGGCCTTCCGTATAATTCACTAATCAAAGTTTTGAAATAGAAAAACTCAACTCTACAAGAGAAATATTTCAAGCATCCAAAAACGAAACCACAAAAATGTTGATAACCATTTCATTAGTTCAAAAAGTATTACTTAAACATCACTACTCTCACATTCATAGCTGAAAATGCAGTAATTAAATTCTCATACGAGTTTTGCGTATAGGCATAATATAAAAGTTAAAAAAAAAAAAAAAAATTCCCAAGGGGTTTAGCCAAGTAATTTTGAGAAAGCAATAGCTTCTCCTCCATGATGTCATTGGTTTCAATCTCCGCCTCGGCCAAACATTCCAAAACTTGGGCCACCGGGTTATGCCAGGTCATTACCTCCAAGGCCCCGGAATTAGTCGGGGTGTGCGCAAGGTGACCACATCGGTTATTAAAAAAAAAAAAAAAGTAACAAAAAAATTGGGCCTTCCGAAATTAGATAAAATTTGGATGTCCGATTTGGCCGCATCCTCGACAGATGCCCAGAGCGGACCTGCCCGCTCCCGCTTGACTGCTTGAGGTAGAGGTACGGCCGGGAGCTTCACCCCCACCCAACTTCCTAGGCAAACAGACGGCATTTCACAATATATATATATGTATATATATATATATATACACACACACACACACACGCACATACATAGAGACACACGTAGTAGATCTTGTGAACACATAAAATGGCTATGGGAAAATACTACAAACAGAGAGGGAAATGGATTGCTTACAGTAGATTCAGTAGAATGGGAATAGGGTTTTACGCGTCAGGCACTATCGCAAGCCCTGAAGCTTTCGACAGGGCCCCCTCTTTGTTTCTCTCTCTTCTCTCTCTCTCTCTCTGCTTTCCGTTTTTGGAGGAGGCGATCTCAAACTGATAGGAGAGAGGGTATATATAATGTAGTATATCACATGTTCTACGTTGCCGCATGTATGCGTCATCATGCATTTTTTTATGTATGGAACCAGGTACCCACACGCCCACGGTACTGGTAGTATACGGATGGGTGCGTTGAGCCATTTCGGGATCCCACACAATTTAGGTCCCACACAAATAATTGAATCCGTTTATTAATTTCAAAGAAAATTAGTAAATCTACCTGAGAAAAAAAATCAGCCCAATCGGATAGTTTTAAATGCTCGATCCAAAATTTCATTTTTACATCCCGAATTTATTGTCCTAATTTTTAAATGAATTTTGAAGAAAGTCGGACAACTAAATCGAATATTTACAATCACTCGATTGAGCTGATTTTCTCTCTAGGTGGCCACTTGAAAATTAATTTAGTATTAACTAACGTCTCAGATAATTTGTGTCGAATCCTGATTGGACTTCACACACCTTTGGAGGACATTAAACATGTCAAAATTCTTACTCATGGCATGGTGATTGATATAGTTGCGAAGTCAAATGGGACGATCTAGTTGCGAAGTTGTACCCCTACCATACTATATCATCTCTGCCATTTATTATATCATCCTGCGTTAATTTTTATGGACTTCTTCTTCTTGAATTTCTTATTAGGGAAGAATCCAGACGTTTCACTATTTTAATTTAAGTAGTGCAAAATTCACGGACACCCGTTAGATTAGATTTTTTTTTTTTGTAACGACAGAAGTATGAGAAATGACTATAAATCACGGAGGTTTCAACGTTCATTTCACCCGACAACCAACTAAAAAGTATTCGACCAAACATGTGATGGAAGTAGTCAAAAGTGACTTATATTGTCAAATTCACCATTTTTGATAAAAATAAAATAAAAATAGGAGTAATGAAAAAGAAGAAGTGATTTTCGCACTCCTCAAATTTTTAACTGCACTAAGCAAATAAGCAATGTTAACCAAACTGACCTCATTTGTATGCATACAACATATAGGATGTATCACTGATTTTTTTTTATTCAATAAAATTTTTTTATTAGTAGACACTTGGACAGTTCTAGTTGGTAGGCAATTTGCTTTCCCACCTCAAAGTGTAGATAAGCTTTGCAGAGGGCCATTTGTCGTCACATAAAACATAGCTTGATGAAATAAAAGGAGTGTTTTGTAATAAGTGTGAAAACATATTTTAGATTAATAGCTTTAACTCCTTTTTTTTTTATTATAATTTTTTTCTCTAATATAGAAGTGAATAAACATGATGATTATAACTGTAAGCACAATTAATTCGATAGTTTTTATTGTAAAAAGGTTTAAAATCGAATTTTAAGTTACTCAGACTATTTGAAACTGTAACGCCCCTGATTTTTGGGTACGTTAAATAAACATTTCATTGATAAAATCAAATGGAGTCTGGCTCATTATTACATCATAACTCCCACTACGGTTTCATATTTATACAAATGCAGGGTTCTAGGGTTCCTAACTACAGCTCCGCCTGCGGCTTCATCATAGCTAACTCCTCAGCTCCAAAAGCCTCCAAGGTGTACTGTTCATCTTGATCATCTATAAAATCTAACACATTATACCAGCGTCGTCACCGATATAATATGTCAGGGTCACCAAAGGTAACACCATGAGCCACAAGAGCTCAGCAGAATAATCCTATACCCGCTAACCCATAATTTACCAATATCAGAGTATAAGAGTAGCATACCAACTCTTGCACAAGCAGCGGAATAATACATACATGTTTAACAAGGCATTAACAACGACATATCCACATACACTAGTCTAACGTTGGTGTCTGCATTGTATGTGTTTCTCCTACGTGACTCATCGTAGACCGTGTCACCATATTCATCAACGTTTCCGAAATCCTTTTCATTATCCAAATCAACATTTTGAAAATCACATTTAACACACCCTACCTGCTGCGCCAGGTTCCCGAGTATCCTCACAATGGTTCCGCCTCCCGAGTTCCCATTGGCACACACTTGCATTTCAAAATCATTTTTAACACACCCAACTTCGGTTCTTCCGGTTCCGAGTATCCTCACAATGGTTCCGCCACACGTTCCCATTGGCACACATTTGCATAAATTATTTTTAACACACCCAACCCGGAGTTAAGCAGTTCCCGAGTATCCTCACAATGGTTCCGCCGCGCTGGGTTCCCATTGGCACACATTTGCATTGGCTCCTCTCCGCGGATAACCAAGCCACACACCCAACCTCGGTTCCGCCGCGCCGGGTTCCCGAGTATTCTCACAATGGTTCCATCGCGCCGGGTTCCCATTGGCACACAACACACACACACACTCACATAATGCACTCCACATTTGGTCATTATGTAGTTTTGAAAATATTTCATCATTTGTAACACGCATTCCCACAATAGGCAAGTCCGGCCACATTGCGTTTTCAAAATATACCTTATCTTTAACCCTTTTTATCCATATCAACCACACCCTAGGTGTCATGTTTCTATTTTCTCGATTTTCGTGTCTCGTTTTCATGCATAGACTCCGCGGTAGGATTTTCACCCATAATCGACTTAAATCATTCATTGTAATCTATCTAGCAAGATCATTCAACTCTATATTACCTAATCGTACTCAAATTATTACTAACGAATAAGGCTACATGTAAGGATGATCTCGGAGAAATCTTTACTTATGCTTTCAAACATTCACAAATACTCAAAACATGCCTTAAAGCTCGTAATCAATTCAAAGATCAAAGTATACTCCTTTCAAACTAAGTTGGTACTTTATGAAAACAAACATCGTTTTTCTTTCGTGCATTTCAAACCTTTAAAGTAAGTATAAAGCTTCATATGCTTAAGATTGAAGAGTAAGGGATAAACGACTTAGAGTTAGAGGTATAAGAATATTCTACCTTGATCCGAAACTAGTCGGGGCCGAACAAGCTAGTTGGAAAGTTCTACGGCGTTGAAACTCGCAAATCTGGACCGGATTTTGGATGGCCATAACTCGGTCAATATTTGGCCGAATACGATCGTTCTTGAGTCTAAACCGAAGATCTCGAAATTTTCTACGACTTTCGTGAAGGACGTTGTTCCTAAAAACGAATTTCGCCCGAATAAAAATGGTGATAAAGAGGTGACAGTAAGCTGTCTGGACTGGAAATCCGAGAATTTCACTGAATTTCGGATGGCAATATCTTGGTTATTTCTTGACCGTTTGGGGTGGTTCTTAGGTCTAAACTGAAGCTCTCGAAGTGTTCTACGACTTTGTTGAAGGGAGTTGGTTCTAAAAACTAACATAAGCAGGAGAAAAATGAGGTTTTTCGGAAGACAGTAGACTGACTGAAAACTGGAATGATGTCTAGAGAGAAATGGGAGCAAAGGAGTGAGGTGTGAGTTAAGTGGCAAGTGTGAGAGGCTATTTATAGCAAACTTTGAGCCCTCTCCTTCCCTCATATGGCCGGCCCCCCTCTCTACCTCTCATGGATTTGCGCCATGTGTTGCTCTCTCATGGTTGGCCCCTCCTTCTCTCTTCTTCTTGCTCCATGTGTTGCTCTCTCATGGTTGGCCCCTCCTCCTCTCTTCTTCTTGCTCCATGTGTTGCTCTCTCATGGTTGGCCCCTCCTCCTCTCTCTCTCCTTCTTTCCTCCATTACCCAATGGTCAACCAATTTCCTAACAACTTTTGTTCAAAGGGTAAAGATTTCCCTAGTATGTAATAACCAATGGATAAAGATTACCCTAACACTTATTGTCCAATGGATAAAGATTACCCTAGCACTTATCGTCCAATGGATAAAAATTACTCTAGTACTTATCGTCCAATGGATAAAGACAAAAAGGTTCGAGTGGTCCAACTAGGGTTAGGAAGAAGTGATTAGGCTAAATGGGCATTAGGCTATTCTAACTAATTGGTTAAAGACTAACGATACTTAATGTAGGCTTTCATTGCTCGAGTGGTATTTTGATTTTATTTAGTAGAAAATCGCCTAATAACGGAATATTAAAGCCCGACGGTGCCAAAGGCCAAGGCAAGGCGTGAGCGTGGCCAAGGCAGTCTGCTAGCAAAGCGGTGGCCAAGGCAGCCCGCTACCAAAGTGGTGGCCAAGGTGTCCCGCTAGCCAAGTAGTGGCCAAGCGGTGGCCAAGGTGGCCCGCTGCTAAAGGCTGGTGGCCAAGGTGGCCCTGAGCAAAGTCAGCCAAGCCAGCTAGCAAAGCGGTGGCCAAGGCGTAGCCAAGGCAAGGCCAGAGCATGACAGCCCAGCAACGCCAAGGCAGGGCCAGAGCAAGGCAGCCCAGCAACGCCAAGGCAAAAGCAAGGCGCGACCAAACGCCAAGGCAGAACCCGATGGCAGCCAAGGCAGAGCAACCTGACAGTGACCTGACGCCTAGGCGAGGCAGGCCCGACAGCGACCCGACGCCAAGGCAAGGCAGGCCCGACAGCGAGCCGACGCCAAGGCAAGGCAGGCCCGACAGCGAGCCGACGCCAAGGCAAGGCAGATCCGTCAGTGACCCAATGCCTAGGCGAGGCAGGCCTAACAGCCACCCGATGCCAAGGCCGCCTAGCCAAGCCAAAGCAAGGCAGTCAAGTCAACGGTCAAGGCAAGGACTAAAAATTAACCACTTTGGCATCGATGCAACGCTCTTGGTTAGGGAAATGTAACTAAGCCAAACGGTAGTTAGGGTTTGCTAACTAATCGGTTAAAACTAACTACACTTGCCAAGTATGATTTCCAGCCGAGAAATATAATTTAAAGATATTATTTACTTACTAGGAAAAATATACGAGTATGTTTATAAGTATACTAGTGATGGGAGAAGGACTAAATTGTCCGGAGTAAAATGATTCAATTTTTCAACTTTCAAATCTAATTATGACGGATTATTAGAATTTAAAAGAAATTTTTAAAGCAATCCAAGTAATAAATAAAAAAAATTCAAATATTTAACGAAAATTTTATTTACCAAAAATCAGGGTCGTTACAGAAATTGCGAGTCATTCTTTTAGATTATATATAGATATAGATAGACTATGAATTACTATAAAAATATAAATTGCAAACTATGACCTATAAAATTGTTTGCATGTGCGCGCAACAAGTTTTACCATATCCTTTTGAAAATATAATCTGAATGTCAGAGAGTCATCTTTATTTTTACCACTTCGCCCTTGCTTAATTTTTATTGGTAGCATTCAATTTCAAAAAGTACACCCAATTAAAATGAGAAACAACACAAAATTAAACTTATGGGGGGGTGGGGGGGGGAATGGGGTGGTAATTAAGCAAAAAAGTGTCCTGTGGGTGTTTTTTCGGATTAAAAAAAAAATGTTAAGTGCAAAGAAAATGGGTAAAGAAAAGACTCTTAAATTATTCCATTAACAGATATTTATCACTGAAGATAAATGAGAATTCGAGAACTCGTATTTATGGTACTCCATTTTTAGATATTTTGTCTCCCCTAGGTTTTTCGTTATGCGTTTGGTAGGATCATCAATTTCAAAAAGCACAGCCAAACAGTATTGGTCAAAAAAAGTACAATTCATAATTCAAAACCAACGCAAACAAACACTCCATAATTTGGGATTGTCCAAATTCATTGAATCTGCGGGCTACAATAAAGTTTTTATTCTCCGTAAGACTGCAGGTTCAAATTTCACGAAAGTCCGACATTTTGAACCTTTACGTCACTGGAGGGTTCGCTCCGTCGTTAACTTTAGGGCCTCGAAATTATTTATGGTTCGAAGAAGCCGGCCCGAACAGTAGCAGAGCCAGATTCTAGAGGTGCTCCCATGTAGACCAGTGTTGTGCTTTGATACCAACTGTAACGACCCTTCCCAACTGACCTGCTAACCATTCGTCTAACCACGTCGCTCAAAAGATTAATCTCAAGTTATACAGTAGCTGATCGGCCTTTACTTATATACCATAGCATTTTCTCATTTCCACCAATGTGGGATCCTCGGGGTGTCATAGGTGAGACCACTCGAGATCTAGCTCTTCAACATAAAATCAATTGGCAATAGGTGAAATAACCTCTAAATTTTATTAACCAAGTTTAAATGGCTTTGATAAGCGAGAGATAAAGTCCAAGATCAATTTCAAAAATACACCAAACATTATTGGTCAAAAGGGTACATTTCATAATTCGAAACTGAGGCATACAAACACTCCCAAAAAAGGGGAAGTAGACCGATTGCAACTGAAGCCATAAATCCCACCTAATTACTAGTTGTCTAGATCCATTGAACCTGCAGGCTGAAGTATCTTCTTTTTTTTTTTTTTTGGTAAAGTTGCAACGAAATAAATTCCATTAGGAATTCGTCCAAGTTCAATGTACCTGGACTAAGAGAAATTTCTACGTACCGGATAGGTACCACGGGAGCGTGCTCACATGGTGTCTGAGCAGTTCATTTGGGCAGTCTAAAAGTATGTTGAACGGTCCAAATTGAAACTCTCTATTCTCTCACCATACCACTCTCTCTCCTCTTTCTCTCTCCTTTTTTCTTTTCCCAAATTTGAGCGGTCCAAAACCGAAGCGAACAGTCCAAGTGCGCCGGGAGGCCGCTACCCAGCCGGTACTGAAAAATTTCTCAGACTTTTGTATGTTTTCACCATACATCATGATACAGACCGTATGCATCCATGCATGTCCGCATACCCGTATATATAGCTATTTCCAGTTGTTTTTTGGTTTGTTTTTTGGCAAGTCTATTTCCGGGGGGGTTGCTCCCCCCAAGAGGGGAGCAGCGTGCTGCTGCGCCCAGAAATGGGCCCACTCCGGTCTCGTTCTGATGATCGGAATCGTTCATTTTGTAGAGCTCGTCGAGTAGAACGACCATGCAAAAAATCAGCTTAATCGGATATCATTAAGTGCCTGATCGGAAGCTTTTTATCTTGAAAAGAATGGATCCGAAACACTGAATCAAATTCACTTGAACCCAAGGACCGAGAATGGATCCGAAACACTGAATCAAATTCACTTGAACCCAAGGACCGAGTCCGATCAGGCACTTAATGATATCCAATTAAGCTGATTTTTTTGCATGGTCGTTCTACTCGACGAGCTCTACAAAGTGAACGATTTCGATCATCGGAGCGAGACCCGAGTGGGCCCATTTCTGGGCGCAGCAGCATGCTGCTCCCCTCTTGGAGGGAGCAGCCCCCCGCCTCCATTTCGAAGTTAATTGTGCCTCTTTGACGTTTTGTCTTTTTATTTTTGTGAAAGATTCTCTCTAGTCTAGGAGTGATATCGGTCCGGTTCGATTTGGAAGTATATTTAGGACCAGACCGGAGAATTCAATTTGGAGAAAATGGAAACTGGACTGATCAAAACTAGTTCGGTCCGATTTCAGCGGTTTATGGAACATTTATGGGCCAGTCCCATCTCCTTGACTCCAATTTCCTTCAACTCCAGCCCATTTTCAAAACACGCCCAAGAATAGTCTCGGTTTCTTTGCCAAGAATACACCCTTGACCCTGAATGGGGTGTTTACCGATTCGATTCTTCCACCAGAGTCGTTATCGGCTTTGACCCCGACCCCAACTCCCACCAACATCGCCGTACGTTACCTGCCGTCGGAAAGTCGGTCTCCTCTACGATCACCACTCCAACTGCTTTTGTAATGTCTTCCCCACCATGTCGTTATCAACAATCGCATGGGTTTGCTATAGCCTTGTTTGGTTGCATTTGGAGGGGTGGACTAGGAGTCCCTCTCGACTATTTTAGGCCCCGTTCCATATTCCCAAATAAGTACTTAAAAAATAATGACCTATTTTCAAATTTAAATTTGATAGGTTTACAAAAATAATTTTTCAATTTTTTTACAGGATTTGATAGATCTCATCAAAATCTATTAAACAAGATCCATATTGTAAATTTTTTAATTTTTATAAATCTATTATTTTTAAGCTTAAAAATTATAAATAAGCACTTATTTCTTAAGGAGGAAAATGGCCCAAAATGGGGGTTATACCAAAACCCAAGAGAGGTGGGTGGGTGGGTTTGGTTATTGTTACTTTGTTAGGCCAGTCCGGAGTTGCTACACTTAAAAGGGTCCATTGTGCCCTTAGGTACTTCCTAAAATACAATAATGCCCTCATTTGCCTCTCTTGTTGATTCTTCTTCTTTCTTTTTCTTTTTTTTTTAAAATTAAATCCATTTTCTGTCTTATTAACAAAAAGTTCCTTGTAAGCCCAATATGATAGTGGCAAAATTTATTTATTTTTAATTAAATGCATTTTCTGTCTTGTTAATAAAAAGTTACTTGAAAAGCCAATATGATAGTGGCAATCTTTTCTTTCCCCCCTAGCATTTCAGATATTTTGTGGATGATGATGCTATACTTTAGTGGATCATGATGCTATGTTTTAGTGGATGATGATGCTATGTTTCATTCTTTTGTTGGGGAAAAAAATGGATGTTGATGGTGGGATGAATTTTGTGAGTGGGTGGAGCCAAGGGCAATTTTGACATTATCACTATATAACCCCATCACTACTTCAACAAATCAAACAAGTTATACAAATCTTTTATCCCTGTCCGGAGCAAATCAAACAATGAGGGTTGGCTCATTTTTTAAAAATTGGCTTAAAGACAAGTTTTATTTTAATTTTTTACGCAATTTTTTTTGTCGCTTCAAATGCTTTGTAACTACATTATCTAAACCTGAAGTAAAACGTAATTCGAAATGAATTGCCGTAGTCTAATGGTTTGAATTGTTTGGTTCTCTGCTTTTCATGAATTGGTTTGGTTTTGAAAATCGTCAATCCGTAAAAGTAGGCTTGGTTCTTATCACAAAACTGCACCAATTCGGTCTATGCTCAGGACCTCTGTCACGCTTTCGATTTTCAACATAAAAATAAATATCTTTCCGTAAATAAAATCCTTACGATAACCCATATAAATACCCAAAAGAGTTTTATCATTCCCATTTCCACAAATTACATCTTCTAATCCAATAGATTCCAAAATGATACATTAATTCATAATGCCAACATATCAGATGATTCATAATGCCAACTCGAATTCAAGTTCACAATATCTCCTATGATAAATGGTACAAACATAATTTTGGAAATCACATATTCATACGGTCACGCATTTAATTTGTAGTTCCACGTTATCTACCATTTAATTAATCATTTCCAATCAACTTTCCATTTTTGACGTTACTGTGATTGCTCAAGCAATACCAATGAATCCCGAGCGAATGCTCCAGCAATATCAACAAATCGCAAGCGATGCTCAAGCCATCTCAGTGAATCGTGAGCGTATGCTCCTGCCGAGATAATTAATAGATCCCGATATTCCCTGTCAGGCGCCTCACCTGTTGGTAGGTCCTGAATTTATTACGAGCGTTTGCTCCTGCCGGGCCAATTATGAGATCCCGATATCCCCTGTCAGGCATCTCACCCGGTCGATAGGTCCTGAATGTGTTCACAACTTGCTTTAGATGGTCATGCGTTCTAATTTATTTATTTTTAATCGACAAAAGATGAAATTTTATTAAAAACGGGGAAAGGGAATTCAATAAAAAGTTGGATGAACATCACAAGGGCAAAAGTCCAAAACACCCGAGGGTCTACAGGGTCTGCAACGAAAAAAGGAAAAATAAAACCAACTCATACCTAAAATAAACAATGAAAGCCCAAAACACCCAAATCCGGCCCAAACCTGGACCGGCCCACCCAAACCAATCCCCAAACCCTAACTACACCAGCCACCATCGCTGTACAAAACATCGAAAAAACAGCCTCGCCGTTAAGCCGAGCCAACCTCTCCCGGATGTAGAGGCCGGCGGCTGCATCTGGCCTACGAAAATGAGAACCAAAGCAATCAGGGTCAAGGGACACCAAACCATCACCGAATCTGCCAAACCCAAAACCCCAACAACCATGATCTTCACCAGCAGCAACAGCAATCCAACGTGACGAATTGATAGCCTCTCGCCCGATTGAGAACTCTGAACATCCGCCGACGAGACTTCGGCACACAAAGACGATAAGAGATCCCAGCCATGGGGGCCGCATCCACCTCGCCAACACCGGATTGAAACCATCACCGATCAACACCGTCATCTTCTCCGATCATTTTTGAAAATATGAAAAGAAACTTGCAAAAAAAAAAACATTAGAAATAGTAGCAACAGTACACCTCCACTGCGACTACACCACTGCTCGCCACCACCACCAACCGGCCCAAATCTACTTCACCACCCACCACCACCTGCACCATTAGGCTCCCGGAGGAACCAAGAAACCTTCGGCCAAAGGAAACCGAGCAGAAGCCCAGTCACCACATCCTCCCACATCGAGGAGGGTGGAGGCCCAAAAAATGCAAACGAAGAAGGGGGAAATGGAAGGGCTTTCGAACTGAGAAGGAGAGGGATGGAGAGAAGAAAGCGGGGCAGGGAGGAAAGATGAGCCTGGGGGAGGAGGGAGGGAGGCGCCTCTCCCGGCGGCGTCGGCTAACAGAAGGAGCCCTAAGAGAAAGGGTTAGAGATAGAGAGGGGACCCCTGTCATGTGTTCTATTTCAATCATATTCCTCACCTTAAGTGTCATAAGTTCTCATTTCGACATTCAGCGATCATATACGCCCAGTTATCATCATACTCCATGTTAAATATAAATTAAAGTCCTCAAACTCATAAAGATAAGTTCTCATTTCGACATTCAGCGATCATATACGCCCAGTTATCATCATACTCCATGTAAAATATAAATTAAAGTCCTCAAACTCATAAAGATACATAACACAACTCATGGAAACGAACCACGACCTTAGAATGTGGAGACAAGAATTTTTACAAAAATCAGCAGTAGCTACGGGTAGGACCAAAAATGGGCTACGGGTATAAGAACACAATGTTTAGTTTCTGATCAGTGGCTATAGGTAGGACCAAAATGGGCTACGGATAGGAGAACATAATTTTCAGTTTCTGATGAGTGGCTATTAGGGGTGTTATCGGTTCGGGGTTGATTGGTTCGATCCAACGGTGTTAAGACTGATCGGGTTCAGAGAGCAAAATGCCAGGATTGATCCCGACCGGAATTACGATCGGTCCAATTCGGTTTGGGGAATTCGGTCTGACCGAATTGGGCCTAGTTGGGCCAAAGATAAAAAATTGAAAATGGGTCAATGAAAAAAAACCTTGATAACCTGTTTTTTTTTATAAAGATATTTCTTGATAGCAGGCCAATTTCCCTTGTTTTTTTTAATGGCAAAAGAAGATTTTTGGCCAACATAGCCCAATCTACTGAATAGTTATCCACAAATACAAAAACAAGCATTCATTTCAATGGCCTATTATTGGCCCAATCTCTCTTTTATTTTAATCCGCACCCAATTTCTTTGTTCACACTTCACAGTCACAACTAGGGGTGTTATCGGTTCGGGGTCGGGTGGTTCGCTCCAACGATGTTGAAGACTGATTGGGTTCGGGGAGGAAAATGCTAGGACCGATCCCGACTGTAATTACGATCGGTCCAATTCGGTTTGGGATGGATTCGGTCAGGTCTGCGAATGCGGTTTGACCGAATTGGGGCTAGTTGGGCCAAAAAAAAAAAATTGAAAATGGACCAATGAAAAAAAAATTGATATTGGGCCAAAAATAGGCCCATTCCACCTGTATTTTGATAAATGTATTTCTTTAATAGTGAGTCAATTGGTAAAAGAAATTTTTTGGTCCACATGGCCCAATCTACTGAGTAGTTATCCATAAATACAAAACAAAGCCTTCATTTCAATGGCCTATTGGCCCAATCTCTTTGTTTTTTTTTTTTTTTTGATGCGCACCCAATCTCTTTGTTCACACTTCACAGTCACAACCACACCCCGAATTTAAAAAGTTATAGACGTTCTTGCCAGAGAGAGAGAGAGAGAGAGAGAGAGAGCTTAATAGCTTACTCGATGAAGATTCGGTTGCGATCTATAAGAGTCTGAGGGAGAAGCTTTTTCAGAGAAGGGGGAGGCTCGATCTGTGCGTGGTGACTGGTGGGCTGAGAGGTGCGATCTGTTCGTTTTCAGAGAGACTAGAATCGAGAGATCGAGAGAGAGATACCAATGGGCAAGGTCATTCTTCCCTTAGTCATGGATCTGGTTTCTTCTTCTTCTTCTTCTTCGATCTTGAGTCGCCATTTCTCTTCTCTCTCTCTCTCGTCGAAAGGAAAGGGCAGTGAGCTCTGTGACTGCGGGAATGAGATTATGAGAGGGTAATAGGGTTTGTGTTTTGTGGACGGTGTAGATTACACACAAAATAAATCTATGGTAAAGATTAAACCGAATTATGTAAATATATGTAATATATATAGTCAGTTTGGTTTAGGGTAGTTCGGTTCGGTTGGTTCGATTCGGTCTGGTCGGTTGACAATTTTACAAAACCTAGACCGAACATAAATTGGTTTGGTTCGGTCCACCCCAAACTAGAAATTTTCTGCCACCACCTCGACCGAAGACCGAACCAATCGGTCGGTTTTTTCGATCCGGTCTGGTTTGCAACACCCCTAGTGGCTATTGGAGGACAAAAACGGGCTACGGGTAGCACCTGAAAATTTCAGCACGATTACACAGTTTTCATGGGCTAACACCACACTTCAAAACAACAATCAAATGCACGATTTAGGCACCAAATGTACTCATAAACACATATAAGAAGTGCGAACTCCCTACCTCGAATTTGAGAAACGAAAGCTCAACCCAACGAATCCCATACTCAAATTTGCGATCAAAGGGTGGATAGGAGGTAAATCTAGGTGGGTTTTGGGTGTGAGGAGCTTTAGAGTGGGTGGAAGAAAGAGAGAGATATTGGGTAGAGAGAGAGAGAAGAGAGAAGCGTGGAGTGTGAGAAAGAGATAGGGGTGTGCAATGGCGGACCCAAGATTTGTTCAGATTGGAGGCACCTAGTTTTGAGGAAAGCTTAAAATTAAGCATTCCTTAGTATTATTAACGGTAACCGTAAGCAAATATTAAAATTAAGCATAAATTATGTAAAACTGATTGTAAATCTCCATCATTAAATAAAAAACAGTAACCAAATTAATAAAGTACTTGCTAGTTTTCCCAAACAATCAAAAGATATCTCACTAACCTTGGCGAGGACATATTAAAAACACGCCTAATTTATTATGGGAGCTGATAATGTCAAAACCACTTTTGTTCCTGTCAAAATCCTTTTTGTTCATGCCAAAACTCATTCATTGCATGACTTAATTGTCCTCCCATACACCACTTACTTTACGAAACTACCCTTTCATCTCTAGAGAATTATTTTATCCTTCCAAAATATTTTCTTGCACCCATTAGAAGCTGTACACAGAGCTATCCTTCCAAAATATGTTCTTGCACCCATTAGAATTATTTTATCCTTCCAATATATTTCAAAGTATTATCATTTGTTAATCACAACTTTAGAACTTTTTGGAATTGATGTTTAATTCTTGATGATGATGTGAACACAACTCTTCAAAAATTAGCTCGTGTTTGTTAGATGGGTTGTAGCTCGTGTTTGTTAGATGGGTTGCTCATGAATTGATAAAACATGTAACTGGAAAACATTGAAGTTTAATTTTTGTTTGCTTCTCTTCTAAAATTAGTTCTAGTTTTAGGGGTTTTTTCGTTAAGTAAGTGATGTAGTGGAGGACATTAAGTCATGCAATGAATGAATTTTGGCAGGAACAAAAAGGTTTTTGGCAGGAACAAAAGTGGTTTTACAGTCCAGACAGGCCAATTATGACAGGTAGAGGTAGTAGGAGTATTAATTATGACAGGTAGAGGTAGTAGGCCCATTAGAACCTGAAACGGTCAATTTACAGTCCAGACAGGCCCTCATGGAGTATTAATTATGGCAGGTAGAGGTAGTAGGAGTATTAATTATGTGGTGTCACTGTAAACGACTTGGACTTGGAAGTTGGAAGAGGTCTCACAGCTAACTGTTTGGTAGAAATTGGTTCACAGAGGAAGGACTATAACTTAGAAGAATAACGGAGAAGAAGAAAAACTTGGGAGTTCTGTGGGGGCACGTGACCCCACGTGCCCCTGAATAGGTCCGCCGCTGGGGGTGTGGTGTGTTCTCCTCCACACACACGTACGTACATACATACATATCACATATAACACTTTAACTCTTTAAACACTACGCCCACAACAACCAAGTCACTAAGCATTGACCCCCAAATCGATATCCACATCATTATTCATATTAAAATGCATAACTCTACATCAAGATTAGCAAATAAAAAAATTTAAATTACGAGTCTCTACAACCTCTGATCCCACCCTTTCGATACCTGTTAATTCCAAAAGAACGTCAAACCTTGTTTATCGGACAGGTATAACAAGAGTAATTGTCCAAGGGAAAAAAAAAACCAAGAGAGAGACAGAAAAAAGAGCAAAACAAAAATCTAAAAATATTAGAACTTCAAAGTAATCCTTGTTTAATGTAAAACCAAATCTCAAAAACCATAAGAACTAAGAAGTATACAAATAAGTAAAACATAACAGGGGAAGTTGCCTTACACGAAGGAAATCAAAGCCTTAAAATAGCCCTTAAGAACAGAATGAAAAAGGAAAAAAAAAAAAAAACAGAAGGAAAAAGTAAACTGGTCGGAACCAATCTGGAATGGAATGTTAGAGCAATTTCTGAGCTCGGATCTGAAAACGGTTTCGACAGAAAGCACACGTTCGACTTGACCGGTCTCGGGCTTCTATGTAGCCTTCACTTTATTCAGCCTGCGTTAGACCTGTCTAAACAAACAGAGGAAACTCAGGAAAGAATCAATGTTAACCCTTTGATCATTTTCAATGAAGAGCACATATTATTCCTATTCAACATTTCAACACAATGAGCTTTGGCTTGGATGGGCGACCCAGTACTGAGCCACGTGGTTGGGTTACGTGATAACTGGAAAATTTCTAGTAGAAATGTTTGATGCAACTACTAGTACTCTACTTATTTGTTACGATCAATTTTAGTTAAAATACCGGTTCAATAACTGGTGTAGAATCTGACGGGCACATTCGCGTGCGTGACATGTGTGTGGTGAGGGTGGGCGCGCGCGCATGTGTGTGTTTGCATGTGAAGACCACATGAACGTACAAATGGAAACAGTAACTGAACCGCAACCCTCATCTTCCCAAGAAAAAGTTAAGCATACAGGTATGTCAATGTCATAAGCAGCATTTGTCCATCGAGAATACTAATAAATAGGAAAAGAAGGGTAGTTAGATATTAGCTCACCAAAGGACATGGCATAAGCCACGTTAAAGGAAGACTTGGATAGCTGGATGTTAGCTACATTTTGAACCCTCCAGCAATCTTCACCATGTGGTCGCTCTATTTTCTGGTGGAATTCGTCAGGCATGTTCCATACTGTTAGATCTTGTAGGTTTCTGAGGTACTGAATCCCCAATGGAACCATTTCTAGTTTCTCACAGGCTGCAATATCTAGCACTCTTAGCTCAGGCATTGATCCTTGCTCTATTCTTACGCTCTTCAATTGTCTTAACATTAGGAGGCCAAGCTTTTTAAGCTTGGGGTATCCTCCATCTTCGCAACATAACTCCTCCCCTGCGTAAGCATCGCGGAGTTCAAGAACCACCAAGTTTGGTAATACTTGAAGTGCTTTCAGTGGATCGTCGTTCAGATTGGAGTATTGGAGGACTAGCTTTGCTAGGTAACTGAGGGAAGCGATCCATTTAGGCAAATTCGGTAATCTGCACTTCAGATATAGGCGTTGAATAAACCGCGGAGGTATTGAGAGAGAATCTAGATGGAGAAGGGGTTCATTCATTTCTGTGGACACCATGTATAATGCGGAAAGGTGCTTTAATTTCTCTAAAGCATAACATAGGTCCATCCCGTTCTCTCTTGTCAGCTGTAAGATTCCCAATCTCCGTAGCTCAGTTAGCTTTCCAAACTCTCTCACCATATCACCGTTCCCATTCACTTCCACATTTCCTAACTTTTGAAGCTTTGTCAATCCTCCTATGCCGACTGGAAGGCTGATCCCATGTGTGGTGGGAAAATGCGTTTTAGGAAATCTATGGCTATAGCCTCGCAACTGGAAAAGATGTTTTAACTTCAATATCCCATGAGGCAGGGTTGATATGGGAGTGTGTTTGAGATCTAGTATTTCCAAGTTCTTGAGCTTTCCAATGGACTCCGGAAGCTCCCTTATCTTCGTCCACCTCAAACTCAAGTATCTTAAGAGAATCATTTTGGACAGCTCCGGAGGAAATTCGACAAGCAGCGTACCATCAAGCTCCAACAACCCTAACAATCTAAAACCCTTGAAAAAGGCCTTCCCCAACGACATTGAAGGTACAAAAACCAATAGAGATCTGAGGCTAGCAAATTTCATGTCCAATGGGAGCTCCTCACAACTGTCATGAATTGCCATTCGACGAATCTTCTCATTGATTGACATTCTTTTATCATTCAGTATCAAAACAAATGACTCATTCCTGGATTTCAACTGGATAATTTCGCGCATAACATCGTGCACACGACAAGTCCTAACCCTGTTGAAGTAGTCTATGTGCACTACTTCAATCATGCTCCTACTAACAAGTTCATTTAGGTATTCCTCTGCAGCTTCTTCCATGGTGAGGCCTCGCTTCTCTTCCACAAATCTTTCAACAACCCACAGCCGAATTGTTTTCATCCGTTTGATTAAATAATCCTCCGGGAAAATGCTCAAGTACAAGAAGCAACATTTAAGGTGATATGGTAAGTCATGGTAACTTAGTAGAAGTATTCTTTCAAGACTCTCAAGGCTGGAGTTACTCTTCATCTCAGAATAAAGGCTGTCCTGGACTCTCTTCCATTCCAAAACTTGTTTATCCTTCTTAGACAACAAGCTGCCTATTGCCACAATTGCTAGTGGCAACCCCCCACACTTCTTTAATATACTTCTAGACATGCTTTCCAATTCTTTTGGGCAGACACCCTTGTTTTCCCTTCGGAAAGCTTTCATACAAAAGAGTTTCCAAGCCTCCTCCTCTGGCAGAGGTTGGAGACGGTAAACATGACTAAATATGTCTACAGAGGCTGCTATATCACTTTTTCGCGTAGTGAAAACTATTCTACTACCACAACAACAATCGGGGAGCGCAAATTTCATTACTTCCCAAGCATTTGGGCTCCATACATCATCAAACACAACCACGTACCTCTTTTCATGTAAATATTCCTTTAGCTTGTTCACCACTTGTGATTCGCCCATTGTATCAAATCCCTCTGGAATTCTCTCTTTTGCTTCTTCCATCATGTCCTTTAGTGCAGATCGTAGAAGCTCTGCTGCTGTAAACGACTTTGAAACAGTTATCCAAGCATGGCAATCGAAGTAGTTCTTAACAACTTGACTATCATAAGCTTTCTTCACCAGAGTAGTCTTCCCCACACCACCCGTCCCCACCACAGAGATAGCAGTAAGATTCCTCTCTCCTTCTAGAAGCCAAGAAATCAACACACTTTTGGGATTCTCAATTCCCACAATATCGGCTTCGTCTATGAAGAGAGAGGCACGTCGAAGATCGTGCCACGTGTTCAATGTAGAAGACGAACTTGTGGCGTCCTCAATCCTAAACGAAAACGCATTCCGTCTATTGGAAATCTCCTTGATCTTCGTCTTTACGTCCTCTATCTGTCCCGCTAAGCGGCGTCGGGTCCTCAAGTGGCGAATACAGTGAAAGAATCTCGGAAGCCGCCCAGGTCGAGACGGCAGTGAGAAGCGGGAAGAGAACTCGTCCAGGATGTCCTCGGTATCATGGGCTACGTCTCTCACTTGCTTTACCCACGTTTCGACGCCTTTTTCTGTTTCAGTTCTTGATTCGGCATCCTTCAAGAAAGATCTCATGCTTTCCAAATCATCACGTAACTCACTAACTCCCCTCCTAACTCCGCCGAGGAATTGAGCTTCTTCTGCTAGGAGCGTCACCAATTTTTCCACCACCACCTCCACTGCTATCATGGCCATTAATTGTCACCCTTTTCAAAATAGTAATTTTCTTTCCCCGGTGAAGATGATTGATGAAGATGAGATAGGTGTTGGGGATTGGTGAAGATGATTGATGAAGATGAAGATGAGATGGGTGTTGGGGATTGATGAAGATTAGATAGGTGTTAGATGATTGATGAAGATGAGATAGGTGTTGGGGATTGATGAAGATGAGAGTGGTGACATCAAAGTCTTGCCAGTTGCTCATGACCAGCTACGGTAAAGATTAAACTGAATTACTATGTAAATATATGTAATATATATAGTCGGTTTGGTTCAGGGTAGTTCGGTTCGGTCAGGGCAGTTTGAACATGTTAGTTCGATTCGGTTTGGTCGGTCGACAATTTTATAAAACCTAGACCGAACATAAATTGGTTTGGTTCGGTCCACCCCGAACTAGAAATTTTCTGCCACCACCCTGATCGAAGACCGAACCAATCGGTCCGTTTTTTCGGTCCGATCGAGTTTGCAACACCCCTAGTGGCTATTGGTAGGACAAAAAATGGGCTACGGGTAGCACCTGGAAATTTCAACACGATTACACAGTTTTCATGGGCTAACACCACACTTCAAAACAACAATCAAATGCAAGATTTGGGCACCAAATGTACTCATAAACACATATAAGAAGTGAGAACTCCCTACCTCGAATTTGAGAAACGAAAGCTCAACCCAACGAATCCCATGCTCAAATTTGCGATCAAAGGGTGGATAGGAGGCAAATTTAGGTGGGTTTTGGGTGTGAGGAGCTTTAGAGTGAGTGGAAGAAAGAGAGAGATATTGGGTGGAGAGAGAGAAGCGTGGAGTGTGAGAAAGAGATAGGGGTGTGGTGTGTTCTCCTCCACACACACATACATACATATCACACATAATACTTACTCTCTAACTCTTTAAACACTACGCCCACAACAACCAAGTCACTAAGCATTGACCCCCAAATCGATATTCACATCATTATTCATATTAAAATGCATAACTCTACATTAAGAGTAGCAAATAAAAAAATTTAAATTACGAATCTCTACAACCTCCGATCCAACCCTTTCAAAACCTGTTAATTCCAAAAGAACGTCAAACCTTATTTATCGGACAGGTATAACAAGAGTAATTGTCCAAGGAAAAAAAAAACAAGAGAGAGACAGAAAAAAGAGCAAAAAAAAAATCTAAAAATATTAGTACTTCAAAGTAATCCTTGTTTAATGTAAAACCAAATCTCAAAAACCATAAGAACTAAGAAGTATACAAATAAGTAAAACATAACAGGGGAAGTTGCCTTACACGAAGGAAATCAAAGCCTTAAAATAGCCCTTAAGAACAGAATGAAAAAGGAAAAAAAAAAAAAACCAGAAGGAAAAAGTAAACTGGTCGGAACCAATCTGGAATGGAATGTTAGAGCAATTTATGAGCTCGGATCTGAAAACGGTTTCGACAGACAGAAAGCACACGTTCGACTTGGCTGGTCTCGGGCTTCTATATAGCCTTCACTTTATTCAGCCTGCGTTAGACCTGTCCAAACAAACAGAGGAAACTCAGGAAAGAATCAATGTTAACCCTTTGATCATTTTCAATGAAGAGCACATATTATTCCTATTCAACATTTCAACACAATGAGCTTTGGCTTGGATGGGCGACCCAATACTGAGCCACGTGGTTGGGTTACGTGATAACTGGAAAATTTCTAGTAGAAATGTTTGATGCAACTACTAGTACTCTACTTATTTGTTACGATCGATTTTAGTTAAAATACCGGTTCAATAACTGGTGTAGAATTTGACAGGCACATTCGCGTGCGTGACATGTGTGTGGTGAGGGTGCGCGCGCGCGCATGTGTGTGTTTGTGGAGACCACATGAACGTACAAATGGAAACAGTAACTGAACCGCAACCCTCATCTTCCCAAGAAAAAGCTAAGCATACAGGTATGTCAATGTCATAAGCAGCATTTGTCCATCGAGAATACTAATAAATAGGAAAAGAAGGGTAGTTAGATATTAGCTCACCAAAGGACATGGCATAAGCCACGTTAAAGGAAGACTTGGATAGCTGGATGTTAGCTACATTTTGAACCCTCCAGCAATCTTCACCATGTGGTCGCTCTATTTTCTGGTGGAATTCGTCAGGCATGTTCCATACTGTTAGATCTTGTAGGTTTCTGAGGTGCTGAATCCCCAATGGAACCATCTCTAGTTTCTCACAGGCTGCAATATCTAGCCCTCTTAGATCAGGCATTGATCCTTGCTCCATTCTTACGCTCTTCAATTGTCTTAACATTAGGAGGCCAAGCTTTTTAAGCCTGGGGTATCCTCCATCATCGCAACATAACTCCTCCCCTGCGTAAGCATCGCGGAGTTCAAGAACCACCAAGTTTGGTAATCCTTGAAGTGCTTTCAGTGGATCGTCGTTCAGATTGGAGTATTGGAGGACTAGCTTTGCTAGGCAACCGAGGGAAGCGATCCATTTAGGCAAATTCGGTAATCTGCACTTAAGATATAGGCGTTGAATAAACCGTGGAGGTATTGAGAGAGAATCTAGATGGAGAAGGGGTTCGTTCATTTCTGTGGACACTACGTATAATACAGAAAGGTGCTTTAAGTTCTCTAAAGCATAACATAAGTCCATCCCATTCTCTTTTGTCAGTTTTAAGATTCCCAATCTCCTTAGCTCAGTTAGCTTTCCAAACTCTCTCACCATATCACCGTTCCCATTCACTTCCACATTTCCTAACTTTTGTAGCTTTGTCAATCCTCCTATGCCGACTGGAAGGCTGATCCCATGTGTGGTGGGAAAATGCGTTTTAGGAAATCTATGGCTATAGCCTCGCAATTGGAAAAGATGTTTTAACTTCAATATCCCATGAGGCAGGGTTGATATGGGAGTGTGTTTGAGATCTAGTATTTCCAACTTCTTGAGCTTTCCAATGGACTCCGGAAGCTCCCTTATCTTCGTCCTCCTCAAACTCAAGTATCTTAATAGAATCATTTTGGACAGCTCCGGAGGAAATTCGACAAGCGGCGTACCATCAAGCTCCAACAACCCTAACAATCTAAAACCCTTGATGAAGGCCTTCCCCAACGACATTGAAGGTACAAAAACCAATAGAGATCTGAGGCTAGCAAATCTCATGTCCAACAGGAGCTCCTCACAACTGTCATGAATTGCCATTCGACGAATCTTCTCATCGAGTGACAATCTTTTATCATTCAGTATCAAAACAAATGACTCATTCCTCGATTTCAACTGGATAATTTCGCGCATAACATCGTGCACACAACAAGTCCTAATCCTGTTGAAGTAGTCTATGTGCACTACTTCAATCATGCTCCTACTAACAAGTTCATTTAGGTATTCCTCTGCAGCCTCTTCCATGGTGAGGCCTCGCTTCTCTTCCACAAATCTTTCAACAACCCACAGCCGAATTATTTTCATCCGTTTGATTAAATAATCCTCCGGGAAAATGCTCAAGTACAAGAAGCAACACTTAAGGTGATATGGTAAGTCATGGTAACTTAGTAGAAGTATTCTTTCAAGACTCTCAAGGCTGGAGTTACTCTTCATCTCAGAATAAAGGCTGTCATGGACTCTCTTCCATTCCAAAACATGTTTATCCTTCTTAGACAACAAGCTGCCTATTGCCACAATTGCTAGTGGCAACCCCCCACACTTCTTTAATATACTTCGAGACATGCTCTCCAATTCTTTTGGGCAGACACCCTGGTTTTCCCTTCGGAAAGCTTTCATACAAAAGAGTTTCCAAGCCTCCTCCTCCGGCAGAGGTTGGAGACGGTAAACATGACTGAATATTTCTATAGAGGCTGCTATGTCACTTTTTCGCGTAGTGAAAACTATTCTACTACCAGAACAACAATCGGGGAGCGCAAATTTCATTACTTCCCAAGCATTTGGGCTCCATACATCATCAAACACAACTACGTACCTCTTTTCTTGTAGATATTCCTTTAGCTTGTTCACCACTTGTGATTCCCCCATTGTATCAAATCCCTCTGGAATTCTCTCTTTTGCTTCTTCCAACATGTCCTTTAGCGCAGATCGTAGAAGCTCCGCTGCTGTAAATGAATTTGAAACAGTTATCCAAGCACGACAATCGAAGTACTTCTTAACAACTTGACTATCATAGGCTTTCTTCACCAGAGTAGTCTTCCCCACACCACCCGTCCCCACCACAGAGATAGCAGTCAGATAGCCAAGAAATCAACACACGTTTGGGATTCTCAATTCCCACAACATCGGCTTCGTCTATGAAAAGAGAAGCACGTTGAAGATCATGCCATGTGTTCAATGTAGAAGACGAGCTTGTGGCGTCCTCAATCCTTCTAAACGAAAACGCATTCCGTCTATTGGAAATATCCTTGATCTTCGTCTTTACGTCCTCTATCCGTCCCGCTAAGCGGTGTCGGGTCCTCAAGTGGCAAACGAAGTGAAAGAATCTCGGAAGAGAGAGGACGAAATTACCATTCAGCCGCCCCGGTCGAGACGGTAGTGACAAGCGGATAGAGTACTCATCCAGGATGTCCTCGGTATCATGGGCTACGTCTCTCACTTGCTTTACCCACGTTTCGACGCCTTTTTCTGTTTCTGTTCTTGATTCGGCATCCTGCAGGAAAGATCTCATGCTTTCCAAATCACCACGTAACTCACTAACTCCCCTCCTAACTCCGCCGAGGAATTGAGCTTCTTCTGCTAGGAGTGTCGCCAATTTTTCCACCACCACCACCACTTCTATCATAGCCATTGTCACCCTTTTCAAAATGGTAACTTTTTTTTCCCGGTGAAGATGATTGTTGAAGATGAGATAGGTGTTGGGGATTGGTGAAGATGATTGATGAAGATGGGATTGGTGTTGGGGATTGGTGAAGATGATTGATGAAGATGGGATAGGTGTTGGGGATTGGTGAAGATGATTGATGAAGATGGGATAGCTGTTAGATGATTGATGAGGATGAGAGTGGTGAAATCAAAATCTAGCCAGTGGCTCATGACCAGCTACTTTTCAAGTAATCTAGATGCATGTATGGTACTCGTGGTCCAACTTTGCTACTATCAAACATTCCTATGGACTACATGACATTGACGATGACTTTTCAAAAACAATCCCAGTGGTAACCTCAACCAGTCATAGGCGCGTAAATGTTCATATTAGCACCGCCTAATTTGTTCTTGTTAAGTCCATTTATATTGTTACTTAGAGATTAGTAATGCGTTATTTGTGATTGTTGGTATTTGGAGGCTTGACATATTAATGGGTTTTCAGTGCGATGTTAGTTCACAAGTTTGTGAAGTTATACGTGGCGTTCAACAAGATGTATGGGGTCGAGAAAAAAAATCCCCTACAATTATACTGACCTCTTGTAATATACCGAATGAACCCACTAAATTTTAGTGATGAACCCATAGTATTAGATTATTTCTCTCATAAACCTTCAAACAATGAGGCTATTATGGAACAATTTTCAAACTTGAAATCTCATTGAATGCCATCGTGGGAGCTCATGCAGTATAAATTACTTGGAAATTAAATTATTAAAAAATTGCTTTTTTGGTACTATCTTTTAGTTATTATTTAAAAACTTAACTAGCATTTTCATATGTTGTTTGTTATAAACAGAAGAGATTATTTAATTATCCATTAGTATAAATGAACCCGTGCTCACATATTTCTTGAGTCACCCCTGGTTATGGTGCCACACCTAGCCACAATTAGCTAATGGTCTAATATCACAACCTCTGCACACCCAAAATTAGACTCTTTTGAATTTGACCATCTCCCTTCCGAACTTCGCCGAGGAATTAAGCTTAAGCGTTGCCTATATTTACACCTCCACTTTATTGGGAGATGCTGCCAAGTGCATCCAGACCGTCCAAAAGTATTTTCAGCTATCATTAAAAAACGAATTGCTGTTGAGAATTAAAAAACGAATAGCTGCTGAATTTTATTCTCACCGCTATCATGGCCATGTCAGCCTTTCCAAACTGGTAGTAATTTTTTTCCCCTGCAAATGAATAGCTGCTGAGGATTGATGAAACTAATTTAGTCAAAGTCTGCCAAGTTGCTCACCAACAACTACTCTTCAAATAGTCTAGCCGCCCATATGGAAATCCCCCACGGGTGATATCCAGATTCCACTAGACTAAAATGACACTGATGATGACATTTTTAAAACCTTTTCGGGCATTAACCTCTACCCTTCACCATTTAAGGAGTTAATCATGCCTTGAAATGGTTAACTATAAATTCCTAACTGAACTGTAAGGAAGTAGTTCCTCAATTGGGAGCTCCACAGGAGCTATACTCGCCCAGAGGAAAAAAAAGAATAACGCAAAGTTGTTACGGCGTAGAAAAAGAGGTTTGAAACAGAATATGTATATTAATAACCATCAAGAATTAGCCTAGTTTTCAACCCGTTCCAATTAGTTTATTGGGCTTTTTTTCTTGTTTTAATTTATTTTCATTCAAAAAAAATTTGCGTTTGTTACTTTTGTGTCATACTTTTGTTGATTATTGATTCATCTTGCCGAGAGAATCAGGAACAATATATATTTTAACTTTTCCCCCACTATATTAGGAAATATCAAAGATAAAGCCCAAAAAGGCATCTTGGATATTTTCAAAAATATTTGGTTAAGTCATTTTTTACTTTCTTGATTCGTTTTGTTGTGACAAATCAATAAACACAAAAGTTTGACACAAAACTAACAAACGGGAAAATTTAAAATAAAGACAAAACTCAATAAGCCCAAAAAGCTCCACACACACACAAAAAAAACCTATAAATTGCAACTGAAAGCTGATTTTGGTGTTTCCTGAAATTAGAAAATAATACCAAAAGCACTATCCTAGACACCTTGAAGTTTCACTGTGTATTACGTAGAAAGTTGGAAACAAGAGTAGAGAACCAGAAGTGCATTCATTATAATTTATTGGAAAATGTGGAGTTAGATGAAAATAAGTACATGCATTACAAAACAAATAAGAATCATATCACTGTTAAATAACTTACCACGGATTCATAATTCATGTAGGAATAAATTTTGGGTTTAAGTCTCTCTATTTCTGTTACATTTGCATTTTGCTTCTTCCTATTCGTATTCTATTTCGTTTGGATAAATATATCCCTGCGCGTAAGACAAGATTGCACGCGAGGAAAAGTGTTGGGTAGTTTGACAAATATTACAGAGCTCATTTCCTAACACATCTTAAACTTTACAATTTAATGTAATTCAATAGAATTCAGGGATTTAAAGATGTTAACAGAGACTTAAATATGTCCACAAGAAAAAGGACCAAAACTTGGTCTCTAATACATAGTACAACTAGTACTAGGAGGTTGGGGACATTCAAGATCGCTATGTGCATGTGTGTGAATAAAACAAAGCAAGTATTTTTCAAAACACTTGTACATTCTGGAAAACTAAAAAACTGTCTAAAATTTAAATTTAGAGAAGCTGGTTTAGATGTGTTTTTCGCACCAAATTTCGGACCAATTAGTTTGTTGAGAAATTATAGATTCTTTACGCAACAAGCTGTCCTGTTCATTAGAGCTCCTTGTTGATTAGAGCATCTTCAAATGGGATAACAAAATTTGGCTCCTGAAATCGATAAAAACTAGACGTAATTCTGTGTTAAGTATATGCTAATATAGGTAGTGTAGGGGCGCTCCGATAATGTGGCTAAAGCATTTGTTTAGGTGTATAAAATTACAGATATATAGATGCATATATGCATTAAGTAAAGTGATCCTTGCTCACTCTCAACTGAGAAGTGCCTCCCACAAGTGCCAATTGAGGGGAACGTTGTAGCGGAAAAACAACCGGAAATCATTCTAACATATGGGTTCTTGAATCAACGAGAAAGAAAACACAAAGGAATTGAAAGAACTTGCGATATATTACTGAATGATTCCCAAGGATGATTACATCCAGTTTTTGCTAATCAAGAACAACAGACCAACAAATTTTAGAAGATATTGTAGGAGTATGATTCAAGACCAAAACTGCCATAGTCTAATGGTTTGGATTGTTTGGTTCTTGGTTTTTCATTGTCTGGTTTGGAATTCAAAATCTTCAATCCGTGAAAGTTGGCTTGGTTCTTGATTTATCACAAATCCGAACCAATCTGGTCCAAAGGACCTTTGACCCAACCTTTCCTGATTGGAGTAACTTTTCAAGACAAATATAACCCTTTCGAAACCTGTTAATTCCAAAAGAACATCAAACCTTACTTATCGGATAGGTATAACAAGAGTAATTGTCCAAGAAAAAAAAATCTAAAAATATTAGTATTTCTCAGTAATCCTTGCTCAATGTAAAACCAAATCTCAAAACCATAAGAACAAGAAGGATACAAATAAGTATAAAACATAACAGGGGAAGTTGCCTTGCACGAAAGAAATCAAAGCCATAACAATAGCCCTTAAGAACAGAATGAAAAAGTAAACTGGTCGGAACCAATCTGGAATGGAATGTTAGAGCAATTTCTGAGCTCGGATCTGAAAACGGGGTTCCAACAGACAGAAAGCACACATTCGACTTGACTTGACGGGGTCTCGGGCTTCTATGTAGCCTTCACTTTATTCGGCTTGCGTTAGACCTGTCCAAACAAACAGAGAAAACTCAGGAAAGAATCAATGGTAACCCTTTGATCATTTTCAATGAAGAGCACATATTAATCCTATTCAACATTTCAACACAATGAGCTTTGGCTTGGATGGGCGACACAGTGCTGAGCCACGTGGTTGGGTTACGTGATAACTGGAAAATTTTTAGTAGAAATGTTTGATGCAGCTACTAGTACTCTACTTATTAGTTACGATTGATTTTAGTTAAAATACTGGTTCAATAACTGGTGTAGAATCTGACGGGCACATTCGCGCGCGTGTCATGTGTGTGGTGGGCGTGGGGGTGCGTGCGCGCGCTCGCACACATGCATGTGTGTTTGTGGAGACCACAAGAACGTACAAATGGAAACAGTAACCGAACCGAAACCCTTATCTTCCCAAGAAAAAGTTAAGCATACGGGTATGGCAGCGTTTGTCCATCGAGAAGACTAATAAATAGGAAAAGAAGTGTGGTTAGATATTAGCTCACCAAAGGACATGGCATAAGCCACGTTAAAGGAAGACTTGGATAGCTGGATGTTAGCAACATTTTGAACCCTCCGGCAATCTTCACCATGTGGTCACTCTATTTTCTGGTGGAATTCGTCAGGCATGTTCCATACTGTTAGATCTTGTAGGTTTCTGAGGTGCTGAATCCCCAATGGAACCATTTCTAGTTTCTCACAGGCTGCAATATCTTGCCCTCTTAGATCAGGCATTGATCCTTGCTCCATTCTTACGCTCTTCAATTGTCTTAACATTAGGAGGCCAAGCTTTTTAAGCCTGGGGTATCCTCCATCATCGCAACATAACTCCTCCCCTGCGTAAGCATCGCGGAGTTCAAGAACCACCAAGTTTGGTAATCCTTGAAGTGCTTTCAGTGGATCGTCGTTCAGATTGGAGTATTGGAGGACTAGCTTTGCTAGGCAACCGAGGGAAGCGATCCATTTAGGCAAATTCGGTAATCTGCACTTAAGATATAGGCGTTGAATAAACCGTGGAGGTGTTGAGAGAGAATCTAGATGGAGAAGGGGTTCGGTCATTCCTACAGACACTATGAATAATACAGAAAGGTGCTTTAATTTCTCTAAAGCATAACATAAGTCCATCCCGTTCTCTCTTGTTAGTTTTAAGATTCCCAATCTCCTTAGCTCAGTTAGCTTTCCAAACTCTCTCACCATATCACCGTTCCCATTCACTTCCACATGTCCTAACTTTTGTAGCTTTGTCAATCCTGCTATGCCTGCTGGAAGGCTCATCCCATGTGTGGTGGGAAAATGCGCTTTAGGAAATCTATGGCTATAGCCTCGCAACTGGAAAAGATGTTTTAACTTCAATATCCCATGAGGCAGGGTTGATATGGGAGTGTATTTGAGATCTAGTATTTCTAAGTTCTTGAGCTTTCCAATGGACTCCGGAAGCTCCCTTATCATGGTCCTCCTCAAACTCAAGTATCTTAAGAGAATCATTTCGGACAGCTCCGGAGGAAATTCGAAAAGCTGCGTACCATCAAGCTCCAACAACCCTAACAATCTAAAACCCTTAAAAAAGGCATTCCCCCACGACATTGACGGTACAAAAACCAATAGAGATCTGAGGCTAGCAAATCTCATGTCCAACGGGAGCTCCTCACAACTGTCATGAATTGCCATTCGACGAATCTTCTCATTGAGTGACATTCTTTTATCCTTCAGTATCAAAACAAATGACTCATTCTTGGATTTCAACTGGATAATTTCGCGCATAACATCGTGCACACGACAAGTCCTAACCCTATTGAAGTAGTCTATCTGCACTACTTGAATCATACTCCTACCAACAAGTTCATTTAGGTATTCCTCTGCAGCCTCTACCATGGTGAGGCCCCGCTTCTCTTCCACAAATCTTTCAACAACCCACAACCGAATTATTTTCATCCGTTTGATTAAATAATCCTCCGGGGAAAATGCTCAAGTACAAGAAGCAACATTTAAGGTGATATGGTAAGTCATGGTAACTTAGTAGAAGTATTCTTTCAAGACTCTCAAGGCTGGAGTCACTCTTCATCTCAGAATAAAGGCTGTCATGTACTCTCATCCATTCCAAAACAAGTTTATCCTTTATAGACAACAAGCTACCTATTGCCACAATTGCTAGTGGCAACCCCCCACACTTCTTTAACATACTTCTAGACATGCTCTCCAATTCTTTTGGGCAGACACCCTTGTTTTCCCTTCGGAAAGCTTTCATACAAAAGAGTTTCCAAGCCTCCTCCTCCGGCAGAGGTTGGAGACGGTAAACATGACTGAATATTTCTATAGAGGCAGCTATGTCACTTTTTCGCGTAGTGAAAACTATTCTACTACCAGAACAACAATCGGGGGGCGCAAATTTCATTACTTCCCAAGCATTTGGGCCCCATACATCATCAAACACAACTACGTACCTCTTTTCTTGTAAATATTCCTTTAGCTTGTTCACCACTTGTGATTCGCCCATTGTATCAAATCCCACAGGAATTATCTCTTTTGCTTCTTCCAACATCTCCTTTAGTGCAGATCGTAGAAGCTCCGCTGCTGTAAACGACTTTGAAACAGTTATCCAAGCATGGCAATCGAAGTACTTCTTAACAACTTGACTATCATAAGCTTTCTTCACCAGAGTAGACTATCATAACATTATGAATACATTAAAACTCAAAAATGTACAAAATAGGAACACTCCATACTTAATTATGTTTTTCATAAATTAACATATTGCAAAAGCATTAACGACTTACCTTAATCTATTTAGTAAAAGCTGGCACTTCAATTGCACTCACGCTCTTTCATGTCATTAAAAGCATCGATGGTAGAGTCAACATCAAACCTTTTCGCAATATCCTTCTCTATGTAAAAGTTTGTAAACTTGCTAGTATTTACACATTTCATAGTTACAACTTAGATTTCACCAAGATTACTTAGAGTTCCCCAAATCTCTTCTTGTAGTGTTCTTATTTTCTTGAAACTGCCTTCAAAGTCTCGACGATGTGGAATTTTTGTGCCGAAAGAGAGAGAGAGAGAGGGGTCTGGTGTGCCATGGAGATTTTTTAGGTAGAGAGAAGAAAACGTGTAAAATCCTCTTCACGATTGGGAATTTTTGTGGGTAAAAACTGGCCGTTAAATAATTGAGTATTCACTATATTAACCCTCAAATTTTATGTTTTGTTATATTTAACCCATAACATTTAGAAATTAACGTTGGTATCTTGTACTTCAAAGGTTACTAACTACTTATTATCATTTGATTTTTTCCCCCCAAAATACTAGAGGGGGGCGAGCCTCTATACTTTCATAAGAAAATTTTATTTTACATATAATAAGTAGAGTTTTTTTTTCTTCTTGCAGGGGCGACCACCCCTACTGGCGCCTCCCTGGCTCCATCTCTAAGTGCCATTTAAGTAAATACAACTATATTTCTTTACTTTTCCTTTCTTATCTTGTCAATATTGTATACATCAAAGCGGTTAGCAGGTAATTAGTGTGTTAACAACCGAAGGAAGCTTGATATCTTTTCATATACTCGAATCTCAAACGTCTCCCTTACAAGGCAAGAGGTACAATCAGATGAGCTAATAGCAACATCTAAATAGGGAGATTGACTCTAGTCTATTGGAGTGTTTCTATTTTGAAACACACCACCCAACTATTTTAAAACCCACAAGGTCCACATAGACAAAATTATTCGATGATGCAAGCATTGCAGATAGAACTGCAGTGAAGGTTTTAATCGGATTTCGGCAGTAAATGTTTCTAGGCACGGGCACAATCGCTAATTCTATATCACATTTAGTTGTTATAATAAAATTTAGAACACACTGGCTGATAAAAGACTCAACCATGATATTGTTTCATTCTAGATGACATAATACGCATGTTTTGTGACTCAACCATGATATTGTTTCATTCTAGATGATATAATACGCATGTTTTGTTGGTAACTTTTTGTCTGAATACCATTGACTTTAATAAAATTGGCTAAAAGACAAGTTTTATTTTAATTTTTTATGCAAATTTTTGTTGTTTCAAATGCTTTGTAACTACATTATCTCAACTTGAAGTAAAACGTGATTCGAAACCAGAACTGCAATAGTCTAATGGTTTGGATTGTTTGGCTCTATACTTTCATGGACTGATTTGTGCCTTGTTCCTTTCACTTTTCAAAAAGTATTTTTCAAAAAATACCTACTAGATTCTCTCTAGATTCCCCCTACTTCTACCATTTCTCTTTCTATCTCTCTCCACTTATTACTCCTACTATTTTTTTAAAAAATTTTCAAAAACCAAACCAAACACAGCATTGGTTTTCAAAATCTTCAATCCGTAAAAGTAGGCTTGGTTCTTGATTTATCACAAAACCAAATCAATTCGGACCATGCTCAGATGACCTTTGATCCAACCTTTCCTGATTGGAGGAGTATGTTTTCGAGACAAATATAACCCTTTCGAAACCTGTTAATTCCAAAAGAACGTCAAACCTTGTTTATCGGACAGGTATAACAAGAGTAATTAATTGTCCAAAAAAAAACCAAGAGAGAGACAGAAAAGAGAGCAAAACAACGCTCTAAAAATATTAGCGTTTCACAGTAATCCTCGTTTGATGTAAAACCAAATCTCAAAAACCATAAGAACTAAGAAGGATACAAATCAGTAAAACATAACAGGGGAAGTAGCCTTACACGAAAGAAATCAAAGCCTAAACAATAGCACTTCAGAACAGAATGAAAAAGGAAAAAAAAAGAACAGAGTGAAAAAGTAAACTGGTCGGAACCAATCTGGAACGGAATTTCTGAGCTCGGATCTGAAAACGGGGCTCCAACAGACAGAAAGCATACGTTCGACTTGGCTAGTCTTGGGCTTCCACGTAGCCTTCACTTTATTCAACCTGCGTTACTCAGACGATTATACCTGTCCAAACAAACAGAGGAAACTCAGGAAAGAATCAATGGTAACCCTTTAATCATTTTCAATGAAGAGCACATATTAATCCTATTCAACACTTCAACAAAATGAGCTTTGGCTTGGATGGGTGACACAGTGTTGAGCCAAGTGGTTGGGTTACGTGATAACTGGAAAATTTCTGGTAGAAATGTTTGATGCAACTACTAGTACTTATTTGTTACGATCGATTTTAGTTAAAATACTGGTTCAATAACTAGTGTAGAATTAGACAGACACGTTCGTGTGCATGTCGTGGGTGTGGTGGGGGTGGGGTGTCAGTGTGTGTGGTGGGCGTGGTGCGTGTGCGCGTGTGTGCCTGTGTGTTTGTGGAGACCAAATGAATGTACAAATGCAAACAGTAACCGAACCCCAACCCGAACCCTTATCTTCCCAAGAAAAAGTTAAGCATATATAGGTGCGAAAATGTCATAAGCAGCATTTTTCCACCGAGAAAAGAAGGGCAGTTAGATGATAGCTCACCAATGGACTTGGCATAAGCCACGTGAAAGGAAGAGTACTTGGATAGCTGGATGTTTGTAACATTTTGAACCCTCCAGAAATCTTCACCATGTGGTCGCTCTATTTTCTGGTGGAATTTGTCAGGCATATTCCATACCGTTAGATCTTGTAGGTTTCTGAGGTGCTGAATCCCCAATGGAACCATCTCTAGTTTCTCACAGGCTGCAATATCTAGCCCTCTTAGCTCAGGCATTGATCCTTGCTCCATTCTTACGCTCTTCAATTGTCTTAACATTAGGAGGCCAAGCTTTCTAAGCCTGGGGTATCCTCCAACATCGCAACATAACTCCTCCCCAGCGTAAGCATCGCGGAGTTCAAGAACCACCAAGTTTGGTAATCCTTGACGTGCTTTCAGTGGATCGTCGTTCAGATTTGAGTATTGGAGGACTAGCTTTGCTAGGTAACTGAGGGAAGCGATCCAGTTAGGCAAATTTGGTAATCTGCACTTAAGATACAGGCGTTGAATAAACCGCGGAGGTGTTGAGAGAGAATCTAGATGGAGAAGGGGTTCGGTTGTGCTATTGGACACCATATATAAAGCTGAAAGGTGCTTTAATTTCTCTAAAGCATAACATAGGTCCATCCCGTTCTCTCTTGTCCGTTGTAAGATTCCCAATCTCTTTAGCTCAATTAGCTTTCCAAACTCTCTCACCATATCACCGTTCCCATTCACTTCTACATTTCCTAACTTTTGTAGCTTTGTCAATCCTCCTATGCCTACTGGAAGGCTCATGCCGTGTGTAAGGGGAAAATGCGTTGATGAATGAAAACTATTGCCATATCCTCGCAACTGGAAAAGATGTTTTAACTTCAATATCCCATGAGGCAGGGTTGATATGAGAGTGTGTTTGATATCTAGTATTTCCAAGTTCTTGAGCTTTCCAATGGACTCCGGAAGCTCTCTTATCCTCGTCCTCCTCAAACTCAAGTATCTTAAGTGAATCATTTTGGACAGCTCCGGAGGAAATTCGAAAAGCAGCGTACCATCAAGCTCCAACAACCCTAACAATCTAAAACCCTTAAAAAAGGCCTCCCCCAATGAAATTGAAGACGCAAAAACTAATAGAGATCTGAGGCTAGGAAATCTCAAGTCCAACGGGAGCTCCTCACAACTGTCGTGAATTGCCATTCGACGAATCTTCTCATCCAATGACATTCTTTTATCATTCAATATCAAAACAAATGACTCATTCCTGGATTTCAACTGGATAATTTCGCGCATAACATCGTGCACGCGACAAGTCCTAACCCTGTTGAAGTAGTCTATTTGCACTACTTGAATCATACTCCTACTAACAAGTTCATTTAGGTATTCTTCTGCAGCCTCTTCCATGGTGAGGCCTCGCTTCTCTTCCACAAATCTTTCAACAACCCACAGCCGAATTATTTTCATCCGTTTGATTAAATAATCCTCCGGGAAAATGCTCAAGTACAAGAAGCAACATTTAAGGTGATATGGTAAGTCTTGGTAACTTAGTAGAAGTATTCTTTAAAGACTCTCAAGGCTGGAGTAACTCTTCATCTCAGAATAAAGGCTGTCATGCACTCTCATCCATTCCAAAACATGTTTATCCTTCTTAGACAATAAGCTGCCTATTGCCACAATTGCTAGCGGCAACCCCCCACACTTCTTTAGCATACTTCTAGACATGCTCTCCAATTCTTTTGGGCAGACACCCTTGCTTTCCCTTCGGAAAGCTTTCATACAAAAGAGTTTCCAAGCGTCTTCTTCTGGCAGAGGTTGGAGACGGTAAACATGACTGGATATTTCTATAGAGGCTGCTACGTCACTTATTCGCGTAGTGAAAACTAATCTACTACCAGAACAACAATTGGGGAACGCAAATTTCATTATTTCCCAAGAATTTTTGCTCCATACATCATCAAACACAACTACGTACCTCTTTTCTTGTAAATAATCCTTTAGTTCGTTCACCACTTGTGATTCGCCCATTGTATCAAATCCATCTGGAATTCTTTCTTTTGCTTTTTTCAACATGTCCTTTCGTGCAGATCCTAGAAGCTCCGCTGCTGTAAATGAATTTGAAACAGTTATCCAAGCACGGCAATCAAAGTACTTCTTAACAACTTGACTATCATAAGCTCTCTTCACTAGAGTAGTCTTCCCCACACCACCCGTCCCCACCACAGAGATAGCAATGAGATTCTTCTTTCCTTCTAGACGCCAAGAAATCAACACACGTTTGGGATTCTCAATTCCCACAACATCGGCTTCGTCTATGAAGAGAGAAGCACATCGGAGATCATGCCACGTGTTCAATGTAGGAGACGAGCTTGTGGCGTCCTCAATCCTTCTAAACAAAAACGCATTCCGTCTATTGGAAATATCATTGATCTTCGTCTTTACGTCCTCTATCTGTCCCGCTAAGCGGCGTCGGGTCCTCAAGTAGCGAATACAGTGAAAGAATCTTGGAAGCCGCCCAGGTCGGGACGGCAGTGAGAAGCGGAAAGAGAACTCGTCCAGGATGTCCTCGGTATCATGGGCTACATCTCTCACTTGCTATACCCACGTTTCGACGCCTTTTTCTGTTTCAGTTCTTGATTCGGCATTCTGCAGGAAAGATCTCATGCTTTCCAAATCATCACGTAACTCACTAACTCCCCTCCTAACTCCGACGAGGAATTGAGCTTCTTCTTCTAGGAGCGTCACCAATTTTTCCACCACCACCTCCACTGCTATCATGGCCATTGTCACCCTTTTCAAAATAGTAATTTTTTTTCCCCGGTGAAGATGATTGATGAAGATGAGATAGGTGTTGGGGATTGATAAGATGAGAGTGGTGAAATCAAAGTCTTGCCAGTTGCTCATGACCACCTACTTTTCAAGTAATCTAGATGCATGTACGGCAGTCGGGGTCCCACTTGCTGTCTAACATTCCTATAGACTAAGGCTGTGTTTGATAAGTGTGATTGGTGGTGGGATGTGATTAATAATCCTGTGGGTGATCTAATATTGTGTTTGGTGTTGTCAAAATGGATAGGATTAACAATCCCGTGGGATTAGAAATCCTCTCACTAGGCAGGATTGGCCATCCCATGGGGGACACGGTATTCCCATCCCATGGGATTAAGGCTGAATAGACTACATTACCCATGAATATCAGCACCATGACAATTGCCTCTAATTTAGATTAGGAACAAGGACTTTAAATATTAGGAACAATTCTCCCTGGCTTAGGCACGACTTTTTTCTTCTTTTATTTTATTTTATTTCAAATGAAAGTTTATGCAACGTGTTCACGAATGGAAAGTAAATGTTATGTAGTTCCATTTTGATGTTATTATAAAAAGGGTTGTAATCGAAAGCTAAACTGCAGTTTCAAGTTGAATTGGTAAAAAAAAAGAAGTGGAATTGGGAAAATTTTGAAGCATGATTTATCGGTACTTGATAAAGTATCACTTTTTAAAATTTTTGTATTTTCTAGAATGAACACAACTATACATAGATATTATGGAATTGAATTACTTGAATGATGAATGTGTTTTAAAGAATGATAACTTTGGATAAATTGGCAAAATGATATTATTGTATATCATTGTATAGAACCAGGGGTGTTTAGAGGGTCCTGGTGGATTGGAGTAGGGCAATTTTTTTCTAAAAATAAAATAAAAATATGTAAATTACTTACTTTTGAATGATAAAATTCTTTTGAGTCTTCAATTTAAAGACTTGGGCGAAAAAAAATTGAGTACATGTAGTTAATTGTATTTTTTTACATATTTTTGTGGTTGAAGGTAAAATCAGAAATTATCATTCTAATCCTATCCAATCCGGTCCTAAACAAACATGGTATTAATAATCCCATCATCTAATCCCGTGCCAACCAAACATGCAAATTACCAATCCCTTCTCATTATTAATCCCAATCCTAATCTCATCTTCTTACGAATCCCACTCATCTATCACAGTTATCAAACGAGGCCTAAGTGATTTGTTTGTTTGGCATTTTAGTTTAGTTTAGTTTCGGTAATGGATTAAGAGAGAAATAGAGAAATGATTGGAAATAGGGGTAATGATTGGAAAGTGATAGAGAGAGATGACAAAGTAATATTGGAGAAATAGGATCATGATTGGTGAAAGAAATAGAGTAATGATTAGAAAACAAAACTAATACAAAACTAAAATGCCAAACAAACACAACCAATTAACGATGACTTTTCAAAAACAATTCCAGTGGTAACCTCAACCAGTCATAGGCGCGTATGTAAATGTTCATATCAACGCCCCTATATTTATGGGCAATTTACCTTTAGGTCCAGAAAATAGAAAGTAATTCCCACCAAGTCTCCTCTAATTAACGAAACACTAAAACCCTATGAAAGTGCCTAAAACCCCAAATATTGAAAGTGCCTAACCCCTAGGGCACCCTATAAAAGTGCCTAAACCTCAGAGTACCCTATAAAAATGCCTAAAACTCTAGGGTACCCAATAAAAGTGCCTAAATCGCTAAAACCCTATAATAGGAAAGTGCACCCTAAAACTCCTATGAAAGTGCCTAAACCTAAGCCCTAGGGCTCTATGAAAGCACCTAAACCTAAACTTTAGGGTACCTTAAACCCTAGGGTATCCTAAAATCTAAAATCTTAAAGTACCCTAAAACCCTAGGGTACCCTAAAACCCTAAAATCCTAGGGTACCCTAAGATTTTAGGGTACCCAAGGGTACTAGGGTACCCATTAGGGTACCCTAAAACCCTAGCATACCCTAAAACCCTAGGGTGACACTTCTATTAATGATAAATGTATTTTTGTAAAAGTGGACTTAGTGGTAATTAAGTACTTCATCTCTCCTTAATGGGAATTAAGTGTCACTTTTCTGTACTTAGAGGTAATTAACTCTATATTTATTCTTGTTAAGTCCATTTACATTGTTACTTGGAGATTTATAATGCGTTTCTTCCTATGAATTTTCCTTTTGGGTTTGGCGGCATTCAAGTTTGAACCCAATCTGCTGTAACATGCATGCTGCTTTTTTTTTTTTTTCACACTAAAGGGTGTACAGTCTAGCTGAAAACAAAGTCGAGTCGAGTGTCTTTTTGATCCAGGAATCCCGGTCTATGTCTGGTCCATTCAACGAATTGTCTCCAATCCCTTACCCTCTCTCTTTAGCTTCACCTCCAATGTATGTCTGCCTGCACTCTTTGTGAGTACGTAGGTGCCTCCAAAGTGTTTCATGGGGTCAGGATCTTTAACTTCAATTGTCTTTGATTGTACGAATGGTCGGACCTCTTGCTCTCACACTTCACCATCTCTCTCTTGCGACTAGGCGCTACTATTTTGCAATGACTGAATTTGCCAAATGTTGTGGGCAAGCGCTGCGCTGATTGATAGATGAGTCTGTGGGGCTTATTTCGGGGTCTCACACGAATAATCTGAGGTGAGCTGTTAAGTAATTTTGGGATAATCTTTTGAGTTTTCGCATGGAAGATCAGCTCAACTGGATAAATGTAAGTGTTTGATACAATCTTTCATTAACAGTATGACGTGATACAATTAGTTTTTTATTTTATTACATATTCAGTTCGATTAGTTCGTTGCTAGTTCACGAGTTTGCCAAGTTATACGTGACGTTCAACCAGAGGCAATGCCCAAAGCCGGCTTATAGCAAAGGCGAGGGAAGCCTGCACTTCCGGCCCCCTAAAAAAATTAAAAAAGAGGGCCCCAAAATTTAGGATTCCTATATCATATATGTACGTATATATGGCCCCCAAAAAAATTGCTAGCCTCCTTTACACAAAATAAGCCCAATTGAAATTTAGGAGCCACAAATAAGGCCCAAATTGTGGAATTATTCATTAGAAACACTAACGTGTTAAAAAAGAAAATAACAAAAGGGTCGGCAGGAACTAGGTAGATATAGCCAATCAAAAAAGAAGATCATCAAAAAAGAAAAAGAAGATGATATAGCCGATCATAAGGATGGCTATGTTGTCTATCGAGAAGGAGTTGGTGAAGAAGCTTTACTATGGAGACTTAATCAGTACGTTTGAAGCAAAAAGTGCGAGAAGAATAATTTTCAAATGATGGATTTTGAGGTATTGTAATAGTTGCATGTGTGTTTGTGGAGACCACATGAACATACAAATGGAAACAATAACCAAACCGCAACCCTTATCTTCCGAAGAAAAAGTTAAGCACACAGGTATGTGTTACTAAATTTTCTGGTGTCTATCTAATCGACGGGGACAAGTCAATTGACAGAATTGAATTTGATGTTTGCTGGAATGTGGGTGTCTTGTGAAGTGGAGTTTGCTTCCTAGCCGTATTTCAAGACTTCTTTGGAAGCAAATGTAATGATATGGAATGAAATGGAATGGAATTGAAGACTTAATAAAAGTGACCAAGAATAACCAAAGAAAAATTGATAATTGGAGTTCAACAACCACATTTTATTTACATCTCAAAATAAGTGTCATTTACAAACTACACCGGAAGTCTGTCAAAAATAAAATTTTACATAACCAACTACTAACCAAAAATTAAACTAGGCAAAAATCATCTATGGGCCGGGAGACAAAGACTCCCACAGGCCTCAACCATGCACTCCTCGAGCGAGTCACAAAACGCAAAACGCGACCTGTAGTGGACACCGACCTATACCTGCAAAACTGGAACCCGAAACGAGTTCCAGGAGTGTATATGAGACATGGATGCTATTCAGTGGAAACAATAAATCCAAGTTCACCATTAATTAAGCATAAAGCAAATAATCGACACATAGTCTTTATTTCGACACGAAGTCACTAGCTCGACACAAAGTCATAATTTTGGCTTAAAGCCATTGATTCGACACGAAGTCAGGAGCACGACACTAAGTCCAGCCATTAGCCATTATTGCTCATCGACACAAAGTCACAGTTCAATATCACAAATTCAATCCAATCGAAAAACATCTATGAATCGAACACTCACCTCGGTCTCCAACAAAAAGGAAAACCAACACAAGCTCACTCCCTACGTGGAGTCGCGGTGCTCGTTGTCGCCTCTGAACCTAGCATATAATCCACACATATGAGCACAAAGTCTAAATTCTCATAACAAAGTATTGAATAACCGCACCCAAGCCACTACAAGCTCCAACTTGCCTTTGATACTAATTCTCAGTAGCACATCATCTAGTTTGGTCAAATTTGGCATCAAACTTATATTCTCAGCAACTATAAACACATATCACAACACCTTAAGGCATGTTCTCAGGAAATACAATAATTTCCAGTAACTATTGCACAGTTACAACACCTATAAATCTTATTTTCAGTATTCACTATCAATTCCCTGTACGTAAAACATATTTTCTGTGCTTTCTAGTGATTTCCAGCAGTAATTTAAGCGATTTCAGCATTGCAACAGCAGTTTTTCAGCAACCTATTAACAGTTTCAGCATCTCTAATTCATGTTTCCTGCATCTAACTTCAGTTTCAGCAACTTTTAAGTTATTGTTTCAGCACATAGTAGCAATTTCCAGCATTTATCCATCAACATACTGCACCTAAGTGCAGTTTCAGCACGTATAGATCACAATTTCAGCAACTAGTTCAGTTTAGCACTCAAAAACAGATTCAGCAACCAAACAGCACTTTACAGTCATTTGTTGCAACTACAAAGGTTATTTCCAGCATTAAGACTGTTCTTGAGCAAGTAACTTAAGCGCTAAACACGTTTTCATCTCTAGAACTTCAATTCTAGCATCAAAAGGAGATATTTCAACTTAAACAAAACCCTAGAACAAACTAGTTGAAGAACATGTAGTTGAAGAACATGGGGTTTAGCTGATTATTGTTCCAAAAGAGATCAAGACTTACTTACCGGATTAGGGTTTCAATCTCCAGCCTTCTCTCTCTCCCTTGCGTCTCTCTCTCTCGCGCTCTCTCTCTCTCTCTCTCCCTCTCTCTCTCTCTGAAACGTAGCAGAGAAGTTCTCTGTTTTTTGGTTTTCTTTTTTTTCAATAGATATGTATAACATATACACACATGCACCCTAGCACCTCAATTGGTTTACACGTGCACACACAGCACATAAGGTTTTCTTTTTTCTTTTTTAGGTTTTATTACACCCACACCCCTATAGTTTGTAAAAACTTCATAAAACCACAAATATAAAATTCAACTTTCTTTTTAACCCTTAATTTCAAGATGGGGTCTCACTTTTATTGAATCTCCAAGTAGAAGCACAAAATCGACAGGGTATGGCCTAATCGACAGAGTACAATTTACTTAATGATTACTCCTACTCCTAGAAAAGAAAAGGTAAAGGCTTGTTGGCGTTGTTTTGTGTCTCCTCAAACGATCTCCAAACATAAATAGAGGCCCCCTCAAGTTTGAATTTGAATCTTTCCCTCTGAAGTGGCAGTTGAGTTCTCTTTCAAATTTTGGTAAATGACTTCCACGGGTAATGAGGTATCCACGTCTGGAAAACTGCCTCCCGGATTAATGATAACTGCCCCTTTTGATCATGGGAGAACTGAACATACTCCCTTCTGACACCTGTTGCCTGATTGACGGAGGAAAAAAACCAAATATTTAATTAATTACAGAGAACAAGCCATATGTTGGCCACTCGACGGGGAAATAGCCCCTAAAACTATACCATAGTTTTGTCAATATTTGTTAAGTTATACAACCCAAACTCACTTTATTATGGTAGGACAAAGTCATTATTTGACTTCCCAAGTATGCCCTGGTCACGTGTCACCCAATCGACGGGTGAAAAGAAAAAATCACAGTTATGGAGCAAACAGTATGTCAATGTCATAAGCAGCATTTGTCCATCGAGAAGACTAATAAATAGGAAAAGAAGTTTAGTTAGATGTTAGCTCACCTAAGGACATGGCATAAGCCACGTTAAAGGAAGACTTGGATAGCTGGATGTTAGCAACATTTTGAACCCTCCAGCAATCTTCACCATGTGGTCGCTTTATTTTCTGGTGGAATTCGTCGGGCATGTTCCATACTGTAAGATCTTGTAGGTTTCTGAGGTGCTGAATCCCCAATGGAACCATTTCTAGTTTCTCACAGGCTGCAATATCTAGCACTCTTAGCTCAGGCATTGATCCTTGCTCCATTCTTACGCTCTTCAATTGTCTTAACATTAGGAGACCAAGCTTTTTAAGCCTGGGGTATCCTCCATCATCGCAACATAACTCCTTCCCTGCGTAAGCATTCCGGAGTTCAAGAACCACCAAGTTTGGTAATCCTTGAAGTGCTTTCAGTGGATCCTCGTTCAGGTTGGAGTATTGAAGGACTAGCTTTGCCAGGCAACTGAGGGAAGCGATCCATTTAGGCAAATTCGGTAATCTGCACTTAAGATATAGGTGTTGAATAAACTGCGGAGGTGTTGAGAGCGAATCTAGATGGAGAACGGGTTCGTTCATTCCTATGGACACTATGCATAATCCGGAAAGGTGCTTTAATTTCTCTAAAGCATAACATAAGTCCATCCCGTTCTCTCTTGTCAGTTTTAAGATTCCCAATCTCCGTAACTCTGTTAGCTTTCCAAACTCTCTCACCATATCACCGTTCCCATTCACTTCCACATGTCCTAACTTTTGTAGCTTTGTCAATCCTGCTATGCCTGCTGGAAGGCTCATCCCATGTGTGGTGGGAAAATGCGTTTTAGGAAATCTATGGCTATAGCTTTGCAACCGGAAAAGATGTTTTAACTTCAATATCCCAAGAGGCAGGGTTGATATGGGAGTGAATTTGAGATCTAGTATTTCTAAGTTCTTGAGCTTTCCAATGGACTCCGGAAGCTCCCTTATCATCGTCCTCCTCAAACTCAAGTATCTTAAGAGAATCATTTCGGACAGCTCCGGAGGAAATTCAAAAAGCGGCGTACCATCAAGCTCCAACAACCCTAACAATCTAAAACCCTTAAAAAAGGCATTCCCCCACGACATTGACGGTACAAAAACCAATAGAGATCTGAGGCTAGCAAATCTCATGTCCAACGGGAGATCCTCACAATTGTCATGAATTGCCATTCGACGAATCTTCTCATCGAGTGACATACTTTTATCATTCAGTATCAAAACAAATGACTCATTCTTGGATTTCAACTGGATAATTTCGCGCATAACATCGTGCACGCGACAAGTCCTAACCCTGTTGAAGTAGTCTATTTGCACTACTTGAATCATACTCCTACTAACAAGTTCATTTAGGCATTCCTCTGCAGCCTCTTCCATGGTGAGGCCCCGCTTCTCTTCCACAAATCTTTCAACAACCCACAGCCGAATTATTTTCATCCGTTTGATTAAATAATCCTCTGGGAATACGCTCAAGTACAAGAAGCAACATTTAAGGTGATATGGTAAGTCATGGTAACTTAGTAGAAGTATTCTTTCAAGACTCTCAAGGCTGGAGTTACTCTTCATCTCAGAATAAAGGCTGTCATGCACTCTCATCCATTCCAAAACATGTTTATCCTTCTTAGACAACAAGCTGCCTATTGCCACAATTGCTAGTGGCAACCCCCCACACTTCTTTAACATACTTCGAGACATGCTCTCCAATTCTTTTGGGCAGACACCCTTGTCTTCCCTTCGGAAAGCCTTCATACATAAGAGTTTCCAAGCCTCCTCCTCTGATAGAGGTTGGAGGCGGTAAACATGACTGAATATTTCTACAGAGGCTGCTACGTCACTTATTCGCGTAGTGAAAACTATTCTACTACCAGAACAACAATCGGGGAGCGCAAATTTCATTACTTCCCAAGCATTTGGGCTCCATACATCATCAAACACAACTACGTACCTCTTTTCTTGTAAATATTCCTTTAGCTTGTTCACCACTTGTGATTCGCCCATTGTATCAAATCCCTCTGGAATTCTCTCTTTTGCTTCTTCCAACATGTCCTTTAGCGCAGATCGTAGAAGATCCGCTACTGTAAACGAATTTGAAACAGTTATCCAAGCACGGCAATCAAAGTACTTCTTAACAACTTGACTATCATAAGCTTTCTTCACCAGAGTAGTCTTCCCCACACCTCCCGTCCCCACCACAGAGATAGCAGTGAGATTCTTCTCTCCTTGTAGAAGCCAAGAAATCAACACACGTTTGGGATTCTCAATTCCCACAACATCGGCTTCGTCTATGAAGAGAGAAGCACGTCGAAGATCATGCCACGTGTTCAATGTAGAAGACGAGCTTGTGGCGTCCTCAATCCTTCTAAACGAAAACGCATTCCGTCTATTGGAAATATCCTTGATCTTCGTCTTTACGTCCTCTATCTGTCCCGCTAAGTGGTGTCGGGTCCTCAAGTGGCGAATGAAGTTAAAGAATCTCGGAAGCCGCCCTGGTCGGGACGGCAGTGAGAAGCGGAAAGAGAACTCGTCCAGGATGTCCTCGGCATCATGGGCTACGTCTCTCACTTGCTTTACCCACGTTTCGACGCCTTTTTCTGTTTCAGTTCTTGATTCGGCATCCTGCAGGAAAGATCTCATGCTTTCCAAATCATCACGTAACTCACTAACTCCCCTCCTAACTCCGACGAGGAATTGAACTTCTTCTTCTAGGAGCGTCGCCAATTTTTCCACCACCGCCTCCACTGCTATTGTGGCCATGTCTACCCTTTTCAAAATAGTAATTTTTTTCCCCAGTGAAGATGATTGATGAAGATGAGATAGGTGTTGGGGATTGGTGAAGATGATTGATGAAGATGAGATGGGTGTTAGATGATTGATGAAGATGAGATGGGTGTTGGGGATTGATGAAGATGAGATAGGTGTTAGATGATTGATGAAGATGAGATAGGTGTTGGGGATTGATGAAGATGAGAGTGGTGAAATCAAAGTCTTGCCAGTTGCTCATGACCAGCTACTTTTCAAGTAATCTAGATGCATGTATGGTAGTCGTGGTCCAACTTGCCACCATCAAACATTCCCATAGACTAAATGACATTGACGATGACTTTTCAAAAACGCAGTGGTAACCTCAACCAGTCATAGGCGCGTACGTAAATGTTCATATCAGCTCCCCCTAATTTATTCTTGTTAAGTCCATTTATATTGTTACTTGGAGATTTATAATACGTTTCTTGTGATTGTAAGTATTTGGAGGCTTGACATATTATACAATTCGACGTTAGTTCACAAGTTTGTCGAGTTATACGTGACGTTCAACCAGAGGCAACGCCATGTGAAGAGGTGCGGGGTCGCCTGACCCCATGGCAAGGAAAAAATCCCCTACAATTATACTGACCTCTTGTAATATACCGAATAAACCCACTAAATTTTAGTGATGAACCCATAGTATTAGATTAGATTATTTCTCATAAGCCTTCAAACAATGAGGCTATTGTGGAACAATTTTCAAACTTGAAATCTCATTGAATGCCATAGTAGGAGCTCATGCAGTACAAATTACTTGGAAATTAAATTGAAAAGAAATTATTAAAAATTTGCTTTTTTGGTACTATCTTTTAGTTATTATTTAATTAGTTAAGTAGCATTTTCATATGTGGTTTGTTATAGATAGATTATTAATTATTCATTAGTATAAATGAACCCATGCTCACATATTTCTGGAGTCACCCCTGGTTATGGTGCCACACCTAGCCACAATTTAGCTAATGGTCTAATATCACAACCTCTGCACACCCAAAATTAGACTCTTCTGAAATTTACCATCTCCCTTCCGAACTTCACCGAGGAATTGAGCTTAAGCGTTGCCAATATTTACACCTCCACTTTCTTGGGAGATGCTGCCAAGCACATCCAGACCGTTCAAAAGTATTTTCAGCGGTCCGAATTAAAAAACGAATAACTGTTGAGAATTAAAAAACAAATAGCTGCTGAATTTTATTCAGAAATGCTACGGCCACCGAAGGGAAAAGCGGTGGCCGGCCACCGCACATGTGTGGGGCCCACTCCGGGTCCCGCACGGAAAATCCGAGCCGCTCAATAATTTAAAAAAAAAAATTGAGTGGGACCCATTAGAAATCACCCCCGTCCGATATGTGTAAGTGCGATTCAATCTTTCTCTTTTGAACGGGTCGGATCATCTAATTTTTGGAAGTTTGGATCGAGCATTTACACGTATCGGACGGGGGTGATTTCTCGCGAGTCCCACTCGATTTTTTTTTAAAATTATTGAGCGGCTTGGATTTTCCGTGCAGGGCCCGGAGTGGGCCCCACACGCGTGCGGTGACCGGCCACCGCTTTTCCCTTCGGTGGCCGTAGCATTACTCAATTTTATTCTCACCGCTATCATGGCCATGTTAGCCTTTCCAAACAGGTAATTTTTTTCCCCTGCAAATGAATAGCTGCTGAGGATTGATGAAACTAATTTAGTCAAAGTCTGCCAAGTTGCTGATCACCAACTACTCTTCAAAGAGTCTAGCCGCCCATATGGAAATCCCCCATGGGTAATATCCAGATTCCACTAGACTAAAATGACTACTGATGATGACATTTTTAAAACCTTTTCTGTCATTAATCATGCCTTGAAATGGTTAGCTATAAATTCCTAACTGAACTGTAAAGAAGTAGTTCCTCAATTGGGAGCTCCAGAGGAGCTATACTCGCCCAGAGGCAAAAAAAAAAAAAGAATCACGCAAAGTTGTTACGGCTTAGAAAAAGAGGTTTGAAAAAGAATATATTAATAACCTTCAAGAACTAGCCTAGTTTTCACCCTGTTCCAATTAGTTTATTGGACTTCTTTTCTTGTTTTATTTTCATTAAAAAAAAAAATCGCGTTTGTTACTTTTGCGCCATACTTTTGTGGATTGTTGATTCGTCTTGGCGAGAGAATCAGGAACAATAGTTTTTTTTTTTTTTTTTACTTTCCCCCCAATATATTAGGAAATATCTAAGATAAAGCTCAAAAAGCCATCTTGGATATTTTCAAAAATATTTTGTTAAAAGTCATTTGTTTACTTTCTCGATTCGTGTTGTCGTGACAAATCAATAAACCACAAAAGTTTGATGCAAGACTAACAAACATGAAAAAATTTTAAATAAAGACAACTCAATAAGCCCAAAAAGCTCCCCCAGGGAGCCTTGTTAATAAGGACACACTAAACTTTTCGTAGTGGTTCCAGTCCACCTAAACTTTTCGTAGTGGTTCCAGTCCTTATATGGACACGCGTTCCAAAAATACCCCTAGGGCACCCTATGAAAGTGCCTAAACCTCAAGGTACCTTATAAAAGTGCCTAAAACCCTAGGGTACCCAATAAAAGTGCCTAAATCGCTAAAACCCTATAATAGGAAAATACACCCTAAAACTCCTATGAAAGTGCCTAAACCTAGGGTACCCTAAAACCCTAAAATCCTAGGGTACCCTAACACATTATATAGATAGTAAGGGGCAGTCGGGGCATTTTTGTCCAGTAATGGACCTCCACCACTATAAATGTTACAGTAATGGACCTCCACCACTTTTACAATTTGGGTTGGACTAAACGTCCAAAAGCACCTTCAAAATGGACCTTAGCCCAATTTACCGGAAAAAGAAACTATAAATTGCAACTAAAAGCCGATTTTGGTGTTCCCTGAAATTAGAAAATAATACCAAAAGCACTATCCTTGTCGCCTTGAAGTTTCACTGTGTATTAAGTAGGAAGTTGGAAACAAGAGTAGACAACCAGAAGTGCATTCATTATAATTAATTTGAAAATGTGGAGTAAGATTAAAATATGTACATGCATTACAAAATAAATAAGAATCCTATCACTGTTCAATAACTTACCAAATTTCGGACCAATTAGTTTGTTGAGAAATTAGATTCTTTACACTACAAGCTGTCCTATTCTCGTAAGAGCTCCTTGTTGATTAGAACATCTTCAAATGGGATAGCTAAATTTGATAAAACTAGACGTAATTTTGTGTGTTAATTATATGCTAATATAGGGAGTGTATGGGCGCTCCGATAATGTGGCTAAAGTATTTGTTTAGGTGTATACAATTACGGATATATAGATGCATATATACATCAAGTAAAGTGATCCTCGCTCACTCTCAACTGCTGCTTGTTGACAAGTGCCTCCCGGCCACAAATACCAATTGAGGGAACGTTGTACCGGAAGAACCTCCAGATATCATTCTGACATATGGGTTCTTGAATCCACAAGAAAGATAACACACTCGCTCAGAAGGAATTGAAAGAACTCTCGATATTCCCCAAGGATGATTACAACCTTATTTACATAATTACAGGTACAAAAATCTTGTTTCAGGGTGGAATGAAACCAGGTAGTTTTTGCTGATCAAGAACAACAGACCAACGAATTTTAAAAGATACTATAAATTAGGTCCAAGTCTACAGCTACAAGGCAGTAGTAATAAGATTAAAGAGAAGAAAATGCTAAAATTCTGAAAAACTTATACAATGGTAAATATACGAATCGAAATTGTCACGATGAAAAAGATCCCAATCAGCGATTATTCATTGGCTTCAGCTTATCGAATCTTTCCAGAAAATTGTTGTAATCGAAAAACACACAACTGCCGAAATTCTAATACCCAAAAAGAAGTCACAATTAAATAGGGGGAAAATGTTACCAAAACTTCATGAAAGAATATTCAGTCAAACTTTTTGAGCCCAGCCCCCGTGAGTGCTTAAAACATGTTCAGAAAACATCGAAAGAACTCAAATAGGTAGCAATCTTCCAATCTTTCGATGTTCTCTGAAGTGTTTTCATTGTTGGCCATGTTTGTGGCCTAAATAGCAATTTTCTTGACACGAGTGTTCTTGCATTAGTCAATATTATTTGACATTGCAAACAGAACCGTATTGTTAGTGAAGGTTTCTATCGGATTTCGGCGGTAAGTGCCTTTAGGCACGAGCACAACAGCCGCTAATTTCATATTACATTTAGTTGTTATTAAATTTAGAAAACACTAGATAATAAAAGGCTCAACCATGATATTGTTTTATTCTAGATGATTAAATACACATGTTTTGTTAGTGACTTTCAGTCTAAATACCTTTGACTCCAATAAAATTAGCTTAAAGACAAGTTTTATTTTACATTTTATGAATTTTTTTTTGCTTCAAATGCTTTGTAACTTCATTGTCTCAACTTGAAGTAAAACGTGATTCGAAACCAGAACCGCCATAGTCTAATGGTTTGGATTGTTTGGTTCTCTGCTTTTCATGGACTGGTTTGGTTTTGAAAATCTTCAATTTGTAAAAGTAGGCTTGATTCTTATTACAAAACCACACCAATCCGGTCCATGATCAGGACCTCTGACCCAACCCTTTCACAACCGGTTAATTCTAAAAGAACGTCAAACCTTGTTTATTGGAGAGGGAAAAAAAAAACCACACGAGAGAGACAGAAAAGAGAGCAAAATAAAACTCTGAAAATATTAGTATTTCACAGTGATAATGTCAAACCATGTTGATTATTTTTTTTAAAATTAAATGCATTTTCTGTCTTATTAACAAAAAGTTACTTGTAAAGCCAATATGACGGGCCGTTTGGATGGAGGATTTGTTTTAGTGGGATTTGTAATGAGGGGGGATTTGAAGGTGGATATGTAGTAAGGGGGGATTTGTTAAAGAGGGTGGCCCCACCTCTTAAGAAGGGTGGATTTGTAATGAGGTGTTTGGAAGGTTTTTTGAGAAGGGGGATTTGGAAGGTGGATATGATGGGATAAAATGTAAAATGACTTTATTGCCCCCATATTTTAATTTAATGGGTAATATAGGTTAATTTAATAATAAATAAATAAATAAAATTTTTTTTTAAAAAACTGGTTAAAATTAAACAAAGTTCAGTTTGAAATGTGTAAACCTTAATTTTTTTTTTTTTTACAAAAACGAATTAAATGATAGATTAATTGTAATTGTAAAATAATTCAATTATTATGAAATTATATAGGAAAACAAATTTTGTTTTTTGGTAAATTAGTTGGGTAGTTGATAAATTAATTGGAAATTTCCTTTTTTGGTAAAATAATTTGTAAATTTTAATTTTTGGTAAATTTCGTTTTTTGGTAAATTAATTGTAATTGTAAATTTCTTTTTTTGGTAAATTATTAATTCAATTAGTTGGATAGTTGGAAGCACATGGTCAACAAATTTGTTGGGTGTGTGGTAATTGAAAACACATGTTCACCAACTTTTTTGGTAAATTTTTCTATAAAAGGCATATATTTGTACAATTTCCTTCATCCCATTCCATATCTCTAGTCCATTACAAGTAATTTTCAATTATTTTGGTAATTTGTCTCACAATGGCACGCGCCGCACGTCGAGCTTGGAGTGATGAGGAGGAGGAGTCGTTATTAGAAAAACTTACGACTCTTGTAGATCAAGGTGTTTGGCAAGCTGAGCACGGGTTTCATCCCGGGTACTTGAAAGTCTTGGAAAATCAAATGAGATCTTCTTTTCCCCAAGGAGGTATTGCCCAAAATCATATTGAGGCAAAGATTAAGAATTGGAAACAAACTTGTTTCCAATTACAACACATGCTTCAAATACCCGGGTTTGGTTGGAATGCAACTGAAAATAGACTGTTGGTAGAAGATGCAGTTTGGAATGAATATGTCCAAGTAAGTAATGAATATTCTTGCAATTTATATAAACTCATGTTTACAGTAAATTTTAAACAATTTTGCTACTAATTGTGTAGGTCAATCGACGAGCTAGGCAAATGAAGGAAATGTAATTCCCGAATTATAATCGATGGTGCCATTGCTTTGGACGTGAGTACTGATGTGGAGAAGGCGGAAGCTTAAGACAGATGTTGGACAATAAATTTGTACCCTTCGTAATGTACCTCAACTAAATGTTTGAATTTAATTGAGATGATTACTTTGTGTTCATATTACAGTCTTAATTTCGCTAATGTTTGAAAAACACGTACAAGTTCAATCAGAATCAAATAGATGTGCCAAGATTATACAACATAAGAAACCTAAGGAAAAAACTACAACGAAGTATGTGATTAGACTAGATCGATGTTGAACTTCCAAACCATTTCCGGATGTGGAACCATTGTGACTTGATTGTTGTTGGCTTCGAACTGACTGCATTTGAAGGAGCCGGTATCTTTCCTCATGGAACTGTAACAATGCTCCTTCCGCTTCGTCGTACGTGGTGTATCTTTTGAACAAGTTCCCCGGGTATCCATTAATCTGCAGTCCCGCGGTCTCCCAACTAGTATAGATGCCTGGACGACGGCCAACGAAAACCACCCAATAGTGTTGTTTTCCTTCCCTTGACATTGTAAAATCTACGAGAAAAAACCAATTATCACGTTTATAACATAATGAATAGAAAGAATTTTTGAAATGTAGTTGGCTCAGATTTTTTCCCCACCGGCATATAGTGCACAAGTTGGCTACAACTTATGTTGCCAAATGGTTAGTAAACCATTGACCCTCATAAGTTGTCCTGCCAAGACAAGTGTCTCGCCGTGAAATGTGTTAAAAATATCCTCATAGCCTAAGCAAAACAGTCTGACAAAGTGGCAAAAATGCAGCCCCAAATCAGTCCAAAAACCAGGTTTAAAACTGTCCAGAAATCAGCCACACCCAGCCACAAAACTGTCCAAAGACCAGCCACTAAAATGCCCAAAAAAACAGACACAAAACAAGCCAAAGTGGCAAAATTGGGCAGAACCAGAACAACAAGTGGAGGAAAGAGCAGCAGTAGCAAACAGCCACAAAAGAAACCACAAACAGACACAAAGCAAGCCAGAAACAGCTTCCATATTTGGGCTCAGAAAATTCAAACGTAATCAAAGTAGCACTACCATTTGCAACTAAGTTGCCTTTAAGGCCGTCATAATTGGCAAAGGCAATACCAACTAATCCATTACTAGTAAACATGGCATCATTGCCCAAGAAAACAGCCTGACAAAGTGGAATAAATGGCATCATTAGATCAGTTCAAAGTTGTACACAAAGTGTCCACAAAACAGTCCAAAAACTGTCAAACAAGACCAGCCCCAAATCTGCACAGAAACTGTCCACAAAACTGTCTTCAAAACCAGCTTTAGAACTGTCCAAAAACCAGCCACACCCAGCCATTTAACTGTCCAACAACCAGCCACCAATTTGCCCAAAAAAACAGCCAACGAACTGCACAAACTGTCCAAAAAAGCAGCCACCAATTTGCAAAAACAAGCCACCACACACAGGCATGCTAACAGGTAAAAAACAGGCATGCATACACACACACAGAGAAATGGAGCCCTGCACACACACACACACACACACACACTGAAATAGCCCTGCATGCTAACAGGTAACAGGTACCAAAACTGAATGTCAAACAGCCCCAAAACTGAAGGAACTGGAGGAATAACCACCAACAAAACAGCCCAACTTAACTGTACCAAACCTGTCCAACAAAAGGATATAATGCAGTACGTAAAACAATTATAAAATAAGCCAAACATTGGCCAGATTGCAGAATCAAAACAGGCCTGCACACACACACACACATAGTCCTGCAGGAAGAAAACTGTCCAAAGGAGGAAGGACGACCTACACATGAGATTAGTAGCCTTAAATGAGTACGTTCACACAAAGGAGGAAGGACGTTCACTAATGGAAAGGTTTTCAAGGCACATACCGTGTGGAATTTTCAACCCGTGAGGCCTTACCAAGGCGTTTTCAAGCACTCTTGAGTCTGTGGCGGAGCCTTCCCAACCAGACAACGCGTATACAAATTGGAGATTACGACTACAAACTCCTAACACATTTGTCGCGTAGTCACCCTTCCTTGACCTATACCGTGCCTTGAGTTCTGTTGGGGGGAGGACTGGTATGAAAGTACCATCTAAAGCCCCTAGACAATTCTACGAGAAAGAAGAGAATTTTTATTATGGTTGATCATTTATAATCAAATAAGTGCATTAATGTAAGTTAAAAGTTAACATTTATGTACCTCAAACCACTTCCACCTAGCATCCGGCTCATTGCCAGGAATAGGCTGAGGATGATACCACAAGTACTTGTTAAGCCGCAATACCGCAATCAAAACTGTGTGGAAATGCCTACTGATTGTTTCCTCCGATCTCCAAAATTGTAAAATGGTTCGCCTATTCTTCGTATGGTGCGAAAGGATCCACAAAAATATTGCAACCTTCTCTACAACTGTGACATTTCTAGATGGCTCTAGCCCATTTTCAGTAAGTAAATGGCACAACGTCATAAATGTATGCCTATTTACCCTCAATTGGTTGTGACAAGTCGTGTCACTTTGGTGTACCAACCTATTCAGTGCGTCTATTTGGTGTTGGTAATAATTAGGATTGGCACGAAGATGAGGCTTGTGTCGATTCCTTTGTCGATCCCTTTCGGCAATCAAGTCCATAATTAACAAGTACAGTTGAAGAACACTATTGACTACTGTCATCATACATAACATTGCTAACAATGCCTTACGGTTTCTCTTCTTTCTTCGTTCACGGCTCGTTAATCTTGCCATCTGTTTTGGGGCACAAGTTAATTTAGTGTAAACACGATAATAGGAGAAATCATAATTTAAGGCAGCTTATAATATAGTCTTACAGTAAATTGTATAGTCTCAAGTTTGTCTCTATACTACACCTACAAAAACTTCTTTATTCAACGTTATATATTAACAGCAGGTTGCATATCAAATCTTGATCAACAATCAGTTCAAACAAGGTACAAAAACAATACTGTGGCCTGTCGGATCTATATTGTATAGTTGCTTGTCTATTAATATTCAACCAATTACTTCTAGTAGAGTAGCGGAAGATTCTTACTTTTTGTAATAGTTTTCAGGCTAGGAAAACATGATATAGCAGTCTCATTTTTGTGGTCATACAAAGAAAACCACTTTGGTCTAAGCAATATTCTATGTTCTTTCAACTAAAAGGAATTAAACTGTGCTTACATGACCTATTTATACACTAAACGCCAGTAAACAGCCCCTCAATATATAAACCTGCCCACTAACAGGCCACTTAACAGCAAACAAGCAGCCATTTGTTGTCCAAACCATAATATTACTATATTACATTCATCTTTGTTAAGGAGAATGTACATCTGTCTAATTCAATTGTCCGCTTCTGAGTTACGTTCAAGTAAGTCAGGACTCAGCTCAATCACCTGTTTTGAGTGAAACGGAACTTAAATGTACCATAGGAAGAAGGCAGCAGCAAGAGCACAAGACTCGCCAATATTTATAGTGAAAGACCCACTACTTGGCTTTTCAAAACCTCAGTGCATGGTTCATATTGCAAAAATGAAACTAGAACCGGAGAATCTCAAGTAAATGAAATTGGATGATACTTATGCTTGGCTTGTTGATTAACTAGATACAGTGAAAAATGCAGTGCTTCTGGTTTTCCTGACCAGCCAACAAGTGAACTTTTCTTCATATGCTTTCACATTGTTTACCCTCCACAAATTTAACTTCCGAAAACAGTGTTAAGCAAAAGAAAACATTCCTAATGTAATGAGAGTACATTCAGTTTATAAATGTCCATCTTTGTCGAAACTTGATGGCTAAAAAACAGTCTACTGCTCAAAGAGATTAATTTCACGGTTGAATCTATGCTTTAAGCTGCTACCAAAAAGAATTTGTTCGCTAAGCGTTTTAAGTAAGTATATAAAGGAAGTCAGAGAGCTTGTAGCACAACACACATCTCTCTATCTCTCTGTGAAGAGTTCGAATCCAGTATGATCTCTCAAGACAGTTCTGATTCTTAAGTAATAGAAGACTTCGTGAGTCAGTAAATGAATTTCATTTATTGATATAGTATATTGAAACCATTTCAACTTGATATCATCAGCTAGTTGCCTAATTACTGACTCGAGGCAAGAAGGGGGCAATATTTAGCATTTCAGGGAATGTGAACATGGAGGAGGTATATGAGCACATATACTAGATATTCTATACGGCAACTCAAAATCATAAATTAGGGCAAAATGAAAAAACGAAAAATATTCATCAATACGGCAACTCAGATCTCAGATCGAACTCACTCATCACTGACATTCGATTCTGTAAAAAAAATTGTACATCTACGGCAACTCAGATCTGTCGACAGTACCAAAATGAACTCCAAATCGCAACAGCATAGTCCAAAAACCAGATCGCAAAACCATAGTCGAACAACCAGATCACAACAAACCAGATCGAAAACCAGATCAAGACCAAAAATGGAGTCCAGAACCATACCTCAGCCCTTTCAAAAAAGGAAAACAAGGTCAGGACGTAGAGGAAGACGAGGTGGAGAGTAGAACCCGTCGGTGTACGGCGGTGGAGTCGCCAGAGAGTAGATCGGCGACCTCCTTCTTCTCTCTCTCTCTCTCTCTCTTCTCTCTTTCTCAGTCTAGTTGTAAAATGAACGACAACAAGCCACAAAAGTGAAAAGCCAAGGGCAACACAGTCAAAAACGCACCCGGATTAACTAGCGACAGGGGTACCCCCTGTCGTTAACTAAACCTAGAAGAGGGGGAGATGGAATCCGGCTAGGGGCTCAAATCCCCCTTCGATTCTGCACATCCAAAGACCGGAGATGAGGGAGAGGGGGAGAACAAGTCAGGGGTGTTGCCAAATCCGGGTTCAAGTCCCCCATCCAAACAGGCTGTGAGAGTGGCAATCTTTTTTTTCCCGTGGCATTCATATATTTACGCCAATAAAAAATTATATTAATTAGCAAAATTTTACCTTTGTGCTATACTTTAGTGGATGATACAAATAAGTAAAACAGAACAGGGGAAGTTGCCTTGCACGAAAGAAATCAGAGCCTTAACAATAGCCCTCAAGAACAGAATTGAAAGGAAAAATAGAACGGCACGAAAAAGTAAACTGGTCGGAACCAATCGGAAATGGAATGTTAGAGCAATTTCTGAGCTCGGATCTGAAAACGGTTCCGAACGAAAGCATACGTTTGACTTGACTGGTCTCGGGCTTCTATGTTGGCTTCACTTTTTTCAGCCTGCGTTAGACCTATCCAAACAAACAGAGGGAACTCAGGAAAGAATCAATGGTAACCCTTTGAACATTTTCAATATATGAAGAGCACACATTATTCCTTTTCAACATTTCAACACAGTGAGCTTTGGCTTGGATGGGTGACACAGTGCTGAGCCACGTGGTTGGGTTAACGTGATAACCGGAAAATTTCTAGTAGAAATGTTTGATGCAACTACTAGTACTCTCCTTATTTGTTACGATCGATTTTAGTTAAAATACTGGTTCAATAACTCGTGTAGAATCAGACAGACACATTCGTGTGCGTGTCGTGTGTGGTGGACGTCGGGGTGCGCGCGCGCGCGTGCATGTGTGTTTGTGGAGACCACATGAATGTACAAATGGAAACAGTAACCGAACCGCAACCGTCATCTTCCCAAGAAAAAGTTAAGCATACAGGTATGTCAATGTCATAAGCAGCATTTGTCCATCGACAAGACTAATAAATAGGAAAAGAAGGGCAGTTAAATGTTAGCTCACCAAATGACATGGCATTAAGCCACGAGAAAGGCAACTTCCCGCTTAGCTGGATGTTTGTAACATTTTGAACCCTTCAAAAATCTTCACCATGTGGTCGCTCTATTTTCTGTTGGAATTCGTCAGGCATGTTCCATACTAATAGATCTTGTAGGTTTCTGAGGTGCTGAATCCCCAATGGAACCATTTCTAGTTTCTCACAGGCTACAATATCTAGCACTCTTGGCTCAGGCATTGATCCTTGCTCCATTCTTACGCTCTTCAATTGTCTTAACATTATGAGGGCAAGAAATTTAAGCCTGGGGTATCCTCCAACATCGCAACATAACTCCTCCCTAGCGTAAGCATCGCGGAGTTCAAGATCCACCAAGTTTGGTAATCCTTGAAGTGCTTTCAGTGGATCGTCACTCATATAGGAGTCTTGGAGGACTAGCTTTGCTAGGTAACTGAGGGAAGTGATCCATTTAGGCAAATTTGGTAATCTGCACTTAAGATACAGGCGTTGAATAAACCGCGGAGGTGTTGAGAGAGAATCTAGATGGAGAAGGGGTTCGGTTGTTCTTATGGACACCATGTATAACGAGGAAAGGTGCTTTAATTTCTCTAAAGCATAACATAGGTCCATCCCGTTCTCTCTTGTAAGCTGTAAGATTCCCAATCTCCTTAGCTCAGTTAGCTTTCCAAACTCTCTCACCATATCACCGTTCCCATTCACTTCCACACTTACTAACTTTTGTAGCTTTGTCAATCCACCTATGCCTACTGGAAGGCTCATGCCGTGCGTAAGGGCAAAAGGCGTTGATGAAGGAAAACTATAGCCATATCCTCGCAACTGGAAAAGATGTTTTAACTTCAATATCCCATGAGGAAGGGTTGATATGCGAGTGTGTTTGATATCTAGTATTTCCAAGTTCTTGAGCTTTCCAATGGACTCCGGAAGCTCCCTTATCATCGTCCTCCTCAAACTCAAGTATCTTAGGTGAATCATTTTGGACAGCTCCGGAGGAAATTCGAAAAGCTGTGTACCATCAAGCTCCAACAACCCTAACAATCTAAAACCCTTAAAAAAGGCCATCCCCAACAGCATTGAAGGTCCAAAAACCAATAGAGATCTGAGGCTAGCAAATCTCATGTCCAACGGGAGCTCTTCACAACTGTCGTGAATTGCCATTCGACGGATCTTCTCATCCAGTGACATTCTTTTATCATTCAGTATCAAAACAAATGACTCATTCCTGGATTTCAACTGGATAATTTCGCGCATAACATCGTGCACGCGACAAGTCGTAACCCTGTTGAAGTAGTCTATATGCGCTACTTGAATCATACTCCTACTAACAAGTTCATTTAGGTATTCCTCTGCAGCCTCTTCCATGGTGAGGCCTCGCTTCTCTTCCACAAATCTTTCAACAACCCACAGCCGAATTATTTTCATCCGTTTGATTAAATAATCCTCCGGGAAAATGCTCAAGTACAAGAAGCAACATTTAAGGTGGTATGGTAAGTCATGGTAACTTAGTAGAAGTATTCTTTCAAGACTCTCAAGGCTGGAGTCACTCTTCATCTCAGAATAAAGGCTGTCATGGACTCTCTTCCATTCCAAAACATGTTTATCCTTCTTATACAACAAGCTGCCTATTGCCACAATTGCTAGCGGCAACCCCCCACACTTCTTTAACATACTTCTAGACATGTTCTCCAATTCTTTTGGGCAGACACCCTCACTTTCCCTTCGGAAAGCTTTCATACAAAAGAGTTTCCAAGCGTCTTCTTCTGGCAGAGGTTGGAGATGGTAAACATGACTGGATATTTCTATAGAGGCTGCTACGTCACTTATTCGCGTAGTGAAAACTATTCTACTACCAGAACAACAATTGGGGAACGCAAATTTCATTATTTCCCAAGAATTTGTGCTCCATACATCATCAAACACAACTACGTACCTCTTTTCTTGTAAATATTCCTTTAGTTTGCTCACCACTTGTGATTCGCCCATTGTTTCAAATCCCATAGGAATTATCTCTTTTGCTTCTTCCAACATCTCCTTTAGTGCAGATCGTAGAAGCTCCGCTGCTGTAAACGACTTTGAAACAGTTATCCAAGCACGGCAATCGAAGTACTTCTTAACAACTTGACTATCATAAGCTTTCTTCACCAGAGTGGTCTTCCCCACACCACCCGTCCCCACCACAGAGATAGCAGTAAGATTCCTCTCTCCTTCTAGAAGCCAAGAAATCAACACACGTTTGGGATTCTCAATTCCCACAACATCGGCTTCGTCTATGAAGAGAGAAGCACGTCGAAGATCATGCCACGTGTTCAATGTAGAAGACGAGCTTGTGGCGTCCTCAATCCTTCTAAACGAAAATGCATTCCGTCTATTGGAAATATCCTTGATCTTCGTCTTTACGTCCTCTATCTGTCCCGCTAAGCGGTGTCGGGTCCTCAAGTGGCGAATGAAGTGAAAGAATCTCGGAAGCCGCCCCGGTCGAGACGGCAGTGAGAAGCGGGAAGAGAACTCGTCCAGGATGTCCTCGGTATCATGGGCTACGTCTCTCACTTGCTTTACCCACGTTTCTACGCCTTTTTCTGTTTCAGTTCTTGATTCGGCATCTTGCAGGAAAGATCTCATGCTTTCCAAATCATCACGTACCTCACTAACTCCCCTCCTAACTCCGCCCAGGAATTGAGCTTCTTCTGCTAGGAGCGTCACTAATTTTTCCAGCACCACCTCCACTGCTATCATGGCCATTGTCACCCTTTTCAAAATAGTAATTTTTTCCCCCGGTGAAGATGATCGATGAAGATGAGATAGGTGTTGGGGATTGGTGAAGATGGGATTGGTGAAGATGAAATAGGTGTTAGATGATTGATGAAGATGAGATAGGTGTTGTGGATGGATGAAGATAAGAGTGGTGAAATCAAAATGTAGCCAGTGGCTCATGACCAGCTACTTTTCAAGTAGCTAGATGCATGTATGGTACTCGTGGTCCAACTTTGCTACTATCAAACATTCCTATGGACTAAATGACATTGACGATGACTTTTCAAAAACAATCCCAGTGGTAACCTCAACCAGTCATAGGCGCGTAAATATTCATATTAGCACCGCCTAATTTATTCTTGTTAAGTCCATTTATATTGTTACTTAGAGATTAGTAATGCGTTATTTGTGATTGTTGATATTTGGAGGCTTGACATATTAATGGGTTTTCAATTCGATTAGTGCGATGTTAGTTCACGAGTTTGCGAAGTTATACGTGGCGTTCAAGAAGAGGTATGGGGTCGCCTGACCCATGGCAGGAAAAAAAAATCTCCAAGAATTATACTGACCTCTTGTAATATACCGAATGAACTCACTAAATTTTAGTGACGAACCCATAGTACTAGATTATTTCTCTCATAAGCCTTCAAACAATGAGGCTATTATTGAACAATTTTCAAACTTGAAATCTCATTGAATGCCATCGTAGGAGCTCATGCAGTATAAATTACTTGGAAATTAAATTGAAAAGAAATTATTAAAAATTTGCTTTTTTGGTACTAGTATCTTTTAGTTATTATTTAAAAAGTTAACTAGCATTTTCATATGTGGTTTGTTATAAACAGATTATTCATTAGTATAAATGAACCCATGCTCACATATTTCTGGAGTCACCCCTGGTAATGGGTGCCACACCTAACCACAATTTAGCTAATGGTCTAATATCACAACCTCTGCACAACCAAAATTAGACTCTTTTGAATTTTACCATCTCCCTTCCGAACTTCGCCGAGGAATTGAGCTTAAGTGTTACCAATATTTACACCTCCACTTTCTTGGGAGATGCTGCCAAGCGCATCCTGGCCGTCCAAAAGTATTTTCAGCGGTTCGATTTAAAAAACGAATAGCTGCTGAATTTTATTCTCACCGCTATCATGGCCATGTTAGCCTTTCCAAACTGGTAATTTTTTCCCCTGCAAATGAATAGCTGCTGAGGATTGATGAAACTAATTTAGTCAAAAGTCTGCCAAGTTGCTCACCCGACTACTCTTCAAAGAGTCTAGCCGTCCATATGGAAATCCCCCATGGGTGATATCCAGATTCCACTAGACTAAAATGACACTGATGATGACATTTTTAAAACCTTTTCTGGCATTAACCTCATCCAGCTACCTTTCACCATATAAGGCCTTGAAATGGTCAACTATAAGTTCCTAACTGTTAGAATCCTTCCATATTGGGCATGATTTGATTCTTTGTATAGTAGCTAATTCTTAGGAGGTAGTAGCTGATTCTTAGGAGTTAGTATAGTTTATAATCTTTGATTCTTAGAAAATCAATCCTACCAATCATGGGATTGAACCAATCACCAAATTCACTTTTTGTATTGTATATAAGTTGTAGCACACAATGAATAAAGGATCTCAGAAATCTCCTTCTAATCTTTTCTCTCATTGGTCTACCATTCTTATCATGGTATCAAAGCACCGTTCCTGTGCTGAACCATAGCTTCCGCTTAGCATTTGTAGCTTGAATTTCTAAACCCTCGTTGTGGTTTAATCATTCAACCTCCATCCATTTTCCTTCTAAAATCATTTTATTTTCCGATGACGCAATCAGAATCATCAAAATTGTCTGCGAGCAATCCAATTCAGGATGTCGCATCTCCATATTTCTTGCATTCCTCTGATCATCCTGGTGCTATTCTTGTTTCCGCTCCACTCAATGGAGATAATTACCCTACATGGAAACGATCTATGAAAATGGCCCTTAACGCAAAGAACAAACTTGGTTTTGTTGATGGGAGTGTCACCCAATCAGCCACAAATCAAGTGGAGATTCAGGCTTGGGGACGATGCAATGATATGGTTCTCTCATGGATCCTCAACTCTATTGATAAATCTCTCACCGCCAGTATTATTTATGCTGACACTGCCCGTAGTGTTTGGCTAGATCTTGAGGAACGTTTCTCGCAAGGTAATAATCCTCGCATCTTTCAGTTGAAAAGAGATATTACCAACTTTCGTCAAGAACAACATTCACTGGCTTTCTTTTATAACACCCTTAAGTCCTATTGGGATGAGTTGGGAACCTATGTAACCCTTCCAAGTTGCAACTGTGGAGCCATATCAAAGTGTACCTGTGAAATTTTCAAAAAGATTCAAGATATGCATGAGACTGAACGTGTATTTCAGTTTCTTATGGGACTGAATGAAACTTATACTAATATCCGGAGTCAGATCCTTGTCATGGATCCACTGCCTAATGTTAGCAAAGTCTATGCCATCATAAATCAAGAGGAGAAGCAACGTCTCCTTCATCTCCCTTCAATCAACACTTCTGAAAATGTGGCCATGGCAGCCAACAAATCATTCCAGAATGGTGGACACGGATCTAATCGGTCCCATGGAACCAATCAGAGCACCGTTCGTGGGAAAGGCCGACCTAAATGTGACTATTGTGGTGAATTTGGTCACTATAAGGAGAAGTGCTATGAGCTGGTTGGCTATCCAGCAACATGGAACCAATCCGATTCCAACAAAAAGGCGTCGGTTGGCTATCCAGCAACATGGAACCAATCCGGTCCCAACAAAAAAGCGTCAACATCACGGCATTCAGCGCACAATGCAACCAACTCAGTTTTGACACACTCTAGTGTTCCTACTCCAAATCCAACTGATGGTCCAATACCTGGTTTGTCCTCTGCTCAATATCATCAGTTGCTTGCATTGCTCTCGCCAAAGGAGATGCCCACAGCTAACCTTGCTGGTAAAAGCTCTTTTCTTTCTTGCAACTCAGTTACCTCTTCTCCTTCTTGGATCCTTGATAGTGGTGCATCAGATCACATGACATCTTCATTGTCCTTACTCACCACTCATATACCTACCACTGATGCAAAACCTGTGAAACTTCCAACAGGTGATACTGCACCAATTACTCATATTGGATCTGTGAAGTTGTCTCCTAACCTTTCTCTAGAAAATGTTCTTTGTGTTCCTAACTTTCATTTCAATCTTTTGTCCATTAGTAAACTAACACAAGATCTGAATTGTGTTGTCACCTTCTTTCCCACCTTTTGTGTATTTCAGGACCTTACCTCGAGGAAGCTGATTGGGAGGGGTGAGGTTCACGATGGTCTCTACCATTTTGTGCCAACCAGTCCAATCATCCCTATGGCTATGCCGGTTCATCGCTCTCCTCATTCTAGTCTTTGGCGCATGCGTCTTAGCCATCCTTCCGGTCCTCGGTTAAATAAAATCTACTCTACTAATTCTTCTGTGTTTTCTTTTCATTCTCCATGTGACGTTTGTATTCGGGCAAAACAAACTCGCTGTCCTTTTCCATTACGTTCTAATAAAAGTATTGAACCTTTTGCTCTTATTCACTGTGATATTTGGGGAGGTTATTCCACACCATCGCAAACTGGTGCTCATTATTTTCTCACCATAGTTGATGATTATTCTCGTTGCACTTGGGTATATCTTATGCGGTTCAAATCTGAAGCAGGCTCTTTTCTTCAAATTTTTTGCAAAATGGTTAAAACACAATTCAATCGTTCTGTAAAAAAAAATTCGGTCAGATAATGGGCAAGAATTTTTCTCCAACCCAATGACATCTTTTTTTCATAACCATGGAATCATTCATCAAAGCACTTGTGTTGACACCCCACAACAAAACGGGGTCGCCGAACGCAAACATAGACACATCCTTGAAGTTGCTCGAGCCTTACGGTTTCAAGCGCACCTCTCTTTGGCTTTTTGGGGTGAGTGCATTTTAACTGCCACTTACTTAATCAATCGGATCCCAACTCCTATTCTTAATGGAAAAACGCCCCATCAAATGCTTTTTCAAGTTGCGCCAAATTATGCAAATCTTCGTGTTTTTGGTTGTCTATGTTTTGCACATGTCCCTCATGCATATCGGCAACACAAATTTTCTGCTCGAGCTTCTAAATGCATTTTTGTTGGCTATCCTTTTAATCAAAAGGGGTATCGAGTCTATGATCTTACAACGTGTCGTATTTGTACGTCACGTGATGTCACATTCATTGAAGATTCCTTTCCTTTTGCATCTCATTTAGCTAACTCTGACATTGTTACACCAAATCCTGTTCTTGAAGAAAGTGTATCCCCCACTGTTGTTCCAACTCCAGAACCCATTGAACATATCAGTTCTAGCGAACCTTCGCACCATGCATGCACTCAACGACCACATCGCACCATCAATCCACCCAATTATCTTCGTGACTATGTGTGTCCCACCTTATCTCTAGTTTCATCGCCTACTTCTACGCCTTCTCTACAGCCCTCGGCAGGTAAGCCTTATCCTCTTTCTCAGTATCTTCCTATCCATAAATTTTCTGCCAATCACATTGCCTTTTTATCCACTATTGGTAACCATGAAGAGCCTACATCTTTTACCCAAGCTGTTAAGTCTACTCTTTGGCGTGAAGCAATGGCAACTAAAATTGATGCATTGGAAAAAAATCATACTTGGACTCTTGAAGACTTACCTGTTGGAAAAAAAATTGTTGGCTGCAAGTGGGTCTATAAAATCAAACATCGGGCTGATGGTACGGTAGAGAGATACAAAGCTCGATTGGTTGCTAAGGGTGTAACGCCCCGATTTTCAAAGGTAAAATCGGAGGTATTAAATACTAATTCTTGAAAAAAACTTATTAAATCAAATTCGAAATCCAAAACGGATAATTCATCCTAATGATTTATCTATTACAAACCATTGTGAAAATATTGAAAATAGTCTTTAAAGGGATATGCTAAACAGATATTAGAGCCATCTTCTAAGTCTGATATGGGTCCCAAGCGTATTCTGGCTCAACTCCCACTTCCGGATTCTCCTCAGCATAAAACTGTTCGCCCTCGGGATCCTGTGTTTCCCGGTTTTTGCAAAATCGACACGGATGCCGGAAAATCCGTGCCTGAGTGAAAGAGTTCACCCGAACTATAATCCAACCCAATTACCCCTCTTACAATACAGGTTAGCAAGCAAACAGGATATATATGGTGCGGAAAAGTAAAAACAGAGATAATCATACAACTTGATTCATTACTATCCATTAACTTAATCAAATCTAAGATCTCTCCACGAGATCTTTCCTCCCTAACCACTAGCCATGCTCACCCCATGAGATCACTTCCCTTTGTTGTCGCAGAACACCTAAGTTATGTACCGAGTGTGCACCCCAATAACTACAACAAGGGGTAAGCTTATCATGCCGGTATCACGACTAGGGTTCGCCTATCTTATAAACCACATCACAATTCTTTTCACAATCATCACTGGACACCCGCCAGTCTATCAATTCATCACTGGACACCCGCCAGTATCAATTCTCATCACAATCTCATCATATCACAACATCACGCCTGCAGGCAACCTCTAAACAGAAAATAAACTTCACAATTTATCCATTACTTAACATCGTCTACGTGATTTCTATTTCGCATACCACCCCATGTCCCTAGGGTCCAATCTAACAGTCAAATGAAACATCGGCACAATATCAATCTCAATAATAATTAAAAACGAACAACAGACGGATCAAACAGTTATTAAGCAATGCAATCACGTAACTTTTTATGACTGGGCCGTTGCCCTTAATCTCGTATGATCACCAAGTAATTAAGAATGTAAGATTTATTTAACTAAGCTTAAATAACAATTTTCTAAACTTTTATTAATTAATTATAAGTAATTAAGCTAATTAAGTACTAATTAAATTCATTAATTAGGAAAAAATATTAAAATAGATAACGTAACCTTAATAAAGGTCCTAACAGTCCCCTATAATAAGTTCAAGTGCTAAAAGTTGGTTTTGGATGCTCACGAAATTATTTTAAATAAAAGAATTAAATTAATAGACTAAACAAGCATAAATAAACAATAAATAATTAAATAGTTGGAAATATTTTTATATTTACAGAATATCATTCTAGGGCTGTAAATAGTCTAAATAAAATTATTCGGATTTTTAAACCTTCTGTATAATATTTTACGATATTATTATTAAGAAACAATGCTTAAATAATAATAAATAGTAATTCAAATAAATAAAATTTTATTTTAATAAAATATCACCTTTGGACTGTCAGTAGTCTAGGAAAAATATTTTCGATGTTAAAAATATTTTTTATAAGGTTGTTATTAATTTTCGTTTATATCTTTAATTAAAAATAAAATAAATAGCAAATAACATTAAAAAGTTATGAAATCAACAACTTATGATCTTTAATAAGTTAGGAATCTAAGAAAAATAGTTTGGGAATTTATAGAGTAATTTAAAGGGTCGTAACGAATTTTAGTTTACAAACGATCTCACGATTACGAATAAAAATTAAATAAATAGTAGATTAAATAAAAAAAATATGAAACTAACAAGTTATGAACTTTAGAATATGGGCAACCTAGGATAAAAATTTCGGGTTCAAATACGATGTTTAAAAGGTCGCAAAATCAATTTGAAACAAGAACGAAATCATCGCGCGGCTGGGACAAGAGGAGTTCGCGGCCGCGAACTCCGTTCTGCTGGTTCACGCGGCTGGGGTTCCCGAACCTTGCGGCCGCAAGGTCGCTGCACAGTTTTTATTTTTTTGCTTTTCGTCGTGGTTTTCGATGCATGGGGGCACGGGGGACCTTGGGTTATGTCTATAAACATCAAATATACTTAGAGGAGGCTTCGGATTGAATTATAATACCTTGGTTCGGATTAATTTCGTTTTCGATCGAAAACGTGATTTTGGGGAAGACGACTTTAATTCCTTCGATCGGAGGACCTTGGGACCGAATTGCTTGATCTACGGTGATCCTTGGGACTGTGGTAAACAACTTGAACGATCAATTTGGGTTTCGGACGAGCGGAAACTCGAAACCCACTTTTCTCTCTCTCTTTTTCTCTCTCTAGAATTCTATCGATTGTAATTGATTTCTCTCTGGTTTTTCTCTCTTTTCTGACTCCGTGGGAGGTGGTAGAATAATGTACGTGCCCTAGGGTCGGTGTGGTGTGTATATATAGGAGAATTGGATGAGTTTCGAATTAAAACGAGTCCTAACGGTACCGGGTTTTTGCATGGACGAATTACGCACGAATTTTGGGTCAAGGAGGAGGTAGAGATTGAGTAGGAGAGTGAGGGAGAATATAGGCGTGCATGCATGCATTTATATGTATGTATATAATGCTAAATTAATTTTTAAAAGTTTAATTAGATAAAATACTTATTTTTTTGTAATTATCTACTAATTAATAAATAAGGAAATCAATATTATCATAAATAATAAATTCTTTTGAATATTTTTATTAGTTAAATTTTCGGGTTATTACAACCTATCCCCCTTAAATAAAATTTCGTCCTCGAAATTAAAGTGTACCTTTAGAAGGAAACAGATTTGGGTATTTGGTGCGCATAGTATCCTCTCTTTCCCATGTTGATTCCTCAATTCCTCGATGTCGCCAGAGGATTCGGACTAGTTGAATTGTTTTGCCTCGAATGCACTTCTCACTGTAATCTTGGATCTCCACTGGCTGTTCCTCTAGAGTGACGTCATCGTTGAGTTCGATGTTTTCCCAATTGATGATGTGGGAATGATGCGTCATGTACTTTCGGAGCATCGACACGTGGAATACATTATGAACTCGGTCCAGTTGGGGTGGTAGCGCCAGGCGGTACGCCACTTCTCCAATTTTCTCAAGGATCTCAAAAGGGCCAATGTATCGTGGTGATAGCTTTCCCTTCTTTCCAAATCGGATAACTCCCCTTCGTGGTCTAATCTTTAAGAACACATGTTCTCCAACTTGAAAGGTCAATGGTCTAGTCCTTTTGTCGGCGTAGCTCTTCTGTCGACTTTGAGCGGTCAGGAGCCGTTGGCGAATGGTCATGATCTTTTCCGTCGTCTCTTGGACTAACTCTGGTCCTAGTAACTTTGCTTCTCTCAGTTCAGCCCAACAAACTGGCGATCGACAGGGTCGTCCATACAAAGCTTCATATGGTGCCATCTCAATGCTCGATTGATAGCTGTTGTTATAGGCGAACTCTACTAAGGGTAGATGTCGTTCCCAGCTCCCCTTAAAGTCCAATACGCAAGCTCGGAGCATGTCTTCCAAGATTTGGATTGTTCTTTCGGATTGTCCGTCTGTCTGTGGGTGAAATGCAGTGCTGAGACGAAGATCGGTTCCCAAAGCTTTCTGTAGGCTTTCCCAAAATGTTGACGTAAATCGTGAATCTCGATCACTCACAATGGATACAGGTACTCCATGTAATCGCACGATTTCTCGGATGTAGAGTCTACTGAGAGAGTCCATAGAATCTGTCATCTTCATAGGTAAAAAGTGGGCGGATTTGGTTAAACGGTCTATTATTACCCAAATGGCGGTATTCGATTGTGGAGACCTTGGTAGTCCTGTCACAAAATCCATGGCGATATGTTCCCACTTCCATCCGGGTATAGGCAAGGGTTGCAGGGTTCCACCGGTTTCTGATGTTCCGCTTTTACTTGTTGACATGTGAGGCACGTCGAAACGTAATTGGCCACGTCCTTCTTAATTCCAGTCCACCAGTACTGTCGGCGGAGGTCTTGGTACATTTTGGTGCTTCCTGGATGGACGGCGAAATTGGAATGGTGGAATTCTTTAAGTATTGCTTCCCGAAGGGTGCCAATGTTTGGTACAAAAATTCTCCCTTGGAAGAGAAGGCTCTTGTCAGGGATTTCCCATCCAGCTGCTGCTTTTCCATTTGCGAGTTGATACCTGATGAAATCACACTCTTGTTCAAAGGTTTGGGCTAGAAGAATTTCTCGGTGTAAGGCTGGGGTTGCGACTATGGCGGAGAGACAAGCGTCGGTGTCTTCGGCAGTTGGCTGTAGCTTGAATTCATTAAGGTCTTCCATCATCTTCCATTCTCTTACGGCTAAACTAGCCACCTGTCCTCGGTTCTTGCGACTCAGCGCATCGGCGACCACGTTTGCCTTTCCAGGATGATAGGACATCGTGAAATTGAAATCCTCCAGGTATTCCACCCATCTCCTTTGTCTCATGTTTAGCTCCTTCTGGGTAAACAGATATTTCAAACTCTTGTGGTCCGTGAATACCTCGAACTGCACTCCGTATAGGTAATGTCGCCAAGACTTTAGGGCGAACACTACTGCTGCCAGTTCTAAGTCGTGTGTCGGATAATTCCTCTCGTGCGGCCTCAATTGTCGGGATCCGTATGCAACGACCTTCCCGTTCTGCATGAGTACAGCTCCCAATCCATCTTTGGATGCGTCGCAGTACACGGTATACCCTACATCTCGTTCGGGTACGATCAATATAGGCGCGCTAGTCAATCTCTTCTTAAGTTCTTGGAAGGATCTCTCACATGCTTCGTTCCATTCAAACTTAACTCCTTTTTGGGTCAATCTCGTCAATGGTTTTCCCAAAATGGAGAAATCTTGAATGAATCTTCTGTAATAACCAGCTAATCCCAGGAAACTTCTAATCTCGAACACTGAAGAAGGTCGTTTCCAATCCATGACTGCTTCCACTTTGCTGTCGTCGACTGAAATTCCTTTCTCAGACACCACGTGTCCTAGGAATTTGACTTCCTTCATCCAAAATTCACACTTGCTAGCTTTAGCATACAGATGGTTGTCTCGAAGTACTTGGAGTACAATTCTCAAATGGTCCTCATGTTCCTTCTCCGTTGGAGAGTATATCAGAATATCATCAATGAACACTACCACGAACTTGTCCAGGTACGGGGTGAAAATCTGGTTCATCAGACACATGAAAACTGCAGGAGCGTTGGTTAGACCAAACGGCATGACTACAAACTCGTAGTGTCCGTAGCGCGTGCGGAACGCCGTCTTAGGTATATCACCATCTCGAATTCGTAATTGGTGATACCCAGACCTTAGATCGATCTTCGAGAAACAGGTCGACCCTCTCAGTTGGTCAAACAAGTCGTCTATTCTTGGTAAGGGGTATCGGTTCTTGATTGTGACCTTGTTGAGTTGGCGGTAATCGATACAAAGTCGGAGCGTTCCCTCTTTCTTCTTGACAAATAGAGCAGGGGCTCCCCAAGGTGAGGTACTAGGTCTGATGAAACCCTTCTCTAAAAGTTCTTGGAGTTGCGTTTTCAACTCTCGTAGTTCTGCTGGGGCCATTCGATATGGGGCCATAGAAATAGGGGCGGTGCCGGGTTGTAACTCTATGGTGAAATCCATTTCCCTTGACGGCGGTAATCCTGGTAACTCTTCAGGAAATACATCCTCGCACTCACAGACGATATGAGGAAGGCCCAATTCCATCCGGTCCGTTTCCCCCAACGTGAGACTTGCTAACCATCCAGCAAGCGTCCTATGCCACTTCGTTTTGTGCGCGTGGGGTGCGAAAGGGTCTTGTCTATCCCCCTTAAATTTGAAACAGGTCCCATCTGGTGAATAAGCTGTCACCATCTTTCGATGGCAGTCTATGACAGCTCGGTGTGCAGTCAGCCAGTCCATCCCAAGTATGACATCAAAGTCCTTCATTTCGATTACTCGTAAGTCGCACGTTAATCGCAAATTCGATACTCCTAATTCGCACCCTTTACAGATTAGTTCTACCGAAATTTTACCCCCTAATGGTGAGGTCACATGCATAGTTGTTTTTAGGGTTTCGGTTTCTAATCCAAGTGCAGATACACATGCGGCAGATATGAATGAGTGCGAAGCTCCAGAATCAAATAGTGCTTGAACGCAGGTAGTATAAAGAGTGAGGGTACCTTGAATTACTGCAGGATCCATTTCCTCTTCTGTTCTTTGCAGTGCAAACATCCTCCCAGCATTGGGCTGAGTTGGCCCGTTCGGTCCTCTGTTTTGAGGAGGGCGAGGTGGTGCTTGGTTCCATCCGCCACGGGGCTGGTTCTGAACTCCAGGTTGATTACCATTCCAGACCGGCCTTACTTGATTCTGATTTTGATTTCCAGGTTCTGCGGTCCTGATCGGGTTTTGCGGCGGTCCTACAAAATTTCCAGCGCCGTTCAGCTTGGGACAATTCCTCCTGATATGTCCTTCCTCTAGGCAGTAAAAGCAGCGGGGGTCGGAGTTTGGGTTCTGGGGAAAAGTGTTGCGGTTTGGTCCAGGGTTAGGATTTGGGCTTCGGCTTTGTACTTGGATCTGGTTTGGATTAGGGTTAGGGTTCCTCCATACTGGGTTAGGGTTCCTCCATACTGGGTTGAATTGTGCTGGCTGAGGGCGAGGGTAGTTTTGCTGGTAGGGTTGAAAGGTTTGGATACTCCTGCTGGTAGGGTTGTTGCGAATAGGTCCTCCAATTGCGGGTATCGGTTTCTTCTGCTCACGCCTTGTCTTGTAATCCAAGTTCTCTCTCTCCATCTTTAGCGCACATTGCACCACTTGTGAGTAAGTGGGAAGTGACTGTGCCACTACCGCTCGGCGTGTCTCATTGAGCCCCCACTCAAATTTTCTTGCCTTATCATCATCAGTAGGTATGATCGTTGCACCGTAGCGAGGCAGTTCCTCAAACCGTGCTGCGTACTGGGTGACGGTCATCGTACCCTGCTCTAGATTCATGAACTCAAGGGCCATTGCCTGTTTGACAGGTGTTGGAAAGTACTTGTCAAGGAAGATTTTCTCGAATCTTTCCCAAGTCATTGTCGCCACGTCATGAGTGTTCTTCATCAGATTCCACCAATGCCGAGCTTCCCCCTGCATCTGATAGGTAGCTAGAGCAATACGATTGCTAGCTTCTTGAATATCTAGGGTTTCAAGAATCTTCTTGATTTCTTCCAACCAAGCTTCTGCAGCGGTGGGGTTAGGTTCACCCTGAAAGTAGGGCGGGCGACGCTTGCAAAATTCGTGCCTGACTCCTAGTCATTGGTCCTCGAGGTGTGTGTGGGGGTCCGCGGTTCTGGTTGTTGGCAGTTGCAGCGGCGATAAACGCCTGCATTAGTTGGACTATCTCAGGAGCCCCAAATTGGCCGTTTGGTTGAGGGTTTCCATTGTTCTGCCCGTTGTTTTGGTTGTTTTCTGCTCCCTCCATCTAGGTACCGTTTTGTTAAAAAAATTAGTAAGGGGGGTTTTATTATATGAAACATATATATTATAAATCTATTATATGCATGAAAGACAGGATATCGTAAGAAACTTTACTCTTATTAATAAAACGAATCAAACAACTGGTTCCTATCAAAACATACTACTCAAAAATATTACTTCTAAAAGTCAAGCTAATTTCCACTACCACAATTGTTCTCCTAAAAAAAAAAAAATCTTGTGCAAAACAAATCCTAGGAGATACTAAAGAGATCAATCAATCGAATAAAACTGGAAAGTGTTCCTCTAATAGACTCTGCCTCTCAACGGTGTCCTCTGTGAGTCCGTAGCAACGCCATGTTACTCGCCATAGTTGATCCTGCTGCCTTCCGTGGGAGTTTGGGTTGTTATAGGGCTCTAGGCGGATGGGTATCTCTACAAAGGTGACGTGGTCGGTAAAGTCAGCATTCTCTGAAATGATACGATGCTCTTGCTCGGGGCGGGCCCTTGTGACGCGAGAATAGTGGATGCGGTCGGTGTAATGCTCTTTGAATCCTCGGGGTACAGCCATGAGGTAGTATCCATCATTATAGCATGGGACTATGATCCTTATTGGTCCTAAGTAAGCGGACTGTGCTCGAATTTTGAATGGGCAAGGGTATAGCGGCTCCAACTGTATATAAACCATAGTGCCCGGGCTATAGTCGGAAGTCATACTAGGGCGAGGTGGAGGATTGGCATCTATGACTTCACATTCACTGTCTGATTCTTCCATTGGTGCAGGAATTGGAGGAGGTAGGAGTTCCTCAGGATCTTCTTCTTCCTCAGGTGGTTCTTCCGGATTTTCTTCTTCTGAGTATTGGGAGGGTTACGGTTTCGGTCTAGAGTAGGAATCGGGAGTTGGTTATCCATATCTCTATAGTGTAAGTAGTAGGGTTCGTTCCTAATGTCAAAGCCTGGTATGCTTTCTAGGATGTCACGAATTTCCCTCTCTAGATAAATCCTTCTCCATGGGCTTGGATGGTGAGCAGTGTATTCTTCTCTTCGGTTTGACGGATTTGTCATTAGCTGCTGATATTGGCCATACAGGATCGGGAATGCAGCAGGTACATAAGGGTCTAGGAAGGAGAAGTCAGGTCCTATGTTCTCCAAGAGGTCTTGTAATCTACTCCACTCATCAGCTAGTTGGATTGCCAACGTGGGGTCCATCTACAAAATAAGGAAAATCTAATTAACGGTGGGTTTTGGTAAATTTTAGATAGTGTTATCTTAAAACGTAAGGATATACTAAATTCTATGTGAATCTACCCAAACTACCCAAGGCCGAGGGTTGAACCTAAGGCTCTGATACCAAGTTGTAACGCCCCGATTTTCAAAGGTAAAATCGGAGGTATTAAATACTAATTCTTGAAAAAAACTTATTAAATCAAATTCGAAATCCAAAACGGATAATTCATCCTAATGATTTATCTATTACAAACCATTGTGAAAATATTGAAAATAGTCTTTAAAGGGATATGCTAAACAGATATTAGAGCCATCTTCTAAGTCTGATATGGGTCCCAAGCGTATTCTGGCTCAACTCCCACTTCCGGATTCTCCTCAGCATAAAACTGTTCGCCCGCGGGATCCTGTGTTTCCTGGTTTTCTGCAAAATCTGACACGGATGCCAGAAAATCCGTGCCTGAGTGAAAGAGTTCACCCCGAACTATAATCCAACCCAATTACCCCTCTTACAATACAGTTAGCAGGCAAACAGGATATATATGGTGCGGAAAAGTAAAACAGAGATAATCATACAACTTGATTCATTACTATCCATTAACTTAATCTGAAATCTAAGATCTCTCCACGAGATCTTTCCTCCCCAACCACTAGCCATGCTCATCCCATGAGATCACTTCCTTTGTTGTCGCAGGAACACCTAAGTTATGTACCGAGTGTGCACCCCAATAACTACAACAAGGGGTAAGCTTATCATGCCGGAATCACAACTAGGGTTCGCCTATCTTATAAACCACATCATAATTCTTTTTCACAATCATCACCGACACCCGCCAGTCTATCAATTCATCACTTGACACCCGCCAGTATCAATTCTCATCACAATCTCATCATATCACAACATCACGCCGCAGGCAACCTCTAAACAGAAAATAAACTTCACAACTTATCCATTACTTAACATCGTCTACGTGATTTCTATTTCGCATACCACCCCATGTCCCTAGGGTCCAATCTAACAGTCAAATGAAACATCGGCACAATATCAATCTCAATAATAATTAAAAACGAACAACAGACGGATCAAACAGTTATTAAGCAATGCAATCACGTAACTTTTTATGACTGGGCCGTTGCCCTTAATCTCGTATGATCACCAAGTAATTAAGAATGTAAGATTTATTTAACTAAGCTTAAATAACAATTTTCTAAACTTTTATTAATTAATTATAAGTAATTAAGCTAATTAAGTACTAATTAAATTCATTAATTAGGAAAAAATATTAAAATAGATAACGTAACCTTAATAAAGGTCCTAACAGTCCCCTATAATAAGTTCAAGTGCTAAAAGTTGGTTTTGGATGCTCACGGAATTATTTTAAATAAAAGAATTAAATTAATAGACTAAACAAGCATAAATAAACAATAAATAATTAAATAGTTGGAAATATTTTTATATTTACAGAATATCATTCTAGGGCTGTAAATAGTCTAAATAAAATTATTCGGATTTTTAAACCTTCTGTATAATATTTTACGATATTATTATTAAGAAACAATGCTTAAATAATAATAAATAGTAATTCAAATAAATAAAATTTTATTTTAATAAAATATCACCTTTGGACTGTCAGTAGTCTAGGAAAAATATTTTCGATGTTAAAAATATTTTTTATAAGGTTGTTATTAATTTTCGTTTATATCTTTAATTAAAAATAAAATAAATAGCAAATAACATTAAAAAGTTATGAAATCAACAACTTATGATCTTTAATAAGTTAGGAATCTAAGAAAAATAGTTTGGGAATTTATAGAGTAATTTAAAGGGTCGTAACAAATTTTAGTTTACAAACGATCTCACGATTACGAATAAAAATTAAATAAATAGTAGATTAAATAAAAAAATATGAAACTAACAAGTTATGAACTTTAGAATATGGGCAACCTAGGATAAAAATTTCGGGTTCAAATACGATGTTTAAAAGGTCGCAAAATCAATTCGAAACAAGAACGAAATCATCGCGCGGCTGGGACAAGAGGAGTTCGCGGCCGCGAACTCCGTTCTGCTGGTTCACGCGGCTGGGGTTCCCGAACCTTGCGGCCGCAAGGTCGCTGCACAGTTTTTATTTTTTTGCTTTTCGTCGTGGTTTTTGATGCATGGGACCATGGGGGACGTTGGGTTATGTCTAAAAACATTAAATATACTTAGAGGAGGCTTCGGATTGAATTATAATACCTTGGTTCGGATAAATTTCGTTTTCGATCGAGAACGTGATTTTGGGGAAGACGACTTTAATTCCTTCGATCGGAGGACCTTGGGACCGAATTGCTTGATCTACGGTGATCCTTGGGACTGTGGTAAACAACTTGAACGATCAATTTGGGTTTCGGACGAGCGGAACCTCGAAACCCACTTTTCTCTCTCTTTTTCTCTCTCTAGAATTCTATCGATTGTAATTGATTTCTCTCGGGTTTTTCTCTCTTTTCTGACTCCGTGGGAGGTGGTAGAATAATGTACGTGCCCTAGGGTCGGTGTGGTGTGTATATATAGGAGAATTGGATGAGTTTCGAATTAAAACGAGTCCTAACGGTACCGGGTTTTGCATGGACGAATTACGCACGAATTTTGGGTCAAGGAGGAGGTAGAGATTGAGTAGGAGAGTGAGGGAGAATATAGGCGTGCATGCATGCATTTATATGTATGTATATAATGCTAAATTAATTTTTAAAAGTTTAATTAGATAAAATACTTATTTTTTTGTAATTATCTACTAATTAATAAATAAGGAAATCAATAATATCATAAATAATAAATTCTTTTGAATATTTTTATTAGTTAAATTTTCGGGTTATTACAAAGGGATATACTCAAACAGAGGGTTTGGATTATCATGAAACATTTGCTCCTGTTGCAAAATTGGTCACTGTCCGTTGTCTCCTTGCAGTTGCATCCGTTCGCAATTGGTCCCTTCATCAGTTAGACGTTCATAATGCATTCCTTCATGGTGATCTACATGAAGAGGTATATATGGCACTCCCACCAGGTTTTTCAAAACAGGGGGAGGATCGTTTTTGTCATCTTCGTAAGTCTCTTTATGGCCTCAAACAAGCTTCTTGCAATTGGTTTGCTAAATTTTCTTCGGTACTTCAAGAAGCCAGATACATTCAGTCTGTCGCGGATCATTCTCTTTTCACCATATCAAATAATACGTCATTCACAGCCATCCTTGTTTATGTGGACGATATTATTGTGACTGGTAATGATCCTCAAGCCATCTCCAAAATCAAAGCTTTCCTTCACACCAAGTTCCATATCAAAGACCTCGGTGGATTGAAGTATTTTTTGGGTATCGAAGTTGCTCGGTCCTCCAACGGCATTTTTCTCAGTCAACGAAAATATGCCCTTGATATCCTTCGTGATAGTGGGCATCTCGGTGCCCGCCCAGTTAGTTTTCCCATGGAAACAAATTTACGCTTGTCTGATACTAATGGAGATATCCTCTATGATCCTAGCACTTATCGTCGTCTCATCGGCCGTCTTATCTACCTCACAATCACTCGTCCGGACATTGTGTTTGTGGTTAATCTTCTAAGTCAATTCATGCATCAGCCTCGACAACCTCACTATGATGCAGCTATCCGTGTCTTGCGTTATTTGAAATCATCACCTGGAAAGGGCATTCTTTTATCTCTACTAGTTCCCTACAACTCTCTGCCTACTGTGATTCTGATTGGGTAGCTTGTCCTATGACTCGTCGGTCTACTACTGGGTACTTCATAATGATCGGTCATTGTCCCGTTTCCTGGAAAACTAAGAAGCAAACCACTGTTTCTCGATCATCTACTGAAGCCGAATATCGTGCCATGGCCACCGCGACTTGTGAACTAGTTTGGCTCAAGACTCTTTTTCATGACCTCCAAGTTTCCCATCCCCAACCAATGCACCTCTTTTGCGACAATCAAGCAGCGCTTCACATTGCCGCCAATCCGGTTTTCCACGAGCGCACCAAGCACATCGAAATAGATTGTCATCTTATCCGTGAGAAACTCACTGCTGGTATTATCACCACAAGCCATGTTTCATCCCAACACCAACTTGCAGACATTTTCACCAAAGCTCTTGGAGCTGCCCCTTTCCATCGGCTATTGGGCAAGTTGGGCATTACGGATCTTCATGCTCCAACTTGAGGGGGAGTGTTAGAATCCTTCCATATTGGGCATGATTTGATTCTTTGTATAGTAGCTAATTCTTAGCAGTTAGTAGCTGATTCTTAGGAGTTAGTATAGTTTATAATCTTTGATTCTTAGAAAATCAATCCCACCAATCATGGGATTGAACCAATCACCAAATTCACTTTTTGTATTGTATATAAGTTGTAGCACACAATGAATAAAGGATCTCAGAAATCTCCTTCTAATCTTTTCTCTCATTGGTCTACCATTCTTATCACTAACTGAACTGTAAAGAAGTAGTTCCTCGATTGGGAGCTCTAGAGGAGCTATACTCGCCCAGAGGGAGAAAAAAAAATTGAAAAACGCAAAGTTGTTACGGTGTAGAAAAAGAGGTTTGAAAAAGAATATATTAATAACCATCAAGAACTAGCTTAGTTTTCAACCCGTTCCAATTAGTTTATTGGGCCTTTTTTTCTTGTTTTATTTTTATTAAAAAAAAATTTGCATTTGTAACTTTTGCACTATACTTTTATGGATTATTGATTCGTCTTGGGGAGAGAATTAGGAACAATAGTTCCTTCTTTTTTTTTATACTTTTCCCCCAATATTTTAGGAAATATCTAAGATAAAGCCCAAAAAGCCATCTTGGATATTTTCAAAAATATTTGGTTAAAAGCCACAAGAAAGATAAACACACTCGCTCAGAAGGAATTGAGAGAACTCTCCATATTCCCAAGGATGATTACAACCTTATTTACATAACGGTCATGCTATTGTCAGCTCAGTGGACTGACGATAAGCACATTAGAAGATAAGGAAAACACGTATTTCGGTGTACTTTTATACCATTTAATACACCTTCACACACTCACTATTGTCAGCTTATTGGGCTGATTTTAGAATTTTCCTTTACATAATTATAGGTACAAAAATTTTATTTTAGGGTGGAATGAAACTAGGTAGTTTTTGCTAATCAAGAACAACAGACCAACAAATTTTAAAAGATGCTATAAATTAGGTCCAAGTCTACAGCTACAAGGTAGTAATAAGATTAAAGAGAAGAAAATGCTAAAATTCTGATACCCAAAAAGAAGTCACAATTAAATAGGGGGGAAATGTTACCAAAACTTCATGAAAGAATATTCAGTCAAACTTTTTGAGCCCGGCCCCCGTGGGTGCTTAAAACATGTTCAGACAACATTGAAAGAACTCAAATAGGTAGCAATCTTCCAATCTTTCATGTTTTCTGAACTATTTTCATTGTTGGCCATGTTTGTAGCCTAAATATATAGCAATTTTCTTGACATGAGTGTTCTTGCATTAGTCAAGATTATTTTACATTGCAAACAGAACTATATTGTAAGATTTGGAAGCAGAACGGAAGCTCAACGAGCTGCAGATGAAGTCAATGATTCATGGGTCTGGGGTCATAATTGGTGGCCAATATGGCCAGATTTCAAAGTCGGAAGCAACAGAGCATCTCTGGATCTCAATTGGGTGTACGAAATCAGTCGCTGAAACAAGTACAGTGGGGAAGAAAAAGATTTGGTCACACTCACGGAGTCAAAATGGGAAATGACCACATGCAAGGTGTGGGTAGGAAGAATCTGAGCCTGAGAAATCGAGGTAATATGCAGAGCTTCAACACCAGGAAAAATTGGGTTGCTAATCCCAATCAGCAACAGGCAAAAGAGGAGTGGGTTTGGAGGAAGAAGATCGATAGGAATCAACGGAGTAAACCACAGATCCCAATCAAACAGTGCGTAAGGAAAACCAAATCTATTAAAGCTAAGGAGGTGGGTAATGAATGGCTTCATCGTAGTGCAACGGCAAAGCTCTCATCAACCAGACCGATAATGCTTATCCAAGATTATCTGAGGAATTTGGGTCACGCAGATGTTCTGGTGAGGCACATGGGTGGTGATATGGTGGTGTTAACATTTAAGGATATTGCTGAAAGAGATTCAATGTTTAATGGGGGTAACATGGCATGGTTGAGAGATTGGTTTATTGAATCATCTAAGTGGGAAGAATCAAAAAACAATCCAGTAGCAAGACTGGTTTGGCTCAACTGTTACGGCATTCCACTTCATCTATGGAACGTCCAAACTTTCTCCAATATCGGTCTCATTTGGGGGGATGTTATTCTCATTGCAGATGATACAATAAAAGATCTCACCTTCTCTGTGGGGAAAGTCCTTATTTCCACAAAAGAAATGGAATTAATAAATCAAGTTGTGGAGATTGAGAATAAGGGCAAAACAAGTCAGATACGAGTCATTGAAGAACAAATGGTGATTGATACAATTCTACGGACGGATTGTGCGTGCACTTGGTGCAATATTGAACGATCTCTATCAAATCCATCAACGGCTGAATCAAAGGAGCAACATCAGAGTAGGGAAGACGAGGATGACGTGGAGGTAAATTTGAATTTGGAAGAAGAGGTGGCAGAGTCACATGGATTCTGTAAGGAGGTTGTGCCAAATGTCAATACGGTTGTAGTGGCTCAAAACACTGGTAAGAGAAACATTGGAAACATGCAATTGGTCAGTAACATCAATAACGACTTGGCTGCCCCCCGAAAACCGAGGTCTATTGAGCTAGCATGCTACTCTGATGGAAGGGGAACAATCACTACTTATGGAAGGGGAACAGTCTCACTGTTAAATGAGGTAACCAATTCTCGTTTTCTATTTCTTTTGGGGGGCCATCAACTAAGTATTGGGATACCACTAGATCTTGCCTCTCCCTATAATCATTATTCCAATCAATCTCGGGTTCCTACTCTACCACAGAACCAGGTGCAGTGCATCAGTATTACTCCCTTTAATGATGAGTGCATTCAGACCTCTAGCCCTCCATCTGTAACTGATGTTATTACAAAGGAAGTATGCAAACCCAAGAGAAAACAGAAATCGGTGGAAGAAATCTTAGGAATTCCAAAGCCCTCAACAAAAAGGAAAGGTGGCAGAAGGAAAAAACGGAAGTGTGTGGTCTTCCGTTCGGCTATCGCAGCTGCGGCCTTGTCCGTATCAACTGAAGGGATCATAAACAGGAATAGAATTCTACTTAACGAGTCCCAGGCTGCGTGGACAGTTACAAGGATTATTGGTGCCGACTACTTGGGAAATGATGAGGAAATTATGAGCAAAATTATGGTCACAGATGAGGAAGATGAACTGAGAGCAGCTCTGCTGGCTAACTGATCTACTTATCCGCTGTTTTGCCTCTTTTCCAGGGGTGTGTGGAAATGAAAATCATCTCCTGGAATGTTTGGGGGCTTAGTAAGAAGGAATATCGAAGCAAAGTTAAGAAGATTGTTAGGGACCAGAAGATTAATATGCTTCTGATCCAAGAGACAACAAAAATCTATATCACAAAATTTCTTTGGGTCACTCTGGGGGAGTACTGCCTGTGATTATGTTGAAGTGGTCGCTGATGGGTGTGCTGGGGGCCTTCTAACTCTGTGGAATTCAGATTCTCTCAAGCTAGTGGCTGCATGTTGTAGGAGAAACTTCATCCTCATCCAAGGAACACAAAGGAAAGACAGGGCTGCAGCAATTGCGAATGAGGGATGAAGGATTTCAATAAATTTATTGAGGATGTGGATTTGGTTGATCTCCAACTTTTGGGTGGGAAATTTACGTGGTCCAATGCTCAAGATGAGGAAATATGGAGTAGAATTGACAGATTTCTATTAAATCTTGATTGGCTGGAAAAGTTTTGGGGCTTAGTGGATGCTGGAAGATGAGTTTTTCTTACGACGATTTATTTTTAGCTGTGTGGCGGATTGCTGAGGTTAAGCATATGAGGTGGCTGGACTGTTTGATTGCTGAATTTGGACTTGCTGTGGATGCTCCGAAATGTTCGACTCTGTTGTGCCTTGGTCTTGCTGTGGAGTAGTTGTGCGTTACCGTGGACTACTCCCTTGCTGAAATATTTTGCTGATGGTCGTGATTATAAGATTTCACTGACTTGTTTTATCTCTAGTTTTGTGGCTGTATGTTCTAATTGTTATCTGAACTGATCGTTGGGGCCATCATTTGTGGTTATGTTCCCACGTTGGTTGGGTTGTTTTTTTGTTCTCTGAGGTAGTTGACTCCTTATCAACTGGCTTGGGGTTCTTTTTTCTTTTCTTTATCTACCTATGTATTTTCTCTTCCCTTAATAATATTCTTCTTTGCCGTTCAAAAAAAAAAAAAACAGAACTATATTGTTAGTGAAGGTTTTTATCGGATTTCGGCGGTAAGTGCCTTTAGGCACGAGCACAACAGCCGGTAATTTCATATCACATTCAGTTGTTATGAAATTTAGAAAACACTAGATAATAAAAGGCCGGGGTGGTTCAAGGGGCACCCAAAAAACACCCCAAATCTCATTTTCATAGTTTCCAATCAAATTTTTATGATCCGAACCGTTTAATGTGTGCAGGATGTGATTTTAAGGGTGCTCGCGAGAAATTAGCAAAAAATATGACCGGGAAGTGCTTATTTTGAGATTTTTTGATTGAACCGTTCATCAAATCTAAGCTAAAATTGCTCAGATCAAGCATTTCTAAGTCATTTTTTTTGCAAATTTCTCACGGGTACCCTTAAAATCACATTCTAATCACATTGAGCCGCTCGAATCATCAAAATTTGATCGGAAACTATGAGGTGTTTTTTTAGGTGTCTAATTAGTCGTCTCCAGAACCGCCCCGAAGAAAGGCTCAACCAAGATATTGTTTTATTCTAGATGATTAAATACACATGTTTTGTTAGTGACTTTCAGTCTGAATACCTTTGACTTCAATAAAATTAGCTTAAAGACAAGTTTTATTTTAATTTTTTATGAAATTTTTTGTTGCTTCAAGTGCTTTGTAACTTCATTATCTCAACTTGAAGTAAAACGTGATTCGAAATCAGAACCGCCATAGTCTAATGGTTTGATTTGTTTGGTTCTTTGCTTTTCATGGACTGGTTTGATTTTGGAAATCTTCAATCTATAAAAGTAGGCTTGATTCTTATTACAAAACCGCACCAATCCGGTTCATGATCAGGACCTCTGACCCAACCCTTTGGAAACCTGTTAATTACAAAAGAACGTCAAACCTTGTTTCTTGGAGAGCAAAAAAAATACCACACGAGAGAGACAGAAAAGAGAGCAAAATAAAACTCTGAAAATATTACTAGTATTTCACAGTGATAATGTCAAACCTTGTTGATATCTTTTCATATACTCGAATCTCTGAAAATATTATTAGTGTGTTAACAATCAAAGGAAGGTTGATATCTTTTCATATACTCGAATCTCAAAACCTCTCCCTTACAAGGCACGAGGTACAATCAGATGAGCTAAACTGTATTATTAGTGAAGGTTTTAATCAGATTTCGGCAGTAAATGTCTATAGGCATGGACACAATCGCTAATTCTATATCACATTTAGTTGTTATAAAATTTAGAACACACTGGCTGAAAAAACACTCAACCATGATATTGTTCATTCTAGATGATATAATCTGCATGTTTTGTTGGTGACTTTCTGTCTGAATACCTTTGACTTTATTAAAATTGGCTAAAGGACAAGTTTTATTTTAATTTTTTATGCAAATTTTTGTTGCTTCAAATGCTTTATAACTACATTATCTCAACTTGAAGTAAAACGCGATTCGAAATCAAAATTGCCATAGTCTAATGATTTGGATTGTTTGGCTCTATGCTTTCATGGACTAGTTTGGTTTTCGAAATCTTCAATCCCTAAAAGTAGGCTTGGTTCTTGATTTATCACAAAACCAAATCAATCCGGACCACTCTCAGAGGACCTTTGATCCAACCTTCCCTGATTGGAGGAGTATGTTTTCGAGACAAATATAACCCTTTCGAAACCTGTTAATTCCAAAAGAACGTCAGACCTTGTTTATCGGACAGGTATAACAAGAGTAATTGCCAAGAGAGAGACAGAAAAGAGAGCAAAACAACACTCTAAAAATATTAGCATTTCACAGTAATACTTGTTTGATGTAAAACCAAATCTCAAAAACCATAAGAACTAAGAAGGATACAAATCAGTAAAACATAACAGGGGAAGTAGCCTTACACGAAAGAAATCAAAAGCCTTAACAATAGCACTTAAGAACAGAATGAAAAAGTAAACTGGTCGGAACCAATCTGGAATGGAATGTAAGAGCAATTACTGAGCTCGGATATGAAACGGGGTTCCGGCAGACAGAAAACATACGTTCGACTTGGCTGGTCTCGGGCTTCCATGTAGCCTTCACTTTATTCAGCCTGCGTTACTTAGACGATTATACCTGCCCAAACAAACAGAGGAAACTCAGGAAAGAATCAATGGTAACCCTTTAATCATTTTCAATGAAGAGCGCATATTAATCCTATTCAACACTTCAACAAAATGAGCTTTGGCTTGGATGGGTGACACAGTGCTGAGCCAAGTGGTTGGGTTACGTGATAACTGGAAAATTTCTGGTAGAAATGTTTGATGCAACTATTAGTACTTATTTGTTACGATCGATTTTAGTGATTTTAGTTCAAATACTGGCTCAATAATTAGTGTAGAATCTGACGAACACGTCGTGGGTGTGGTGAGGGTGGGGTGTCAGTGTGTGTGGTCGGCACGGGCGTGGGTGTGTGTGCGCGCGTGTGTGTTTGTGGAGACCAAATGAATGTACAAATGCAAACAGTAACCGAACCCCAACCCTTATCTTCCCAAGAAAAAGTTAAGCATATATAGGTCTGAAAATGTCATAAGTAGCATTTCCCAAGAAAAAGTTAAGCATATATAGGTGTGAAAATGTCATAAGCAGCATTTGTCCATCGAGAAAAGAAGGGCAGTTAGATGATAGCTCACCAATGGACTTGGCATAAGCCACGTGAAAGGAAGAGTACTTGGATAGCTGGATGTTTGTAACATTTTGAACCCTCCAGAAATCTTCACCATGTGGTCGCTCTATTTTCTGGTGGAATTTGTCAGGCATATTCCATACCGTTAGATCTTGTAGGTTTCTGAGGTGCTGAATCCCCAATGGAACCATCTCTAGTTTCTCACAGGCTGCAATATCTAGCCCTCTTAGCTCAGGCATTGATCCTTGCTCCATTCTTACGCTCTTCAATTGTCTTAACATTAGGAGGCCAAGCTTTCTAAGCCTGGGGTATCCTCCAACATCGCAACATAACTCCTCCCCAGCGTAAGCATCGCGGAGTTCAAGAACCACCAAGTTTGGTAATCCTTGAAGTGCTTTCAGTGGATCGTCATTCAGATTGGAGTATTGGAGGACTAGCTTTGCTAGGTAACTGAGGGAAGCGATCCATTTTGGCAAATTTGGTAATCTGCACTTAAGGTATAGGCGTTGAATAAACCGCGGAGGTGTTGAGAGAGAATCTAGATGGAGAAGGGGTTCGGTTGTTCTTATGGACACCATGTATAAAGCTGAAAGGTGCTTTAATTTCTCTAAAGCATAACATAGGTCCATCCCATTCTCTCTTGTCAGTTGTAAGATTCCCAATCTCTTTAGCTCAATTAGCTTTCCAAACTCTCTCACCATATCACCGTTCCCATTCACTTCTACATTTCCTAACTTTTGTAGCTTTGTCAATCCTCCTATGCCTACTGGAAGGCTCATGCCGTGTGTAAGGGGAAAATGCGTTGATGAATGAAAACTATTGCCATATCCTCGCAACTGGAAAAGATGTTTTAACTTCAATATCCCATGAGGCAGGGTTGATATGAGAGTGTGTTTGAGATCTAGTATTTCCAAGTTCTTGAGCTTTCCAATGGACTCCGGAAGCTCTCTTATCCTCGTCCTCCTCAAACTCAAGTATCTTAAGTGAATCATTTTGGACAGCTCCGGAGGAAATTCGAAAAGCAGCGTACCATCAAGCTCCAACAACCCTAACAATCTAAAACCCTTAAAAAAGGCCTCCCCCAATGAAATTGAAGACGCAAAAACTAATAGAGATCTGAGGCTAGGAAATCTCAAGTCTAACGGGAGCTCCTCACAACTGTCGTGAATTGCCATTCGACGAATCTTCTCATCCAATGACATTCTTTTATCATTCAATATCAAAACAAATGACTCATTCCTGGATTTCAACTGGATAATTTCGCGCATAACATCGTGCACGCGACAAGTCCTAACCCTGTTGAAGTAGTCTATTTGCACTACTTGAATCATACTCCTACTAACAAGTTCATTTAGGTATTCCTCTGCAGCCTCTTCCATGGTGAGGCCTCGCTTCTCTTCCACAAATCTTTCAACAACCCACAGCCGAATTATTTTCATCCGTTTGATTAAATAATCCTCCGGGAAAATGCTCAAGTACAAGAAGCAACATTTAAGGTGGTATGGTAAGTCATGGTAACTTAGTAGAAGTATTCTTTCAAGACTCTCAAGGCTGGAGTTACTCTTCATCTCAGAATAAAGGCTGTCATGGACTCTCTTCCATTCCAAAACATGTTTATCCTTCTTAGACAACAAGCTGCCTATTGCCACAATTGCTAGCGGCAACCCCCCACACTTCTTTAACATACTTCTAGACATGCTCTCCAATTCTTTTGGGCAGACACCCTTGCTTTCCCTTCGGAAAGCTTTCATACAAAAGAGTTTCCAAGCGTCTTCCTCTGGCAGAGGTTGGAGATGGTAAACATGACTGGATATTTCTATAGAGGCTGCTACGTCACTTATTCGCGTAGTGAAAACTATTCTACTACCACAACAACAATTGGGGAACGCAAATTTCATTATTTCCCAAGAATTTGTGCTCCATACATCATCAAACACAACTACGTACCTCTTTTCTTGTAAATATTCCTTTAGCTTGCTCACCACTTGTAATTCACCCATTGTATCAAATCCCACTGGAATTATCTCTTTTGCTTCTTCCAACATCTCCTTTAGTGCCGATCGTAGAAGCTCCGCCGCTGTAAATGACTTTGAAACAGTTATCCAAGCATGGCAATCGAAGTACTTCTTGACAACTTGACTATCATAAGCTTTCTTCACCAGAGTAGTCTTCCCCACACCACCCGTCCCCACCACAGAGATAGCAGTAAGATTCCTATCTCCTTCTAGAAGCCAAGAAATCAACACACGTTTGGGATTCTCAATTCCCACAACATCAGCTTCGCCTATGAAGAGAGAGGCACGTCGAAGATCATGCCACGTGTTCAATGTAGAAGACAAACTTGTGGCGTCCTCAATCCTTCTAAACGAAAACGCATTCCGTCTATTGGAAATATCCTTGATCTTCATCTTTACGTCCTCTATTTGTCCCGCTAAGCGGTGTCGGGTCCTCAAGTGGCGAATATAGTGAAAGAATCTTGGAAGAGAGAGGACGAAATTCCCATTCTGCCGCCCCGGTTGAGACAGCAGTGACAAGTGCAAAGAGAACTCATCCAGGATGTCCTCGGTATCATAGGCTACGTCTCTCACTTGCTTTACCCAAGTTTCAACGCCTTTTTCTGTTTCACTTCTTGATTCGGCATCCTGCAAGAAAGATCTCATGCTTTCCAAATCATCCCGTAACTCACTAACTCCCCCCTAACTCCACCGAGGAATTGAGCTTCTTCTGCTAGAAGCGTTGCCAATTTTTCCACCACCACCTTCACTGCTATCATGGCCATGTTATCTATTTCAAAATGGTAATTTTTTCCCCTGGTAATGGATAGGTGTTGGGGATAGATGAAGATGAGATTGGTGAAATTAAATAAATGTATGGTAGTCGTGGTTCCCCTTGCTATCTAACATTCCTATAGACTAAATAGTTTTGAGCTATTTTTATTTTTATTCGCATTTTAATGGGGAATGCACGTATAGACAAGTGCTTCACAAGGGTTGACCACCAAAAGCAACATCCTATTTGGGTTGGAGAACGGATTAGTTGTTGTGCTACAAAACTATGTCAATACTCGAATTTTCTTCCAAATTTTTCTGGTCGCTCAACTTCGTTATCGATTTCATCACCAAATCACAGGATGATTTCATAAATGGCAATTGAACAGCATAATTCTACATATTTAATTGTAAATAAAAGTAGGGTTGCAATTTGTACCTGCTACCAATCAGGAGGTAGGCCACTCTCTAATCTAGTAATTGTAGATAAATAAATAAATACTCCACTTGTAGCAGGAATCAACAAAATTCTGCCTATTTAAAAATTAAGTGGGGCTGCATAGGCTATCAATCAAGATAATGATTGATTATTTTTATATTTTAGGCAAGTTGTCGACTAGTGTTATTTGCTTAGACTTTGGGTGAAGGAGCGAATAAAAAAAGACTTGAAGCTAAATAAACAAAGACTTGTAGTTTGATTATGAAATTCCCTCAAACATTTATAATGACTAATTATCCAAGGTCGGTTTATTTTTGAAGCCAATGGCAGAAGATTGACTTTTTCTAGCTAGCTAATATCCCAAATTGCTAGCTATAACTCACGTTGATTAGTAGGGCCTATCTATTTATTTGGGGCCGAACTATTTGCAGCCACAAATTTTCTGAACGTAGCCTGTATATAATATGGCACACACATGTTTATAATATGGTACACAGGTTACGTTCAGAAAATTTGTGGCTACAAATAGCAGTGCCTATTTATTTGGCCTAATTTTTGGTAACTCAGAGCCGTCCGATCCAACTCCCGCACACCTCGATTATATTTTGGGGGACCAATCTCGTCGTCCACTAGCAAGGCATCAATTCAAGCAAAAGCAAACTCCTAATTATATATTGGTCCCAAAAAAATTAATAGTACCTGAAAAATTTCGAACCTCTGGAATCTTGCAAATGAGCAAATTCCTAAATACCAAATCTGGACCACCAGGAACAATCTTTGAGGTTGAGCAATCTGGGTCTGTTTTCCAATCTCGGTATTTGAATACTTTACCAAACTCATCAACCAGGGGTATGTGCAGTGACGTAGAACATGTGGAGGTTTAATTTTATGATCAATTGGATCGGTCGAAGCCTCAAAAACCCAAACATTGTTTAATTGCAAATTATCCGATTTGGCAACTTTCGGACAAGCTCGGATCGGGCCCAAACCTGGTGGGCTGACTTATTTTCGCTCTGCGGTCGATACACATAAACCATAGGTTGATGATTAAAGGTGTTTTTCGGCCTAATTCCTTCGTTTAGGCCTTCAATTGGACGTTTTTGCCATTTTAGACAATATTTGTTTTGTTAATAACTTTTAGCGTGTAATTCCGTAGAAGTTGATTCTTTTTGGGAAAGTCATGTTTTTCTTTCCTTTTTCCAATTTTATTATTTTCCCCAAATTTTGAGAATTTTCGTTTTTGAGTTAAGGTTTTGCGAGGGTTATGCCTTTTTCCCTATAAAAGAAGTTGTAACCTAATATTTATGCATCTCTTTATCAATAATATTCAAACTTTGTCTATATCTCTCGTGGACTCAAGTTTATCATTCGTTCGATTAGTATGCAACTAATCTCTTTGTTAATTACTACTCTTCAAATAATCTAGACGCCCATATGGAAATCCCCCATGGGTGATAGACTAAATGACACTGATAATGACATTTTAAAAACCTTTCTGGCATTAAGCTCATCCGGCTACCTCCTTTCACCTTATAAGGTGTTAATCTTGTCTTGAACTAGAAATTCCTAGCTGAATTGTAAAGAGGCAGTTCCTAAATTGGGAGCACCACAGGAGCTATACTCGGCCAAAAGAAAAAAAAAAAAAAAACAAATAAACGTAAAGTTGTTACGGCATATAAAAAGAGGCTTGAAAAAGAATATATTAATAACCATCAAGAACTAGCCTAGTTTTCACCCCATTTCACTTAAGCTTTTTGGGTTTTTTCTTGTTCTGTTCTTATTCAAAAAAATTTCCAAACTTGAAATCTCATAAACCTTCAAACCCACAGTAAACTATATTATGAAACAATTTTCAAACTTGAAACCTCATTGATGCCATCGTAGGAGCACATGCAGTATAAATTATTTGGAAATTAATTGAAAAGAATTTATTAAAAAATTACTTTTTTGGTATCTTATTTTTATTATTTAAAAAGTTTTTTTTTTGTTTTGACAAGTATTATTTAAAAAGTTAACTTCAGCATTTTCATATGTGCATGGTTTGTTATAAACAGATTATTAATTCTTCGTTAGTATAAATGTTGTAGAATGAACCCATGCTCACATATTTTTGGAGTCACCCCCGATTATGGTGCCATACTTAACCACAATTTAGCTAATGGTCTAATGGTACAACCACTGCACCCCCAAAATTAGACTCTTCTGAATTTTACTATCTCCGTTCCGAACTTTGCCGAGGAATTGAGCTTCTTCTGCGAAGAAGCGTTGCCAACATTTACACCTCCACTTTCTTGGGAGATGCTGTCAAGCGCATCCAAAACGTCCAAAAATATTTTGCAAGGGTCCGGATTAAAAAACAAACTCTTCTAGTGAAGAGAAGAGTAAACTCTTCGCAGGGACCTGCTCGACGGGTCCCCCTTTCTCACCGCTATCATGGCCATGTTAGCCTTTCCAAACCGGTAATTTTTTTTCCTGCAAATGAATAGCTGCTGAGAATTGATGAAACTAATGTAGTCAAAGTCTGCCAAGTTGCTCACCCAACTACTCTTCAAATAATCTAGCCGCCCGTATGGAAATCTCCCCGGGTGATATCCAGATTCCAAGGGGCTGTTCGGACAAAGAAATAAGCCTGGCTGTCCTGCCGAAAATAAGCCACAGTAGTTCGGCAAAAAGGCAACCTCAAAAAGCCAAGTGAAATTACCAAAAAGCCACAATGGGGTTTATTAGAGAATTTGTGGGGCAGGGGTATTTTTGGAACACCGGGGTGGGGTCGGGGGAGGGTGAGTGTGTCAAAAGAGGTAAACGCAAATGAATAAGCCAATAAAGCCTTAGCTTTTGGCGGGAAAGCCAGGTTGGATTTTTTGTCCGAACAAGGCCTAAATGACACAGATAATGACATATTTAAAACCTTTTCTGGCATTAACCTCATCCAGCTACCTTTCACCATATAAGGCCTTGAAATGGTTAACTAGAAATTCCTAACTGAACTGTAAAGAAGTAGTTCCTCAATTGGGAGCTCCAGAGGAACTATACTCGCCGAGAGAAAAAGAAAAAATTTGAATAACGCGAAGTTGTTATGGCGTAGAAAAAGAGGTTTGAAAAAGAATATATTAATATCAAGAACTAGCCTAGTTTTCACCCCGTTCCACTTGATTTTTTGGGCTTTTTCTCGTTTTATTTTCAATCCAAAAAAATTCGCATTTGTTACTCTTGCGCCATACTTTTGTGGATTATTGATTCGTTTTGATGAGAGAATCCGGAACAATAATTTTATTTTATTTTACTTTTACCCCAATATTTTAGGAAATATCTAAGATAAAACCAAAAAAGCCATCTAGGATATTTTCAAAAATATTTGGTTAAAAGTCATTTTTTTACTTTCTCGATTCGTCTTGTTGTGACAAATCAATAAACCACAAAAGTTTGTCGCAAGACTAGCAAATGCGAAAAAATATTAAATAAAGAAAAAACTCAATAAGCCCAAAAAGCTACCAAAAAAAAAAAAAAACTATAAATTCCAACTAAAAGCTGATTCTGATGTTTCATGAAATTAGAAAATAATACCAAAAGAACTATCCTTGACACCTTAACTGTGTATTACGTAGAAAGTTGGAAACGAGAGTAGACAACCAGAAGTGCATTCATTATAATTAATTGGAAAATGTGAAGTAGGATGAAAACTTACCATGGATTCATAATTCATGTAGGAATAAATTTTGGGTTTAAGTCTCTCTATTTCTCTTTGTTTTACGTTTGCATTTTGCATCTTCCTAGTACTAGGAAGAAGAACCAAAAGAACCAAAACGTGGTCTCTAATACATAGTACACCTAGTACTACTAGGAGCAAGGAGGTTGGGGACATTGAAGATTGCTATGTGCATGTGTGCTAATAAAACAAAGTATTTTCAAAACACTTACACATTCTGGAAAACTAAAAAACTGTCTAAAATTTAAATTTAGAGAAGCTGGTTTAGATGTGTTTTTCGCACAAAGTTTCGGACCAATTAGTTTGTTGAGAAATTATAGATTCTTTACACAACAAGCTGTCCGGTTCATTAGAGCTCCTTGTTGATTAGAGCATCTTCAAATGGGATAGCTAAATTTGGCTCTTAAAATCTGTGTTAAGTATATGCTAATATAGGTAGTGTATGGGCGCTCCGATAATGTGGCTAAAGCATTTGTTTAGGTGTATAAAATTACAGATATATAGATGCGTATATATACATTAAGTAAAGTGATCCTCGCTCACTCTCAACTGAGAAGTGCCTCCCACAAATGCCAACTGAGGGAACGTTGTAGCAGAAAAACAATCAGAAATCATTCTAACATATGGGTTCTTGAATCAACGAGAAAGAAAACGCAAAGGAATTGAAAGTTCTTCCGATATATTATTGAATGATTCCAAAGGATGATTACATCCAGTTTTGCTAATCAAGAACAACAGACCAACAAATTTTAGAAGATATAAATTAGGTCCAAGTCTACAGCTACAAGTAATAAGATTAAACAGAAGAAAATGCTAAAATTCTGAAAAACTTATACAATGGTACATATATGAATCAAAATTGTCACGAAGAAAAAGATCCCATTCAACGAATTTCCTTTGCAGAGTACTTGGCAGTTGTGTGTTTTTCGATTACAACACTTTTCTGGAAATTTAGGTGAAGGATTCGTTTAGTTCTGGGGTGAAGTTTTTGTTGGATTTGATTTAGTTGGGACTTGGAAATAATTCTCATCTTACGTGTACATAATCTTCCGATGACTGTCCCTACTTTATTACCCTTTTCTAGGCACTGTCCTACTATTCAAGCATCCCATATCCTCAATACAATGTGAGAGCTCTGTTTCACTAACATAAATAAACGTCGCAGGAAATATGCCAACACCCTGTGTAACAAGAGGTGATAGCAATGTGAGGAATACCTTCTTCAATAATTTGTACTCCAAAAAGGACTTTTGTCAGACTCTCGGCTTCCAACATCTCCGAGAAGCATAACAGCGAACATCCTGCAAGTTAACTAAGCTACATGGATTCAAATGGAAAATGCATATAAAGTGAGTGCAGGTGAACTGCAATAGTCTTAATCACCTGAACTTGAAGCACCAATCATTTGTTGAACAGAATCAAAGATCCTGAAACAATTCTAATACCCAAAAAGAAGTCACAATTAAATAGGGGGGAAATGTTACCAAAACTGCATGAAATAATATTCATTCAAACTTTTAAGCCTGGCCCTGTGAATGCTTAAAACATGTTTGACAATTAACCGACAGGCAGATCTGCTTTATTTCGGATAAGCACACAGGAAGAGATGATTGTCCCTGAGAATAATCAACATATGGGAGGAAGAGAAGAAAAGAAACTACTATGCTCATTTCCAAGTAAACATGCTCAATCATCGAGCCAACTTTATTTACCATTGCAAGCGGCCCGCACCAGATTGCTTCATATCTCAAGGGAAAGGAGAACATGATAAAAGCTATAACGCGATAGCTTTACATGAGAATTTGCTGACATTTGTCCAATTGTTCAATCTTTATTATGTGAACACGGATGACATATATAATCATCGAGTTGAGTTTTGTTCACCCTCCACTGAAGTTTATTTTTGTATAACTCTCTCCCCTCGGCCCCTTTGATGTGCAGGAAAATTTTGAAATGGTTGTAAGCCTTACATGATGTTCGTTATTACCATGAAACCCTGCTTAATGGTTTCCACTTCAATATCGATTTTGAATTTTAATGTCCTTCACAAACTTAAATGTTGGACATAATTTTTTCCTCCTTTTCGTCAACACAACGAAATTATTTTTTGTAATGTCTTCAATTTTTTTGGATATGGTTTTAGGTTATAAAATTTGACCCAAAAATAAAAGTTCAATAAACAATTAAAAAACCCAACAAATTTAACTTCTAAATAAGACATCCAAACGAGATCTTGTTCTCTTTTTTCCATTACTTACAACTTATACGAAATTTTGTCTAGCACTTTAGTCGGAAGATTGCTTATTTGGATCAGTGACCATTAAAACAATTTAATTATTTTTGCATTGATTTTTGCTTTTTGTATCTCTAGCTCTTTACTTTTCTCCTGTGACAAAAGACAACCTTAGTTCATATATAATCATCCTATCTTAAACAATGGAATGGAAAATCATACACTCTCTCAAAAGATTTACTCCATCAAGTTACATAGCCAAAATACATTTGACGAACAAGTGACTTTGAAAAAGTTCAAAAATTGGCTTAAACGTGTGGGCTATGGTGATTACTTTTGGAATGATTTCCAACAAAATTAGGAGACTTATAAACTAAATCTACTTCTCTTCTTGATTTTCACATCAATGCTGTGAAACATCACAAGGCAAATGTAAGTAGATTTTAATTTGAACAAGGAAATGTAAGATTATTGTGTATTGACTTGAATATGTAACAATCTTCATTTCAAAGTACTTGAAGAATTAAGGTAAGGAGACTGAACGCAATGACCAGAACCTAATATGTGAAAAGCTCTAGAAGCTCTTCCCTAGTTTTATTACTGTATATACTATGAATACGAGGTATTTGACACTACCAATGGAAGTAAGTTTTTTGAATTTTGTTGGTAAGAACTGACGTTTTGATTCCATTCTCTACATGTTTTTATGTTAGATTCAATGAAAGCAATGAAAAGCAATTGGAGCGTGGCACATATGCAACAAATTCAACTAGAGAGATAGTCAAGAATATTTGAGGTTTAACCCTATTGCAAAATAATGTAATCAAAACATAATGAAACTATTGCATGAAGTAATATGCTAACGTTGTGTCGTGCCAACTTTGCAGTTTACAGAGAAGAATTTATAAGGGAAGTTACAATTTGTAGTGGATTTGTTGTTTGGATGTGTGATATTGGTGGTTTAACTTACTTCAACCTCTATCTATATCGACTATGGTGTCTTGATTTGCATATTATTCTGCTTTGGCTAATAAGCAATTTGGATCTGGATGTTATTATGCCGTGGCTAATATATACACTTATGACGTGTACAGCATTTGCAATATAATGAAACCTCAAATATTATTCACTACCCCTCCAGTTTAGTTTATTGCATATTATGCCCCTCTCCAATTGCTTTTCATTGCTTTCAGAAGCAAAGTTTTGACCAACAGAGGAAACTGTAGATTGGTAGTGTCAAATGTCGAGTACTCTTAGGGAACAGCTTCTAGACCTTTTCACAAATTAGGTTCTTGTCATCTTGCTCAGTCTTCGTACCTTGATTCTTCAAGTACATTGAAAATGAAATTATTACATTTTTAAGTAAATAAACAATAAACTTCCTACCTTTCTTTTCATTGTTCAAATTAAAAATCCACATAGATGTGTCTTGTGATTCTTCACGGCATTGATGTGAAAATCAAGAAGAGATGTAGATTTATTCTTATAAATTTCCGAATTTTGTTGGAAATCATTCCAAAGGTAATCACCATAGCCCACACATTTATGCAATTTTTAAACTTTCTCAAAGTCACGAGTTTAATAAATGTATTTTGGCTTTTTAACTTGATGGAGTAAATCTTCTCAAGAGTGTATGATTATATACGAAATAAGCTTCTCTCTTTTATCACATGAAGAAAGGAAAGAACTAATATACAACTAGCAAAAATGAATGCAAAAATGATTATATTATTTGAATGACAAGTGATCCAAATAAGCAATCTTCTGACTAAAAAGTGCTAGACAAAATTCTGAATAATCTGTGCGTCATAGAACAAAGAGAACTAGATCTCATTTAACAGTTAAAATCAGTTGATTTATTTTTATAGTTCAGTAACCTTTATATATGCTTAGGTCAAATTTTTTTAACTAAAACCAAACCAAGTCAAGCCTTGTATCTCAATTTTATTTTTTTTACCAAATATCTCGATTGAAAAAAAATCACTAATAATGAAAATATGACAAAATAAGTTGGTTGTGTAGACATCCCATTTGAGCTCTAAATAAATAAATGGAGGGAAACCATTGCCTCCAAGGCTCCAACATTTTAAAAGTTTGTAAACCAAACTTGGGACATTAAATTCAAAATTGGTATTGAACCAGAAACCAGCAAGCAGGTTTCCATGGTAACAACCAACATCAAGTAAGGTCGGCAACCCTTTCAAGACTTTCATGCACATCAAAGGGGGCGAGGGGGAGAGAAAGTTCAATGTATGGGGCTTGTACTAGACATTCAACGAATTATAAAGTACTGTACTTTAACTCACAAGTGTCTCATGGTTTTTGTTACTTTATTTTGCCATGTGTATACATTGAACTTTAGGAGCTTGTCAAATACAACATCCACAAAATTCTTTGTGGCACACATAAAACGAAGCTTAGCTACTTGAGAAGTAGCTCCGGTTAAGTTAATGGCACTCTTCATAAAATTGTGACTATTTAAATAAGTTGCGAGCTATTAACATCTAGGAACTAAAAAACTGTAAACTCACTGTGCTGCCTAAATATGGGCATCATTTCGAGCTCTAAAGTATCATCCGAACCAACTACATCATAGAACTTCTTGAATAAAAGGTCCCTACAAAAAATCAAGTTAATCGGGCATCGACAGCTGTGGGATGGGAGTGCATTTGTATTAAAATGCAAATGCGAACTAATCACATTTGCAGTACAATTTGTCTTCAAACATATAGCTATCGATATCCGATCAACATGATTTTTTGCAGAAATATTTACCCCTTGAGATCTATACTCTATATAGCCGACCCCAAGTGATTGGGACATAAGGCTTGGTTTGGTTTGGTTTAGATCTATACTCTATATTTAAGGAAATGGAGGGTGGATCGGAGATGCCTTAAAGTGAATGAATGAGATCACATTTTTAGACTCGGGGTGGTACGAGAATGAAGGCGGCAACAGGGTGCATGCACCCATCATGGTGGCTGCACTGCAATAATGAAGAAATGACGACACGGTGTATACAGACACAAGTATACGAGTGTCCTTTAAAACAATAAAGTTTTGGCTACTATAGAAATGAACCTAGGCTTCTTGTGCCTCGTTCGGCATATGAAAAAAAAGTTGGCTTTTATGCTTAAAAATGATGCTTTTTCAACATGCTTTTGAAGCACAAAAGCTAGCTCTTTTTTTTGGTCAAAACGAGGCCTTACTCTAGATTGTTTTTTGTTAGATCTGGGGCACGACAACTTTTTCCATATCGAAGATATATACTTATGAAGTTCTTCCAATTTATTGATTGGCATTAACCCTAGATCCTTGCCCTTGAGAAATGAATCAGACCAGCGCAGATCTGGTAGTTGACAATCGTTCAGACTTGGTAAAATTGACAGTGAAAGTAGATGATCAGAGACGATGACGGTCAACAAAAGCGCAAGCCGAGAAAGTTCGATAGCACCGGCGTCGATGGCATCAATGTGGTTGGTGCCGAAACAAAGTGAGGCTGTGGAGACGAGAGAGAAAGAATCTGTTAGAGCTCCAAAGGACCCACTTGGCAGGGGAGAACAGAGGGAGTGGGAGAAGGAAGAATGGTCTTTGTTAGTGGGAGAAGGATGAATGGTCTTTGTTATTGGGAGAAGGATGGGGTGGGGGGGCGCTTATCCCTCTCCAAGGGTCTTAGCTAACACCACCTCCGATCCTAGAAAGCATAAAAGACGAAAAGAAAATATTCTAGAGTACACAAACACAAAGAACAAGAACTAAAAGCCAACTAAGGGCTTGTTTGGTTCCCCTTGCTTATTGCTTATTTGCGTGTTATTCAAAAAATAAGCAAAGAATCAACACACAAAACAAGAAAGTACTTGCAAAATGTCTTTGCTTATTTTTGCATGTGCTTATTTGATTAATTTTTCAACAATCAGCAATACGCAAATCAGCTGCAACCAAACGGGCCCTAATTAGTTAATTATAGGTAATAGACCCCAGAAGATGAGTTGCATAACTTTCTCAGCCTTCTTTTCACTCAAGTTCACCTTCTCCCCCAGCTCCACCCAACTTATATCACTGGCGCCGAATTTTGACTTGGGTCTTGCCAGAGAAGCATTCTTGCCATCATCATCCCTTTTGAACTCTACTCTCTCATTCCGTGAATTGCTAGCTCCGACGAAAAATCCTGCTCGTATGCCTCAAGCTCATAGCATTCCTAATGACTATCCGGCGGTATATGATCCGATAGTTGGGTTAACGGATTGAAAGTGACGGGGAAACTAGAGATTCGAAAGCATTATGCGAATTGGAATTTTTGTCCTCCCACTAGGCTATCTGTTAATGTGGGTGTTTGGCAAAGATTATTTGCCCGGCTCATAGATTAAGGATTCTCCATAATGCATTTTGGTCACTATGAACATGTCTCGGTTTCAATTTCGTCCCTGTAATTTTAATTTTTTCAATTTTGTACTTGATTTTTCATTTCATTGCTGCCTTTCCGTCAACTAAATGACGCAACCTGGTGACATGGTTAACGGAAGCTAATGTGGCGCTGATGTAGTACAACTAGGGGCCACCTCAATAGAAGAAACTTACACATACTCCCTAAACCACAACCCACCCAAATGCCCATGGATGGCCCCCACCCCCCTGCAGCCCCTTCTTCCCAGCGCGCGCGCGCATGAAATTTGAAATCAAGATGATATCTTATGATCTCAATCAATATGGAACGACAACTTTGGCATGCCTTTTCCCACGTGCTTTTTTCCGCCTCTATTGTTTCTAGATAAGAATGCTCTATCCTACATGTACAAGTTTATCCCAGCTAAATACGTAAATTGTAGTATAAAGTAAATCAATAGCATGAACTGCAAGTCACATGTTCCGTTACAAAGTATAGGCATGAGAGCGACATACAGAAAACACAAAGAGGGAGTGTCAAGTGTGTACCTTAAAAAGATAATGTTCGTATCGTTTCTATATCCCATAGATAAGCTATAGCCTAAAAACATCATGTTGAAGGTGCCCTTGACAATGGTGTCCTCAATCCCAATCCTACAAATAAGAAAATTTCGGAACAGTTCAGCAGCTGAATTTCAACAAGAATAAAGCCTGAAAGGAGATTATTGTACAACACCTATTGTCTCAAAAGGCTCTCTGTTTCAGTTCCACAGGGGAAATAGAGCACCATCAACCAGGTGCACTCACTTCCTCCCTCCCTTCCTCCTAGCCTCCTAGGGATGGTCGTTTCGTCCGATCCGACCCCTTCTACTGTGGCCGGGGGGGGGGGGGGGGGTTGGAGAGAGGGAGAGAGAGAGAGAGATACCTGATCGGAGCACCGCCGCCGGCGATGATTGGGTTCCAGGAGTGATGACGAGCGAGAGAGAGAGGGAGGGAGAGCCGAATGGTAGAGAGAGAGAACCGGGGCTAGGGTGAGTGTAAAAACCCTGGCATTGTGAGGGTTTCATCGCGAATCGGTGAGATCAAGTGAGGAATTGACTCAGTGAGGGTTTCATCGGGTGAGTGAGGGTGAGACCAAGGCGTGGAGGATTGGGACGATTTGATCGCCTTGGAATGAGGGTGTTGGCTGTAACGCAGAAGGGGTTTGAGGGAGGGCGTGAGAGAGAGAGAGAGAGAGAGAGAGAGAATAAAAGAGGAGGGAAATGATTCAGTGTTCCCAACTCCCGATTGCTCCATGTCTAAAATTTACCAACGGCTCATGCTGTGTTTGGATTGTGTTTTAAAAAGTTTTTTGAAAAATAGTATGGGTAATAAGTGAAGAGAGATAGAGAGAGAAATGTGAGAAATAGGAGGAATCTAAGGAGAATCTAGGGAGTATTTTTTGAAAAATTCTTTTTGAATTGGGAAGAGAACAAAGCATCAATTTTTTCAACCGCTTTTTTTTCCCAACCCACTATTTTTTTTTTTTTCCCCGGAAACAGAGTTGGATATTATTCATAAGAAATAGGGTCCGAAGACCTAACATTGGCATGAGCAAGGCTAGCCAAATGGTGTGGGACAAACACCCCCCCCCCCCCCCCCAATTCTCTAACCTAGCACCTAATAGGGATTGTTTAGCCAACGAATGGGCTACCTTATTACAAAAGCGATTAACATGTTTAAAAACACAAGAGGAAAATAAAGGAAGAAGCTCTAGACAATCCGAAAGGATAGAGCTACAATCGGAGAATAATTTTCCTACTTGAGTAAGGGCTTGAACAACCTGAACTGAATCACCTTCAATAATAATACGTGAGAAACCCTTATTCGCAGCGATAACCAGAGCTTCCTGAAAACCAAATGCTTCAGCCGTTCTCGGGGAGAATAAACCGTGAAAAGGAATGGTTACCGTTCCCAAGATAAGGCCGGAGTGATCGCGTGCCACAATACCAACACCAACAAGACCATTGTTCTTGCCAACAGCGCCATCAGTATTGAGTTTTATTACACCAACAGGTGGCGGATGCCACACTGGGGGAGGCACGGAGGTAGGAGCTCCAAAGGTACCATGGTTAGAAACATTCGCTACCTTAAATTCAGAACAAATTCCACCAACTTTTTCCAAAATACTATTACTATCCCAGCCATGACCTTCAAAATGTGTATCATTCCGAGCCTTCCACAAGAACCAACGGATTGATGCAAGGAGTGCACCCTTATCAATCGCATCAACAATTGAAGAAGGGGTATGGGAGAGATAAGACCACTCAAAAAATTGAAACGAATCCCATGAATTAGAGAGAGCAGATGCAAAGGGGGATTTACGTCATACGTCTCTTGACAAGTTACATTGGAAAAGCATATATTCCAAGGTTTCATGTTTGGAATGGCACCTTGGGCAATATGGAGAAATATCAATACCCTTCCGATTTAAATTAGCAAGAACCGCGACAACATTATGGGAACATCGCCACAAAAACATCTTAATTTTATTGGAAATATAGAGAGACCATAGAGATTTCCAGAAGGGGTCTGCAGGATTACCTGAGCTTTGATGAGCACCCAATATTGTAGATATTTGGTGCGACTAGTCCCATTTTATGTTGTTTTATCTTGTGTTTATTCGTTTTTATTGTGATATTGCACGTAAGGTAGGTTTTTGTGTATTTTAGGTAAAACGTGCTAATAAGGCGGTTTTGAACGCCAAGGAATGCTCCGGATGCAACCAAGTGCTCAAGGCCACGTGCCACCACGTTGTAGTGCCCGAAGAGTCATAAAGAGATGGTTTGGAGGTTGCTTGGGTCGCCCAATGGTCAAGAGAATTGATGGAAAAGTGAGGATTTTACCAAAGCATCTCATCTTCCGACCAGCTGAGGGTAGATCTGTCATATCTTTTGATGTACAAAGTAATTTTGATCCAAACCACTTGGGTTAGAAAGTAGACTCGACGAGCTTTCCAACGGTCCAAAGAACACCCAAATCCGAGTTCGGGAGCATCCGGAGCGAGCCCGTGAAGTTTTTCAAAAAAATCTGTCAAGAAGGTAGCGCTACCATGTTTTTGGGTAGCGCTACCATGGCACTCCAGTAGCCAAAAATGAGAATGGTAGCGCTACCATGTTTTGAGGTAGCGCTACCTTTCTCCTTCGGCCAGCACCTTTTGCTGAATATTTCAACTTTCCTTTTATGGAAAGTTTCCACTTTTGGCATGTTTTTGGGATATTTTGGGGGTCTTTTTGTCCATTGTTTGGCTGATTTTGTAAGCCCTATAAATAGGTTTGTATGCCATTTATGGAGGGGATGGCCATTAGTTAGAATTAGGCCTAAGCTTTAAGTCTTTTTCTTCAAGAACTCCATTGTTAGTCTTTCAAGCTTTTCTTGTCATTTCCTTCAAGAACTCTTCAAGGTACTAGTTGTTTGTTATTTTCTCAAGTATTAATGTTGTAGCTATGGTTTGGATCTCTATATAAATCAAGTTTATTTCTGCTTTTATCGGTTAATCATGTTTTCATTTTCTAGCATAATTTCTAGTCTTCTTCTTATGTGTGAGTAGTATATAGGTTTGGTCTTGGGGTGAGATGCACTCTATGGATTAGTCATTTAAACGGTTTCGCCTAAACTTTAGCTCGATTTCAATGTGTTGAATGAATTAAACCCATGATTTCTAGCATCGATCATGGGGTCGGTGGCTTCTTTGATCAATGAAGTCTATCGCCCCATGCTACGTGCTTGATAATCTTACGCGTGCGAACGATCCATTTTCGTCTCTCACTTGCGTTAAATGAGTTCAGTTTGAATTAATGCTTTGAATCGAGTTACAAGTAGTCTTCAGCTGTTAATTCTTCAAGTGGAATCCGGACGGTTTCGGTCCACTCATAAGTTAGATGAAGAAACCGTTTGACGGCTAAGTCGTGGGCTAATCAATCCCTATGACTTGACCGCTTTTAATTTAGTTAATTTCAATTTCAATTTCGTTACTCGAATCAAACTCCAAGTTGGCCGCTTGAAGGCCGTGCTATGTACTTACCATCTATTCCAAATTCGCTAAAGAAGACTTCTCTGTGGGAACGATCCCGGTCTTACCGGATTTATTTGCTATCAACGACCTAGCCCTTTGCCTTATTGGGAGGGTAGTTTGCGGAGTTAAGCAAGCTTGATTCACCTCGCTCATGTGAATGGCGAGGGGTAATGCTCCTTTTCGCCAGGTGATATGCCGACTTAACCGAAAAAATGCCATTGCTAGAGAAATGCCACACTCCTTTATCGCCAACCCCTTGTGAGCTAATCGGGATCAAGATAATTGACTCTTCATCAAAATCTGAGAAGAGAGACTGAATAAGAGGGATGTTCCAGCTATGGGTGTCACTGTCAATAAGATCCGAGACAAGACTAATCTGGTGGTGAGGGGAATCTGGCGGCAACGGTGGACTAAGAACTTTAAACGATAGAGAACGGGGAAGCCAAGGATCATTCCAGATATCAATAGAAGAGCCATTGCCTACAACCCAGCGCCACCCCTTTCCAAGGACATCTCGACCTGCAACAATGCTCCGCCAAGCCCAAGATGCCGTACCAGGGCAACCTGCCCCCCAAAAGGATGTATTGTGAAAGTACTTGCCTTTGAAGAGGCGCTGGAACAGAGATTGGGGAGATTGAAGCAACCTCCAACCTTGTTTGGCAAGAAACGCAAGATTAAAGGCATGGAGATCCCGGAAACCAAGTCCTACTTCCGATTTGCGATTACAGAGTTTTTGCCAACTTACCCAATTAATTTTATTCTCCCCATCTTTAGATCCCCACCAGAATTTGCGGATAGCACTACAGAGGTCTTTGCAAAGAAGTTTCAGCAAAAGAAAATATTGCATAACAAAATTGGGCATAGCAAGCACAACCGACTTTAACATAACTTCCTTCCCTGCCAAATTTAAAACCGAATCCCTCCAGCTTTGTAATCTTTTCATGACACGATCATACACATATTTGAATACTTGAGATTTAGATTTCCCAATGATAGACGGCAACCCCAAATATTTTCCACCTTGACACTCACTTCGGATGTTCAAAGAATCAGAGATCTCTCCTTTCACCTCATTCGGGGTGTTAGGGCTGAAAAATAATGAAGATTTCTCACGATTAACTATTTGCCCAGAAGCCTCTTCATATTTCCGTAAGATTTCTTCAATAGCGTGGCAACCCGAAACAGTAGCTTCCGAAAAAAGGACCGAGTCATCGGCAAAAAAAAGGTGAGAAATGGAAGGGCAATGTCTTCCCACCTTGATGCCAAATAAATTTCCATCCCGGACTGCCTCTTGAATAAGATAGTGAAATCCTTCTGCGCACAGGATAAAAAGATAGGGGGACAGTGGGCACCCCTGTCGAAGACCTCTAGAAGGAGAGAAAAAATCACCCTTCTCTCCATTGATAACCGTAGCAAAGGAAGTCGTAGTGACACAAGACATAACCCATCGAATCCATTGCTCATCAAAGCCGAATTTGCGAAGCACTACCTCTAAATAGGTCCACTCAATCCGGTCAAATGCCTTAGCCATATCCAGCTCCAAAGCAACCCACCCTTTTCGTCCATTACGCCTGTTTTTAAGGGAATGCATCAACTCATAAGCAATAAGAATGCTGTCCGAAATTTGCCGACCACCGACAAAGGCATTTTGGTTTTCTGAGATTATATGGGGAAGTATAGGTTTATGGCGATTGGCTAGGATTTTGGTGATGATTTTATAGGAGACATTGCAGAGGCTAATCGGTCGGAATTGACTTGGTTTAGTAGGGCAATTCACTTTGGGGATGAGGGGGATAAGAGTTTGGTTAAAACTACGCAGCAGGTGCGATGTATGGAAAAAGTTTTTAACCGTAGCCGTAACATCTTCCCCCACCGTCGGCCAATAAGTTTGAAAGAATAATGGCGTCATACCATCCACACCAGGAGCTTTAGTAGGTCCCATATCATCAAGAGCAGATTTAACTTCCAAATTCGTCACGGAACGAGTAAGAGATTGGTTCATGGCATTAGTGATTGTTGGAAAAAACTTGATTTTGCTCAACTTTGAGCTACTTATTGAGTGGGTCCCACGCGTTCACGTGGACCAACCCACATACCGTTGTGTTCGTCTTGGTTAGGAGATTAAGATGGAACATATAATTGGAGAAAATCAAGTCATGGTGAATGAGAAATTGCCATGCCAAGTTGCTCCCACATGGTATTTGGAGGAGTGGAAAGTGGTAGTCCCACATTGGTGGGAGGAGGAAAGCTCATTGGGGATAAATAACTCAAGTGGAGCTCAAAGGGTTGGCCCTTTGGGTCATAGAAGTTTTGTAGGGGGAGAGGGTATGGACAATGTATGCTTTTCTCTTATAAAACACACGCGCGCCGGACCGAACCGGGCCGGGTTGGGTTGGTCAAAAGATTGGGCTTGGCTTGGCTCACTAGGCTTTTATCTTTTTGCAGCCCGTCTATTCGAACTGGGCCTGACCAGCGCGCCAACCATTGCTCCGTTCCTTTTCCTCGCATCTGTTCGCCGAACAGGTTCTGGCCAACAGGCGTGCCGGTCTGTTCCGAACAGCCGTCTGCCTTTTCCGAACAGTCACGGCCTTTTCCGAACGGGTATCTTCATGCCTATATAAGAGACCCGTTTCTACCTCTTTCATTACGAAAAAATCCTGCATACTGCATACATTCACGCATCTATTCTGTACTGAGAGTTCGACATAGTTTCGGTTCGCCTACCGTCCAGATTGCAGTGCTGCCTCCGATTGGTGAAAATCGGATAGTCCTGGGAAGCAGACGTCCGCGGATTCCATCAGCACAGAGTTCTACTCGCCTCGATTAATCCATCCATTGTCAATTTCCGGACGCCTGAAATTGGCTACGTACGTATCGCATTCTTTAATCGTTTTCTGTTTTATTTTCCAGTAATTGAAGCCGTGGTATTAACAGTGATTTTGTGGGGGATACTATTAACTGTGTCCTGTATATTAAGATTAGAACCAGCAGTAAAAATACCAGAGAAAAAATGTTGAAATCCTCAGTCCATATGCCATTATTATTCTCAATACGAGATATGCGATTAAAAGAACGCCGCTGCATCACAGAAGCATGAAAAAACCGTGTATTTTTATCACCATGTTGCAACCCAAACCACTCTGGATTTTTGCTTCCAGAATAGTTCTTCTTTGTCCCACTCCTCTTTCAATCGTCGCTTGAGGTTCTGAACCACGACCGGTGGAGGACCAGCCCTTGAGTTGCTTAGAGCAAAAATTTTTGCCTTCAATTCCTCAATTTCTCGCCTCGAATTCAACCATTTTCGCCGCTTCCAATTACTCAGAGAAGACCGGCAAGCTTGGACTTTTTTAACCACCATAAAAAGATCTCGAACCGTGAACAGGATTAGCCCAAGCCTGCCGGATGACATCACGGACCTCATCATCTTCCACCCAACGAGCGTCAAATCGAAAAGGAGCACGGTGCCTGGTAGGTGCAGCTCTAAGATTCAAAAGGATCGCACTATGGTCAGAACCCACAGTGTCAAGATGAGTTACAGCAGAATGATCAAACAAAAGGCTCCACGACGGAGTAGCCAAGACCCGATCGAGCCGCTCTTGAACAACCCACTATAAAAATGTGTGAAATGAGAAAAAATTAGTGTGCACCAATTTCTTTCTTCTTCCCCCATCACCTTCCAAATCGAAAAATTAGGGAAACATGAGGTGAAAGGCAAAATTTATACCAATATACTATAAGAATGTAGTTATCTAAAATAAAATGAAGATCTCTTTTTAACTCTCTCTTACGTGAAATTTTCTCATTTTTTTAAATCTTTTTATTCATTATTCTACAAAATGTAAAATAGATATTACAGTATATTTTATTTTTCTCAAAAAGGAAACTAAGTTCAACCAATAACATATACTCCTTGAAATCTATCTATTTTCTTATTTCTTTTTTTTTTTATTATTATTGTGGGATTTTCTTAATATTTTTAGAGAAAATATAGCAAATTCCAAGAGCCATATGTGCTAATTCACTGATGGGGCGACAGGAAAAAAGTTCATATTTTTTCCCCTTTCTCGTGCATACGCTAGTTTTTTTTCCATGCACCAGAGTCCAGACCTCATCTAAAATGGTCACAAGAAAGACTCTTAAAAAGGTTCGAAAGTTACCCAGGAAAATACAAGCAGTTCTTTGGCCGACCATGCCAAATTACGGGAGTGTTTTTTGATGGCACATGGAGGAGTTAGCTTGAGATTTATTGGTATGCTCCCTCCAAAAGTTTCAGGTTCAATTCAGCATGTAGAGGGGTTGGCTTGAGATTTAGCATCTCTTGAGGCACTCTGACCCCCACACACAAGCATGTGAAATGCCTGTAGAATGAGCTATAGGAATTAGTTTGAGGTACTCACAAGCTTGCTCAGGACACCCTTCATTACCCAAAGAAAAAGGGCTGGAAAGCACATCCATGTAATATAGCTGCCAAAAAAAAAAAGAACTTGTACCCAAAACTACTAGGAAGTATGAATCATGCCATGAACCCCTTACAACTGCCTTATTTGACTACTGGAACCTTTGAAATTCCATGGACATCTGAGTTTATGTACAAACATGAATAGAAACACATCCAGGAGAACTTATTACAAGGCCTAGTATAAAATATAATCGTCGACATCTGCAAAAAAGAAAAAAAAGAAACAGAGTGGAAAGTTTCATTACTTTCTTGCTCTTCTAAAACAAAGCTGCCATAGAAGTTGTTTTTGCTCAGCACGGTATCATAGAAGAAAGCTCCTCAGACCGACATGGTCAAAGCCTACATTAGTTGGAAGGCTGTGCTGCCAAATACTATTTCCCATCGCTGTTGTCCCCACCATACTGTGTAGAGTTTCCATTCCAAAAGGCATTTCGGTCTGTAAACCGGGTATCATCCTCATCGTGTTTTAGTGTGTGGATATTGCTTCCAAAGCGGGAAGATGTTGCTTGACTATTTTTGCTGTTATTTCTGCCGGTGGTAGGAGGTCTCTCTGCGCCTCTGGCATTATTCTGCAGTGCAGGATTTGGACCTACGATGGAGAAAAACAAGAAAGTGAGATTAGAAATTAACCACACAAAAAAAAAAGAAAACACATAGGGAGATTAGAGCGGATCAAAAAAAAAAAAAAAAACATAGGGAGATTAGCAAAAAAAAAAAAAAGGAAAAAAAACCAATCAAATCAGAGATTGCAGGCAACGAAAGGAACGGACTACAAAATCGAAAGCTTTACCTCTGCACGCTATCAAAAGTTTTCTGTTTCTATTGCATAACTATCATTAGTAATTTCAAAAAATGAGGGAAACTTATCGAACTATAGGTGTACTGTACATTTTATTAAGCAGTACCAAGTCTTGTATGACGCATGCAAGATCACTCGGGATACACTTCTCTGACACATTCACGATCATGGGAGTGTGGCTATGAAAGGGAAAAAGTCAAACTTGACATAGGTAAAGAGCATCTGAAGCAAAGATACGAAGAAAAAGTGCAACCCCAAAAGGGAAGAGGCAGCAGGAAATGAAGGATTTTTTGACAGATTATCCGAGACTCCGAGTACGAGTCATTCAGTCATGAACAAGTGCTGTCCCCTTGCATGTCAAACACCATGGTTTCCTGAACAAGGATTATACCAAGATTAAGACATCCCGATGAAGAATGATAACTTCAACTTTGCTATGGTGTGAAACATTATTACAACTCTGTTCTTTCCATGTAATGAGAAAACCCCTTCAAGATAGGGCCACTTTTTGACATGCCTTTGAAGGGTAAACCATGAATACCAGTAAGGCTGTAACCACCCACCACAAGGCACATGCTTTGGGTAAGTGAAAGCGTTGCCAAGGAGAATCAAATGCAAGACTTCCAGAGTTCCCGTTGATCCCAGTGATAACCCGTCTTTTAGGCTTCCCTCGTCGGTTTTATTAAGACTAACCAGCACTTCTCATTGAGATCTAAGCAGAAAATATGAAAACAGGTAGACAAACTCACCATATTCCCACATGTTGCCTTGGGTTTCCTGTGCAGAATTTGATGGGCTGGCACCACCACCAAGATAGGAGAGAGGATTTGCATAGGATAAAATCCTTTTCATGAATGCAAAATATCCTTCATTGCCTTTGTTTGAAGAATCAAGACCAGTGGCGGAATTTGTTTGGTTAGGGGATGACGATCCTGCTCTAGGGTAAACAGTTGATCGGTTACGTGGAACCACGATCAATGCATGTCTGCCAAACAAACCCAACTCTGACAATGTTTTATTCAAATCTGCACCACCATTGAAACTATAAGACAATAAGAGACAGATATTTGGCATGCAAGCCCCTTTTATGGATTTAGGGGGACAAAACCAACCCCAAGGAAAAAAATTTGTTTTATGCCAAAACAAGCAACACCTTACTCCATAGAGTTCGACACATTTCTAGATGGAATTCATTTAAAACAACACTCGTTTCATTGACATGTTCACTCTGAATATTTATGGAAAAACAGAGAGAGAGAGAGAAAGAGAGAGAGCAAGCACTAAAATCAATACAAGCATGCAGAACATCATACAGGATTCATACTTCCAAGAAAAATTCGGGAAATCCAATGAAACTGTACGGCACCTAAGAGCTTCCGCAATGGTAATAATCAAAACCAATAACCAAAATGTGCCACGTCGGCATTTAATTATCCATTTAGTCCATAATCAAACTCAACAACCTCTACCTCCAGAATGGTTATTTTGCATCCCTAACCTAAAAAAAACCCCACAATACACAATGCACATTTGTCCAATCGCAAACGAGTTTCAATCACGCACCCAACGATACCAAATTATTCGTTTCGATGAGAGGATTCCAATGTGGGGTGTTTTTGAGTTATTGAGTTATTGAGTTTGGTTATTGAGTTTTGGTTATTGGCAAAACTTGTTAAATTTGGTTATGGAATGGATGAAATTTGGTTATTTGCTAAAAGACTTGTAATTTTGCTTATTACAATGTGGGGTGTTTTTTGAGCATTATTGTTAAATTTGCTTATCCACACCCATTTGCTTATTACAATAGGGATGTTCTAAGAATCGTAGTTACTCAGACCCAACAACAAATATATGGACGTAGGTCCTGATATTTTCAACTTCTTTCTCTAGACTTCACTAGTCTTGTGCAATTGTGGGGTTTCATTGACTGCACAAATCCAGAGAAGCTTAGACACTTCATAGAGAAATAAATCATTTGTAGACGTGGCTCCTTTCATATTGATGCATTATGAAAAATGAATGTTGCTGATTTGTCGTCATAATCCCAAAGTAGGATTATTTTTCATAACTTCAGACTTGAGCGTTTTGAATAGTCTACAAATAGGATTCAAGTCTTTCATTTGAGAGGAGGCCAATATGTGAGAAATCTTGAAAAGTCTGTTTGTGGGTTGCGGCTTTAAGTTTCCCTTCCCCTTCTCTTCTTCTATTCGTGGGATTCAACGCCCCTAGGTATTCCAGGGTTTCCCTCGTCACTTTCTCTCTGTTCTCCTTGTGGTTTCAAGGCCCCTAGTGGACTAGGCTTTCTTCCCTTTCTATTCTCTCTATCCTTCCATCTTCAATCAATGTTCCAACACCCATCTAATAAAGATGGTGCAATTTTTAGTTATTTTCTGCGATATATTTCAGGTTAAATCACAAACACTCTCGGACGAATGCTTGACCCATTTAGACAGACATAAAACGGATATCCATAATCTTGGATATTTGTACTTATGAACCATCCGCAAGAGGAGAGGAAACTTTAACATCAAGATTTGGCTGCTCTTTTAGCATGAAATGTAATGTTTAAGAACATTCAACTCTTAGGCCTTACAAAAAAAAAAAATGGTCTGAAATATAAGCATGATGATTTCATAAAAGGAGGGAAGGGTAGACACTAGATAGCTAAACTATAAACACACACATACTTGCCACATCCAATAATATGAGATTCTTGTGTCATTGTGCTACATCCAGTGGCTGAGCCATTCTCAACAAACCGTAAACATCTATTTGAAGCCATTGGGCTGACTAACTTTTTCTAATGTGTACTCCCAAATTTAATACATGCCCATCCTTTTCTTTATACTCCCTTTGCATTCCCTATCGCTTGATGAATCAATATTGACAGGGTTGCACAAGATGGTGTTGAATAGCTTGACATACATTGTTGGCTCCCTCTCCTAGCACCTTAAGCTTTTGAAACAATAGGAAACTAAGCAGATTCTAGGTGTTAAGGATGGAGTGGCTGGTTGATGGTGACCAAGTTAATTTGTGATTGCGGTAGGGCATGACAAAAACTGTGTAATAAGATCTCAGTGTTTAACTGTGGTTAGTGGCTAAGAAGGGTAAGGGGCGATTCTAGAAAGGCCAATGGTGAAGTGGAGGTGATTTGTGTTGTGTTTGGATGAGTTTTTGAAAAAAAAATTGAGAAATTTTATAGGGTTATGAGTGGAGAGAGAAATGAGAGTAATGATTGGAAATAGAGGTAATGATGAGAGAGAGATAGAGAGAGAAATGAGAAATAATGATTGGAGATAGGGGTGAGTGTGGGAGGTAGGAGTGGGAAGAGTACCTGAGGTCGCCCTCCGGGTATATGGCGGTTGCTACAATGGTGCTCGGAACCACCGGAGGTGGAGGAGGAGAGAGCTCGGGGCGGACTTAGAGAGAGAGAGGGATGGCAGTGGAGAGTAGGACGTGCCTGTTAGGTGTATCTTGAATGTTTGTCTTTTATATGAGCCTTGGGGGAGAAAGAGAGCCAGTTGTGAGGCTCCTCCCCATTGGTGGGCAGAATGGAGGTTGACCCCTTTGCCTCTTTTAGTCCCAAGTCAGGCCTTGGAGCCCGTAGTCAAGGAACCGGCATAGGCTATTTCGGTGATACATGGAGACCCGCATCATCTGCCAAGTCAGGTGGTAGGCATGATACGGGCTCCGAGGTGCCAGGAGGTAGGTATGATACTTCTTCCGAGATGTCAGATGGCGGTCAATGCCCCCTTTCTCTCTAGGACCGGCCAAGTCAAAGCCCGCCGGAGGCAAGCCTCCTTGACAAACCCCTTGCTCTAGCCTCCAAACCACATTCCTCCTTAGGTCCCGAGCGAGGTACCTAGGCCCTGCTCCCGACCTAGGACGGTGTATAGAGTCGCCTTTAAGTATTCGTGGAGTCTTTAAAGTGTTAAGTAGGAGGTGAGGTGCCCGGAGGTGACCTCACTTCTTCATGGGTGGGGAGTTCCTGGAGGGAGCTTGCTTCGGCGGAGGCAAGGTTCGTGGAGGAAGCCTTGCTCCGCCGGAGGCGAGTACCATGGAGGAAGCCTCGCTCCTCCCAGAGGTCGACGTTGTGGAGGAGGCTTGCTCCTCTTGGAGGTCCATGTTGTGGAGAGGCGTGCTCCTCCCGGAGGTGAAATCTTTATGGGAAGAGGCATGCTCCTCCTGGGTGAAACATTGTGGGAGGAGGCATGCTCCTCCTGGGGGAAATCTTGTGGGAGAAGGCATGCTCCTCCTGGGTGAAATCTTGTGGGGGAGGAGGCATGCTCCTCCTGGGGGAAATCTTTGTGGGAGGAGGCATGCTCCTCCTGGGGGAAATCTTGTGGGGGAGGAGGCATGCTCCTCCTAGGGAATGCTCCTCCTGGGGGAAATCTTGTGGAGGAGGCATGTCCCTGCTGGGGAATGCTCCTCCTGGGGGAAATCTTGTGGAGGAGGGGGCATGCTCCTCCTGGGGAATGCTCCTCCTGGGGGAAATCTTGTGGGAGGAGGCATGCCCCTCCGGGGGCCTTGTTCCTCCTGGAGATGGTCACCGGCGAGGTTTTTGGAGATGGTGCGTCCGGTTGCTAGATATATCATATACTCACATTAATGTCCCCTTGCGTGCATACACTCATGCCACGAGGCGAGTGTGTGCAGGCATAATCTAACCGTGGAGGAAACCTCGTTCCTCCTAGGATGAGGCGTCGGACGATCTTCTTCTTCTTTTTTTTTTCTTTTTTTTAATTATTTTGAGGATGCGCGTCCGGATGCGAGGTGTATCGTATACCCACATTAATGTCCCCTTGCGCGCATATACTCATGTCGTGAGGTGGGTGTATGCGGGTAATAATGTCCCCTTGTATTGTATATCCACTGGGTGTTAGCAGCATCTTTTTATGGAAGGATTCACATCTTGTCATAGGGTTAGGAATATGAAAGGACGTCCTCGCGTTCCAAAAATGGTGTGGCTCTTCAGTTCGCGAGGAGGGGGTAGTATAAATTCCATTTCACTTTCTCATTTTTACGTTCTACCTCAAAAGAGTGAAAAGTTGGAGAGCCTCGGAGATTTTTTTTTTTTTTTAGAGAGAGAAAGGGGACTTCCTGGACTTTTGGTATTCTCGGAGGGAGTAAGTTCTTTGCATAGGGAGGAGGTAACATCCGGAGTTAATCCTTAATCTTACACCTCCGGAAGAGAAAAGTAATTTTAGGAGGGAGGCGCGGTCCTCCGCGAAATCTCACAAGACTTAAATCCCGAAGTCTTTCCTCCACCCACCTTTTTTTTTAAAATCATCTCTTCCCCCTGTCTTATTATTGCCTCTTCCCCCTCCCCCCTTTTTTCGGTGAGAAGCGGGGAGATAGAAAGAAATCGAAAAGGAGCGAGAGAGGGACAAACCGCGAGGGAGAGGGAGAAGGTTTCGGCGGGTGAGGGTCTCGACGGGAGGTGTTTCAGCGGGTGGGGATCTCGGCGGGAGGTGTTTCGGCGGGTGGGGATCTCGGCGGGAGGGGGTCAGCGGGAGGGGGGGGTCCGGCTGGAGGTGAAGATCGACAAAAGGTGGAGATTGGTTTGGGGGGGGGGGGGTCGATCGGTGGGTATTTAGGTGGGGGTTTCGAGTGGGTAGGTGGGCGGAGGGGGCGGTCGGGCGGGAGGAGTTACTCGGCTGGGCTCGTACTGAGGAGGAGGGAGGTGGGGCGACGAGGGTGTGGCGGAGGGGCTGTCGGCTGGGGGTTTAGGTTAGTAGATGAGGTGATCTAAGAGGTGGGGGGGTTTCGACTAGGAGAGTTTGAGGAGATTGGAGATTTCGGCCAGCAAGGGGTTTGGCATTTCGGCTGGGGGTGTTTGCCGGCGAGGTGGGATTCGACAGAGGCGCCAAAATCGATTCGTGGGGTGATGGCAAACCCAAGCTTGGACATTGTTACTTTGCCGAAAGCTTCTTGGAGGTAATATTTATTCCGCTTCTTTTGAAAGTTGTATTTTTGCCAAGGGAGCAAGTGGAGTGCCACGGTGCTTCCTCCTTGATGATGCATATTTGTTGTGGGCCAAGGGTGTAAGGGGGATGCACTCGGCTCCCTCCCCTTACTAAAAAAAAATGAAATCTTCTTGGTCTTGCCAAGGGTGCAAAAGGGATGCATGCGGCACCCTTCCCTCGCAAAATTGAATCTTGATTGTCTTGTTTGGTGATTGTCTGACAGGTGCTGGGGTTTGGATACATTGTGGTTGAGAGGAATGACGGCGCGACCCAAACTTCTTGTCACTAGCCGTGCCGGCACCGTGGTAGAACCACGGCTGGAATGCGCTTCTTCCGCGGTTCTGAAATCCAACAGATCTTTGAAAACGGAGAAAGATAAGCCACCTCCTCCTTTGCCTAGTCCGGACTTCTGGTTTCGGGCACCCTATCTCGGCGGTGGTGATAAGTTGTGGCCTTTAGTAGGGGCAGATGCGGAGATTGGGAAGGTGGTTGATAAACCGTTGTTAGGCTATAAGGAAGTTTCAGCGGAGGAGGGTTGTTTTATTTCTCCCGGGTCAGTGTTGAGGTTCCAGGTGGAGCGTGGGGAATTCCCGCACTGCTTGTCTGCTTATAGGAACTATGTTGTTCCTCCTACTGCGTTCGCGACCTGGGCGGATGAGATTTTGGGGGATGCCAATTTCGTGGAGTTGTTACGGAAAGCTGAATCCATCGTGCTGTGGTGAATAGTTTACGATTGGTGATTCTTCGAGAACGGAAATGGATGGATGTGGTAGTATCCCGGTGGAGCACCGATTCTCATACTCTTCCAGTAGCCTGAGGTGAGACAGGACCCACTTTGGAGGATGTGGGCTGCGTGCTTAGGCTACCGATGTTAGGGAAAATTGACCCGTCCTCCGGGAGACTTTCCCCCTCGCAACAAAGTGTGGTGAATGCGTTGCGGAAATCCGTTCACCGGGAGAAGGATCCTGGTGGAGTGAAGAAGGGTGACGGCGAAGTGAAGAAGGGTCACGGCGGAGTGAAGAATACCTTTACTGAATGGGCCCGCTATTGGTATAAGGATTTGGGTGCGTCGAAAGCCGGGGAAGAAGCTCATGTAGTGACCGATGGGCCGGGACTGAAAGAACCGGCGCATTTGGCAGCTTTCCTAGCGTATTGGCTAACTTGGTATATTTTTCCGGGTCCTCCCAAAGATGGTGTTGATACGGCATTGTTTGAGCTTGCGGCGATCCTTGCTTCCGAGGAGTACGTACCTTTGGCCCTGTTGTTTTTGGGGACTTTGTTCAAAAGATTAGACATGCTTCACGATGCGGCGCGGCGTTCTTATGGGAGGTATGACTTGCCGATTTATGTGGCCACCAACTTTCTTCATATGTTCTTGTTTGAGCGATTTCCCAAGGTTGCACCGGAACCGAATAATTTTGGGGCGGATGATGGTGGAGGGGAGGGGGAACCGTGCCGGAATGTTTGTCGGTCGGCGCGATGGTCGGGAAGTGGCGTTCGGGAAGTGAGGGGTGGAAGTGAGGGGTAGTATTGCCGATGTTCTTGATGTTGAGGAAGAATTTGTTGCTCGACCGTATGTGAACACGCCGAAAGGGGTGTTTCCTTTTAACGTGTATTCGGAGGAGGATGTGGTGGCCTTCGCGAATAGAGACGATGCATCCACGGCGGAGCTTTTTAGGATGAGTTGTATGATGAGGGGGGAGCTACCATACTTTGTGAATGGTAAGTATGGTTCAGTGACTTATGATCCGATGAGGGTTGCGCGCCAATTCGGGTTTGATCAAGGGGTGCCGAAGCCATTGCTACCATCGGGGGCCGCGGGGGATGTGTGGAAAAGGTTCATGAAATCGACCTTCACGGCGGAGCTTAGGTCAATGAATACCATCACGTTGCCTGGGGCTCAGAGGATGGGAGGATGTACGAAACTCTATAAGGAGTATTGGAGGGATAACCTGCTACGCTTCCTGGAATATGTGAAAGGAGTTCCCATGTCTTTGGAAGTGGAGGATGTAATGTTCCAGGATGGTGAGTTGTGTCTTCCAAAGGTGAAGGATCCTGCTCTTGCATTGTTTGGGGCCCGCTCGCCTTATGCCAAGGAGGAGGTATTGGAGAGGGTGAGGGAGCATCTCAAAAATACATGTGGTACTTTGGAGAAAGATGTGGGCAGTAGTGTATCTTTGAGTGACCGGGATGGAGAGGGGCGGGCCGAGGGAGGACGATCGAGTAGCAAGCATACTTCAAAGAGGCCTGCAAAAGATGTTGTGGAGGTGACCAAGTCCGGCAAAAGAAGAAAGGTGGGGATCCATTGCCTTCTCCTGTCTTAAAATTTTTTCTTGCTAAAGCGTTAATGTAATAATTGCTCTTTGTTTGTTCGTTTGTTTTTTTTTTTTTTTGTAGACTTCTAAGGAAAACCGGGAGAGCTCTAAAGTGGCTAAACCAAGTGTTGTGGAGGGGGCGGTAAGGTCACCGCGAGGGGAGGCCCCGGAAGCGGAGACTGGAGGAGGTTCGGCGGCGCGAGGGGGTTGGACGACATTTGGGGGGATGAGAGAGTGCTTCATCCGGAGAAGGGTGGGGAGGAGAGCTCGAAAGTGATTCAACCAGATGTTGTGGGAGAAGTGGTAAAAACACCACGAGCGGAGGTCACAGGGGCGACAGCTGGAGAAGGGTTGGCGGTGCCTTTGGATTCTTTGGAGACGATAGGCACTTTCAAGCAAGATGCAGCGGTGCACAGAGTTATGAACGATATCTTGGAGGATGAGGGGGTGTCTTCTAGGGAAGTGTCTCATCCGTGGAAGGGTAAGTCACTCCGGCACATGCGTTCATTAAATGTGGTGCAGAGTGAGGAGGGGGAGGGGGAGGGGGAAGGGGAAGGGGAAGAAATGGGAGGGGAAGAAGAAGAGGAAGAAGGGAGTGAGAGTGATGAGCAAGGAGGTGAGGAGGAGGCCGATTTAGTTGAGGATCGGGAGGAATTAGACCACGTGGAGGTGGAGGAAGGCAGTGGTGGCGGGTCACTGGTGCAAAGCTCGTCAGACTTGCAAGAGGAAACGAATGAAAGGGGATTGCGCAGTAGTCGACATTGGTGGAAAGAAGGTGACTTTATGATAACGCGCTATCCCGATGGGAAGGTCGTCATAACTTTGGAGACGAAGGAAAAAGTGACTTTGGAGCCGAATGTGTTGTTTGCCGAGGCTTGAGAGGAGCATCGGCCTTTACTGTCCGACATCTTCTTTCAGTGGCCCAACACCTTTGTCCGGCTTGGCAACATGAGTTCCTTTTCTAGGAGGTTGGCGCTAATTTCCTTGGTATCGTTTGTGGAGTTACTGGAGGATGTCAAGTTGCCCGAAGCTACCCCCGAGGAGTTTACATCTGTGTATGGTGGTCTGGCTGCGTTGGGAAGTTATCAATTGGAGGTTGACTGGCTCCGTAAGAGGATAGATCAGATGGCTATACTTCTTGAGCTCCCGTCTTGGCGGGACCGGTTGGAAAAGGTAAGTAAGGAATTGGAGGAGGTTGAGGCGACGGCGGAGCAGTTGAGGAAAAGGAAGAAAAAGCTTGAGGGTGAAGTAGCCAAGCGCGAGAGTGCTAGCTCGGGAAGCTTTGATATGTCTAGTCACGCCGGTCAAGGGCTGCGGCAGTAGAGAAAGATTGGGTGCCGGGTGGTTCATCTTTTTTTGTTTTGTTGATGCCCGATTTCTTTGTGATGTCTTGAGCTGTCATGTTTGATGGGCACTAGTGATGGTAGTAATGATCTTTGTATGTAATGAACCTTTGGGCGTAAATGGAAAATTTGGAGGAAGAATCTTTTGTAATAGACTTTTCGGTAATGAATGTATGGAGTATCCTTGTCTTGCAATCGTTCGTTTGTATTTATCGTTTGTATCCCATCCCAGGATGGTGGATGGGATGGTCAACAAACCCCGACGAGGCTAGGCTTGTGACTCCCGTGGCGTGGTGACTGAGGATATTGGTAGACAATATCTCAATGGGCGATCGAGTAAGGCGATACTTGGTGGCGTGTCATTTTAGATGGTGATTCATGTATGGAGTCCAGCGGCATTTTGGCAGTCAACCCGTGCTAGGCAGGTTGGCCAAGCGCCGGAAGGGATGATCAACGAGCCCCCGATTAGGCTAGGCTTGCGATTCCCTTAGCGTGGTGACTGAGAATATTGGTAGACAATATCTCAATAGGCGACCAAGATGGAGGCAATGCTTGGCGTAGAGGCCATATGACTAGGAGAAGAAACTCGTTTTTTTTTTTTAGTACGATAATCAAGCATGGAATGAAATTATGCTCGGCGGCGATTATAGTGGAGAGAGCCTAAACAGGAAGGCTAAGTAAAAGGGGGTAATCTGCCGGTGATTTGTTGGGAAAACTCGAACATCCGGCGATGCTCTTACGTAGACGGCACGTCTATCAGCGCAGCAATCTCGTTGCGGTAAGTGCCCAAGATAGTGCAGGGAAGTTCGTTATTCCATAACATCCATGCCCCGCCCAACGAGCAGGGGATAATGGGATCTACCACGGCGGAATTGGCAAATCCAATAGTTAGGCTCATTTCCTTGGCTAAAGCCCCGCCAATCCATGTGTTGGAGACCACCACCAAATTTGGCTGGTGCAGTGTAACGGTGTCGAGAAAATACTTGTAAAAGCCCGTGCGGGTGGCTCCCTTGCAATTCCACCATAGAATCGTTACAGGGCGACGGGTGAAGGACCTTGGTGCGTCGCTGCCAAATATAGGGTCTTCCGCTTCTGAAGTGGATAGGAAGGCTGGTCCGAGGTCTTGAGATTGGTCGAGGGCGTCAAAAGTTGCGACAGAGAGGCGGTATGATGGTTGGTCGAACATTATCAGTTGTTCGGCTGTGATTCTTAATTGACCAAAGCCGCGAGCCGAAATAACCTCGACGTGGTGCACGCCGAATGGGAGGATTAGTTCTGTATCTTTTTGGAGTTGGTGAGTATGCGTCGGGAGGTCGTTTGGTGACCGGTGAAATTGGAGGTGGCGCAGTGGGAGTGAGTCCCATGCTTGAATGAGTTCCTTAGTGAAGGAAGCTTGACCGGATGACGCCATGTGGTAGTATTCCTCCACTAGATTTTGTGGTACGCCTCCCTTTATAAACCAATCTGGTGGGGATTGAACTCCCTCCCTCAGTAGGAGAAATTGTGTGTCTCCCGTGGCCGGGAGGCGCCTCATCTGCGGGATGTAATTCCACACCGGAGAGTTGGGTCCTGCTCGGGACGGTGTCGGACAGTGGATGTACCTTGTGGTTGGTGATTGAGGAGCCATGGTCGAGGTGAATGGAGGCAAACAAAAAGAGTGAGGAGGAGAAGAGGATCTGCCCACTCAGGTGTTTGATGTTGGTCCTTTTTAAAGGAACTTGAAGAATCTTAAAGACTTGACGTATCATGGCTTGAGGTGAAATATGGATTTGGACCAGTCCTCTGAATCATAGGAGAGTCAGGATTAGGGTCTGGGTTTACTTGTATGTGGAGGTTTAAGGTGACGGATGAATGTAACATTTTCATGAAAGAGGGGCGACTGAACTTGGGAAGTAGGGAGAATCTGAACCAGGCCTATGACCATAGGACTAATTCGGGAAATGGAGGAATCCGGGTTAGGCCTATAGGCGCAGGGCTCCCTTGTGTTTGGCGGTCCGAAGGATGAGTCTTTAACATTTATTGGAGGGTTGTCATTTCATGGATGTCATTTTTTCTTTTTTCTTTTTAGTCTAGCTTGCCGAATTTTGAATTTGGAGGATTCCCTTTCTTCTTGCCTTTCTATAGCAACAAACGAACATGGAGAAAGCCTTAGAGTGTGGAGGAATGAACTCGTATTGATAATGCTCCTAATCTAGGAGGTGCAATACATAAGCATGGAGGAAGGCGTAAGACATGGAGGATTGAACTCATAATTTGATAAGCTCCTAACCAGGAGGTACAATACATAGTGTTCGCCGTCTCGTGGAGCTCCACCGTATGATTAACTTGTAGGGCAATCATAAAATGGAGCTCTTAAGAGTTAGAACTTCTTTGATTACACCAAAGAAAAGCTTGCATAATAAAGGAGGAACATATGCTAGGGGTGGTATGCTTTCAACCACTTTGCATTGATGGGTGCGAGGAGGACTTCAGAGTCCGGCCCCGAGAGTCGGTAGTAGCCATTCTCGTTTGCTTCTTTCACCACGAACGGTCCTTCCCACTTCACGGCGAATTTGGAGGGTGACTTCCCCTTCATGACATGAGGTGCTGCCTTCAAAACCAAGTCTCCCTCCGCGAATTGTCGCGGCCTAACCAAAGCATCGTAGGCGCGAGCTATCCTTCGGTGGTAGACGCGGAGGTTAGCCTGCGCCCGATCCCTTCGTTCATCCAGTGCTTCCAACTCGCTTGGTCTTGCGTCATGGAGGACCTCGCTTCGTAATGCCACCCTTGCCGACGGTATTGCAATTTCTAGGGGGAGGACCGCCTCGGTCCCGTAGACTAGGGAGAAGGGGGTCATCTGGGTGGGTCTCCTCTTGGAGGTTCGATAAGCCCAGAGAGCCATGGGCAAGGCATGTGCCCAATTCTTCTGATGATCCTCCAACGTTCGGCTCAATATCTTGAGGAGAGTCTTGTTGGTCGCCTCCGCTTGCCCATTTCCTTTAGGATAATAGGCCGTGGACTTGTGGTGAGTGACGTCATAGGAGAATAGGAGTTGCTCGACTTGGCGATTGACGAAGGGTGTGCCATTGTCGGAGAGGACGACTTTGGGAATTCCAAATCAGCATATGATGTGCTCTCGAATGAAGTTGGAGACGGCTCCCCCGGTTGCCCTTTTGAGAGGGATAGCCTCCACCCATTTTGTATAGAGCTCTGTGGCAGTGAGTATCCAAATGTTCCCTCTTGAGGGTGGATTAATTGGGCCGATCAAGTCCATGCCCCAAGTATGGAATAGCCATGGGGTTCCAATAGCTCGGAGATCGACGGCGGGGGCGTGAATCATATCGCCGTGAGCTTGGCACGGCTTACACCTTTTGACATGGTTTTTAGCATCCTCTTCCATGGTGGGCCAATAATAACCTACATGGAGTAGGTGTTGGAACAGCTTGGCTCCTCCTTGGTGTTCGGCCTCGTGTGCAATCTCTAATGCTTTGGAAGTTTCAAGGCCTGCCAAGCACTTAAGAGGTTTGCCTTCAAAACTTCTCCGGAAGAGTTCTCCGTTGTGAATGAAGAACTTTGGAGCTCGTTTCTTGACTATCGCCATGTCAACTTGATCAAGAGATAAGGTACCATCGGTCAGAAAATCGATGAAGGGTTTCCTCCAATCAGTATATACTCCAATGAAATTGCATTCTGCCTTGGAGGGAGTTTCTCTACATTTGGAACATTTACTCTGCAACTCTGCCGCGTCCGTCGCCATAGTGGGCCAGTAGTACCCTTGGCGTTGGAGGCGTCTGTAAAGGCTTATGTCTCCGGTTCCACATGACTGCTCATGGACTTCTTGGACTTTGATCTTGGCTTCTTCCTCCCCAATGCAACGCGCTAACAATCCTCCGGAGCCCCTATAGTATAGGACTCCTTGATAGATGGTGAAATGTTTCAAATTGCTGAGGGTTATGGCGGCGGAGGGACTCTTTAGTTCGTTGGAGATAGGGGTTCTCCAATCTTCAATTGCTTCTTCGGGGAAGATCTCTGCTACGGAGCAAGGCACACTCCTCTTAAGAATTTCGATTTTGGTTGGCACCTCTGAGACCTCCACCTTGGAGGCGAGTGTGGCAAGAGCATCAGGATGACGATTCTCTAAGCGGGGTGCATGCTCCAGGCGGAGGGCGTCAAATTTGCTTGTTAATCTTTGCACAATGGTCCTGTAAGAAGCAAGTGGAGGTTCTCTAATTGCATACTCGCCGTTCGTTTGCCGAACGAATAGTTTGGAGTCCCCTTTGATGCATAGGAGGGTTATGCCACAATCCAAGGCAGCCATGAGGCCGAGGATGAGCGCTTCGTACTCGGCTTCATTATTGGAACAATGAAAGTCGAGTTTATAGGAGAGGTTGATCTTTCCTCCACTGGGGGCCGTTAGAACTATCCCAGCGCCTCCACCTTTAGCCGTGGATGATCCATCAAAACTTAGGCTTCACTCTCCCACCTCCGCCTGTGCTGCTTGGAATTCATCTCCTGGCAAATCTTCGGACGGAGGTTCATATTGGCCGCTTGGAAAATGAGCTAAGAGGTCGGCTAGAGCTTGGCTTTTTACTGCCCGAGGGGCTTTACAAATGATCTCATACTTCGCCAAAGAAAGCAACCATCGAGCCGGCCGACCAGCCAGAGCTGGGCGATTGAGGAGGTACCGGATTTGATCACATTTCGTGATAAGGTGGAGAGGGTATGCGAGGAGGTAGTGGCGGAGTTCCTGTGCGGCGAATACAAGAGCGAGGCAATGGCGCTCTATTGGTGAGTATCGCGATTCCGCCCCTTGTATAACCCTACTGATGTAATAGATTGGCCTTTCGGCTCCATCTACCTCTTGAGCCAGGAGGGCCCCAATGGAGCGGGGAGTGGAAGTAATGTAAAGGAGGAGGGGTTTTCCTTGTTGAGGAGGAGTCATTGTGAGTGGTGAGATTAACGCTGCTTTGATAGCCTCGAATGCCTTGTTATGTTCTTCCGTCCAGATAAATTCGGCATCCTTCTTAATCAAATTGCTAAACGGTTGGATGATTTCCGCCATAGCGGGGATGAACCTCCGTAAATAAGATGTGCGCCCCAAGAACGTTCGGAGCTCATCCACATTGGTAGGCCGGGGCATTTCCCGGATTGCAACGACTTTGGCAGGATCGGGATCGACCCCGTGGTGGTGGACGATGCAGCCAAGGAACTTGCCGGCTGTAACTCTGAATGCGCATTTCAACGGGTTCATCCGTAGCCGATACCTTTTGCATCTCTCAAATACCCTTCGGAGGTCCTCCAGATGGGTTTCCTGCTCTTTGGACTTGACCACCAGATCGTCTATATAGAACTCGAGTATGTCGTGGAACACATCATGGAAGATGGCGGTCATCGCCCGCTGGTATGTGGCTCTGGCGTTCTTCAAGCCGAACGGCATAACGGTGTAGAAAAAGTTGCCATTGGGAGTCCGGAAGGAGGTATTAGGCACATCGTCAGGAGCCATCTTGATTTGGTTGTATCCACTGAATCCGTACCTGAATGAGAACATGTGGTGCCCGGAGGCCGAGTCCACAAGTGTGTCAATGCTAGGAAGAGGGAATTCATCCTTCGGGCAAGATTTGTTCAAATCTCTAAAATCCACACAAACACGGATTTGCCCATTCTTCTTTAACACTGGGACGATGCTGGAGAGCCAGGAGGGGTGTTGGATGGGCCTGATGAATCCGGCTTTAGGGAGTTTGACCACTTCATCCTTGATCTTTAACTCCACGTCAGGCTTGTAAAATCGGACGCCTTGCTTCACCGGGCGAGCCGAAGGCAGCACATTGAGTTTATGCGTGGTGACTCCGGGATCCAATCCTGGCATTTCATCATAGTTCCATGCAAAAACGTCAGTGTACTCACGGATGAGCGCGATGAGGGCCTTCTTTTTCTCTTCAGGAAGATCTTTGGCGAGAAAAATTGGTTTTGGAGGCATGCCTGCTGGACCCAAATTCACTTCCTCTAACTCTTGCTTTTGAGGCCGAGGGCCGTCCTGTAAGCACTTCGGAGCCACCTCCACTTCTTGGAGGGCTGGAGGTTGCTCTTCTTGACCTTCGTCTGGTATCGTCAACTTTTGGATTGTGGGAGGTTCACTAATCTTCTTCTTCTTCTTCCTTGGCTTGTTCGGTTGTTTTGGCGTGAGACTAGACAAGGAGCAGCATTGAGTGAGGTGTTCCAGGAGGTCCCCTTCGTCCTCAAGGGCCACGTGACAGTCCGCTAGGAAGCCAGCTTCCCCAGGCGAGGAAACCAGCTCCCCGCACCTTCACAAGCAATAGACTTCTTTACCGTCTGGCCTCGTGTATTTCACCACTTTAGGGCCGACGTCAACATCCGCAGGTGCTCGGGCCTTGGCCAAGATAACATCTCTAGCCCGCTTTTTCTCATTGGAGTTACTGGTGGAGAGAGAGCCTTCTTTGGAGATCTCATCCCATTTGGGGATTGGGATGCCTCTGGGAGGAGCCGAGGGTTCTTCCTCATTGGCGTCGTCGTAAATTATGGCATCCACCATGTGAGACTCTTCCGGTTTGAAAGGCTTTTGAGAGCCGACAATGGTGACTAAACCATTCTTGTATATTCCATTCATGCATTGGTGGTATGTGGAGGGAACCGCAGCATATCGGTGCATCCAGGTCCTGCCGAGGAGGGCTTGGTAAGTCGTCTCAAAGTCAATCACATGGAACTTAGTGGCGGATCGTATCGGCCCCACGATTAGGTCCACTTGGACAAATCCCATGGATTGTTGGCTATGGTTTCCAAATCCGGAGATTGTGATGGGCTGGTTGACTAAATGGCTGGATGGGATGCCTGCCGCCTTGAAAACGGAGTAAGGTAGGATGTTGAGCGAGGCTCCACCGTCTAGAAAACCTCTTTGAAACTCCATCCCATTTATGGTGACCGGGACGTACAAGGGCCTGTTGTGGGGGAAGGGGAGTTGCCGGTCGGCCTCCGTGAATGTGATGGAAAGATGATTGTCGCGGAGAATCCTTCTTACGGAGCCGGATAGGCCCATGCATTGCTCTCCGTGCTCTTCTGCCACACGGAGTATAGCCATGGTTGCCTCGAATCTTGTCGCCTGGGGGAAACCAAATTGATCAAATAACCATTTGAACTTCGTGGAGTTTTGAAGGGAGGAGGCCCGCCTTTCCTCGAAATTTGGGTACTCCGGCCCTTCTATGTTGGCTATTTCGCATGAGGCCGGCTCTTCATTTTCTTCATGGTGGGATATGGTCACCATCATGACGGCTTTCCCGTTGTCCTTATGATTTGGGAGGGGTTTTCGGAGGACATCTTTGGTCGCAGTGAGCTCCACGGCCTCTTCGACCATAAATTTTTCAAACAAAGTTTGGAGGCCCCAACAGTCTTTGGTAGGATGGTGGACCATCCTATGGTAAATGCAATAGTCTGGATGCTCCATGTCTCTCCGGGTAGGCTCCTTCCTGGCTTCTGGAAGTGATACCTTTCCGTCTTGTATCCAAGCATCCAAGAATGCTTGGGCCTCCGCCGCAGTCACCGGCAAAGGTGGAGGTTCATTGTACTTCGGGCGTTTTGCCGGGTACCGTCGGCTTCGACTAGGTGGTGGGCCCGAGGCCGCATAAGCCATTTGTCTGGAACCCGGGTGCCCCTTCCGCGGGGGGAATGTTGGTAGCGAGGTGGAGGAAGTGGGGGTTCCACTGTTTCGTTCAAGTTCCGGGCCGCCTCATACAAGGCAGAGAAATCCGGGAAATGATGAGTGACCAAGTGGGGCTTGAAGGCCGGTTGCATCCCGTCCACGCAAATCTTGGCCAGACGATCTTCCAATATCGGTTCTTGAACATCCACCGATAGTTCGTGGAAGCGGCGAACATAAGCATTCAAGTCCTCGGAGGGCCTTTGAGTCACCTTCATCAGTTGGAGGGTTGTGAGACGATCCTCCACGTAGAAGAACTTGGAGTAGAATTTTTTAACCATGTCCTCCCAAGAGAGGACCGAGTCAGGAGCGAGATTGGCATACCATGAGTATGCCTTGTCCGTCAAGGATTTGGAGAACTCTCGTAGTCTCAAGTTACGATCACCGCTATGGATGCCGAGGCTGTCCACGGAACGGATGACGTGCTCTTTGGTGTTTCCCTTCCTTCCGTCAAAACAGATGAACTTAGGGACCGTGTATCCTTCTGGATATGGCATGCTTGCGACCGCTAGGGGGTACGGAGGGCAGAGATCTGCGTCGGGAGCAAAGGCGATGGTTTTCTTTTCGGATTGGATGAGTGCTCGCACTTGTTCTAACGTGACGGGGGTGATGTTCGCCGCGTTCTGGAGCACGGCGGCTGAACCCACTCCCGCGGAGGGGATCTTCTGGGAGCTAGTCTCTGGCGGAAAAGGAGGCGTCTCTTTGGATTGGAGGTTTTGTGCTCCCTCACTGATTTGGTTGTCACGAGTTTCGGTTTGGGAGCCACTAGGATGAGTTCCCTCCGTCTCAGCCTGAGGCGGAGGAGGGGTGGTGCTTTTTTTTCTGCAAGGCTAGTACAGTCTCCATCAGGAGGCTTTGGTTTTGTTGCATCATGGCGAGGGTTTCGGTCACCGAACGTAGCTGTTCGATGATAGAGGTTTGTGTGATGGGTTGTATTTCTTCTATGACGGGTTCGGAGGTAGCCTCCAAGCCCTCAATACCACTCAGTCCGGGAACTCCTGTTGTTTTCTTGGGAGGCATCGTAGCAAGCACCACTCTTCCCCAGCAGAGTATAATGTGGGAGGTAGGAGTGGGAAGAGTACCTGAGGTCGCCCTCCGGGTATATGGCGGTTGCTACAATGGTGCTCGGGACCACCGGAGGTGGAAGAGGAGAGAGCTCGAGGCGGACTTAGAGAGAAAGAGGGGGATGGCAGTGGAGAGTAGTAGGTGCCTGTTAGGTGTATCTTGAATGCTTGTCTTTTATATGAGCCTTGGGGGAGAAAGAGAGCCAGCTGTGAGGCTCCTCCCCATTGGTGGGCAGAATGGAGGTTGACCTCCTTGCCTCTTTTAGTCCCAAGTCAGGCCTTGGAGCCCGTAGTCAAGGAACCGGCAGAGGCTATTTCGGTGATACATGGAGACCCGCATCATCTGCCAAGTCAGGTGGTAGGCATGATACGGGCTCCGAGGTGCCAGGAGGTAGGTATGATACTTCTTCCGAGATGTCAGATGGCGGTCAATGCCCCCTCTCTCTCTAGGACCGGCCAAGTCAGAGCCCGCCGGAGGCAAGCTCGTCCTCTTTGACGAACCCCCTTGCTCTAGCCTCCAAGCCACATTCCTCCTTAGGTCCCGAGCGAGGTACCTAGGCCCTGCTCCCGGCCTAGGATGGTGCATAGAGTCGCCTTTAAGTATTCGTGGAGTCTTCAAGGTGCTAAATAGGAGGTGAGGTGCCCGGAGGTGACCTCACTTCTTCATGGGTGGAGAGTTCCTGGAGGAAGCTTGCTTCGGCGGAGGCAAGGTTCGTGGAGGAAGCCTTGCTCCGCTGGAGGTGAGTACCATGGAGGAAGCCTCACTCCTCCCGGAGGTCGACGTTGTGGAGGAGGCTTGCTCCTCTTGGAGGTCCATGTTGTGGAGAGGCGTGCTCCTCCCGGAGGTGAAATCTTTATGGGAGAAGGCATGCTCCTCCTAGGTGGAATCTTGTGGGAAGAGGCATGCTCCTCCTGGGTGAAACATTGTGGGAGGAGGCATGCTCCTCCTAGGTGAAACGTTGTGGGAGGAGGCATGCTCCTCCTGGGTGAAATCTTTGTGGGAGGAGGCATGCTCCTCCTGGGTGAAATCTTTGTGGGAGGAGGCATGCTCCTCCTGGGTGAAATCTTGTGGGGGAGGAGGCATGCTCCTCCTGGGGGAAATCTTGTGGAGGAGGCATGTCCCTCCTGGGGGAAATCTTGTGGAGGAGGGGGCATGCTCCTCCTGGGGGAAATCTTGTGGAGGAGGCATGTCCCTCCTGGGGAATGCTCCTCCTGGGGGAAATCTTGTGGGAGGAGGCATGCCCTTCCGGGGGCCTTGTTCCTCCTGGAGATGGTCACCGGCGAGGTTTTTGGAGAAGGTGCGTCCGGTTGCGAGATATATCATATACCCACAGTGAGTAATGATTGAAAATAGGGGTAATGAGTGTTTTTTGAGTTGAGAATTTTTTTTCAAAAAGCAATCCAAACAAAGCAATGGTCTTTATGAGAAGAGGTGATTTAGGAAACTAGTAGCAGGAGTTGGGCCTGAGTACAGCTTTTTCTAGAGAAGAAAGGTGGTGCACGAATAGTGCAATAGACATTGGACATCCTTGTTGGAGGTTTGGTTAAAGAGGTGAATGGGGCTTATATCCTCATTCTTTTCCAGTCACTAGAGGAGGTGAACACAATCTCAACAAATGAAAATTGGTTGAAGCGAGAGCTTGACCTTTTTTTGGACCGATGGTCATTGATTGCGTGTTGCTACAAGCCCCAAGCTAGACCTGTAAGCGTACAAATACAGCTCATGATTTTCTCAGTGTGAACAGGATGAGACGGTGCTACGACCGATCGCCAGTGGTTGTGGGGGTCTCAATCTCCAAAAGTTTTCAAGATTCTCATTATACCTTACTAGTTACTTCCCGTGAAGTGATGTTGCTCTGCGTTCTAGCTATTGTAATTGTTTCGCGTTCTAGAATAAGTAGCTTTAGCCTTTATAAGAACTGTCCAAATGTCGACACAACACGATACTAACATGGTCATGGGATCTGTGTCCGACACAACAATCTCAGTTCAGACAAAACAAAGTTTTAGTGATCGGAGTGATGTCCCGTCAAAGGAGGAAGAGGATGAGGTTGGGCTACAAACAACTTCAGCAAGACAACAAAAGTAAAAGATTGGACTTTTAGTAATATAGTTTCCTCAGCCTTAAAACTCCAAGTCTCCAATACTTGAGTAACACACACATATGGGGCTGAAGCCTAAATGGACCAACGCATTATTATTTAACTAATGGAAACTAATACTACAAATCAACAGGATTCGATAATTACTAGATTTTACCTAGTTGACTAACTATGTAATAGGCAGAATCTCAAAGAAAACTAAGATACTTTTTTATATTAAGCATGTAGTAGTATCCCGGTACCCATGTCCAAATATTTTGGATTGGTCCATGTATCCTACGAAAAGGAAACTAGTGAGTTAAGCTGTTTATTCCTTAACTCACTATATTACTCGAGACACGTGTCCAAGTTCGACAATCGTCATCAGTTCAAGTAATATTGTAGAAAACAATGATGATAACCCTAGATGTTACTAGACCTTGATTCAATGAAAATAGAAAGAAAACAAACACTAGCAGCAAAAAAAAGGTCCTTGCATTTACAGTTCAACATGCTAAGCTCAAAATCAATTTAACTGGCCGATGAAAGATGCCCGTACCTTGCTCATTGAAAACCTTGCGAGGATAGGGAATAGCAAGATCATAGGAGCCCATGGCACTTGTTCGGTTTTCATCCACATAATCTTTGACCATTCTCAAAGTGTCGGTCACAAGGAATTTCTCTTGTAGGCTAACACCATCAAGCAACCGGATATTCAAGTGAACATCAGTTGACTGACTCGAAAAAGACTCTTGAACTTCAACTTTGTAATCCTTTATAGCATCCACCTTTTCATCTTGTACAGCTTCATTTGACTTGAAAGCAGTCACTTGAGAAGTTCCAGTTTTAACTTCCACTTCAACTTCATCTTCCTTTAAACCTTTGGCTTTTTTATCTTGCACAGCTTCAGTTGCCTCATTGGCGATCAATTGAGAGGCTTCAACTATAACTTCTGAATGATGATCAACCACAGGTCTAGAACCATAACAAGGACGATCAACTCCATCGTCATTTTGCTTTACTTCTACACTATTAAGTGCTTCTTTGGCTCTTGTAATTGAACCTGTGGATAGTACTGCCTCACCAACTTCTGGAACAACGGCAGAAACTGACCCATCATTTTCCATCTCTGATCTATCCACTTCCCTAGCCTCAGAAATTTGGGGATGATTGTCAACATCAGGTGATGGAACATCCAAGCTTGAAGTACTTCCTTCCTCAAATTGAGCAGTATTAGAACTGTTGGTATGAAGTGGTTCCAATTTATTAGACGCAAGGGCAGCACTTAGAAAACTTGCAGTAGTTTCCTGTAGTTGGTACAAGAAAACAACCCTCATTCCAAAGGAACTCTAGGATGTAGTAATTGGGGAGCGAGCAATCTATTATCTTCTGAAGTTGATTACTAATCAAGGACTATATTGGTGCCATAAACAACTAGTTTTTGCAATGGCTTATTTTTGGTGTTTCCGAACTTCTGCTAGTTTTTGGATTAATATTTTTAAGTCCTCACGAGTGGAATCGAAAAGGGTGATTTTTTTTATCACAAGTTAAAAAAAAGTTCGCTAAAGCAAAAATAAGCCAAAACAGATAGATTTTTTGCCTTATCTGTGTTATTTCTGAACTTATTTTCAAGTTTTGACCATATTTTTTTACTTTTCTAATTTCTACCGCCAAAACATAAAAATAAAAATTGAAATCTTTTCACCAAAAAGCTCAAAAACCTTCACTAGCAGAAAATAGAAGCCGAATACAGAGGGGAAAAAAAGTTAAGAAAGGCCAAGCACATCCTTACGACCAGGTAGCACAGTGCAAATTTTCCATAAACGCACCCAGAAAGAGCTTATTGTAATTTTTCAATCAAAATCCACCATTTGCCTAATATCCATTTAAGCAACCCAATCAACACAGAACAACACATTTCCACCTTTTAAACCATTTTTCAGTTCTTTTTTCAAGGTTTTTTATTACCAAACTTCTTGTTCTGAGTAGAATTCACACTTTTACTTGAACTTAGAAGTATGATCACTAACATGGCCAATCCAAGGTCAATTAAAAAGATTGGCCTCCACAGGAGCTCAGAGTGTGGTTCAAACAGGGAGCACAGGAATCCCTACCACGAAATGTGATTTCTGCAGTATGACCCATGCTCTTCGGATGTGCTGAGGAACAATAACAATCCTATGTAAAACATACCTGGATATGAAGACCCAACCATGCCTTCTCAAGAGTGGAAGCCAGAAGTTCAGCACCAACAAAGCCCTCTGCACATTCATTCAATTTCAAGAAACAATAATCGTCTTGCATGATTCCCCAAATCATTTTTAAGGAAATATCATACCATTTTGCCAAAGTTGAGCTCCATTGTATCCAATAGCTGTTATGCAAGGTGCGGGTTTCTGTGGATCTATGCAGGTTGATGCAAGGATTACATGTTTCATTTTTTTGGATATTAACAAATGCTTAAGATCACTACTCACTGAAAACAAAACATAACAGCAAACGAATTTCAACAGCAAAATAAGACCAGGCAAGTGAGGACTGGAAAAGCATTTAATAAGGGAAAGATAATATTCCCCTGGAAAAATGAAGCTCAAAAGAAATGATTTTGACGTGTTGCATTTTGAAGGATTTTTATGGAACAAAAACTAGCCACCACAACAAAGAATTTACACGACACAGGAAGGCTAATAAGAAGCTGGATTGCATTCGAACAAATTAGTAGGAAAATATGTGGCAAACAATAGAAAAATAGTGGCCACAAATAAATTCCACATCCCAAACAGTAATGAAACTGTTCGATTTAAAATGCGCTTTTGCCAGGAAGAGATGAGAACTCACATACAGCCACCAGGTATATTTGCGACATAACGCGTCCTACCAATGCGGGGTATAAGTTCTTCACAACACTTAGTAGTTTGTTCCCTCTTATGGACTCGAGCTGGTTTATACAATCTATAGAGATGGCTCCACCTAGCATGGCCCACACGTATAGATTACACAAGAGTGAGCAACACATCTTTGTCACCGTATTTATGCCAATACCCCATTCAAATCAAAACAATTATTGCCAAGTCTAAGCATTCACTCCCAGTCCATGGCCTTTGCGTGGGTTCCAACAAATGGAAATGTTTTGGCCACATGAAAGGAAATGAAATTATCTAATACTTGGAATGAGATCCAAAAGGTGGAACATAGCCAAGCCTATCATCATTACCTAAAAGAAGCCAATCTCGTCTTCAACAGAAATTAGTATCTAAAAATTGAGCCGATATATGACTTCATGAACAAATTTAGTATGCATGGATTTATTTTCCATGGAGATCATGAGAAGGGGAAGAGGAAACAAGAAAGAACAACATATACCGAGTTGATATATGAGAATAATATAGTCAAGTCATATGATCTCCAGGAAAAACAATACAAAATTAACATACTATGCTACAGGGGAAAAAACCTACCTAAGACAAAATATATGACGGCACCCATGTCTAGATGCATTAAAGACAGGAAACAGACATATTTCAGACTGCCTTTTTGGCTAATTAGCACAGAGAGAAATGTAAACTACTAAGCTCAATACCAATAAACAAGTAGGGAAGAATGGAATTAACTTCAGAATTTTAAGTATCTCATCCAATTTGAAAGGAGAAATGCCACACCATAGGATACATATTGCTGAAAAATTTTCCGCATCAGTACTCCCTTCAGAGATGTGCAATAAAATGCAGTACTTTGATATTGACTCCGCCACCTAAAAGCAGCATGCAATTTATATGAACATGGGATACAAAAATAAAATACCACATATATGTTTAAAACAATTATTGCTGCTACGTTCGGATCCAGGATTCGTGGAAGAGAAGGATGAAAAGGGCAATGAAATTGCTTGTACTTGTTTATTTTTTTTGGGTACGTCAGAATTTTGCTTGTACTTGTTTATTAATTATTACTTATAGATAACCAAACAAAAAGATAAATTTGCAACAAATGCATATTTGTTTTCTTCTCATTTCAAAAGCAAAGAAAATAGCTTTCTCATTTATTTCCATTCTCCTTTCATTACCCTTTATTCACCTCAATAAATACTGGAAACAAACTAAGTGAAAAGAAAGGTTAAAAAAATAAAATAAAATAAAGGAAAAGGAAGAAGAATGCTTTACCTTTGAATCCATCCATGTTGACTCTTGCAAATGAGTTGACTCCACATTGTCGCCTACAATTGCAAAATTAGAAGGCAATCAAGGCATACATAACCAGAACAGGTACACTTGTACAGACATCAACAAGTTCCAGATCTAGAAGTACTAGGCATTAATTTATCCCTCATGGTGAAAAGCATTTGCTTGCTTAGTCCTAAAACAAGTGCATGAAAGGAAGTCGTTTTAACATTGTAGAATCACCAGCAAGACGCAAATCATATGAAGAATGATATTTCTCACCCACCAAGCCTAATGACCATTACGTCGTCAATAGTAGAGAAATTTAGATCTGAATAAATTTTGCTGTCACGTACTTCTGAGCTCCAACAGGCTAATGACAAACTTGCTTGAGCAGGATCTCAATGCTAAGAATTCCATGTAACCTAACTAGTCTTGTTGTAGCTCGTAACATCATATGGCTAATAAAGTATGTCAAAACAACTGAATGAATAGCCCAGCCTAAACATCTAACCGTTTCTTCCATATTCTGTATATGTAACACATAGCAGCAGCCAGTGGCTACAGCAGCCTAATACTTTGTTAACTGTAATCGACACTCAAGAGGCACTATGATGGTGCGAAAATAAATATGTGAAAACAACTGAAAGAAAAGCACATCCTGTACAGGACCGACCATTCCTTCCATTCTTATTCCAGATACGTGTAACACATAGCAGCCTGTATCTACAACAGCCTAATACTTTATTCATCGAGACTCAAGCACAAAGAGATTCCCATGCAGAAAGAAGAGGTCCTTGAAAACAGGGATGCACTCAAATTATCAGCTTCTATTGACCCTCAACAACCAATTACATAGATTTACTCGCGTATTCTACTCGTACCTAGTCGACTTCGTCAACAGCTTCAGAATTGAGAACAATTGGCACAAGAAGAATGTCAAGCAGCTAGTGATTCAAGTATTTGATCCACTGGAGTAATAGATTCATAGATCGCAATATTTCAGCCGGAACTTGAGGTCGAGTTCTTTTTCTTTGTTGAGAAGAGTGATGGGGAATTTAAAGGTCCTATATGCCAAAGCAAGATTTTGGTCCAAGAAATATTTTTGGTATTATCACTAATGATTATCAACACTTAGTGAGATAGATCTATAAAAGTATTCTATTGTGATATTTTGATGCTAATAGGTTTATGTTTTGAAGTGTTTCTAGGATACTAGGACCCTTCTGTTGTTAGGATTATAGGGCTACTAATAATATCTCTCTTGATGTACTATTTAAGGTTGATTAAAAGCTGATTAGAAAAAAGGTTGATTAATAAGAAAATAGTTTAAGTTTGTTGCCTTGCGTTGGGCTGTGTCCTACCCATATAAGAAATCAAATATCAAGTGAAAAAGAATTACCTGAAATGTACACGACAAAAAGTTTCTTCTGCATTTTGGCCTCAGCAATTGCACCAGAAATAGAACCACTATAAGCCAGAGCTGATATAGAATTTTCCATCTGTTTTTATATTAAATAATAAGAATATTTAGGAGATATGGGAATTCCCCCCCGGAGAGAGACATTACACAGAAAGCTCATATGCAGGTATAAAATTCAATTCATGGATGACATTCAAAGTTTGAGGATGAGAATTTTTACATGTTGACCAGACTTTGTTTTTACCTTACACAAATCTTAAAAAGGACTATTTCAGAGTCTACAGGGAACTCAGTGTCGAAATAAATGCTGTAGAAGTAAATAACTGAACAAACGTAGTCTTAAAGCAACTAGGCAACGTGACACAAAATAACAAGAAAGAAAAAAGGAAGACAATTAGGGTTGGGTCCGCTTGCTCCAGCTGCAAAAAAAAACTCAGCAACCTTGGGAAAAAATATTAATCCTCCCAAAACGAACTTCAAGATATTAAATTCCATTTCATAGCAAGGGATGACAATGATAAATTATTATAGTAAAACAAGAAAAATGGCCAGCTACTGCTAATTTTGGTACTCAATTAATGAGAAGGTTGCATCATTTTGATCATGAAAATATTGAGATAAATGTTAGCGTGCTAACACTTGGCAATATAAGCAACCAAAACGAGACCAAGCATTTCAGGGGAAGGTCAACAAATAAGATTTTTACCTCGAACATAAGCAAAAAACTCAGAACTCAAAACGATACATAATTGAATCATTATCAGAAGTCTTCACTGGTGAAAAACAAGAACTCAGTTCTGCTCGTTTGAGCTGACTGGAGGTCTGCCCCCTCGAAGTGGGACTCTTGTCTCTCATATTTCTATTTTACTAGGTTTTACAAGTAGGTTTGTATCAACTGCAAGATGTAGTGCATTCACTACACAAGGATATACAAAATATGAAGGCAATTATCTTGAAGATGATCAAGAGCACCAACCAGTTCAATAAATCTCTTAATGTGATTAAGATGTGGATCAAAGACTAAAGTTGGAAGAGAGAAAATTGATTCTCATGAGTATAGTTGATTATCAAAGACAATACACCAATTAGGGCTGCCCACACCTTGCTCAAACTCTGCAAGGCTTGCTTGCTATTTCGAAGTTCACAAAAATAAATGAAACATTAATGAGAATCAAAGACTAGCTCACAAGTCCATCAAACTCTATTTTCAAAAGGCAAGTAGTTCATCCTATAGAATCTCTATCTTACAAATTTGGGTCCTGGTGGATGTTGCGAAAAGCCCACTCTTGAGCGCAACTTTAATCGTGAAGGGGAAACATTCTTACACACATATTGGTTAAAAAAAATTGTATTTGTTTTATAAATATTACAAATCAGGAAATGGTAGGAGTGAGTTATGGTAACAGGGATAGATACTAGAATAAGTTAGTTTTCCTATCTCTAGGGTAATAAGTTAGTGAAAGGTTATATTTTCTTGTAAAATACCACGTCAGTTTATCACTAAGAAGACTTTAAATATTACTAAAAGTCTTCTACTCCGAAGAACAGGAGGTCCGTTATCCTCGAATTGAGCCAATTAGAGGTCTTCCCTCTTGAAGAGGGGCTCTTCTCTCCTTTTTTTAATATTTAGTTTTCAAAGATAGATTCGTATCAGTTTGCCAATGCTTCTGCTGCTGCTTTTAGTCCAAAATCAGCTTTTTAAGTTTCTTAGAATTACTAATTATGCTATTATATTTTGGTTTGCAGAATCAAATTCTGTAAAACCTAAAGTTTTGACTCACCCCTTTATTCCCTACAATGCCTAATTATTTCTCAACGAGATGATTCATTTCTCTCTCATATCATTAACTCCAAGGACTCATTTGATTGACCGCAGTACCGAACTAATAGTGCGAGGATAAACCCATACGAGGAGTAACTCCACCAGATTATAGTGAGGGGATTTCATATTAACCGCCCCCCCAAAACAAAAAAAAAAAGTACTTTCGTAGCCCATGCCGTGTAGGATTAGTTGTCCAATAGATATGTGACCCTCCTACCAGGTGTTGCACGCCGGATTTCTGGACCTCTAAGATTTGTAATCCAAATCCAATCGAATGCTCTAATCCAGTCAAGCAAATGGGGCAAAAGTATTTTTGCATGATCTCAACCTTAAGTATTACAAAAGCTAGAAATCACAAACAAGCCACAGAGAGAAATTTATTTTGTAACAACAATAAAAACCCACAGATTGTACTCTCAAGTTACTGAGAAAGAACGATGAAACAGATTATGACGCACAAGGTTCGAATATTCAACAGCATATCAACACACCAAAATCAAGAAAAAATACTTAATGAGAAAAACAAGATACCCAAAACACCATATACAATAACTCAAACTCGCAGTACTCCAAAACCTAGAATCACAACCAAGCCACAGAGCAAAATTCTTTCATAACACAATAAGAACCCAAAAATTGTACACTCAAGTTACCAAGAAAGAACGATGAAACAGAATCTGAGACAAAAGTTACGAATACTATATCCAGGTTGTTAACTTCAGGACCGGACCCCGGAATTTCAAGGTGCGTGCAAACTGACCGGACATCAAAATTATCAAAAAAAAATACAAGTTACTATATCCCGATCAACAACAACATAAAAAGAATACGATATCAAAGTTAAGTATGGGTCATATGGTATACGTTAAAAAATGCAGAGAGAGAGAGAGACCTGGCCAAAGAAGAGCAGTAATGTGTCGAGCAATTGAACTGGGTTTTTTTTTCCCCAAAATCACAAAACCCTCCTCTGGCTTCAGAGATCGGCAATGGAAAAAAACGGAATTTCCCTGCCCTTGAAGATGAACAAAAGTAATCGGTTCACCGTTATACCGGGATGGGTCGCAAGGGATTCGGGTTCAGTCCAAAAGCCGGTTTAGGATCTTGCAGGTGGGAAAAAAAGAAGGGGAATTTTCACTTACGCCCCTTTACTTTGAGAGAAAATCACTTATACCCTCTCTACTCAACTTTTAGATATGTACACCTTCGAACGAACCAGGCAGTAAAGTGAGACTAGTTATTTTTCCGTCAAAACTGACGGAAGAATATCAAAGACACTATTTGACACTATTAGCCTCGTTAGACATTTACGAATCATGTGAGTCCTTAATTGGAAAGTGGCAGCTACTCACCTTCACTATTTTTTTTTCTTTTTTGAAACATACAAATTTCTCTCAATAAAACCTAATTTGTTTGTTAGAGAGGGAGAGACAGAGAGAGAAAGAACCTAATTTGTTTGTATGATAAGAGATATATTGATTTTTAGATACAGATGTTTACATCCTAAAATACGCCACTCAATGAAAAAATTACACGTGGCATCAAACAATGTTTTGGCCTATCAAAACATATCCCATTTTGGCCCGAGATACAAGGGATCATAGGGTTAATGGCGATATTATTTTAGTACTAAACGGTATCGTTTTGATGGGAAACAGCAGCGTTTGGGCCTCAATTGAGGGTAATTAAGACGGTAATCAGATTTGGCCGTTGATTGCTTATTAAGACTCATCCAATGGTGATTAGTGCCTCGTCTTATGGGAAATTGAGCAGGGAATCATTCAGGAGAGACGATCGTGTTGCACTAACCCACGTTGCATAAAAACAGGAAGCCCACAATCCAGAAGACCTCCATGATCAATATTAGCGTGGAGAGAACGGAACTCTGAAGAAACCAGTCCAAGCAACCGTTCGAAGGCTCCACTCACCTGGGTTTTAAGGGATCATGGGCAGTTCGAATGAGAACGTGAGAAGCAGTTGAGGACGTGAAGTTCGAAGGCAGGCTCGACGTCTATAAAAAGAAGAAGAAGTTGAAGAGAGCCCCCCGGACAAAATCTTATCATCTGACAACTCAGACTCAATATGATTGTTCAGAGGTTTATCATAGTTTAGGACTTAGTTTAGTTTAATTTGTAAGTCGAAAGCTTGTTTGCATGTAAGACTACTTTTGATTAAATTCAAGTTTCTTATTTCTTTCAGTCTTCCTCTTACCAAAGATTAATCGTTTATAAGTTCTCTTTGATTAAATTCAGTGCGCTTATATTTCTGCATTGGTCTTAGAAAAATTTCAAGAGTGTTTGTGTACAAATTTACCTTCGATTAGATTCAGGTTTGTTTGTGTTCAATCATCTCGATTGGTTATAGGCTCTCTTTGATTAAATTCAGTGTGCTTGTATTTTTACATTGGTTTTGGTAAAGTCTCAAGAGTGTTTGCATACAAACTTACCTTCGATTAGATTCAGGTTTGTTTGTGTTCAATCATCTTTTTTTATTTGAGGAAAACCCGTTCTTTGTTTGGTTGACACTTTAAGGAAAAATCCTCTTAGTTGAGGTAATTGAACAGATAACACAGTTGCCTGATATAAATTAGTTGTTTTAAATCAAATTAAAAAGAATAATTTCTTTTGTGAAGTTAATTCTTTTCTGGCACGCCCGCACACAAACATTTGCCATTTGATTGAGTAATTCAGCCTCAAACAACAGAGTGTAACATGAGATCAGTGACGGATAGATGATTTAATTTGTATCTAGCAGGAGTTCAAATCACATGTTTTTTTATGTTGATACATACATTGCTACTCGCGAGGTCTGGAGAAAAGACAATATTATGTGTATGTGTATGTGTATAGCCACCATTTAATTTTATAATGCAACCTCCTATAAGATGATTGATGATTTTAAATTTTGGGAATTTTTTACCCCACACATATAGAGATTTTAAGAAAAAGATTTCACTCAAATGACTTGAGAGGCTAATCGCATAGAATTTTTCATAATTAACCTAAAAATTAGTATAATATGCGAGATAATTTGGAGTTGTGCAGGAGTCCTTCTCCCCCTTTCACCCCATTGGGCAGCCCCTGCATGAGAGTATCTTCTTGTCTTCTACACCAAAAAATATCAAATGACCAGAATACTAATACAGGTTTTTAGTGGATTTGTCCTACTACCCCTATAGATACCCTATTTTAAGACCACCAGATAATCCCATAGCAGTATTTTCACACATTATCTGGATGACGGAAAATGTGATTTTAAAACTCAAAAAAAGACTGGTGTAGAAATCAGGAAATAGGACCCTAGAACACAGAGTCAACCCTGCGTTTGACCAGAAGAAAACATTACTACTTGGTTAAACATGTCGTACGCAAGGTTTGACGATTGACTCTTTGCATCCATACATTGTACCCAGCACTTGGCATGTCAAGTGGAGACAGGTGTCGTACGCAAGGTCAAAGGTGGCGCTGGCGCACAAGGTTGCACGTCACATACATAACCAACTTTTGACTAAAAAATTATTCACTGGTAGCATAGCCTTTCCGTATAAGTGCAGTGTTTAGGCTGCGGGAATCTTCGACCAGTCGGTCGAAGACCCTTTAACCGATTCGGATCCACATCTTTTACTTATATAAATAGATAGAACTTTTGACCTTGGGTAAAGGAGAATAATATTCAATTCGGTTAAGAAATTTTAAACGAGAGAAATGTAATAGATAAAAAGATAGGGTGTGGACGTTTTCTCTCTCCTCAACCCTTTCATCTCCTAGGGTATTTGAAGCTTCTCCTAACCTCTCCTCCTCCGGATCGCTCTCTCCGTTACCCCTCTTTTGCTTTTTTGATGGGTTGCCGCCCTCCCGCCGGGGGAGGGTGAGATTGTTTCTTGGTCTCCTACAGGTGGTTCCTTGGCTCCTCCGGTTGCCTAGCGGCATTGGGTAGTTCGTCGATCGTGAACGGTGGTTTGGTGGTTCGTTTTGGATCCGGTTTGGTTGGGAGGTGGGTAGTGGTGCGGTGTGAAGGCGGAATCCAATAACTTGTTTTTTTACTTTGTTTTTGCAGGTTTTATTATTTTTAGAAAATGATCGGTGAAATGGCGGTGTTGATCGGTGGGGGTTTCATTTTGGTGATGGTGAGGTGGTTGTGGCCCCCATGGTTGGGATGCTCAGGTCGTTTTGTGTGCCTAAGTCTGGTCGGCGGCCACTCCGAGCTCTCTTTCGGGCGCGGGGCCATTAGTTCGTCATTGCTGGTTTGCTACTATTGTTGGTGAAGACCGTGTGCTACTGGGGTTCGTTTTGGGGTTGCTGATGGTGGGAGTGGTTTGTTGCCCACTGCCCTTTCTTTCTTTGTTGTTCATTGCCGTAGGCTGGTTCTTCCTGTCGGTCTCTACATCTAAGAGAGGCTGGCTTGGCTTAGCGGCGAGGCGGGGCTCTGGTGGTTTATACGACGGTGGGTGGTGATGTTGTTAGGGTTTTGTGGGTTGGTTTGGATGGGCCGATCCACGGCTTTGGGCCGGGTTTGGGTTTTCTCTTTGGGCTTTTGTTGTAGATTTGGGTGTGGGTCTGGGCTTTATTGTTTTGTATGTTTTGGATCCTTATAGACTCTTTGTTGGATTCCCTTCTCTCTTTTCTTGTTTTTTTAATAAATTTCATTTTGCCAATAATTAAAAAAAAAAGATAGAAAGATAGGATATGATATAAGTGTTATACAAGAGATACACACAGACGCACGAGAATCAAGACAAGAGCACAACCGGAATTTCCTCATTCAAGAATAGGAAAGTAAGTTTCAGAAATGAAATATGCAAAGTTGCATAAACATCAAGCACTCTACGCAAACAATTACGTTAGAGTACACATACAAGTCATTTGTTACCATGTGAAAACGAGCAGAGGTAATACAAGTCATTTGTCACTATGTGAAAAAGAGCAGAGCTCAAACGATCTTTTAACTGATCCAAGTCGCGCTGTTTATGGACAGCTCGGTTTGTTTGTAGGTTGTAGCCTTATCTGTGCGGGCACTAACATTTTCGTGTGAGCTCCTGCTCATTCAAACCATAAGGGAAGGGAAAAACTGTCCAGATACACTTGGCCAAATGGGAGTCAAATAACTAGCATTGCTGGTGGCCTTTGAAGAGCCACCTGAATAAATATGTAACAAGTTATAACAGAGACATCTTAGTAGTAGGAAACTGTGATAACAGATCCAACAAAATCTCTTTCTGAAATGTTCAGTCATTTAGCCAAGATTATACCTCGATACCTAAGAGTGATAATCACCATAGATGTGAAATCCCCTCCTATGGGATCTTTGGGGAGTAGCATAAATTGTAATTCCCATCAACTACTATTATCGTAAGTTACAACTTTTGAGCTACATGGATAAGCTAAAGGTTAGCAGGTCGCAATCTGCTTGGGGGGTCATCACAATAGAATTGAGTAAGCCAACTAAAATCCCCAAGTTGTTTGAGATTTGTAATAGTAATGTACATGTTGCGGATCAAAAAAAAATGTACATGTTGGACATCTACACTTGAAAGCTTGAGCTTTTGAGCGAAATATAAAAATTTAGCCAAAATCATAGACAAATTTAACAGACAAGGGACAGCGAGAATTCTTTTGAAGCCGCGGATGATTGGAGGTTGCGGGTGGTTTGAAGCCGCAGATGATTTGCAACTCTTCAAAGAGTTGTCTACTAATTTCAGATGCATCCTGTCACTTAATGGACTCGCATGCTAGAAAATCTGAATAACTAAGCACAAAGATTAGACATGGATTTTCTTCAGCTTAAACAAAGAAAAATGACAGATTAAATTTTTGTAGCCTGCAATCATATCCTGCATTCAAAATGGAACTAAATCAAGTACAGAATGACCAACTCACAAGTAAATAACTTGAAACTGACTACAAGAGAGGTCTAAAACTCAAGTCCGTGTTCCCGAGCGGAATCCGCTAGCGCTTGAATACGTCCCTGGTAAAAGAATCCGCCACGGTCATATACCACCTTTGTGATCCCTTTCTCCAAACAGGTCTTTGCAATAACCTCACCCACTTTCTTTGCCACCTCCTGACACCAAAATATATAACCAGTTTTGGTAGGACACAGAAAGCATAAATAGAAAAAATTAGACCATATCACTCAAATGTGACACTTCCATGCACAAGAAGATAATGTAATGAATCGGGATGTGCATCCAATTATTCCACTTTTTGTTTTACGTTTTTACTTTCTGTGCATTTGAAAGTGTCTGAGAAAATATTATTCAATCATGATGAATTGGAAGTCACACACAGAATGTAAACTTTTTTGGAATTCTCTTCTAGATGGCAAAAATTGTCTTGTGATCAAAATAAGTTAACTGAATTCCAAGTGAGTAAGCCAAGGTATCCACGCAAGCCACATCCCACAAGAAGAACCACACACTGTTTTGACTCTGAGTTTAAAAATGGAAACAATGACCAAGTTGACAATCTTAACTGAATATTCTAGATAAATGTTCATCTAAGATTTATTTAGTTTATTATTTCATTTTCTCAACTGGCAAATATAGTTAATCAAACAGGTTAGTGATTCAAAAACATCGTTACAAAAGTCTTAACGTATGTACAAAACCCATTTAACCACCTTTTGATAATGAATTAGCAACTAGTAAATGAAGAAGCAGCTCACCGGCAATTGGCAAAAGAACACATTTGGTGCATGTAATTATCTTTTACAGAACAAATTAGCAACTTCTATATAAAAACACTCCATGGCTAAAGAGCAAACTTAGTTCTGCATTCTCAGAATCTCAGAAAATTTTATTCAATGCATCAATGAGTACACACTTGCATATTAGGTTAAGCAACATTAGATCACCCAGATAAATAGATAATTGAATCAATTTGAATATACAATTGAATCAACAGAGCTGGGGGACTATACAATTAGCAATAAATAATTGAATCAACAGAGCTGAGAGAATGCAGATTCACTCGTCGGGCTGAAATCTGAATATATTCAGTTAGATGGTTAAATAAGTTGATAACAAGGGAAAACAGATCATGCCTAATTTATCCCCTCAATCTTTTCGTTTATCCATCTCTTTTACTTCTTTTTGATCTTTAGTTTTAATTTTCGGCAGCATTAGTCCCAAGGTACTTACAATAGTTGGACCAGAGGTGTAGTCAAACTCCTCACGCATTGGTTTCTGCATCGTTGAAGCCGAAGCAAGAGTATGCATCTTTGTGTCATCAATAACCTGGACATATATATGTTTGTTCGAGCGGAAGACACACAATCTTGGTCGTTCTGGTGTCCCTTCTACCTGAGAGAAATAATTACTGAATTATAAGAAGCAGCAGTAGTATTTTTAACACCGAAATCCAAGGAATACAGAAACCGAATACCATAATCAGTAGAAAAAGGGTCCCACAACAGGGTGGAGCAGGGATTTCTCGTGGCGGAGTTAGTAAAGTAACTGATATCACACTTATCAGTATTAAGCATTTGATATAAACTCCACCACATCATATAGATTTACGACAAGAAATCGAAAACTAAAACAAAACAGTCAAACAAACTGTTAACGAATTGGGTAAAAAGACAGTTTCATAAATTTATTGTTTCCTTCCCAATCAATGGGAAGTATAGGCGTGACCAAAATTGAAGTTATATTTTTTGGTAAGGTAATCCATTAAGACTGTTAGAATATAGTTAGTATTGTCTTTGTCCCACATTGGTTATTCAAGTCTTGTAACGAGGTATAGAATAATATAAATAATAGACGTTCTATGTTAGGGTTAATTAACACCCTAAACACTTCTCTCATCTCTGTTAGCATGCGTTTATACATTCTTCCTAAAAGCTGACAATCCCATGGCCTAGGATACAGATGGTAGATTCACGCCATACTTGCCGGGTTCATGTTAAGTTATTCATAGAAGTATTATTCAGACATAATATCAGCCTCCCCACTTTCTAACGTACCAGTGGAATCATTTACCCCACAGCCCCACTTCAATAGGTCTCTCCAGTAACCCTAATGACTCAACCATGCAACGGCAAAACAAATACAGATTGAGGCAAGGACTATAAAAGAAATAGAAAGAGCCCAAAAGAAATAACAATTTAGAAAGGTAAATTTTCTATGGTTGATTAGCATGTGAGACTTTGCCATGATAGTATAACCTAAACATGGGGTCACTACAACTATTGAGCATTTGAGAATGGGCTTCTGCTAAATGCTTCTAGAAAAATGCTAACTCTTGGTTTTATATAAGGTGATCCTGTTCACAACCACCTCAAAGCTTTTACTGGAAGTTAGCTATTAGCATATTCTAAAAGCAACCCCTAACAGGCATAAATCCAAAGCCATCTCAATATTCAACTCAACTCAACGAGCAAAAGCCATAGTTTTACCTCAACTCAAGAACCACTACTTTGGATTTTGGATTACCAGGGGACTGCTACACACAATTGTGTTTAACCAATAAGTTAACAAGTAAGCATAAGAACCAAAGCTATGATAAATCCAAATATATTTAATCCATTCTTAAGGCCTTATTCCGAAGGCGGAATTTCATTTCAAATGCAATTTTGAACACAAACCATATCAGCCAACAATTTTTCCATAAAACCATTTGCGAACATTGGGCAGTGAGTGTACAATTTTGGGCCTATGAAAAACTAGGTGTCCCAAGCTTCGTTACGAGAATCCAGTGTGACTATCCCTACCTAACATTTTCTGAGGTGTTTGAGGCTGCTCAATATCTTCTCCATTCACATTTTTACTCCTGTTTGGTCTCCCTCTTTTATGCTTGGTGTGGGTAACTTGTTGTCCATGATTTCTGCATTTAGAACTTATTGGAATAGGAATGTAGCGACAAATTCAACATGGAATTACCTTTCCAAAGCAAGTAGGAATTGTCATGGCAAACCTAGATTCTTGGCTCAATCCATAAAAAAGGAAACATTTGACTCTATTTAATTTCCCAAATAACTAAATCCTGATAAGATTACTGAATTAATTCAAAAAGCGGAATAAAATTACTCCGGGTATTAAATTATTAGGAATTTGATTCCTCGTAATCAGATTCCAATTCCTACCAAAGATTACGAGCATCCGAACATTGCCTTAGCTCAACTTTTGTCACATTTTAATCAAGTGTTAATTATCTTGAATTATTTCACCTTTAAGTAAATTTTCCCAATCTACTCCTTTTTTGTTCTACTTCTTCTGTTCCAGAGTAAAGAAGCAGGCCGAAAAGCAACAAAAAGCTTCATACACAACATTCTGAAACAAAAATCCAAGCTATTTAGAGAATGAAAAACAAGGCCAACAAATGAAGGGTTTCCCTTTGCAAGTGACTAATGAATAATGACATTTCTGCCCACTTCAAAACCTTCATTTCAACAAAGAGAAGAACCACATACATCATCATGTAAAGAAATGTCGAGCAATTAGAATGTACCTTCTTTCATCTGATAAACAAGCCAAGCTCGAATATTTTCAAAGCTCGTTAAGTTTTCGAACCAAGCTTGAACAATCAACTATTCAACTGTTCAGCTCGTTCGGTTCGTTCATCAGCCTAATTTGGACAACGAAAAGAAAAAAGAAAATGTCGACCAATTAGAATGTACCTTCTTTCTAATACGGATGTGGCGGGCAATTCTGTCTTCTCTTCTGGTTTTGGCCTTGGCCATGACAATCAACGGCTTGTAGTGGTGGGACCCACCTGCACCGTCCGATTTGGGACCCATGAAGAGCTGCTGCTGCCTGTAAAGGCAAGCGCCCTGAGTGAACGAAAGTAACGTAGCCATGGATTGTTCTCTCTCCTCCCTCCCTCTCTCTTCTACTGCTCGACTGAGGGAGTCCGCAGCACCCAACCTTATCTTCGCCGGATAATAATTTAAGTCAAACTACACTTTACTCCCTTGATGTTTATGTGAATTCTCAGTTGAGCGATTTACATTTTCATAATTAGGTTAGCCACTTGACTATCAAATTAAGCCACTGCCCACTGGGCTACCACTAGGGGTAATAGCTGAAGGGCTCATGGCTCACCCCATAGGGATTTGGTGGTCAGAAAGTCACAAGTTCTTATGAACCCCGACTGTCATCCACTAGTCCTTAGTGGTGTGGTAGTTGCTATGACTCTTTAGTTCCTTCTGAGGCCCGCTACATGTCTAGAGCCCCTATGATCACGCCCAAGGAAGAATTTCTATGTCCGGTCGTCCCCTCCTTTCCCTTTTTGTTTCTTCAAAAAAGTTTATCAAAATATTCTAAGGGTGAGTTTGGACTAAATTAATTTTCGGTGAAGTTGCCTTTTAGTTATCCTTTTTTTAGTTTTGTGTCATAGTTTTTACATCACGTTGTTCGTCTCGACGAGGAGAATCAAAGGAGTATTAAATGCAAATCAAATTGGAGAAAGTTCATATAATGCAACGCTAAATACACTTTAAAAAAATTGTCTTTTTCAAACTTTTTCTTCTTTAGTAACTTTTTTCGATTTTGATCTATATTTTTGTTTTATTTTTTATTTATCTCGTTGAGAGAAGAATTAATTCGTAAGATTTGATCCAAATGTAATAAAAATTAAGGGGAAAAAACAACCAAAATGACTCTGTGGAAATGTAGGCCGAAAGGGGCTAAATATGGTCCAATTCTTAACTTCCGTCCGTGTCTTGATGGGATCCAGGCCCGGTGCTTGGCCATGCTCACATGGTGCTCGCCCAAATTAAAAGCTAACCTCGTCCAAAGTCCGAATTGGGAGTGACTCAACATAGCCTTAATATTTCGACCGTTTCCCTCGCATCCGAAGTCCAATTGGGGTGATTCAAATCGAGTAAGAAAGCTAATTTAAACATCTACAACTAAGTGTGAAATACAATGTTCTCATTTTAAATGTTTACCAGGTCAAAACGGGTCTGAAATCTATCTAGACAGACATGACCCCCATCCAGTCGGCCGACAGGCAATATAAAGGCCAAACTTGCTGGTAAATCCATCTTGATGGTGGTCAAATCCGTCCAGACGCTCCAGACACTGAGAAGAGTCGAAAATTAGAGTTTATAAAGTTTCTTTGGAGGAACTATGTAAGTCCAGACCCAATTCGCATTTAGGGTTCTAAACTTTTCTGAGATGGCTAGAGAGAGGCAAAAGCACGCGAGAAGAGATATAATGCAACTACAAGAAAATATACATAATAAATTATGCAACTACGCGTAAAATCAAAAGAAACTCGATATAACAGGAGCTTTAGCGTTTGCTGAAGATTCGAAGTAAACACAATCCATCTTTGGCATTTTCTCAATAGATGATAACCTAACAAGCATCTACACTCACAACTTTGCATTTTGCAGCATTCTTACATTCATAAACCTTAACTGCATCCAACTCTCATCCCCTAGCAGTACCTTAAAACAGTTTCTGACATTTTGATTCTCTTCGACAATTTTGATCCGGTGATCATTAGATCTGCTGTCTTTAATCCAAAACAGTTCTATGACAGCTCAACAATCTTTGCTCGCTTTTTTGACTTATCGTTCCCTGAAGGTTCGGTAGAATTATCACCTTCAAGAGGCTTTGATCTTTTAATTTTTGTAGGTGAGCAAGCTAAATGATCACCATCATCACTGTCGTCGTCGTCGTCACTGCCCTCATCATCACTGCTCTCATCATCACTGCTGCTGTTATCATCACTGCTGCTGCTGCTAAGTGCCAAAGAAATCACTGGTTGATAACCAGCAATTGCAGACTCAGCCGCAGCAACAGCCTCAGCTGTATGGAGATCAGCAACGCCCAACATTAAATCCTAAATTCAAAAAAACGAGGAGTTATATTGCTGCACTTGATCCAAATAGAAAATAAATTGAATGAAAAAGTTCTCCTTTACCATTTCAATGTATTCAGATTCGTTCCCGGTAAGTGCCTCGATATCATAGTCCTTGGCATTGTCCTGCATGTCCATGAAATCTACATTCAATGTTAGGACGAAAGACAGAATCGGTGAAATTTTAAGAGGCATTTGGGTATGATGTTAATGTGCATGCCTTTGCATCATCCAGCAGCCTTCTATTTGCTTCTGAAAAGACTCCTAAGAAATCCTTTGCCTTTCCAAGAACTGTCATAGAGACAATACATTAAAAGCCAGTTGAAAGAGTATATCATCATTGCTGGTTGTTCATAGTATTGCATAGGAGTTGCAACCTTAGTGTTTACAGGAATAGGTAGTAGTTATAAGTATGCATATTCAGAATATGAAGATCTGCAGAAAGCAACAAAGTAATTGTTGAGTTGTAAACAATGAGCTTAATTGAGTTTCGAAATGCTATGAACTAAAAGCAACAACCTACCTCCATAAGAAATCACATCCAGATAAAGGGGTGTAGCAGCACTTTTTTAGTCACGATATCGGTCTTTATAGTGAAATGATCAACAATTGTTTATTGTCAACCAGCAGCTAATTACTAGAGTCTATAAATACCATGAAACCTCCCGAAAACTAGACATCCAACGTCAATTACAGAATGCACTAAAAGCCCCAGAGGGAGGGTGAATGGGACTACCAATTAAAATTGTAGTTCTAATTTAAGGGACATGCAGCTAACTAAGTTTCATGCTGTTCCAATCAAATATTAATGGACTGTTGGCCGAAGCTCTCTAAGCAATTAAACTAAAGAGCCAAGACAAAGAGATATTCGTGGGTACCTTGGCTTTTGGGAACAGAAGAAGTGAATGGCATTCCATCAGGGGTTTTAGGTTTTGGGTTTTGAGTTTGACAGAATTCATTCTTTTTGCAGACAAGAAGCTTTGATTCTGCACAAGAATGAGTTAACATAACATGTACAAGAACACACGCACAAGGATATAAGTGTAATAAAGAGAGAAACCTATCGTTGAAGAAGACGAATTCTTGTTCTCCAGGTTGAGAAGATCTTTGTTGCTATCAGCCATCTCTCTCTATCACTCTATCTATCTCTCTCTCGCTGTCTAAAGAGGGATCGTAGCAAGGTCGGCCCTAACTTATTAAGAGCCCTTTAGCCACAGAGAGCCTGAATAGCAGAGCCCAAAATCACAAATATTCAACACGATAAAAAGCCAAAAAAATAGCAATCATTACAGGAATTTAGAAGTATCACTTAAACATCACTCTAATAGTCTTATTCCATGATTTACATCTTTAGTAGCAGAAATACAAATTAAGCAAAAGAACTCAATTTTCTCCACCAATTTCCTAGCTAATAATAGCATAACTAGTATTCTTGAATACTTTATACTCACATACATCTAGACCCATTTTTCAGGATCTTCCATTTTATTATCACCACATTTCGAGGGAAAACATATAAAATAGAACGTAGCACCTATTAGACTGCAGCAATTACCAACAATAATTACCAAATCAAGTCAACCATAAGCATAAGAGCACAAAATCAAATCATAGAAAGTAATAACATCGCCATAGCTTTGGATAACATTACCAACAGAAACCCTATTTTCAAAAGGAGTCAGAAAGAACAAGCAGAATAAAGTCGCAGCGAGGTGCATAGAATATCTATTCTCATACACAAAGGGAGAAGACAAGCTGAAGTGACCCTCAAATCAAAGCGGTGGACATTTTCGTCTACGCCAATACTGCCCTCGCCCAAATTCAATGTTCTAAAACTCGCTAGGTGGTAGTCAGGCGGCCGGCCACCTTCCACCTTCCAGGCCGAGTGCTCGGGTTTTATTTTTTTTAATGTTCCCCAAATGACATCCATAACACACACAAAAATACGTAACTGTTAAAAAAAAATAAAACTATAACACTACAGTCTACAATCTACACCAGTATAACACTATAACACCACTACACCAGTACTGAAGAGAGTAGGGAGAGAGGCGAGCAAAGGAGAAGGAAGAGTCGAGAGAGCGAGCGCCGATTAGAGAGAGATGAGCTTACCAAGGTCGAAGAGGAAAAGAAGCAACAACAGTCGCCGTCGAAGAGGAGTAGTAAACAGATCGATGCATATCGATCGATTTAGGGTAATTATCAACTTATAAATTACACTAAGCTCCCTGAAATAGCATATTTTATATTTTACCCCGATTTTATCCGCTTATTCCCAATTTTTTCCGATTACCCAGACTCGCCAAGTTACCAAGTAATCACGACTCGCCAATTACTCGCCAACTAACACCGAGCATTCATCCGGCCGAGCAATGCCCGCCGAGTAGGCCTTAGTCGCCCCAGCCAAGCACCGAATAGTTCTCGCCGAGTATTTTTGAGTTTTAGAACACTGCCAAAATCACATAATTAAATTTTAATAACCTATCATGGACGGTACATTTGGCAAAATTGTAAGTAGAGTCCAACCCAACCCACGTTAACTTTTTCAGAACTTCAAAGTTCAAAACACCCAAAAAAAACTTTCCCCTAATCCTGACAAGCATTGCTCCATGTGCAAAACAAAACAAAACATCTACAGATCCTCATGCATACAGTTCCCGGCAGTTTCCAAATGCTCTAGGAATTATCAGGAATGGAAACAACAGACAGTCAACTCACATTTCCATTCCTTGACTCTTTATTTAACGACCCACATCACTGCTACGATCGGTTCCATGATTTGACGCAGAGAACAATGGGAAAATTCAGAATTGAGAAAACAATATTGGAAAAGAGAGGGAAGCATATGGCAGGAAGAGCAAATTCAAACCCTATCAAATCTCTCAGGGAAAACGTTCTTTCTTTCATCATTCTGCTCAAAATCGTGGTATCAGAAACATCACGGTATTGCTGATAGAGCCAAATATCGGCCGATACCGGATAGTAATCACAGTATCAACCCATATAAGGGTAAATAAGTTTTGAGTGAATGACTGAAGTGAGTTTAAAGGCTTTCGCGAGTGTCCACAACCTCTAGTGTGGGGAGAGAGAGAGAGAGAGAGAGAGAGAGAGAGCTGACTTGAATAAAGATGCCGACAAAAGGCGTATGTTGAGCAGCAACGGCGGTGGTTGAACAGAGCGGCGGAGGCAACCGGCGGAGCTCTGTCCTCTTTGAAGTTTGGAACATCAAGATGTGTAATTTAGGTCAGGCAAGTATATCGAACCCAGGAATGAATAGCAGAATAGGTTCCCCAACCTTTTGATGTTTTTCTTCAACTTGACCCCACATTTTTTAGTCATATCACTTTGGACACTGAACATCCCTTGGCCTTTCATACAGGGATATTTGCTCCGACTTGGTCACTTAACCTGGTCATAGAAGGCCATCTCCAATGAAATTAAGAACCAAATTACCTCAGAAATTAGGTCAATTAGTTGATATTAATGTTTCATTATTTTGCGTGTCTCCAATAATGTAATTAGCTTATTGTTAAAGTGTGTAAGAAATCCAAAAAAAATTAAGTCAAAACATAACTGAGAGAGAGGCAGGAATTGCAACTAAGTGAACCCTATTACTTGAATGTGTACCGCATGTAAAGTAATCCAGCTCTACACTTCTCTCTCTATCTCTCTTTCTCTCTCCCTTTCTGGCTAGGAATGAAAAGATTCCAAAGGGGAGAAAAATTGAAAGCACGATCATGGGACCTACGTTTGGTTGAGCTTACATTTAATTAACAATATTAGCGGATCGTACGGGAAAGAAAATCACGGCAATTGAAATCTTGCCAAAGTAAATCAAGGCTACGGGAATCATGGCAATTGAAATCATGCCAAAGTAAATCAAGACAAATGAGATCATGCCATACACGGCAACAGTCAATTAGGATTATAATTTGTTTCTTGATTTTTAGGATCTTGATTCTAGTTTTTGCTTCTTATAAATGTACTAGTGCTAACCCGTGCCTACGGCACTACGCATCCTGATTTGAAAGGGATGGCAGTTGTGTGATTTAGGTGAAAACCATGAGCACTTAACTGGGAAGTAGGAGAATGCATTACAGCCTTTGGATCAAATGAATCTAAGTCGTTCCAACAACTTGTCCCCACACCCTTCTGTTTTATAATAGAGATGGCTCTATTCTACAATAAAAAATAAGAAAACAAATCGATTCAGCCAATATTCCTTCTTTATTATTCTCTTTCTTTATCATGGTATCAGAGCATGGTTCGTATTATTGTTCTTCCTCCTCCACATAAATCAACCTTACCATAAACTGGAAGAAGACGGCAACCTCAACCTGTTGTCCATCTTTCTCGATATGGCCGACGCACAAGAAAAGGTTCAGAAGTTAATTTCTGACCTTTCCTCTCCCTATTTTCTACATTCTGCGGATCATCCTCGCACCCCTCTTGTCGATGTTGTATTGACTCACACCAACTATGGGTCTTGGAGCCGTGCCGTTACCATGGCCCTTTGCGCGAAAAATAAATTATGCTTCATCGACAACTCATTACCGAACCCAACTGATCCAGACATTCAACCTCTTTGGAAACGCGTATCAACAATGGTTCTCTCATGAATGCTCAATAGCATCAGCAACACCATCACACCCAGTTTGGCCAGTTGTCGCACACTATGAATTATGGTGTGACCTTGAGTCAAGGTTTACTCAAGGCAACAATGCCACCATCTTCAAAATTCAAAGGGAACTCTCTAATCTCCAACAAGGTAATCTTGATATCACAAATTATTATAATACCTTTAAGACGCTTTGGGATCAACTTGATGGTATTGATCCGCTTCCGGAGTGTACATGTGCCACTGCTAAGAAATGGCATGAAAGAGTGTCGAAGGAACGTGTATATCAACTTTTGATGGGGGTTAAGGAGCCATTCTTTGTTCTTCGCTCTCAAATTCTTGCCATGGATCCGCTCCCCGACCTAGGGAAGGTTCATGGCTTGTTGATCTCAGAAGAGCAAACCCATATTTTTCAATCCATCAACACCAGTCAACCGACACAAGAAGACTCAGCCATGGTGAGTCAAAAATTTCAGCCCCAATACAATCGGCCCAAATCCAACAATGGGCAACAAAGAAACTCACCAACTCAAAGGTTTTTCCCACATAATCAAACACGAACTTCACCTTTGTCCGGTTCACCCCAACGCCAACAACAGCAACCTAATCGCCCACAACCTGTTGCTCGCATTAATTCGTCTCAACCGTCTTTGCCGCAACATGCCCAACAGCCCAACCAACCAATCCGACCTGGGAATGACCCGAACGCTTTTTGTACTCATTGCAACCGTACGGGTCATTACAAATCGGGCTGTTTTAAACTCATTGGCTATCCAGATTGGTTCTTCAATCGTCTCTCGAATCCGCCAACTAACCGGACCAATCCTACAGCACAATTGTCGGTCATGGATTTCAGTCCCCACTCGAGCACAGCCGAGGCGTCCCAAGAATATGCCTTTTATGATAATCCATCTGCCTTTTTAACTGGTAACACTAATTCTATTTCTAACGAATGGATTATTGATAGTGGGGCATCCTCTCACATGACGCCTCACTTATCTCTTTTTAATTCATATACAGCTGCTCCTAATATTTTGCCAGTTCGATCTGCCTTTGGCTCTACTCATGTTATCTCTCATACAGGAGATGTAATTGTCACTCCGTCCATCACCCTAATTGGTGTATCACATGTCCCTAGTTTTCGTTTCAATTTATTATCTGTGCAACAAATATCTCGTGACCTTAAGTGCATTGTTTTCTTTTTTCCTATTTTTTGTCTTTTTCAGGACCTCAAATCGAAGACTGTGATTGGAGCGGGTGAGGCACGCAATGGCTTATATTACCTCCGCACCTCCTTTTCCACTGCCCTCACAGCCCCATCCGATGACTCTACGCTATGGCACCAAAGATTAGGTCATCCAGCCCCTACTAGCCTACCTCCTTTTTTTTGTCGCACAAATAATGTTTCTCCTTGTGATGCCTGTCAGCGTGGCAAACACACAAGACTACCTTTTGAATTAATTCTCAATAAAAGTGTTGTCCCTTTTGCTCGTATATTTGTTGATATTTGGGGTGGCTATCATACTTTTTCCACATGTGGGGCTCGTTATTTTCTTACAATAGTCGATGACTGCACGCGTAATACTTGGGTGTACCTATTGCGTTATAAATCAGATGCTCTTTCTAAGATTCAATTTTTTCTCAACATGATCAAAACCCATTTTAATTCAAAAGTTCAATTTTTTCGTTTAGATAACGCCCTTGATTTTTTGTCCCATCCGGTACAAAAATTATTTCATGACAATGGGATTTTACAAGAATTAACTTGTACCGATACTCCCCAACAAAATGGCGTTGCTGAACGTAAACATCGTCACATTTTAAATGTGGCCCGATGTTTACGTTTTCAGGCTCACCTTCCCATTAAATTTTGGGGCGAATGTGTCTTAGCTGCAGTTTATCTTATTAATCGTACCCCCTCAAAAAACTTGAAAAATATCTCCCCATATGAACGACTTTTTCATAGATCTCCCAATTACAAATATTTACGTGTTTTTGGATATTTATGTTATGCACAAACATCCCGTGTCGGTCGTGACAAATTTCAACCTCGCGGTGTCCCTTGTGTGTTTTTAGGCTATCCTCCACGCCACAGCGGATACCGCCTTTTTAATCTCGACACGAAAACATTTTTCATCTCTTGGGACGTCACTTTTTTTGAGAATATCTTTCCCTTCAATACCCGGAGTTCCCATTCCATACCCCCGCCTATAGACCCATCTCCTAGTCTTGTTGACTTATACCCAACTGAACCTCTCAGCAGTCCTACTGACCTCAATTTCACCTTGCCTATTCCATATCCTAATATCCACCCCCACAACCCTCCTACAATACCCATTGACTCCCCACCCCAGCCCACTACCCCTTTGGCCCACCCCAACCCGTCAAATTCCCTTACCGTCCCTCCTGACCCACTGGCCTCCCAACCTTCGATAAGCTCCTCTCGGCCATCACGACCTCATCGTCCCCCCGCCTATCTTCAGGATTACCTGTGCCCTACCTTACCCTCTGCCACGGTTGCCTCCACCTCTGCTTCACCTCAGTCTTCAGGTACGGTCCATCCGCTCAATCATTTTATTTCCTATTCTCACCTTTCTCCCACTCAATTTGCTTTCGTTTCCGCTTTATCTCATACTAATGATCCCACTTCCTATGGTCAAGCTATTAAACACACCCACTGGCGTGATGCCATTTCTAAAGAGCTCACTGCACTTGAATCCAATCATACATGGGAGCTTACTTCTCTTCCCCCCGGCAAAAAACCAATTGGCTGTAAATGGGTTTTTAAAACTAAGTTAAAGGCAGATGGATCCATAGAACGCTATAAAGCTCGCTTGGTCGCCAAAGGCTACACTCAGGTCGAGGGGTTGGATTATCATGACACCTTTGCGCCTGTCGCCAAGTTGGTCACTGTCCGTTGTGTGCTGGCTATCGCGGCTGCCCGTAATTGGCATTTACGCCAATTAGATGTTAATAATGCTTTCTTACATGGTGACCTCGACGAGGATGTTTACATGAATCTTCCCCCCGGATATAGGCAACAAGGGGAGACTCGTGTCTGTCGGTTACAGAAGTCCCTCTATGGACTCAAACAAGCATCACGCAATTGGTACTCCAAACTATCTACCGTCCTACTCTCCGACGGCTTTACACAATCCCAAGCGGATCACTCTCTCTTTACTCGGCACACTGGTTCTACTTTTCTCGTTGTGCTTGTTTATGTTGATGATTTGCTTGTTACAGGCAATGATTTAGCATCCATCCATCATTTACAGAGGTTCTTGTCAAGCAATTTTCAGTTAAAAGATCTTGGGAAGTTGAAATATTTTTTGGGTATCGAAGTAGCGCGTTCCACTACTGGTATCTTTATTAATCAGCGCAAGTACACTCTTGATATTCTCGCTGATGCAGGCCAATCAGGATGCCGCCCAGCATCATCTCCGATGGAGCAACATTTAAAGCTCTCTGCCGATTTTGGGGATCCCATTCCAGATCCTAGTTCCTACCGTCGGCTCATTGGCCGGCTCATTTATCTCACCATCTCTCGTCCTGACATCACCTTTGCCGTCAATCTGCTTAGCCAGTTCATGCAAGTTCCTCGGGTTCCCCATCTTAATGCTGCAACTCGTATCCTTCGCTATCTCAAGGGCACTATTTCCCATGGGTTATTTTTTCCCTCCACTTCTGATCTCCATCTCATTGGCTACACTGATTCTGATTGGGCCAGTTGCCCCATGACTCGTCGCTCGACTACTGGTTACTTTATTACCCTTGGTGGCAGCCCTATTTCCTGGCGTACTAAAAAGCAGAGTGTTGTCTCACGATCCGCTGCTGAAGCTGAATATCGAGCCATGGCTTCCACCACATGCGAGTTATTATGGCTTCGTACTTTACTATCTGACTTAGCCGTCCATTTACCCACCCCAATGCAGCTATATTGTGACAATCATGCCGCCATTCATATCGCTCGGAATCCAGTTTTTCATGAGCGTTCCAAACACATTGAAATAGATTGTCATCTCGTTCGTGAGAGAGTCCAACAAGGTCTTCTTCAGCTTCATCACGTTGCTTCCGCTAACCAATTAGCCGATATTTTCACTAAAGCCTTGGGTGTTGACCACTTTCGTCTTCTCACATCCAAGCTGGGCATTACGTCCCTTCATGCTCCATCTTGAGGGGGAGTATTAGCGGATCGTACGGGAAAGAAAATCACGGCAATTGAAATCTTGCCAAAGTAAATCAAGGCTACGAGAATCATGGCAATTGAAATCATGCCAAAGTAAATCAAGACAAATGAGATCATGCCATACACGGCAACAGTCAATTAGGATTATAATTTGTTTCCTGATTTTTAGGATCTTGATTCTAGTTTTTGCTTCCTATAAATGTATGGCTCTATTCTACAATGAAAAATAAGAAAACAAATCGATTCAGCCAATATTCCTTCTTTATTATTCTCTTTCTTTATCAAACAATAAGCTAATTATTCGATTTTCATCCTTGAATACCCGCCTCAAACCCCATTTCAAGTTGATATGCCCTTATCTTACATATACTTGTGAATACAGCCTAAACATTTACATAAAGATATTTGTTACGAGTCTTTATTTCTTTATCATGAGGTAGTATTTTTGATTATGTCGTAGGAGGCTAGTGGCAAACCGGTGTGAAAGGTTACGATTTGGTTAAGTGGTGAAGACATGAGTATATTTTGGGAAAATACAGATTTCCTCCGATCACTAATACTAGAAAAATACTATAGATGGCATAGCGCAATGGGAATGCGACAAAGAGGATCTAAAAAATCGCCCGGACATACTTTTACTTCTTTGCCTGCTGGGAAGTATAGTACAACAAGAAACTCTGGTTTGACAAGTTTGGGACCTCCATTACACCCAAAGGGCGGCTTAATCCTTTCCTACCAGTACCGTCCAGTTGCACGGAAAGTATGAGAAATGATAGAAAAATCAACTTTCTTGTAGTTTTCTGTGTGTTCAATGGGCGGCTTAATCCTTTCCTACCAGCCCCGTTTAGTTGCACAGAAAGTATAAGAAATTATGGAAAAATCAAATTTCTTGTAGTTTTCTGTGTGTTCAATTCTCAAGAAAAGTTGTAAGATTCACAGGCTCAACTTTCCCATCGGGAAACACTTTCCTACAACATAAGTCTTGCCAAAATGAAGGAATTCTTGTTTTCCTGCAAGATTTCTGTCAAGAGAACATATACACGAAAATAAATTTTATTTTTCTTTACTTCATCCCACTTCATTTTTTTTGGGAACTAATTTCCCACACAACATTTCTGTCCCACACAACATATTTGACAACTGAACGGAGCCATAGTATCACCAAAGAGTTTTGTAAAATCGCCATTCTCATTCATTCATAATCAAATTAATGACGTCTAAAATCTGGTTTTGAAAGTCTAAAATGTGATTTCGAAAAGAGTGAGACCAGATTTTACGTTAATTGTTATGGTAAAAAATTTCATTTCCTTCTATGGTAGGGGCGTAGACGAGTCGGGCTGAGCTTTGTAGTGTTCGAGCTCGGCTCGTTTACTAAACAAGCCTAAAACTCGAGCTCGAATTTGGGTCGATTGTAAACGAACTGAGTCCTTAACGACCCGAGCCTATCTAATGTACTTAACAAGCCTCTTTAAATGAGCCGAACCTATACTACCAAGTCGAGTTCGGCTCGTAGAGTAAATGAGCCCAAAACTCGAACTCGAGCTCGATTACTAAATGGATCGAGCTGAGCCGAGCCACGAGTTGCTCGCAAGCAACTTTACTTCTACTAGAATCTAAAATCTATGATTTGAAACAAAGTCTGAAGCTATATTATTATCTAACCATCTTGGAGTTGGAAAAATTATCTTCTGGTCATTAACCATTACACCTATTCTGAAGAGTAGCTTAGCTTAATAGACCTGATTAAAAATGGCCCGGAATATAGCAACTAAACCTCTTGAGATATTTAGCTTCAAATTTTCAGACAACGACCCATATCATATAGCTATTGGTGCATGCAGTGAAGAAGAGAAAGCAAATCATAATTAAAGCCACAAACTTAACCTTATTTACATTCCCAGCATCACTACATGCCAATGTTCTCAATACATCTCATTCAATATCTCTCCGCCCGCCCAGTTTTCGCGCATTAACACATTCCGATTCTGCTAAACCATCGTATATGGGAAGATCAAACACATCACCAATACATGCCCATTTCCGACCTTTGAGACGATTTCGAGCTTCAAAATGCTGAGTTGATATTAATTTCACAAGAAATTCGAATATCTGGGCATACTTGGGTCTATTTGGAGTTATCAATAAAAAGTATCTTCTCGGGATGGAAAGGGCCGCGCTCGCTGTGTAAAACCTTTCCAGTCCATCTCATCCTATCTGTGATGCCTTTCACTTTCATGATCGTGTCAACGTGATCTCTAACTACAATGGCCCCATGGGGCCGCAGGATCCGATACATCTCAAAGAGGATGTCAAGAATGTCACACCTGCACAAAGACAAGGTGATTGTTAAGATATAGAATTACTCGGTGTCATGATAACAAAGATGTTGTAAACACGTTTAACTAGTATGCCCAGTAGAGAAGATTGCACGAAATGATTTGGCCCAAAGACTATTTGAGTAAGACGCAGAGACCGAAAGAATAGTTGTACCCCAAGTTTGCGGGTTGATCTATTGCTCACTCTACCTCAATTATTCGTTGGACTTCCCCAACGAATGCGAGAGAAATGCGAATTCCAATAGAAGGAAAGAGATGCTGAGAGAAAGAAAAAAAAATGGTCCACCATTAACAAGGACACCAATCATTGCCCTCTGGTTTTCTCCCACTCTCCAAGAGACAGTGAAACCCTCTATTCCTAAGAGTGCTCAGCTCTCCCTTCCCCACCTCCGGACATTGGTGGTCTCTAGCCATCGAGTGCCCACCATCTTTCTAGATATCAACTCCAGCCATCTCATCCACACACCCCATACTTCTGTGTAACATCCATGCCATATTGAGCTACTAGCTCATGGCATTTCAACAACACCACCACCACCACAACAGAACCCATGTAGTCCCCAATCATTGGGGTACAGGCGGGAGAGGATTGGAGACAGACCTAACCTTTGGCAATATGCACAAAGTGGCTGCTCTCAAAATACTATTGAAACAGTGGCCCTCTATACCTGTTTTGCTGCGGAACCATGCCCCCAAACCAAAGCCGAATGGCATACCACCAATTTACCTAAGAACCTAAGTTGTTCCATGTGGGGGTGACTTTATTATTTATACCATCAGCAAGTTTCATTCAGTTTCTCAAGGGATTGGTGATTTGTATCTTTTCCTAACGTGCTAGGGAATATCGGCAGAAAAAAATTAGGGCCTCAATAAATTTGCTTTCTAGGTTGATGCTTTCATCTACTTGTCCCGTTGATACTTTCATCTACCTGTCCCACAATTAGTAGCTCAAAGGATAATTAAAGCAAGATGAAACCAAGAACACTCCTCCAATGTTTGAACAAATCTAGAAGAGTTTGAATTCAGATACTTACTTGTCATTATACATACTAAACAAACCATCAGCGTGTAATAAATCATAAGTTCGAGGGTATGTTGAGAAGGGCTCACACCTGCAAGAAAGATACTTCTTGAAATCAGATTAATTAACCATCAGCGCGTAATAAAAGATTCGAAGGTCGGAAACTAATATACCGACAAGATTAATTAACCATCTCCAGAGTCTTGAATTCAGTCATGTTAGAGTCATCATTGTGTAACACAAACAACTTGCATTAGGATAACTGATAAAATCACACTGTACATAGCTGTTTCAATGTCCTTGGACTTCGTTAATCAGATAGAATCTGATAATAGAATGACATCCATTACCAACTCATCCGAATCTGTGTAACCTAGGCCCACTGATCCCCTCCCCAATCTAAGACAAGTAGTCAACTTGCACATGCGTGAATCCCAAAGAAAAGTAATAAAAAATAAAAAATTAATCCAAAGAAAGATTGCTTCTACAGGCCTAGGTTTGAAAGAAGAGAGTTTTTTTTTTTTTTTTTCCCGGTCTTACCAGTTCATGTAGGTTCCAATTAGCCCACGTTCGTAAATGATGGCAAGTGTGTTGTTTTTTGCATCAGAAGGAACCACGTTCATGACCCAAACTGGATAGTTCACGAGTGCTGCAGCAAAACCTCCTATGCCAGCATTCATGTCCATTATGTTTCTGTATTGTCCAACAAAGAGAGACTTGAGAACACTACCATAGTACGAAACTCTCCTCTTCCACAACTGATTATCCTCATTAAAGGTCCTGATGGTAACCCCAACAATTGCTCCAATTCTAATCCTTTGTGGAACAGTGTTCAACCTTTTTGGCCATTTCTCAATAGCACCTCCAGATATATCACGAATATTTTTGACCTCCGGGAGAGGAGTAATGCAAGCATCCATCTTCCTGTACCTAAGGAGAAAAATAACTACTTTTAAGAAATACACTTCTTTGCATGGTTCGTTGTTTATAATGCCACCAATGGAAAAGCTGTATAATTTTAGTGCCATCAATAAGACTAACAACCTAGTCGCACGTTTAGATGAGGGGAAAAAAAATAATGTTTTCAAATCGAAACAAAGATTCTGACCTTCTGTAGCTGTCAGTCCAATTTTTATTTCTATCACGCTGTTCCTCCGCACCAAATTTACTTCGAAACAAATTTTTTACAACTAGTGAACGCCAAGGAGATAACCTTGGTACACAGGAAGTATACAACAGAAGCTAGTTATCCAAATCCCCAAAACACCCTGAGATATCATCTACTGAGAAGTATTTACCACAGTACAAAAGAATAAAAGATATCTCAGTTTGATGATCCAAAACTGTATGCTCAGGTTATACTTTCGATACAATATGTTGGTTAGCTTGATATACATAGATGAGCTCATTCCTAACAGCTTAAGCTCTTGAGAATATCAATGATCTAGCATGGAATTAGAGCTCTGGTTTATGGGGGTTCGTGGGTTCAAGTTTCTCCATTTGCATTTTATCCCCCGTTTGTTTATGTTTCTCTTCTTTGCATTCTATTTCGCTCTATCTCTGGATGCTTGCATCTCTACTTGCAAGACAGTGTTGCATGTGAGGGACATTATTGGATAGCTTGATACATAAATAGTTGGATCCGTTTCTAAACTTCTTAAACATTTGGGACCACTGGTGATGTGACATAACCTTATATCCTCCTTCAGACCAAACACACAAAAAGGAAGGATAGAGAAATCATTTTATGAAGCTAATGTCAATGTTATGCCTCAAGGACATTCCTATTTTAACTTCTAGCAATTTCTATTTGTTGGATCCACCGCATGTGCAGTGTTGATGTTATGGGGTGGCAGTTCCACAATTTCATTTTGCTTCAGGGGAGCTTTTTGTTTTGGTCCTCTGGGTGCAAGAGTTCAAGGCTACATAGGTTTTGTGTGCATTTGTGATGGATAAACTCACCAACCAGCATCAGGATCAGTATCAACGCAGAACTTCATAGCTTTCCAAGTCTTCAACTTTTGAGCGCAATGAATGTGATTAGTTGGCTTTTGCCATACTGCAATTGGTCCCATCTCCTTGATCTTTTTCCAGCAAAGTTTCCTAGCAAGATCTTCCAAATTCTGCTGCTCATTTTCAAGATCCCGAGGTGTTCTCTCCCAACCCTTATATTGAGCCCTCCAATTTATAGGTGGCCCAGACAATACCCAATAACCACCAGGGCGCAAAACACGGTCGATTTCCATTAAGAACAGTCCATCTAGTATTGCAAACAATGAAAGAAAGATATTATAGAAGCTTAATACATTTATTACCAGGGTAGCCATTTGGAAAGCATGACTCAGTATTAAGAAATCATTCAGCTTTTCCATGTGATGTTGGAGTATAATCTGTTTCTCATAATTTCCAAAGTGAAACAACTTTTCCTTTCTTTTATCCAAGTCTTTTTCCTGGAAAGAAAAAGGCCTTAAGTGAACCAACACTGCACTGCTGCAGTATCATATTTAGGATTGCAGTTGAGAGCTGAAGAAATGGGAAGCATTTCAAAGCTGATATTTAAGTTTTAGAAGTGTCCTTAAGGGGAAGAGAAAAAAAACTCTTGTCAAGCGGGAAAAAAAAGAGAGAGATTCTTAGGACTGACATCTGGCAATGGAAAAGCAAATCACCAAATTCATCCGTGGTAGAAACCAAATATGCCTCATAAAAGACCCGCAAATCAAGGATAAGTACCATAAGCAGTCCATGGTACAAGGCATCTTGAACAATGAGCCATATCAAAAGATCGTGATGGATATGGTAATCTGTGAACGCTAAGGATACCAAGCATCGCCAGGAGTCCTCTTTCAAGGGCAAACTGAACTTGAGCTTCATGTATATCCCGCGGTGCAATGGACATTGTCAAAATATTGTAGTCCATGAGGGCAGCTCCGAAGCTTGCAACCTAAAATAATATGGAGAGCAACCAAAATACTCATCAAGCAAGAGAAAAAAGATCGAAGGGCATAATTTAGTACTTCATGACAACACAACTGGCCGTGCATGAAAATTTCTCCAGATATTCAGAGAAGGAGAAAGAGCAGGAGGAGGTGAAAAGAAATAGTTTTAATTGCGAAACTTTGTGATTATCAAGGGTTGATGAAGTTTTTTCGACATGAACAGAAAATTTCACTGATAAGAACAAGCAATCTTTTGGTGATGAAAAGTTAAGTTATTGTGGTGTGCAAAAGAAGCAGTAGGTACAATCAACAAATGCATACAAACGGTAGTGCAAAACTGCATCCTCTACTTATTTGTAGACATATTATATCGGCTTCCTTCTTACTCATAATGCATTACTTAGAGATAATTGTCGAGAAAGTAAGAGCAGAACTAGAAGATTAAACCATGACAGCACCACCTCTCTTTCTGATTTGATATCACAAATTACAAAATGAACCAAGAAACCAAAGTTATGAGTTCAACCAGACAAAAATACAAAAACAATTTGGTGATATAAAACCCTGCAGCATTGACTATGCACAAGTATCTCAGGTCTGTAAGTTATGGGCCATAATGATGATGCATTTAACAGCCCAGAATTTGAAGAAAATTGCAAGTAATTGCTTTAAGCAGAAAAACAACTGCAAGACAAGACAAGACAAGAAAGAGCTTTCATCTATTTTGTTTCATTACTTTGTGCCCTTTTCCTTTAAAGTCAAAACCACCTCCAGAGTCCAGACGTGAATATGAAATACAATTGACAAAGCACGACTGGAAAATCATGAGACTTATACAAAGTTACAAACTGGGTTGGGATCCACCTTTCCATTCTTGGATGAGAGTGAATCCGAAGACCATGCAATCAGCAAAAATCCTGGAATCCTGGACATATAGTAGAGGATATGCCCCCTTAAGGAAACCCCTACACCATGGACTATATAAGTTACGCAATACCATCGTAAGCAGCCATTGCACTCTGTTAACCATATTACAAAGCATTTCACTCCCATCTAACTCGACCGTAGAAGGGTCTGTGGCCAAAAAAACCACCAATCATTGGACTTGTTTTGTAAGAATTTTGACAGAGTGCTCAGATCAACTATCTAGATTTTGAACTCCAAGGCATTTGCCAAGTGAGCATGAGAAAGCAAATAAGTGTTTGTCTTCCATGAGGTCGCATATTCGAATCCCACGGAAGCCAAACCTTCCAAACGTTACAACCACTGGAGGGTTTGCCCAGTCGTTAACTATAGGGTTCCAGAATTAGTCGAGGTGGCGGCAAGCTGGCCCGGATTTTTGGTTATCAAAAAAAAAAAACTATATAGATTTTAGCACCATCAATTGGTATTCGCATGACTGAACATAAGGTGGAACCCTAAAATTACTTTCTTTGAGTACAATTATTTCCTAAAAAGTCATCAAAAGGTTTTGAACGACCTTCCTATGCATTTTATTTTTTTTGCTCGGTGTGGCATTCCTATTCTCACATAACTAAAGGGAACAATCAAACGATCAGAGAGCACACAGTGAGACAGTGACATTGACATGTAATAGAAAACAGAAAAGTAGACATATAAATGTCCAAAGTACAAGCGAAAACCCCCGTTTAAAAGTACTCAGATGCAAACAATATCTAAAACTAGCTCTACATTACAAAATGACCAAGCTAGGGTCATCAAGAACGTTAAACAACAATTTGATCAAGTAGCACTTCACCCCACAACCAATATCAAGAACAGGCCGTGCACCCCCGGATTTCAATGGCACAATCCGGTTTATTTAGCTAATGTAACCCAACGTAAAAGCTAAATGGCCCCCATTTTAAGGAAACCAAAAGGTACTGAGATGCAAGCAATATCTACGACAATAATCAAATCTACACTACAAAAATAACCAAGATAGGGACATCAAGGACGTTAAACAACTTGTTGATCACAAAAAACAAATTGCAGTAGCACTCACCCCACAACCAACATCAAGAACAGTCCGTACACTCCCTGATTTCAACGGCACAATCCGATTCATTTCGCTAATGTAACCCTTAACTCCCATTGTAAATGAAGTTCCCCCACCGGGGAAAAAAAGGCGGTCTCCTTCCAACCGGACCCAATTCTGCTTTTTCTTGAACACAGTGAGCCTTGAGAAAGGCACATTGTTGAACCAAGCATAGTCCCTGCTCTTAGGCCACAAAAATGGCCTTCTGTACCCAGCCGGATTGCGAACCAAACAGCGCAAAGTTTCGTTCTTTTTCGGGCAATGCCTTTCTCGGTGAAAGAATCTTGAAGTATTGAACTGGGTTTCCCTAAATGGGTCTTGACAAGGGCAGTAGTTGGTGAAGTTGTGGGGGCAGAATGGGAAGAAATCTTCCTGGGTTTTGGGGGGAAGAGAGAGAGAGTGGTGGGGTTCAAAGTTGAGGGGTTGAGGTGGGTTTTGGTGGGTAGTGGTGAGGTTTTTGAGGTGAAGAAGACAAAGTGGGGATTGCGGGGGAGTTGGAGTGATGGATTTGTAGAAGCCAAGGAAGTAGGAGAGGGAGCAGATGACGGTGAGGAGTAAAACCCTAACCAAGGGTTTTCTCAGAGGGCTTAATGATGGAGCTGGTGATGGTTGGTTTGGTGGTATTGCCATGGTTGAATGTGATGAGGGGATGCATTGGAAGGGTTCAAGCAAGTACACCAGTCGGTAGGTAGATTACCTACTTGTGAATAGTTCACAATTTTATTTTTCCTATCAATTTTTTCTTTCACAACTATATCAATACTATCTATTTTACCTAACACCCAATAAAATATGCATTTTCTCCTCTCCTTTTTTCTTTATCATTTTATCTTTATCATTTTTCGAGCAATTAAATCAGAGTGGACGTTTTAAGTCCAAGCCAGATTCTTTATCTACTAGATCATCTGGTTCATGAATCTTGATGCTGGAGGGAGCAGGGGGAAATTTCAGAGGCGTCCTCTGGATTCAGATCACGAAACCGAAAAACCCACAAGTCTCTCTCTCTCTCTCCGCGAAACCACCATAAATCATACCTCAAATTGAAGCCAAAAATAAAACCTCAAACCCACCAAGGACGTGGAGATCATGGATGTTTTGAGATCGTATAGCTGTTCAACCCAAGTCTCCTCGACCAGCAGATGGAAGAGAGAAGGTGAAGAAGAAGCGCCAAGCAGGAGCCCGAGTGAGAGAGAGAAACAAACACAGCCATAATTTACGAGATAACTTGTGAATTGTTCGGTACTTGTAGCGAAGTTTTTTTTGATAGAAGTAAAATAGCTTCTTGCTAAGTTACTCCGCCGAAAATCTCCCTTTACCAGATAATCTGCTGCAGCATGATTTTCTATGTTTTGCCAAGTTACTTTACCGAAAATCTCCCTTTACCTATGTTGATGTTGTTGCTCTTACAGTGTGGACTTCATTGTTCCATGATCCCAACACTGCAAAAGTTTCGCCCCGTTGGTTATGGATTTTGAGTAGTGTTTTTGAATAAAGGTAGAGAGATAAATGATAATAATGATTGTGGAGAGAGATAAAAGTAGAGAGATAGAGTGAAAAATGAGAGTAATGATTGAAAAGTTAGAAAGAGAAAAAGTAAAAAAGTTACTTTTTCTAAAATTTTGGATTTAGAGTTTCAAACCGAACAAGGCCGGCAGTACGATTATTTCAATCGATAAGCTCAAGCATTAGAACAAATTTAAGCATTAAAGAGGGAGTTCTTTCCATTGTCCCAACTTAAGTCGCACAATGGTAATGTGTGTACGCAAGCAATAGCGGAAACACAAGCATTGAAACATTTCAAACTATCAAAATTCGTGAAAGTAACTATTGAAAGTATGAATGCAGAGCAAAAATTAAAAGAACAAAGAACGAACGGAGATACTATTTGAGGATTAAAGATAACATGACTAAAGTCCCGACACTTCCACGTCCAGTGTTTAGAGAGTCTCCCTAAACATTGTTTGACAAAATAGGAGTAAAACCAATTATAAAAATAAGGGCAATTTACCTCTAGGTCCAAAAAATAAAAAGTAATTCCCACCAAGTCTCCTCTAATTAACAAAACACGAAAACCCTATGAAAGTGCCTAAAACCCCCAATACTGAAAGTGCTTAACTCTTAGGGCACCCTATGAAAGTGCCTAAACCTCAGGGTACCCTATAAAAATGTCTAAACCCCTAGGGCACCCTATGAAAGTGTCTAAACCGCTAAAACCCTATAATAGGAAAGTGCACCATCAAACTCCTATGAAAGTGCCTAAACCTAAACCCTAGCGCTCTATGAAAGTGACTAAACCTAAACCCTAAGATACCTTAAACCCTAGGGTATTCTAAAACCTAAAATCTTAAGGTACCCTAAAACCCTAGGGTACCCTAAAATCCTAAAATCCTAGGGTACCCAAGGGTATTAGGGTACCCATTAGGGTACCATAAAACCCTAGCATGCCCTAAAACTCCAAGGTGACACTTCCATTAATGGTAAATGTATTTTTGTAAAAGTAGACTTAGTGGTAATTAAGTATTTCATCTATCCTTAATGGGAATTAAGTGTCACTTTTCTGTACTTAGAGGTAATTTTCTCTAAAAATAGTCATAAAACTAGAGGTCGTTATTTAAACTAGAGGTCGTTATTTAAGTCTCTATCTCACATAATTTTTTGGAAATTTTTAATTTTTTGTCCTGATTCAATTTTGTTCGCAATTATTAATCTTGTGTTAAACTCTTGTGAATTATTTATGTAAAATCTGTAATGGGTCTCATGCGGCGATATAAGTTGTATGTTACCAATAGAGGTGTCTTTGTTAAATACAGTAATATAGGCGGTGCAGTGGGATTTCAAGGAACAATGGGGAAGGGCACTGTAATATCAAAAGTATACAGGGAAGATTAATGTAAAATCTACTCTTTTTTTTTGTGTACTTATTTTGGACATTCTATAACCATTAGTTTACTAGTACTATATCTCTATTATAAAACAGAAGGGTGTGTGGCAAGTTGTTGGAACGGCTTAGATTTATTTGATCCAAAGGCTGTAGTACATCCTCCCACTTCCCGGTTAAGTGCTCTTGGTTTTCACCTAAATCACACAACTGTCATCCCCTTCCAACCGCGATGCGTAGTGCCATAGGCACGGGATAACACTAGTACTATATATCAGAGCATAAATGCACTTTGCACAAGTGTGACTATCAATAGGGGAATCTTGAATTCAAACCATTCGATTGCCTTTTGGTTGTCTGTTTTTTGGGTGTTGACCCTCATTAAAACCACCACACCAAAATTCCTCACAGGCAAATCTAGATCCAGAAAATAATTAATACTATAGTTCAAAGAACTACTGCTATGAAAGTTAATAACTTTTGACCTAAGTCCTACCAACTTCATTTTTTTAATTGAAAAAGCAACTTACCTAGATACAACCTTTTGAACTTTCTAAGTCAAGTGTGATATATATATTTTGGAGGAACATGCTCTTAGTGGTTCTGTATTACAATCCACTGTATGCGTCTAATACAACTGATAAAAAGACCTATCGTACATGAGTGAAACAAATAAACACATACAAATCAATGTGAAGCCAAATGTGAATTAGACACATCAAATAAGCCTTATAACATCTACTTTCATTGTTTCTACATGGGTTTTTTTTTTTTTTTTTTCATTTTAAAAGGGAGCCAAAATCCGAAGCCCTGCGTTGGGAAGAGAGATCCTCAAACTTTCGAATTATCCATATTAATTGGGTAGGATCTCACAAAGTACAATGAAGTAATACCCACAAAGGGTAGGAAAAGTTCCACATAGGAAAAACTTCACTGAAGGAGATAACAAGAAAAAATAAAACATCCGGTCGTCAGAGCCGCCGCCTCGAATTTGACCACTTTATTCCCCGGAGGAAGCGCCAAAACACCCTAAAACATCACGAGCTTTGTGGGATCTGCAACAATCAACATTAAGCTTAATGTACAATATTAATTTCGTATAATAAAATTGGATCCACGAAATTTAATTCGAGGGTCACTGTAAAAATCGATGATGGAAGTGACCGAGTTTGATAACGAAGAAGATTAAATGTTAAATTATGAGTCTAGCATTGGGCTACTACTCCACTTGCCCACAAAAAAAAAAAATGGCAACAATACCAAAAACATTTATCCAAACAAGGCCATAATAGTTTGCTAAATAACTAGTATCATTACGAATTTCTGTTTGACTGGGGAAAAAAAAAACTAGTATCATTACGCACAAATTTAAATTTGCATTTGATGAGCCAATAGCCCGCGTAATTAAAGATAATGTTGAATATGAATTTCATCTAATAGGACCGGTTCATAACGTTTAATTTCATTGTCATTTGAAGTAATCATGTTAATTTTGTAATTAAAAAATGCAAATTATTTGTCAAAAGAAGATTAATTTTAAAATATGATTGGGTGATGATAGTTGAGAAAATTGATTATGTCTACGGAGATTGGAGGTGGTGTCACAAGGATATCTACCCGAGAATAAAGAAGAAATGCCATTCTTTTATCTTCATTTCAATATGTTTCGATTGTCTATAATGATATTGACATTCAAAAAATTGATGTGGACACTCCAAAACTAGTATAATTCCAAAACCATTTTTCTGTGTATTTTAGAGTGCTTCCATCAATTTTTTGAGTGCAAATATCATTTTTCATATTTATATTGAATCTTATCCCATAGTACTGGTGTCGTGACATTGAATTCAACGGTCATAGTAGTAAAAAATACAAATTTAACATTGCAATTAAAATACGCAGAAGCGTTTGACAAAAGAAAGATCTCAAAATATGATGACCAATGATGGTCGTTGAGAAGATTGATTACGTCTGTGGAGATCAGATATGGTATCGATCAGAAGACATCTACCTTAAACATAAAAAGAAAACATCATTCTCTCTAGTAAATGCGACTTTTGGAGACGATGGAGGATATCTGTAATATGTGGATGATAATTCTATGATACTGTGACGCATTTGGAACATGATCATGTGTTTGATATATGCTATGAAATTAAACTAAATTTAATACTACTAGCGTATGAGCATGGTTAAATCTAGGTTGGTGAGAAACAATAGATTATGATAAACTCAACCATGATGATATACTTTCATCTCTTCTATAATAAGTACATATTGTGTCCGTGATTTACAGCAAATTTAAATATAGGTTAGTGATTTTTAGTAATTTTAACGAAATTGGATCGCACATAAGTGTTATCATTTATTATTTATGCAAAATTTCATTGATCCAATTGTTTTTAAATAAATTATCTCAACTTGAATTAGAGCGTGGTCCGAAAATGAATGCGAAACCGAAACCGAACCGTAATTTAATGGTTTCTAAGTAAAATTCAACAACTTGACTGTGAAATGTGAACCATAATTTCAAAAAGGAAAGAGAAGAAGAAGGTGTGAACCAAAAGCACAAAAAAAAAAAAGTGATTTGAGAACTTTGGCAGCTTCCCACAGCCGTTCGGTTCAGTGGAGGTCATTCAGAATAAACCGAAAAATTATTCAGTGCCCTTTGGGCATGGGACTTGGTGGCGTCCCGAACCCTTCAACTACACCTATTTACAATGAAATTGAAAAAAGTAAAAAATTATGGTCTAAATTAAGAATTATTGAAATAAAGATAAAAATAAGCTAAAAAGTTAGATTTTTTCGGTTTTATTAAAAAAAATTAAATTTGGATTACAATTTTTTATTTTTCCGATTTTTTTTTTTGTTGAGAAGAATCAATAATTTACATAAATTTGGCACGAAACCAAAAGTGTGAATTTTTTTGAATGACGACAAAAAAATAAGTCGAGTGACAAGTTTGCTTCATCAAAGGTTTCAGGTTTGAGACTAATCTATACAGAGCTTTATTCTGCTTTAATTGGACTCCCCATAAGTGTGCGGTTGGATTAGGCCCTATAATTAGTCGGGATTCGGGGATCTTATAATGAGCAAAATTACTATAGGATTATAGTGGGCAATTTCAACCTTCTAAAAATGTATTCAACGGTTCGAACTAAAAAAAATTCTTTTACAGAACAACTAATCAAAATGCGCATAAATTGATCAAGAACCTAATGGTAAAAAAGGCTTAGAATCACGAGTAATTATTCTATATCCATAGGCACCGCAGAGCCCACACAAATATATAGTGTGGAAGAGTTTTGGGGCACCAGTGCGCCCCTTTGGCATTGAATAATTTTTCGAGAACCACGTTCCACACGCCACTGAATAATTGCTCTTCCACCGCTCCGGAGGTCTCAGGATTTCTCATTGTCAAGTGCCATTCTATTCTAGATTATCAACATCACACTCTAACAGTCGACTTCACCTCTATTCTATACCTACAAATATCCACCATGCCCAGAATTGGTTTCCAATATTCTGCGAGACAAATAGGAAGTCTTCCGTTATTTGAAACCCTTCCCTCTCAGACGGGAATCGGATTCTGATTATTTTCTGCCGTTTTGAACTAGGTTTCTGTTGATTATCAAAAAAAAAAGAATTGGGTTTTTGTTAGTTTTTACAAAAATCTGAGAGAGAGAGAGAGATGAACAATATGGCGGCATTGAAGAAATTATGGATGAAGAAGACAATAGTGGGTCTTGTGCTGGGTCAGCTTCTTTCTCTTCTGATCACTTCTACCGGCTTTTCTTCGTCTGAACTCGCCAGAAAAGGTCCGTCTCTTTTTTTGCATCTGTTTATAACCAAGGACTTGATTTAAAGGTTACAGTTAACATATAAGAGTGTTTGTATTCGATTCTGTTCCTGCAGCCCAACAAGATTGTTAATCTTATGCCCTTTGTCTCGTCTTTAATTCGGTTGTTTCCCGTGAAAAATAACTCACCAAACAAAAGAAAGATGGGTTATTTCTTCCCCTGAATGGAGGTTATTTGTTTCGTTATTTGTTCACCGCTTTCAGTTGGGTTGATTGTAGTCTTATTTCCGTTTGATGTAATTCAGATACTTGTATTCTTCTACCACTTGTAACAATAAAAAAAAGAAGATTAACGTCTTGTTTGCTGGCAAATAAATTTTGCCATTGATTAAATGTGCATTGTAAACTCACTGTCTTCTCTTCCACTTTTTGACATTTTGGATTTGCCCTTTTGCTAAA